>CM064915.1:15490746-16168246 GCA_032727855.1 Quercus ilex subsp. ballota | reverse complement strand
AAAAAGAAAAAAAGAAAAAGATTTAAAAAGAGGGGTATTTAAGTAAATTTGTTTGTGGGTCAATTTTACAATTAATTTTACTAAGGGATTTTTAGAAAATAAGGTTGAAACCCTAGTTATATATAAGTTAATTTAAGTCAGAGTATAATGACAGATATTTTGAGAGAACAGACTACCTAAAATACTTAAGTAGAGAAAGTTTGACTGCACAATTGAGGTAAGAGCCTAAAAATTTATTTCTTGCCAAATCTAAACTTTATTTAGAAATAGATTATTTTTTATGTGAGTATTTTGGCCAATAGTGAAACTATTTAATTATTCAAGAGTTTTAATGATGCAAACGAATAAAAGTTTGGATTAGTTTCGGTAAACTGGACCTGCACATGCAGATTTTTCTATATTCAGTAACTTAATCTTTTTATATACCTTTGTGTGTCGAGGGTAGATAGAAGCTGCAAAATTTTCTTTTAAGGGGTTAGAGCATTCACATCAGCTCATCTAAATTTTTTGTCTATTTTACATGAAAAAACCTCGTCTTTCTATTTTACACTACCACTTTTACAAAACACCCACATCAGTTCATTTATTTTACAACATATTTCAATAAAATATTCACTCTACACAATTTTTTTATTATTTTCCTCAACCAACTCCATCCACCTAATCACCTATATACGCGCCGTCTCTCTCTCTTCTGAACAGATCAACTCTCTCTCTCTCTCTCTCTCTCTCTCTTTCTCTCTTTTCTTCTTTCTCTCATTTCTTCTCTCTTTTCTTCCTTCTCTCACCGGACGATTCATTCCTTCTCTCTTTTCTTCCTTCTCTCACCGGCGATCGTCTCATTCCTTCTCTCACCGGCCGATCCAGATCGCTCCACGCTCCACGCTCCACGCTCCGATCAAGCGATACCCACGAGCTCCGGCGACCCAAAAGCTTTCTTTACCGGCCGATCCACCCTCCACAAGCACCGATCCATGCTCCACGCTTCACCGGCCTACCCACGAGCTCCGATCAAGCGAGACCCACGACTCCGGCGACCCAGATCCTTTCTTCACGGGCCGATCCACGCTCCATGCTTCACCGGCCGACCCACGAGCTCCAGCAACCAATCCGAGGACCCATGTGTGTGTGTGTGTCTGCACCTTTGTTCTTATTGTGTTGCATTTGGTATTAGTTTCAATGTATTTGTTATTTGAGTGGAATGTTTTTGTGGGTCTTTTTGGATTTGGTTTAGCTCGAATGGGTTGCCTTCAAAAGTTTTGTTTGCGTTAGATTTATGGGACTTTTACTGTCTAGATTTGTATAAATATTTGAGCTTTCTTTCTGTGCTTGTGTGTGGGTTAATTTTCAGTTGATTTGGCGCTCTGGATGCTGTAAGGGTTGGGGAAGAGAGGAAGGAGATGAGATTCCGTTAGAGAGGAGAGAGAAAAAATCATTAAAAAATTAAATACATGAGCTACAGTACCCGTGTAAATTTACACGGGTACTGTAGCTCGGGGATAATTTTAGAAGATTTTACACGAGTTTGACCGGACTGATGTGGGCTGCTTTTGATGAAAAATGTGTAAATTTGAGCATTTTTTTTATTATACACACTTATAAATGAGCTGATGTGAATGCTCTTAGGTGTTTTGCACAAGTTTTCTTTAAGTAACAGTGCCGAAGTGGGGGACTTGATGAAAAAAAAAAAAAACCTATTTCCCCTAGGCTTTGAGTTCTGACATGCCATCACAAAAAAAAGAAAAATAAAATAATGGTTGTTTTTCCGAAAGGTCATGTCATGTGCCTAACTTGGAGTTATCATCGTCTCAAAAGATGATGATGGTGGTAAGTGGCATGAGATTTTCAGATGATAATGATGGCAGGTGGTAGGAAAAAAAATAAAAAATAAAAAATAAAATAAAGAGAGAGGAAGGAAAGGCGTTAGCGTAATAGTGTCCAAGAGTCTTTGTTTTTCTTCTAGCATGATATAGTACTAAGAGCATCTTCAATAAATTCATCAAATTTTTATACTATTTGGAGGATGAACAGTGATTTTTACTTTTATCTACTTACTTTTTTAAATACACATTTCAACAACTTTTCTATCTCATTTAAATATTATTCATTCATTCATTATTTATTCTTTTTTTAACAACTACATATCTTCCAACATTTTTTTATTCAACACCTAATTATTATAATAGGAAAAAAACATTTGAAGAATGAACAGTAGCACATCAAGTCTGATAGGCTACTGTTCATTAGCCAAAAAAAATTGAGGTATAGAGAAGCTATTGGAGCATGAACAGTAGATATTTGGAGCATATATTCTTTATATTTTGGCTATGCATACTCTATTGGGGATGCTGTAAGAGTTTTAGCTTTGTCTCTAGGGCATTAATGGTGGCAGAAAATAAAGAAGATATATTAGAATATGAGGATTTTTGGGTATGAGATATTAGTGGAACATTATTGGATATTTTTAGTAGTTTTTCTTCTAGTCGAGTGTCGTAATAAGTTTTTCTTAAATTATTTGATTAATGAGTAAATGGGGCTTGAAAATTGTTTAGGTGATATCTAAGGATTTTAGAGGAAGTGTTAGGAAGAAGTTCTTTTGTGGTGAGCTAACTGAGGTAAATAATGTTATCCTAATTGGTTTTTTTTTGCATATTTTAACTATTGAAAATTGTTTACAATTGTTACAATTTTATTTTAATTGTTTTAGCTATATTGATTTAAAGTAAAGAATAAAAAATTATAACAAATATATTTGATTACTAAATATATGATTTTATATATGTATTTGAATGAAATATATTTTTGTTTGAAATATGATTTGTTATATATGATTTTAGACAATCTGACTATATTTTGACTTTGATACTCAGCCAATGGGGGTTATTCATTGGTATTGAAACTAGTTCTATTTAGAGCATCACGAGCCTATCATATTTCAGGACCCAACTAATAAGGGATTTACATTAGCATGGAACTAGTTTCATCTGAATTTGATGCCTAGTCACAGGGACATAGTATGACCATAGTTTTAAAGATTGTTAAGAATATGAATTATGTTGAATATTTGAATTGTTTAAAGTCTTTGAAACTGCTTATGTGTTTTTAGAACCTATTGTAAATTATAGCTTTGATATATATGGAAAACTGATTAATTTCTAATTCATCCGTGATATATTTGTAAGATTTAAAATATTTGATCTATAAACAACTTTTTTTTTACAGATCTATTTGCTTGATAGAGCTTTTTAGGACTTTGGTTACTTATTAAGTTGTCAACTCACCCCCCTCTTTCTCCTTTCAGATTCTAACCAGGAAGAGTAGCATGTAATTGGGCTTCCACTGGGATGTGCATATGAGTGAAGTTTAGGAATCATTGGAATAAGATTTAGACTTTTAGGTTTGATATTGTCTTTTGTTCAGACTTTAGTCTCAAAGATTTAGTTTATTTTCTTTATGATGTTGGAAGATTATTATTTTGGAGATCCTTTGACAATTGCACTATTGAAGATATTTTTGGATTTATTGACGAAACTTTCTTTGAGGATAATTCTTTAGTTGTTAAGAAGGCCTTTCACATTTGTAGGATGTAAACTTTATAAGTGTGTGGCTGTTGTCACATACCTAGCTCTTACTTGGGTTCGGGGCATGACACTTTAAATTCCTTGTTCTTCAAGTTGGAATATCCATCTATCTAAGGTAATATAAAAGTACACATACACACACATATAGAGATACATACATACATACATACATACATACATATATATATATATATATATATATATTGAACCTTATTTAAATAAATGCATTATTTCATTTATTGCATATACTTTAATTTTATTTATTTATTATCCTTGTTGATTTCTCATGGGTATAAATATATATATATACACATTTTTTTTCTTTTTTTAGCCGAGACAAAAATTCTAGTTTACTATAATCTAAGTGTATATGTATGTGAAACTCCCTCTTGAAAAATTAAACCCTAACCTTTGCCCTTCTACCCTACAAACACTTGTACTTTTGGAGTAACCATCACGCCATGGGTGTACGGTGGTGGATATAAAGATTTAAAGTTGCTAGCTTTTTAGCTAGCACTATAAACCTTATCCCACCAAAAAATGAGAGGCTTGATTTAAGCAAACTCTCTAAAAATGTGTTCTTAATTTTTTTTTTTTTTGGTTAAATGAGTTTCTTAGAAGGCTTCCAAAGCCACCCCTTTTCAAAAATGAACTTTTCAAATGATTAAGAAAACTAACCTTATCACACGCACTTCACACATGCGATGAGACTTTTTTTTTGGTCTAGTGCTATAATTTTCCATTTGTCCCAATTTAGAGCTTACACGTTTGCTCACTCAAGAGTGTCATGAGCCTAGCTTAGAAAAATGAACAAATTAAGATAAGAGAAATCTATAATATGAGAGATTTAAAGATGCATTGCCCACTTTTATAAAGGCAGTGGAGCAATTAAAAAAAGAGAGACAAAGAGAAACACAAAGGGGAAGAGAAAACAATATAATGAAATTTATTACAAATTTAAAACATTGCTTCTTGACAAGCACAAGGTAAACAATTGAATCATTGCGGTACCTAAATAATTGATACTTCATATTTTGGAATTTGATCCTATATATCTGGTGCTAAGAGCATTCGCATCCGTGGATGCAAAAAATTTCTATTTTGCATCCTCAAAATCTATTTTGTCTATTTTTCCATTTTATTTTACAACTCACCCAACATCTCAGTTTCTATTTTTAGATACAACTTATTAAAATAATATAAATTACAACATTAAATAATATAAAAAACTACTCTTTCTCTCTCTTCCCTCTTCCCTCTCTGTTTCTCTGTCCACAGCAACCAAACACACCATCAAACCACCCACCCCTACCATTGAAAAACTAGCCACCATTGAACCCCCAGCCTCCACTGAACCACCATCCAACATTGAACCAACACCCACAACTGAAACTACATCCACCAACAAAGCGAATCCAAATCACAAGCCCAAATCATCTAGCTAAACCTAAACCTAGATCACAAACTCAAACCTCGGCCACCATCTATTTCTCTCTTCCACACCGCCACCACAACCACCGCACCACCCCAAAACCCGGTAGAAACCCACAAAAAGCAGAAGCCCCAAAACCAAGCAGAAACCCCAAAACCTAGTTAAAGCCCACGACGCCTCCACCACACATGTCGAGCCGCCGCTGCTGCCACTATATGACCACACCTCTACCACTGCCGAGCAACTTAATCACACTACCCACCACCAAAGCCACCCATTCAAACCTAAACCCACCGCCATTACCATACCCATCACCGAATCACCAGCCATCGCTGCCAATCAAACACCATGACCCAAGACCAATCTTCAAAACCTAGAAACAAGCAAGAAACCATGACCCAAGACCGATTTTCAAAAACTAGAAAGTCCAAGAAATCACCACCCAAAACGGCAATGGTAGCATTAATTCAAACCTAGAAACCACAAAAACATCGATTTAAACCCAAGACCCATATGATATAAACCCAGAAATCAGCAAACCCATCGAGATGAACAGGGCCACAAGGGAGAAGTGGGAGAATCGGAGAAGGGAGGGACAGTCAAAGAAGAGAGGAGATACCGAGATAGAGAGAAGAAAGGTCAGAGGGAAAGAGGGAGAGAGTGTGAAAAGTGAGATGAGTGTAGCGTGAATGGAGAGAGGAGAGAGAATATCAAATTTTTTCAATTAAAATAATATTATCTATTTTTCATCCAAGTGAACAGTTGGTTCTATGTATAAGAACCAACTATTCATAGGTTGCAAAATATTATGGAAACCCAAACTTGAATGGAGGATGCTTTTTGAGGTTTTGGTTGTAAAATAGCAACTAGGGGGTGTTTATACTTCCAATGCTAATGCTCTAATGTTTGAATTGAGACTTTTCCTTGGAGAAAAACAAGTACACTTTAGGTTTATAACGTGTAAGCCAACACTTGTTTTTGATATTGTGCAAAAGGTACAAATTTGCCACCTACCATCCTTGAATTTGGTTATTTTAAATTTTGTGCTTGATAAAATCCTTAGTGTCAAACTGCCAATAGAAATAGTACCAAATCATTACACTTATTTATTGTATATAGAGCATGGTATTTACACACATTTAGTTCCTCATTGTGATTGGAAACTGAAAGAAGCCTTCCCCTTTTCTTTTGGTTAGGAAAGGCTTGATGTTATGATAAAAAGTTTGGTATTGTCATGAAGCTGCTCTGGTTCAATTATTGAGTGATCATTTTATGCAAAAACTAGAATTATATTGATTAGGACCATTACATTGGGATAGTAGGACCAATCTTGTGAAAAAAGCGTATAATATTAGGGATGAAAATTTTGGGCCGCTCCTCCCCACTTTGCCCCATATGGGTTTTCTGCACCCCACAAAGGTGGTGGGGCAGGGATGGGTTTAGACATTTTCGCCCTAACTCGCCTCGCCCCACCCCGGCCTATTCTCGCCAAGCCTAGCCCAGCATTGATAAGGGTTAAACTGTAAATTTTTCATACCTTAAAACTTTACTATTTAAACAAACATATCATCAGTTTATTTTATTCTACCCAACAAGGCTTTCTGCCTCATTTTTTTTTTTTTTTTTTTTCTCTAGCAAGGTTGGAAATAAGGTACCAATTTTAACATTTTCTTTTGTCTTTATTATTAACAGATTTATATACTATTGAATCATTGATTTTGTATTATGAGATTTTTGTTTTTGTTGTGATATTGTCTTGTTAAACACTTTAATAATATTATTCAATTTTTGCTAAAAATTAGTTTGATTTGATGGAATAAATTTATTTGTAATTTCAAGTATATTTTTATTAACGAAACATGTTTTGTTAAAAATAATTGTAATAGTTGTGGACAAATTAATAAGAAGTAGAATTTTACAGGGTGAGGCAGGGCTTCGCAGGGCCCTAAGAGGCAAAGATGGGGTAAGAAATTTTTTCCCATCATGCAGACCCGGCCCGCCCCATTGCTATCCCTATATAATATACTATTATTCATTCATTTATTTATCTAACATGGATGAAAGTTTTTAACTTTTAAAACTGAGTTTCCTTAACGTGCAAAACTACCTAATTTTTTTTTTTATGGGAACACAAATTGGATTATCATTGCCAAAAGAAAAGGGAGTACAACAAAGCAAAGAGAAAAGAAGCTCAACACAGTACAATCCTAAATATAGTTTGCTTGGATAACGTGTTGCACCATAGGAGGACAGACCCCTTCTAGACTTGAGAAACTTCATTTTGCCTTGCGTACTATGCAAGCTCGTGGGCTGCTCTGTTGTATTCTCTTTTCACATGTTTGATTCTCCAGCTACTAAAAGAAGAGAGCAAATTGAGGATTCCCTAATACACATGACCAAGACTACCATTTGTTTCAGCTGTTGTGATGCTTTGAACAGCTGTTAAGGCATCAGATTACACAATGATTTGAGGCAATTTTTGCTATTTGGCAAGAAGGAAACCGCACTCAATAGCCAGTGCTTCGACTTCTTCCACCGAGTACTGTCCCTGAAGATATTTGTAGCAAGCAGTTGTAACTGTACTAGTTGCATCTCTTATAACCACTCCCATGCTTGAGTTCCTTTCATTTTCAGACGTTGTGCCATCAACATTGATCTTGAAAAGCCCGGAGGAGGCACTGTCCACTTCTTTTCTGTCAGAGGCAAGTGTTGAGAGCATGCTAGTGAGGCATTCTTGAATTCTTGTATATATCTCTTAGCAAAGCTCCAAATATGATTAGGAAGCTGACTTGAGGAGCTACTAAAAGAAGAAAGCAAATTAAGGATTCCTTAATACACATAACCAAGACTACCATTTGTTTCACCTACTGTGATGCTTTGAATAGCTATTAAGGCATCAGATTCCACAATGATTTGAGGCAAATTTTGCTCTTTGGCAAGAAGTAAACCGTACTTTATAGCCAGTGCTTCAACTTCTTCCACCGAGTACTGTCCCTGAAGATATTTGTAGCAAGCAACTGTAACTGTACTAGTTGCATCTCTTATAACCACTCCCACGCTTGAGTTCCTTTCATTTTCAAACGTTGCGCCATCAACATTGATCTTGAAAACCCCTGGAGGAGGCTTTGTCCATTTCTTTTTTGTCAGAGGCAAGTGTTTAGAGCATGCTAGTGAGACACTCTTGAATTCTTGTATATCTCTCTTAGCAAAGCTCCAAATATGATTAGGAAGCTAACTTGAGGACTCGTGCACTATTTTGTTCCTATTATACCAGATTGCCCATGCAACTCCAAAGAAAATCTCCAAGTCTCGTAACGTACCAGATTTAGATATTTGCATTGCAATGTCTATAACATCCATGTTTACATGGCCATCCACCCAACATTTCCACACTCTCTTAGCCACTTCACACCTGACTAGAGCATGGAAAATTGATTCTGGCTCTTTCCCACAAGCAGGATAGATTTTTCATAAATTAACTCCTCTTCTTTGCAAGTTCACAAGTGTTGGAAGAGCATTCATACACATTTTCCAAGAAAAGATTTGCATCTTGGATGGAATGTTTAAGTGCCATAGCTTCTTCCATAGAAGACCCGAAGAGCTTTCACATTCTTTGATTGTATCTAACACCCCAACCACAATATAATAGGCACTTTTCACAGTGAATTCTCCCCTTTTATTACCCACCCATATGATTTGGTCTTCTAGAAGGTTGTGGCTGAGAGGAATATTTAGAATAGTTCTTACTTCAAAAGGAAAAAACAAGGATCTTACTACATCAACTTTCCACCTCCTCGTATCTCTGTCAATCAACGCCGAGACCCTAGGATAATCATCAAAGGGTTTTGGGGGGAAGATTATTTTGTACGTTGTTGGAGTAGGCAGCCACTTATCCTCCCAAATATGTATCCTATTGCCATTGCCAACTCGCCAACGGGTACCTTTCTTCACAACTTCCAACCCATTCAAGATGCTTCTCCAAGCATAGGAAGGGCTGGATCCAAGCTTTGCTCTAAAAACATCACCATGCAGATAATATCTAGTTTTGTAGATTTGGGCCACCAAAGAGTTAGGATTCAAGATTAACCTCCAACCTTTCTTAGCTAGCATAGCAAGGTTGAAAGCCTCTAAATTTCAAAATCCCATTCCTCCATTCAGTTTTGACTTACACATTTTCTTCCAGCTTACCTAAGCAATTTTTGATTCTTGACCCCTTTGACTTCACCATAATTTTCTCATCATACTTTCAATCTCGTCACAAAGACTTTTTGGGATCTGGAAACAACACATAGTGTATGTTGGAATTGCTTGGGCAATAGCTTTGATAAGGATCTCTCGGCCACCCACTGAAAGAATTTTCTTCTTCCACCCCGGTAGTTTTTTCTCCACCCTTTCTTTAATTTCTGCAAATATTTCAACTTTTGACTTGCCAATGATTGAGGGTATTACTGAAAAAGATTGAAGACTTATCCGCATTGATTTTTTGACCCGAGGCTACTTCGTATAGCTAGAGAATATCAATAAGTTTTTGGCATTCTTGGTTATTTGCTTTACAAAACAATAGGCTGTCATCTACGAAAAACAGATGTGTGATCTTGGGGCTGCCTCTACATATTGATACCCCACTAATTCTTTGATTCCTGGCTATATCATTAATAAGGGAGGAAAAACCATCTACAGGCAATAGAAAGATATAAAGTGAAATTCGGTCTCCTTGGCTGAGACCCCTTGTGGGAATTATACTACTGTAAGCAACACCATTAATGAGGACAGAGTAAGATATTGTATTGATGCAATGCATGATCAAATTTATCCATTTTTCATCTCTGATTTTCTGATATGATCTGGGGAAGGATTGTTTTGAGATGGTTGGCCAACGCTTTTGATATGAGTTTATAAGCGACATTACTTAGACTAATGGGTCTAAACTTTGTCATTTTTGTGGGGGTTTTTTGTTTTTGGCACGAGAGTGATGTTAGTTTTGTTAATCTCTACCATGGACATATTTGAGTTTAGAACATTTAAGACCATACATATGAGATCATTACCAACTATACCCTAATACTTTTGAAAGAAAATAGCAGACATACCGTCAGGACCCAAGGCTTTTGTTGGATGCATTTGTTTTAGTGCTGTCTCAACTTCCTCCCTTATGAACTCCTTGATTAGGAACAGATTCATATCCGCAAAGACTTTAGTTGGAATTGTATCAAAGACTTCTGGGATGCGAGTTGGATAGGAAGTGGTATACAGATTTTTAAAATAGGACACAGCCATTTCTGCAATACCTTCAATAGAGTCACATCAATTTCCATTTTCATCCATGATACTGTTGATGGTGTTTTTCTTTCTCCTTTTTGAAGCCCTTGTGTGGAAGTATTTTGTGTTTTGATCCCCAAGGCCCATCCACTGCACCTTCGATCTCTGATGTCACATAATTTCTTCACTATCCAATAAATCATTAATCTCATTTCTTATCGTATTAATCTCACTGCCCAAACTTCCATCTTTATCTTTGAGGACCAGTGTACTGAGAGTCTCCCTTTCTTCTGAATTTGCCTTGGAATTTGCCCGAATACCGTTTTGTTCAATCTAGAGAGATTTGTAGCACAACATTTCAACCTAGTAGCTATCCTATTTGGGGAGTTTAACTCTTGGCAGCCATCCCAGACTTCTTTAATAGTATTTTTGCATTCCTCCCTTTTGGTCCACATAGCTTCGAATTGAAATCTTCGCTTATTCGGATGCTTTTGAATAGTAGCATCAGTTATCAGCAGTGCGTAGTGGTCAGATGTGGAATCTACCAAATGATGCACTTTTATATCTTTATAGTAATCAATCCATTTAGAAGTAGCCAAGGCTCAATCCAATCATAAGTACATTCTTCTTTCGCCCTTTTGCATATTACACCAAGTAAAATCAGGGCCAAAGTATCCAAGGTCTTTGAACTTACATTGATGTATTGCTTCTCGAAATTCATCCATCTGTCTTTGAGACCTTTGCCCCCACCCAATTTCTCCTCCATCGACACAATTTCATTGAAATCACCAAAGCATAACCAGAGGAGTTGATACTTTCGGTTTAGGCTTCTCAAAAGATCCCAAGATTCTTTCCTACAATGGGTTTTAGGGTTTCCATAGAATCCTGTGATGTGCCACTAGAATCCTAATTCCGGGTCAGTCATAAATGCATCAATGTAGTTTCTTGAGTAACCTTGAACTTCCACTTTGATGTCCCTACTCCATAACAGAGCTAATCCCCCATTTCTCCCCGAACTAGGGACAATCAAACCATTTAGCAAACCAGTTTTTACCTTCCCTTTTTCCATTTGATATTTCTTTAGCTTTGTCTCTGACAAGAAGACAATTCTAGGCTTCCAACGTTGCATGAGCTCACGTAACACTCGAATTGTTCGGGGGTTCCCTAGCCCCTGGCAGTTCCATCATAATGCAATCATTGATCTCGGCGGTGCTGCTCTGTAGTCATCGCTGTTTCAACAGATTAATTTTCACCCCCTTCATATTTTCCTTCACATATACGTTTCGAAGCTCTACCATCAGACTTAAAAAGCATTTCAACATTACCTTTTCTTTTTTTACTTTCCTCTTGGGCTTGTCCAAACATCTCAACATCTTGGGCCTTTCCTTTTTCCCTTGCCATTTTTTTCATTCTTCCCCTAGCTGTTGGTTTTTCCATTCGGTTTGGGCATAGTTGCCGCACTTTCCTTCCCTCACTTGTGTCTTCCTTTTCTTTGGGCTTTATCGAGCTTAAGACTTCCAACTCTCCTACAACCGGCCCAAACTCCTTGCCAACTTTTGCCTGAACTTTCTCGTACCTATGCACTTCTTTTCTGACTAATTCAGTTCAAGAGCCTTTTTGCTTATCACGTGCTACCTACTCTAGCCCCATTTTCAAACCCATTGATGCCATATTGTCCCATATGTTTAACTTGTCTTGCTCCCGATGATTTGACATGATTGTATCCCTCACCACGTCCAAGGTAGCTGCATCCACCATGATTACACCACCACCCATTTCACTGGTTTTTCCACCCTCCATCGGAGATGGCGAGCTCCACTTTTCAGCCTCCGTCTGCACTTTCGTTTTTTCCCTTTCACCACCGTTCTTTAAAGCTCCTCTTGCCTTTAGCCATTCACCATATTGCCTCTCTGAATGTTGTTCCATTGGATTTAATTGGCAGTGCTTCTCATCATGCCCAAGTATTCCACATATGTAACAAAATGTGGGAAGTCTCTCATGCCGAAAATCAATCCAACATCTTCCACCCTCTTTATTCTTAAAATACCCCCTCTACGGAAAGGCTTGTCAATCGGTACCTCAACTCGTATTCTTAAAAATTTCGCTTGATCTGCTTGCATAGCTCGTTTGTCAACTTCTAACACCCTACTGATCTTGCTGCCAATATCCTGCCCAGTTTCTTCAGTCATATTCTTAAATGGCAAACCCCAAATCTGCACTTAGAAAGGAGAATGGGAGAAACTAATATTTTTTGACGTTAAACCTTTCTTCCATTGACAGAGAAGAAGTAGGTTGTTGTCAAAGTTCCATGGTCCACTTTTTTCAACCCACTCTAACTGGTACCTCAAGCTAAACTCGAACTGCATAATGTTATTTCCAACCTCCACAATCCTCAAGTCAGAACCCATCTTCCATACTGCTTTTAATGCGTTTTTTTTAAAGATCTTTGATTTTGGTGACGATCTGTAAGTAGACGTCCAAATAAGTTCAAAGAGCATTCTTCAAAAATCTCAGAGCTATTGATGTTTGCAATGACAATATCCTCCTCCTCTTCTTTTGTGAGCTTTAACTTTTCCAAGCTATTCACTACTTCTTGATCCATGCATTCACGAGAGAATGGGCTACAACCTATTTTGAGAGCGGCGTAGTCCAATAGAGAACCCTTAGAGAGGCCCTCAAGGGAGGGAGTGTGTTCTTACCGTGTTGAGAGAGAAAGAGAACTCCTACAAGGGAGAGTTTAGATCTTTAACCCAAAAGAGAATTGAAGGTGAAAGTTAAAACTGCCCAATTGAACTTTAGAATTTTGACAAGGACGGTATCAAAATATTGTCCTGTCTCCCCAGTGTGCAAATCCAGTTAAAGATCCATTAGGAAAACATTTCACCTTTGGGTAAATAGGTTATCAAATATTTTTCTTGCATCATTTAAGAGCAAAAATGGAATCCAAGCTCCAAGTGCAAGTTAAAATGTATTGTAGAGAAGATGGTTATTCCCAAGGTTTTCAGACCTGGACTGTTCATTGAACCGTAAAAGGGAGAGGTTCAAGGTTTTGAGGTCGAACCGGAGTCGAACCATGATGATGTCATAATTAATTTAATAATTAATTAAAGCCTAAATATAGATATTAAATTTATAAAACTAGCAAAATTGACTAATATATCTATATATGTTATGGAAATTTAATGATTTTCAAGCATATATTTAATAATTAAATAAAAAAGTTAATAAAGTAAAATAATAACCATGAAAACATTAAAATTTATGATTAATTTTTGAAGTAAAGTTGAATATCTTTGAAAGATTTTAATTATAATTTTTTTTTTATTCCAGAGATGGATAATTTAATTAAGTAGAATAGAATTGTGTTAAGTTGTTTATATATATATATATATATATATATTTATATATAAATTGCGTTAAGTTTACTTCAAGTAATTTTTTGTTATTGTTGAGCATCAGCTTGCAAGCTTCGCTGAGTGGTTAGGCTCCAGTTGCATGTCTGACCGTGCTTGGGTTCTAAACCTGGTAAGCGATTTTCTGAAATTTTCTTATTTAACAGGCATGCTTGAACCGGGGTTGGACCGCACGGTTCATGCAAAACCCTGTTCTCTATGCTAAAAAACTGGATTTCAGTCTGGTTCTCGATTAACCCTGTCGGACTGCCTAGTCCGGTCCGGGTTTGAAAACCTTGGTTCTTCCTACCAGGTCAATATGAAGTTTATTTATTTATTTAATTTATTTTTTTAAATACCAACCAAAAACAATTGCTTGAATCATGTAAGAGAGAAAAATGGGCCTGCGTTTAAGGAATTCTCTCTTGGCTATGGCTACTGGCAAGTTATTCGAACAATGATATGCGGTAATTAGCAATCCACTGGAGTAGGGGAAATAACCATTTTATAATTTTGTTTATGGCTTCAACGTTGTTACAACTTACAATTAGCATTTGATCAAATAACAAATGCAAATTGTGTAGAAAGTGCCTGAGTAATGAGCAAACATAAAACTATTGGTGTGTGGGCAAGGGAGTTCTAGTGAAAGGTAACAATTGTTAAGTAACTATATACGAAGCATTTTGTGGCTGTTGAGGGAAATAGAGTGGAGGGTGGTCTAGAACGAATTTCTCTTACAACTGATTGTGCATGTGAAAGCAAATTCGGATGCTTGACATGGTATAGGGTTTTGAAGGATCCTAGACTTTTCATCCGCAGATAGACCAATTGGAAAATGGGTTATGAGTTTTGACCAACAATTAAATATATTTTAGACTATTTTCTGAAAAAAAAAAAAAATTTATAATAAAAATATTGTTTTCGTACCAAAATTTTATTAAAAGTTAAGTTTTAATCTCTAAACTTTAAAAAGTTTGTGTTTTTTATTTATAAACTTCTGTAAATGTTTTACTCCATGTCCTATTGTCTATATCAATTAGTTTTAATCCTACACGTAACACGTCTTGACGAAAAGCTAACATGGTATGCAACTACTACAATATTTTATATGAATATCTTATTATTTCAAATTAGAAATCAAGAAATTTTGAGATTCAACTTGTATATTCTGCCACTATTCAACTCGTAATTTACTAATTCAACTAGTGACTCAAAGCTTACGTTAGGTCAAATTTTACTTTGGGTTCAACAACTATGATTTTTTTAACAATGATTTATAATCTATAAATGTCATTTTTATGATATAGAAGGGACAAAGTATATACTTTATTTGAGGAGAGATAATCAGAAGTAAATGGTTTGGCTCTCTCCAAAGAAAATATTGACTCTACCAACTATCATATTATATTTTGTTTATCAGATGCTAGAGATCGCTTCAAGACTTTTATGTTGGTAGATTCAAGTTAATTCAACCAAAAAACCTCTTATTTTCAAATAAAAGCTCCATGATTCAAGCATTGTCAATACCAAAAACTCAAATGATATTTTGGCCTAACAATAAATAACAATAATCATGGAGTGAATATTATGAATTAAATTTTTTTTCCTATCTTAGGAAAAAAAAAATGTTATTTCCATGCTTTTTGGTCCTTTTGGATTATTTTATTTTTATTTATTTTTGAGCTCATGTTTTGGACTAAATTAGTCTAAAACACTGCACTTTTGGTGAGAAGTTCCACTGTTTTATCAGAGACGTGGATCTTTCTTTGCTTGAAAAGAGGTATATCTAGTTTATCTACCCCTAGTCCTAGAACACTTTCAAGGGCCTCAGGAAATTGGTTTAGGATGAAAGGCCCAGGATATGTGGATCTTTTTGCCCATTGGTCTAGCTCTTTCAAAGACGTGCGTTGAATGGGCCAAAAACTGTGGCTCTTTTGAACGGCCCAGCTTCTAATAACCTAAATCTCCTTCCTAATAAATCTGAGAACTACATACTTGTGTGCAAGGTGAAATCCGTGCAGAATATATAGCTGCCTCATTCTTTCCTGCCTGGGTTTGCAGTCCACCAATGCTACCACCTATATAATAGAGTATCCAACTAGGCCAATCACTGACAACCACGGAGAACGAAGTTTGGGTTGCAAACTGAACTTTTGAAATTTCAAGAATGGTGTTGGACATTTCGGGGAAGCTTAAACAGCAGTCATGGTCCCAAGATGACATGGTATACATCAGAGTTCATGCAGTCAGCTTTTAGGATATAGGCTTCAAATTTCATTTCAGGTACGTTTTCTTTGTCTCGTCTGACTAATGTGTCAAGTGGATCTTATTCTTTTGAATATCAGTTACCAGTGGAGCTAAAGAAGCATATAGAATTTGTGAAAGTAATTTAGTATTTCTCAGTAATTCTCAGTAATTATGAAATTGGATTAGAGCTCTGTGCATATTTTTTTAGTTTTACAATGTTAGCTGTTATATTGATAGCATAATGTAAATTAATAATTTTCCTTCTGTTTGACTTTTGCTTTTCTTCTTGTCTATTAGAAGATATTAAGACTGCAACAGTTGGTATTAAGAAGAAAAGGAAGAAGACCAGTAATGCTACATGTCGTTTTTGCATTTGTGTTACAAAGCTACAAGTCGCATATCAGTATTTATTAGTTAATCAGTTACAGTTTGTTTTACACGTGTTCTCTTTGTATTGGTGGCTTATAGTTTGGATAATTCTGTTAATTACTACTCTGATCCATGTATATAAAGACACAGCTTGTAATCTATTGGCAATATACAAGATACACAATTTTCTCATTCACATTGTTTCTCTCAATTCTTCATCACCATTGTCAAAGATCACCATTGCTAAAGATCACAGCTTGCACTCTAATATTGTCTTCAAATTGTGAATTTTATAAAGCATGCATGATCCAAAGCACAACAAACTTTATTAAGTGGATTTTGAAATGAACATAAAATGAAAATTATAACGTCTAAATAAAAGTTATGGATCATTCCATAAGCAAAGAATTTGAGTGTTTTAAACTTAAAAGTTACGGAATTTGAAATGTTACCGGCCTTGCACAATTGAAATCGATGCATCATTCACAGAGCAAATTTCAGTCATGCTATTAATTTGGTTTTCCTTCACGACAGTTCCCACATTCAAGAAACCTGGTTGCTTGGGACAAGGTAGAGCTACACTTTCATTGCTTAGCATTGTGACAACTTCAGACATGGTAGGTCTATCGGCTGCACTTTCTTGAACACAGAGGAGAGCTATGTTAATGTATCTGAGTGCCACATGCATAGAAGATACATCATCAAGTAGAGGATCCACCAAGTCCGATCCCCTCTCACTTGTCCATAATTCCCATGCCTTAAAATCAGGAGGAAAAAAAAAAAGAATAATCAATTGAAAGTCAGAGGAAATTTGGTCAGGGTTCTAAGGTATTTAGAACAAGGAATTTATAATTTATGTAACCGGTACATGTGTAAGTAACCTCTTTCACATATAGCCATTACACATAATCGTATAATACCCTCTCGAAAGCAAGGGACTTCATATGTATGGCACATTTTTCCCCCCTAAGGATTACTAGATAGTTTTCATTTCATTAATATAGTGATTAAATATTTTTTTCAGCAAATCCCAACTAAAAAATCAGAATTTAAAAGTGATTGGAAGTTTTTACAAGTGAAAGTGCAAATAGGATACTTACATATCCAAGAAGATGGCAAGAGTCGGTTAGATAAAAACCAGTGTTCTTTTGACCACTCACAATCTCTAGCAATAAGACGCCAAAGCTAAAAACATCCGATTTGATCGAGAAGAGGCCTTCTAGAGCATATTCCGGGGACATATAGCCACTAGAAACCATTATCAAGCAAAAAGAATTAGTAGTTTCATATTTTTTTTTTCTTTTAGATGTATGGGCACATGAATACATTCATGTTTGTTATTATGATTCAGAAGTTTTTGTTTATTTTACTTACTAAGTGCCATCAATCCTATTGGTATTTGCTTGAGAGTCGTTTCCTCCAAATATTCTTGCCATTCCAAAATCTGATATTTTTGGATTCATGTCACTATCCAACAAAATATTACTGGCCTTAAGGTCTCTATGAATAATCCTGAACGGGGAATATTGATGAAGATAAAGAAGCCCTTGAGCAACTCCTTCAATGACTTGGAGTCGTGTTCCCCAATCTAAAATCTTGCGCTTTTCTGGATCTGGTTTACATGAAATGAGTAAATTGCAATGCACAATTAGTAGCACACATTCAAGGACAATAACACAAAACACAATTTTATGAAAACTTCAAAATAGGAGAAACTACAAACCAAAAAGGAAGAAATCCAAGCTTTTATTGGACATATGCTCATAAACAAGTATCTTTTCATCCCGTTCAATGCAGCAGCCCAAAAGTCTGACAAGATTCTTGTGTTGGAGCTTGGCAATGAGCATTGCCTCATTTTTTAGTTCCTCCCAACCTTGCCCAGATCTTTTTGAAAGCCTTTTCACAGCCACCTCATCCCCTTTCTGTAAAATTCCCTGAAATTCTTGTGCTTAAACTTAATTAGTTCCATTACTACCAGGGAGAATGTTAGCTCACTTAAATCTGAAGAGATATATTTTGTAAGCTTTAGTATCATAGTCAGAAACAAAACTAGCATGTGCCTGTTTGTGCTTGTTAACACTTATTAAGATGGCAAAGTCTAGTCTTTTATGTACACTCCCCTAAGCATTGCGTTTAAGGATATTGAACCATACCTTATAAACGGGCCCAAAACCACCCTCTCCTAGCTTGTTTGCATCTGAGAAATTATCAGTTGCAGCAGAAACACTTTTTAAACTGAACAATGGCATTTTGACTTCCTTTTTCTTACCATCTCCAGGCTTACTTAATTCAGAAAGCTCAGAATTTTCTGTTGTTTGGGTCATGCCCACATCTAACAGTAACAAATCCTCCCCTGAATAGTGAACAACAAATTTATACGGTGTTAATTAAGGATGTAAATTTTTATTGCTTAAATAGCTATTCGAGCAATTCTTTACTCACCCTTCTTTCTGAGCTTTCTCCTCACATAATAAAACAAAAGGCCCAATGTAAGCATTGCAAAGGGAGTAGACATGGTCAGTACCAAAATTTTCAATACTCCGAATTTGAAATTCGCACTAGAGATTGAATTGTTATTTACTGTCTCTATTGAGGTTTGATTCCTTGAGTTTGCATCTGAAAAAGGAAATCAGAGAAATAAATAATGTATGCATCATTACTATAGGTACCTCCTCAAAGTTCTTTCAAAAACAGAAGATAAAAAATTGTGCTAAGAAGAAAACACTACCGCGATACTAAAAACTAATTACTAACAAGTCTTCAAATTTCTTACCTAGCTTGACCAAATCCGAAGTAGCAAGTTTCAGATAGAAATCAATTCCATTTATGTCATCGGCTGAGTGTTGTTTCAGGTTCAATAGAGCACCATGCCATACTAGGCATTGAAGCTTGGGATCTTTGGGATTTTTGGGATCTCGCTTTATGTAATAATAAGCATAAGCAACACAAGAACAGTTGTTCAAGCAAGCCGATTGGCAGTCAGTAGGATTTGCTGTCTCCCGATGCTGCGGATTATCAGGCCAATCAACTATTGACATGTGAAAAAACCCATCTTTTTGAACATCAATATTCTTAGTGCACTGCAGATCAGTTTCCCTCAAACAGCCAGTACTGGATGAGTTCCCATTGCTCCAAGCATCAGCAGAAACAGGCCTGAAACCTGTCAAACAGCCACATGGTACTTCAGCAGTCTCATTGCATACGCTAAAAGCTCCACATAAAGCATAATCCCCACACCTAGATGACTGTAACGAATGCCACCTTTGATCATCTTCTGACCACGACTGCAGTTTAAGCTGTCCGTACACATCCAACACCATTTTTGAAATTCCAGTAGTGTAATTAATAGGCCAAGAAATACCGTACCCGTTCCAATTACTGCGGGATAAAACCCCAAAAGTATAGATTGAACTAGTCCAGTATACATTAGACCCATTCCTTATAGTTAGCTGATCCGAAGAACTCAGCTGTAGGGAGAAAAGACCAGGAGCTGGGTCTTCTGTACTTTTCCATGATGTTGCCACAAAATCTAATTCAAGTATCATTCCGGGAAAAATAGTATCAGTAGGATAGTCAAAGCTTTGCCACAACCTCTAAGACCTTGTTTGTGACTATCAGATTACCTGTATCCAATAGCATGGCATAGGTACCGTTTCCAGCTGAAGTGTTGGCCATCATTTATGTCATTCTGCCATCGGATATTACAAGATTTCCATCCGAATTGTTAAATATATTATTATTATATTAGCAACGGGATGTGTTATACCATATTGTGTATGCTAGAGTGGATGCGGAAGAGGAAGTATAGAATAGGAACACTGAGAACACGAGGGTTACGTGGTTCAGCCTTGACGGCCTACATCCACGGAGTAATCCCTTAAGGGCTACATCTTTTATTTTATAAGAGTGTAGTACAATAACATGTGTTACAATAAACCCTAACATGAGTATATATAGACGACTAAACCCTAGACTACTAGTACAAGTAGGAATGGGCTTAGGCCTATTACATTGGGCTAATATGACTAATATATATTTCTAACACCCTCCCTCAAACTCAAGGCGGAAGCTCGATGAAAGCTTGAGGTTGGATACGCATGAGAAGATCACTCGAAGAATGCCTTTGAAGAAACCGCAATGAAGAATGTGTTAATTGACCAATTTCGGAGTTTCAAATGAAGAAACGGAGTCCAAATTTAGAATCTACGCGAAAAACTGAGCAAGATAGGCCATTTCGGAAATTTTAACTTTTGGTCAAAAGTCAACGCAAAAGTCAAAGTCAACAAAAGTCAACGGATTTAGTCAAAGTCAACGGTCAGTGCTCACGGGTCAGATCCGGGTGGTCCGGGTCAACGGTCAGCTAGGTGACGTGGTGCTGACGAGGCGACATTGCGGACGTGGCTGATGACGTGGATTAGGGCTAACGTGGCAACGGCTTGCGTGGTGCTGACGTGGCAAGATGGCGTCATCAGATGACGTTAGCAGTAGGCTTCATGTGAGTGTGGCGCGTGAGGGTATTCCACCGGCGCGTGCTAGAACTCTGGAAGGCGCGTGCGAGGGAGATTGATGCTCGGACTTCGGGGGTTTGACAGATCGGCGAGCTACGAGGCTGTCATGGCGGCGCGTGTTGCCGGAGGAGGATCTGCTCTTGAGGAATCCGAGGCAGCGCGTGGAGAACTACGCCGAAACAGCGGAAGCGCATGGGAGTGCGTGAGCTGTTTTGGGGAGACCAGCTTCCTAGGTTTTGATCGCGAGAGGCCGTGGAGCACGTCTGTATGGTTGGTTTCATCAGATGAAGCCTCGATTTGCACAGATCTGAGATTGAAGCCACGGGTTTGCTTGAGTTTGTGGATCTTTGGACACAGCAGTTACACAACAACGATGATTTCGTGGGAGCTGTGTGATGCAGTGGGTCCTGATCTGAAAGCAAGCATAGGCACCATCGTGGATCTGTGCCACACATGTATTAATCTTCTTTACCGTTTGATGCCAAGAACGGAGTTTGGCTCTGATACCATGTTAAATATATTATTATTATATTAGCAACGTGATGTGTTATACCATGTTATGTATGCTAGAGTGGATGTGGAAGAGGAAGCATAAAATAGGAACACTGAGAACACGAGGGTTACGTGGTTCAGCCTTGACGGCCTACATCCACAGAGGAATCCCTTAAGGGCTACATCTTTATTGTATAAGAGTGTAGTACAATAACCTGTGTTACAATAAAGCCTAACATGAGTATATATAGACGACTAAACCCTAGACTACTAGTACAAGTAGGAATGGGCTTGGGCCTATTACATTGGGCTAATATGACTAATATATATCTCTAACACGAATTAAGACAAAGAGCTGCAGAGGAATTTGGGAATGGGTACTCTCTGTTTGCGACCCAAACAACATTCTGCTTAGAAACTTTCTTGAATCGTATTCCCAAGTAATACTTTGTTGAATTTCCTGGAGTGAAGAAACGAAGTTCGAAGATTCCATTAGTGGATACAATGGTCTCGGAGGTATTCAGGGAATGGCCAGGTTGGATGGTATTTGTGACAGTATCATTGGTGGTAGTGTTGGTGGACTGAAAACGAATGCAGAAAAGAAGGAGCAGGAAAGCAATAGGAGGTGAAATTCTACTAATCATGTTTGTGTTAGGCAGCTATGCCAATTTGCAATTTGCAATGCAACCAGGAAGGAGACCCTAAAGTCATGTTGTTCGATTGAGGACGGAGACTTAGGTCAACCATGATACAACTTTCAGCGGTGTTTTTCGTCCACTCATTAAAACAATGGAACTTTTAATTGGACCCATCACCAGGATGGTACCCTTCTAGATTTTTCAGGAAGGGAGCAGCTTGTGTCCAATGTTAGTGATCACTGGACATGTTGCGATGCGGACACGTGTCCAAGACTGGACATGTGTCTGTATCGCAACGGCTCCAATGGCCATTGGCCATTGGACAGAAGCCGGACCCTTTTAGGAATATCATTTTTTGTTTGAATGAGTCAGTTTTAAATTTAAGCTTTACTTTTTAATTTTGTACAACTTTTTAAAATTTTATTTTATTTTAATTTTTTTTTAAGTTTTCAACCTACAAATATATTTTAGCATATATTTTTTTTAAATATTTTGGAGAAACTTATCAAGGTCATGATAAACAGAAATTAAGTAAAAAGCAGTTTGAACAAGCAGTAACAAGAACAATCAGAACAAGCTTCAGTAGTTGAAGGTTATAGGTGCAGAATCAATAGAATAAAGGAAGTACAAAAACGACAGTAGTTTAATTCAGTTCTCCTTACTTTGTACAGAAACGACTTACAGTTTAGTTCATTGTAATTTTCCTTTAGTGTTTACACGTGCCTCACGTGCTTGAGTTAGTAAGATTTTCTGTTTTGTTTGTTAAGTTAGTTGCACAACTTTTAGCTTCTCTGAGTTGTACTCGAGTTGTATATAAACTTCTCTTCTGATAATTAATAGATTGAGAAATCATTTTACTAAACTCTTCTTTGACAAAACTAAACTATTAGTCCTTGAAGTTTGTCTTGTAAGTGCAATTGCTCCCTAAAGTGTTGGCCACCATTTTGGGCAATTCTCATGTCCTTGTTAAGATCAAAGGATCATAGTCCCAAAGACTCCAAAGGCCTCCAAGTCTAAGTAGGACTCTCTCATTTCTCATGAAGGCAACTTGGCTTGCAAGAACAATTGCCCCATCATGGTCTCCAATTTTGAGTTCAATGTCTCTGACTCCACAACTTTTGACAAATCAAACGGTTCAAGAAGATTTGGATTTTGTGATGGTATTTGCAGCAATGTGGTATTTGGTTTTGGTATGGAGGTCGGCTGAAGATTGTGGTTGAGGGGACTTGGGTTGTTTTGGGATTAGAAGAAGTTTAAATGTTTGACAACTCAAATCGTGATGTGTAAATAATTTTTTTAATTTTTTCATTAAAAAATATGTCGAGTCACTAATTTGTTAGTCATATAAGTGATACCACTAATTACAGTTAACAAATAGACTAGTACCACTCACTTTTAAAACTTGAGGGACCAATAGTTCTCACTTGAAATTTGAGAGACTAATTGCATTGATAGAGTGAATTTTAAAAACCAATAATGCAGTTTTACTAAAACTTTTCAGCAAAAAATTAGATAAGTTATCACACACAAGATTATTTGGTCAGGAAAATATTTTCTTTTGTTATCTGATAATAGCTTATTGCTTAGAGGAAGGTGGGCCATCAAACTTATTCCAAAATTGCATTTTTCTACGCTCATAATTTCCAACCAAAATTATCTTCTTCTTTCTTTTCTTTTATTTATTTATTATTTTATCATAAGGGTCAATTATTGTGTTATATCTACGAGTACAACCACTCTCAAGATTTTCATCTTACTGCTACTGGACCTTGACAGTAACCGAGCAATAATTTTTTTCGCAACGAAATGAAATCCCTAACTGAATAAAGAACACTTATATACATTATCTGATAATATTTTGTATGAAAAAGTTCTCTCAAACAAATATCTCATTACAATTTTTCTCAACAAGTTTTATATTTTAATCTGTTATGTTTTTAAGTGTTCGCTAATTCGAAGACACATTAATTTTTATTCAGTTACTATCGGGGCTGATCAAAGAATTGAAGCAGTGTAATTTTGCTTAAGCAAAATCGATTTCACTAGAGTGTAAGTGAAACATTAAAGGAATCTGAGAATTTGGCATGTCACTCGTTCACGACTCACTCAAGCTAGATCGTCCAAATTAAACAGAAATCTAATTGGTTTGGAGAAGGATTCGTGCTTGCTTCTTTTAACCTACTTGTGCACCTTTATTTATAAAATCATACTATGCACAACTTTTCAGCATAAAATAAGGCGGCCAGGCGCCAGTCTAGACAGATCAATCAGGAGAAAAAAGCAACTTTGGTTGTGGTCCTTAGAGCAATTGCATCAATCATTGGAAAATAGAAAAAGTGCTCATTTTACATATTTTTGCTAAAAAATTACCCACATTAGTGGTCTATAATACTGTACATATACAAAATGTTACAGCAATTGTGTAAATATGCACGGTTACTGTAGCTTTCTATTTGATTATTTAAATATATCTTCTCTCTCCTCTCTCATCGCTACTCTCTTTGCTCTGACTCTCTTTCTCTCTTCCCTGACTCAATTCAATATAGAAAAAGGAGGAAGAAGAGAATCAATTTAAAACAATCCAAAACAAACAAATCTAAAAAACAAATTGAACTCAAAATCAACTCAAAACAAAATCAGTTACTCCCTTCATCGTCTCTGCCTTTTACCAATACCACAAGTGCGTCTGCTTCAAGCTCGTCTCCGCCACCAAAACCTCCAATCCTATGCCCCAGATCGAGGCTTCTTTGCTGCAGCAAGGCGAAGGAAAGACCGCTAGATCCAAGTGGTCCGTTGCGAGGTTTGTCGGAGCCGCCTTGCTTGGGTTCAACTCCGGGATCGAATCCTTACTTATGCTCGCTGTCATGTTGTTTAACATTGGGGTGTTCATGGCTGTTATGCTTGGCCTCGTGGTTGGTTACTTGATTGTAGACATGGCAAAACGGGTAGGTCGGGTCAGCTTTGGGTCGGGTCAATAGAGTTTACAAGTCAATCGGGTCGCGGGTCAAAATAGGTCATTTTTAAATGGGTCAGTCAGGTTGCAGGTCGGGGTCGGGTCAGGTCGGCCCGTATTTTTCAAACAAGCTTTTTTATTTTTTTTTTTCAATAACAAAACAAATCAATGACAACCTGTTTAGTGAGAATGAATAAAATCAATTAAGGAAATGAATTGCACTTAATGCCACTTGTCAATATTCTTCCAATTTTGACAGTTTTGAACATGAAAAAAATTCTTTATAGTCATAAATTCATGATGGAAAAAGTCTTTAATGTTAATAGCTCACTGTCAAAATGCATATAATTACAAGCTTACAACTTCAAAAAGAGATAGATCTTAAGGAGTACTAAAAAGTATATTTTAAGTTTACATCACTAATAATATCATTCCCACAAAAAAAAAAAAAAAACTACATGTCATGGACCATATCAAGTTATCGGCCTTCTTAAATGCACATGTTCCTATTGCATTTAAAATAATAGTAAAGGTAGATTACTTAGAAAGATAAACTAAAAAAAAAAAAAAAGATTTAAAAATAAACATAACATATGAAGTAAAGAAGAATAAGTAAATATTTTATAAAAGGAAGCTTAGTCTGAAGATTTAAGGGCCGAAAGAACTTAGAAGAGAAGATAAAAGAAAAATATAAAAGAAATGAGTAGAGGCGTAGAGAGAAAAGAGTAGAGGCAGAGAAAAGGGTAGAGGCGCAAGAGTGAAACTGAGAAAGTGTGAAACTGAAACACTTCAAGCTTTGTGTGAAAGTGTGAAAAGGACAAAAAGGTAGAGGCACAAGAGTAGAGGAAGCTTTGTGGTTTGTCACGTTTGTGTCTTTGTGGACTACAGCTAGCCAGCTACTACAAGCTAAGTCTATTCATTTAGTGTGTTAGTAAATAGTGAGTAGTGACTTAGTGTACTAGACTACAGACTACTAGTGGGTCTAGTGTGTGAGTTGTGAAGTGTGATCGTATCAAAATGAATGAGATTTTTTTTTAATGATTGTCTTGTCTTGTCTCATGTCTGTGAAGCTCTTAGTGGTTGTGACTTGTGAAGCTCAAATTGAATGTGAAGCTCTTAGTGGTTGTCTTGTTTTGTCTCGTCTCATGTGAAGTGTGAACATCTATAATCTATTGACTATTGGTTGGCTTCGGTACTTTGTGCTTTATGCACCTAGTATCAGGACGTAGTCTAAATATTTTTTTAGCGAATTTTTTTTTAATGAGTCAGGTCACGGGTTATCCGGGTAGGGTTAAGTTGACCCGGAAAAAATCGGGTTGGGTTACGGGTTAACTTGTTTTTGCTTCTGGTCAAAAAATTCGGGTTCGGGTCAGGTCAGGTCGGGTCTGTAAATTCTGACTCATTTTGCCATGTCTACTTGATTGATATGTGTTTGTGTCGATGTGAAGATTGGAGGTTTGTTTATGGAGTTTTCTAGTTTGTTTATGGGGTTTTTCAGTGAAGAAAGAGGGGAGGAAGAAGAAAATGAAAGAAATTTTAGTCACCGTGAGAGAGAGAGAGAGAGAGAGAGTGTGTGTGTGTGTGTGTGTGTGTGTGTGTTTTGACATTGGTGGATGAAATAATAAAAAAAGAATATAAAATGATTATTTAAAGAAAAAAGAGTGTATAATAGATAAACTGATGTGGGTGTTTTGAAAAAATAATTTTGTAAAATAGAAAAAGGTAAGTTGAATATTTTACACGGACTAGTGCGATTGCTCTTAGAGCATTAGCATCCGAGGATGCCAAAAAAAAAAAAAAAAAAAAAGCATATTTTGCATTCTCAAATACCACTTCATTTACTTTACCAACCCATTTTACAACTTACCCTACATCCCAGGTTTTAATTTTACATACAACCTAATAAAATAATATAAACTACTTAATAAAATAATATAAAAATCTCATTTCTCTTTCCTCTCTTCCTCTATCTCTATCTCTCCAGTTTGTCTCTATCTCTCCAGCAAACCAGCAGAGAGAGCGAAGAGTAATTTCCCAACCTTTGAACAATAAGTTGTATAACTAGCAACTTACTGTAGCTAGAGGGTATAAATTTTACATCTACATGCTCAGATGTTGCAGGTTTTTAATAATTTGAGTTGTAAAATAGCAACTTGGAGGGTTTTACACCCCCAATGCTAATGCTCTTAGAGTATCTCTAGCTGATTCTTCAAATTTTTGTACTGTTTGAAGAATGAACAGTAACTTTTACCTTTTAGCTATCCACTTTTTCAAATACACTTTCCAACAGATTCTCTATCATATTCTCTATCTCATTTAAATATTATTTCTTCATTCATTCTTTATTCTTTTTTTATCATCATTTATTCTTCCTATATTCATTCCCAACAATTATATTTTTTTAATGAAAATTGTTATATTCACAACATTTTTCGCAATACTTTCACAAGAACCACATCAAAATCTTATGTGGAAAGTTGTTACTAGTTCTAATTTGAACCCATCGCTGAAATTATTTTTTTACTCACCAATATTAACTAATAACAATCTATTACTTAAAATTTATTGTGAAAATATTGTGGTAACATTTCTCAATTAAGATTTTTTATTTTTTATATTATTTTTCATTTCATTCAATTCATTCTCACCCATATGTTTTCATTTCTTTTTTTCTTTTTCTTTTTTCTTGTTTTTCTCCTCCACACACGTGTCTAGCCTATCTCTACCCACCCCACCCCTTCTTTTATTTTCTTTTTCTCCCTCACATTCAAGAACATTCTAGTAGCTCTCATTCTCTCTCTTCTCTCTCTGTTTTTTTTTTTTTTTTTTGAGAAGCAACGGAGAGAATGAGAGAAAAAGAAGAAGTAACGGAGATGAGAGAAAAAAAGAAAAGAAGCAATGGAGAGAATGAGAGGAAAAAAAAAAAAAATCCAGAGGAGAGAGAAAGAATTGATATAATAGTAGCTGGTATAATTTTTTAATAAAAAATTCAATTGCTAATGTACAGTAGCCTATCAGATTTGATGAGCTACTGTTCATGAGCCAAAAAAAAATTTAGGGTTTAGAGAATCTATTGGAGACCATTTTTTTGGTCTCATTATCTATTATAGAGATTATTTTGCTTTTAGCTACACCATTGGAGATGCTCTTATGGTAGAAAAAGTAGTAGAAAAATACAAATTTGGTAGAAAAATACAATTTTGGAATACTCCAGGGTAGAACAATACAATTCATTGATAATCCCTTGTTCTTGCCAAGCAATGGTGCAGTTCACCCACTCCCTTACATGTCATTAGGAAGATAGTGTAAATAAATTGTTTAGATTAATAGAATCAAGAAAATTAGTGACCCCACAAAGAGTGTTCGTGAGATTTTTGTTTTTTACAAAATAGTTGAGATATTGCTAGTCAATTACCTGCAAAGCAAGTCTTTGGAGTGTTGGAGTTTCTAGTTCATGCAAATGTGTCATTCATGAGGGAAATCACTAGAGAAGTATTCCGGAGGTTCTAGGGCAATGTGATAGCAGGGCAAGCGAGGCGTTTGTAGAGGTTATATAGGGAGTCTAAGATACATAGATTTTGGGCTGTTGGACCGATCCCAGTTCCGTAACTCAGCATCTCTCATATTATACTCTGCCTTTTTAAATGGACCCATAGCTTTGCATTGGAGTTGGGCCTAGGGAACCTTTAAAAAAGGCCCTCACAATGGGAAGTGGAGACAATAGTAACATTTGATTAGTTTCACAATGTCAAGGATTAAATTCACTCCATTGATAATTTATGGGTAAAAATTCCAATATGATATATAGTTCAAGATCCAAAATAGTTAGGAAAATTCTGGTGCCACACCCTTGTGCACAACTTTGTGCACAACTCGCCCACGTGGCGAGTTGTGGTTGGTGGAAAGGTAGTGGTGGGTCACCCTCTCCATCAACCACAACTCGCCACGTGGGCGAGTTGTGCACAAAGTTGTGCACAAGGGTGTGGCACCAGAACCACTCAAATAGTTAATTATCGAAAACAGTTGTTTGACGTTGAGCTTTCTATTACTCCCAATTTTATATAGGAAAGTAGGAATATTTAAAACATTGCTTCTTGACAAAAAAGAAGAAGTTAAAAATGGAACCATTGCGGTACCTATATATATATATATATATATATATATATTTTTGGGAGAACGGTACCTAAATTTGCCACCTACCATCATATTTTGGAATTTGGTACTATATTTGTGGTGCTAGGCTTTGAATTAACTCTCTTCCTTGGAGCAAAACAGGTACATTGTATAAGGTGTAATTGGTATTGAGCAAAACAGGTACAAATTTGCCACTTACCATCCTAGATTTTGGTTCTTGTATATATTTTGTGCTTGATAACATCCTCAGTGTCAAACTGCGAACAGAAATAGTACCAAATCATTGCACTTGAATCTTCACTGTGATTGGAAGCTGAAAAAAGCCTTCGGTTTTCATTTGACTAGGAAAGCTCGATGTTATGATGAAAAATTTGGTATTATCATGGTGCTGTACTGGTTCAATTATTGAGATTGATCATTATGCACAAACTATAGAATGATTACTTTCTCAAAAAAAAAAAAAAAAAAAAAAAAAAACTATAGAATGATTAGGGACTATTCCTTTAAGATATTGGGACCAACATTGTGAAAAGAGCGTATAGTATAATATTAATCATTCATTTATTTATCTAAAGTTACAACTGGGGTGGAAATTTAGGGGTGGCAAAGTAAGCCCAAACCCATTTGCCCACCCAAATCCGTCCACTCTAATTAAACCCAAACTCACCCAATTATTAGTTGAGTTAAATGGGCATCAACCCAATTAAACCCAGAAATAATTGGGTTTTAATTAAAAACCCATTGAATCCCATTTAACCCTAAAATAATATACTCAACAAACTCAACCCAGCCCATCCCACAAAAAAAAACAAAAAAACCCAGCCCTCACCTTAGAGTCTTAGGGTTCATTTGGATATAATTTATTGTTACTGAAAACTGATTGTTATTGAAAACATTGTAGCAAAATAATTTTTAAATGTATGAATAGTGCCGCGGGACCCATTTTTAATATTCTTTTTCTGAATAAAGTGGTTGTGGGTCCCATGAACAGTGCGTGAACAGTATCGTAACAGTGTTTTTTGTCCCCTACACAGTAAATTCATGTGATTTACTGTTCACGCGCTGGGAAAAAAAAAAAAAAAAGGTCTGAAAACACGACGTGGGTTTGGAAACGCCGTATCCAAACCCACACTTAGACGTTTCTGGTTTAGGTTTTCATTTTCCCTCATTTTCTCGGCCTCCAATCACGACTTCAGCAGCTTCAAAGATTCAGATACATCAAAACTCTTCAAAGCTTCAGCAAATTTCTGAGTTTTTCGCCGGAATATTCACGTTATCTTTTTCTGGTCACTCCAGCACTCGTTGGTAAGCTTCGAATCTCGGATTTGGTTCCTCTCTTTAGTTACTCAAAAGTCTTCTTTTGCTTTCCTTCGTTTTCTCCATTACCAAACAGTTTACATCTTCTAATTTTATCTTTTCGGTAAGCATCGGTAATGCTTTGTTGAGTATGTTTGTGAGGTTTGGTGATCTGGGTAATGCTTGGTATGTGTTTGGGAAGATGGAGTAGAGGGATGTGTTTTCTTGGAATGTGTTGGTGGGTGGGTAAGCAAAATTCTCTTTGACTTGTTTACACAGTGAGTTTTTTTGAAGAATTTTTGGGGCAGATTTCTTAAAGATTGTAAATGCACACAATGTGTTTGATGAAATCCCAAAGTGATGTTTTGTCAATTTTTTTTTTATTTTTTATAAATTACAATGTACATAAGTCGCTTGATAAAATTCCTGACTGATGTTTTGTTTTGTATGTCCTAAATCCTAATACATGAAAGAGTGGTTAGGAGGAAGAGAAATAAAGATAGGGATGCTGTGTTGTTGTTTTGATGGGTTTCAATAAATTATTTGGATATTTTGATTTTGTTGTTGTTCTTGCTGAAAGACTAATTGAATTGAATTGAATTGAATTGAATTGTTTTAGGTGGGTTCTTATTCGCTGTTTATGAATTATGACATGCCTATTAGTTGTATTAATTTTTATTTTTATTTTTATTTTTATCTATATGCTAAGATTTAAATTTTGTGAAATTTAAACTATGGTGCTTGGTGTGTTATTCTTATCCTACTTTGAATGGTTTGAATAGAGGCTATTGTTTTGGTGAAAATACATGATTAGAAAAATATATCATCGGCACGGTTCATCACCAAATTATGTTAAACAGCCAACGAAATTAGATCTCAATACCTTTACATAAGGTTCATTTGTAATTTGGTAGGAATAATGCTTTACATTGAACATCACAAAAGCTGCCATAGCAAAGGAAGGTCTATTTCTACCTTCCTTTGTCTATCTTTCTACATACTCTATTCCTCCTTTTTGAACTTGGAATCCCTTTAGTCTCTAAAAAGTATGTAAGAAGCAATTAAACTTAGATAATGCTGAGTTTTTTTAAAGTTGATGAGGATTAGGTGAAAGGAAGCTTTAAAGTTATGTTTTTGTTGCTTATTAAGTGCTACATTGTTGGATAGGTTATTTTTCGTCTTCTTTTTTAATGTACTGGGTTTTAATTATGGGTTCCACATTGTTGGAGATGAGCTTGAAAGCTCTTTACAAAGTATATAAAGTGAGGTATGTGTTTATCATTATAGATCGCCTCCAAATATTTCTAAGCAGGCCTCAAATTATTGTGTACGAAAGAAAACACTGTATTGTATCAATCAGGTGGTCCTAATTGTCTTTGACTCGATAGCATATATATCATTAATCATATTAAAGCAACCATCCAAGAGAAATTGGAAGGAAAAAAATGTACGAACTAAATTACAATTGTCACCATATATGTTGTTATATTTTTAATCACGGTGGTCCATTGAAGCTGTAAAACATATGTATAATAACTTTATTTTCCTTCAAACATGTAAGGAAAAGAATTTTGAAACATTAATTTCAATAGAAATCTTAAGCATATCATAAATAAATAAAAAATTAGAGTGTCATAGAATTTCTTAACAAAATCAATGCACTTGCTCAAAAAAAAAAAAAAAAAAAAAAAATTGAAAACGAGATATAGTGTGCTTGTACTTGGTCATTTTTTGGGTTTCGGGGGTATATTGGTCATTTTTAGGGGTTTGAGGGTATTTTGGTCATTTTTTGGGTTTTGGGATATTTTGGTCATTTTTGAGTTTCGGGTGTATTTTGGTCATTTTTTGGGTTTCATGGGTATTTTGGTCATTTTTTTGGTTCAGGGGTATTTTGGTCATTTTTAAGGTTTCGGGGGTATTTTGATTATTTTCTGAGATTCGGGGGTATTTTGGTAATTTTTTGGGTTCGGGGGTATTTTGGTCATTTTTAGGGGTTCAGTGGTATTTTGATCATTTTTTGGGTTTCGGGAGTATTTTGGTCATTTTTTGGGTTTCGAGGGTATTTTGGTAATTTTTTGGGTTCGGGGGTATTTTGGTCATTTTTTTGGTTTCGGGAGTATTTTGGTAATTTTTTGGGTTTCAGGTGTATTTTGGGGGTATTTTGGTCATTTTTTAAGAATTTAGAATACTTTGATCATTTTTACTTTAGTGGCATTTTGGTAATTTTGATAATTTGGTAATTGGGTGGGTTGAGGTTTACCCATAATAATTGGGTTGGGTTGGATTTGGGTTAGAAGCAATTAGTTAAATGGGTTTTAAATGAGTAAATGAGTTTTATATACCCAACCCAATTATGCCCACTCCAAACCCACTCAAACCCGCTCAATTGCCACCCTTAGGTGGAATTCATGTTTTCCGCGTGGAAAAACTCAAAAAGGGGGAAATATTATTAAAAGATGGGTCCTTAACTTGGATGAATTAAAGTTTTGAACTTTTAAAACCGAGTTTCTTTGACGTGCAAAACAAGTTGGTCAAACAATGATATGCTATATTCTTCATGAAGGGAATGGCGAAGCAGTTTATAAGAGAATGGTAGCAATCCACAGGAGTAGCTGAAATGACTTATTTCCATTTATATGACTTTAACGTTGTAATTGGTAGTGATTGGTGGTGCTAAAAATAGCAATATGGTTTTTAGCACCACCAGTACTAATGCTCTTACAAACTATTAGCATTTGACCAAATAATGAATGCTAAATGTGTAGAAAAGGTGGGTGTCTGAGTAATTGAGCATCAAACAATTGGTGTGTGAGCAAGGGAGTTCTAGTGATAGGTAACATTTTTCCTTTTTGAAAAACGATAGTTAACAATTGTTTAGTAACTATATAACAAGCATTTTGTAACTGTTGGGAAAATAGAGAAAGGGAGTTCCAGAAGCCAATTGCTCTTGGTAATTTTTATTTTTTATTTTTGATAGAATTTCAACAAATGACGTCCGCTTTTAATGATTGTATTTTTCATCATCAAATCAAGACACCAATTTTTTTTAGCAAATAAAGTAACCAAAAAGCAACTAATAAATAATACATCAACAGTTCACGCAAGCCATATCATAAATAATTGGACGAAAAGCACAAGCATGGACTAAAATATTCCACTTTTGAAGGTGCAGTGAAAATATCTTTAAAATTAGGGACTAAAATCAAAGGCACTACATATATTTGAGGACCAAAAAATTGCAATTTACCCAACTTTCATTTTCGTCCGTTTGTTTGGGATGAATGTGAGGTTATAAGTACAAACACTTCATTTGGGGTGTTGTATCCGCATTGGACACTTAACACATCTGGTATGCTTTTGCATGCGAGTTTCAACCATGTTTTTTTTTTTTTAATTATTTAAATGTAGGATATTACTAGGACACGAGAATAAGATGAATTAAATACCCTTTCAAAAAACAAAGAGAGCATGCTCTAAATAGTAATAGTTATGGATTTGTTTTATTATCCATTATTACCCATAATTTGATATATATATATATATATATATATAACATTATATGAAATATAAATTTTTAATAATTTATAAAAAAAATATATTTAATAATTATTTAATTGACGATTTCTGCTGTACCAATGTCCTATTTTTCAAAAATTGTCATGTTGCTTTGTTGTACCCGTACACGTACCTATACCTTTATCTGTGCTTCTTAGATTACCTTTCACGCCATGAACTAATAAATATGAAAAGATCTCTTTGGGGGATGCCTAATTCTTGGCACGGCCTTATTGATATCTGACATAGTCAACCACAAGACAACCATTTTTCTGGAGATGAAGCTAGTAAAGAAATGAGAAGAATGAAACCCAAGTGGACTTTGAAGATCAAAGAAGAGGTTGAGAAGTAGTACAAAGTATAGTTTCTTCATGCAGTATATTACTTAGTGGCGAGCTAATGTCGTCCACGTGCCTAAGAAAAATGGGAAAATTCGCATGTGCATTGATTTCTGAGACTTGAACAAAGTTTATTCCAAAGCTGACTTCCCATTACCCTATGTCGATGTACTGTGGATTACAAAGTAGGCTATGTCATACTCTCCTTTATGGATGGCTTTTATAGGTTACTACATTTTTATCATATTGTTAATTTTTATTTAAATACACATTTGACTAGTGATTCACGAGTTCAAATAGTTACTCAAAGCTTACATTGGATCAATTTCCAGGGTGTTTATTTATTTATTTATTTTTATTTATTTATTTAATTTTATTGAGAAAAAAATTTCCAGGGTTTAATAACTACGATTTACTTAACAATGATTTATAATCCATGGATGTGTCCCTGTCCCATTATGATATAGAACATGTTTGAGATTAAATTCTTATTTACTCCCTCCAATCAGACATTGTTGAGACATTAGATTCTTTCACATAAAAACATGGTCCTGATTCAATGACTAACATCCCTTGAAAACCAATATAATTCAATATTTATTAAAAAAACAAAAACTATTACTATCTCAATCTGTGATTTTGTGTGAACACATTAGCTAACCGGAGCAACCGCATTCACCTAAGAGAAGCCAAATTGCCACCTGCAACGCTGGCTCTGGAGACGGTGGAATCTGCGAGCTTCTCTACGTCTACGACCAGGATAAAATGGCCTCATATCTGCCAACAAGATCCGCTGCAGCATGAAGTGCTCCATCGACAACTGCCACCTTAGATTCTCTCCGTCAACTCCAACGGTGACTACATCTTCAACTTCAACAATGACATCCCTTGTTCTAACCTTTCATAAAATAAATAAATAAATAAATAAAATCTTAAGTGTTATTGGGTATGAATATTGATGGGGATCAATCTAAGGTCAACTTGTCTATAGTGGTCGTCCATAACTAGACCATGTCCAGAAAGTTTTGTGGAGAAAAGGAACTTAGGATTAGCATCATAGTTGGAAATACAACTCATTCATAGGTAACAAAGTCATCCAATTTCAAGAAGGTCGTCCATGACCCAAAAGCATGGATGACTAGAGGACACTTAGTGTATTCTACGAGAAAGTTCTCCAGAAGCTCCGTATAATCAGACCATGAAGCACTACTTCTATGATGTGGAGGGGATTCCCCGTAATCCGCTCCACATACCCCATTTTCTCCATTAACCACGCACATCACCCATGATGGTGGTGGATCTGAATAAGTAGACCCACTTCTAACTCTCTATAAAAGGAGCAAGTCCCATTTACTTAAGGTGGGTTCTACCATTCACTATTTCCCTTCCATGTGCCATGTGTTCTAGAGAGAAAACTGAATTAATCGTCGGAGGGTCCTTGGCCGGGTTACACCGGTCACCCTTGACAGTTCTTTCTTTCTTTTCAGGACCTACAGTCATCACCATAGCCCAAAGCATTCCGGTCTACTGATTTTCGTGTATCATCAGTTGGCGCCGTCTATGGGAAGGTACAATAAAAAGGTTTCTAAGTGTTAACTTCTTTGCTTTTTAAGACAAAAAGGCTGCATGATTTGGATTAGGTCGATGGCCACTAGTCTAGGACACCAGCAAAGTGGAAATGCCTTCATTCACCTAAATCGTGCATTAGCACCCCTGATGATCGTCCAACAAGAGTTGCAATCTATGGCAACTGCGATGGCAGAATTGACATAACAAAACCAGGAGTTAACTAGAGAAGTTAATAGACAGCGTCAATAGCGACGTGGTGAAGAACGGGGACAAAATTCAGAGAATGAAGGGGCTGAGAACAATGTTGAAGGAGATCAGTCTAGAAGTACCGTTACTCGTAGGGTACCACATTTAGAGAGGGAGATGGATCAAATGAAAAGAGACATGGAAGAGATGAAGGATTCCATGAGGAGAGAAAATCACATGGCTGACCTCGTCCATAGGACTGATTCCCCCTTTATTCCGTCCATCACTAGTCACCCCCTGCCTTCTGAGTTTAAAATGCCTACCCTGGACTTATATGATGGGATGCGTGATCCTTATGATCACATTGCCGCGTTCAAGACAACCATGCATCTTCAAGGTGTACTAGATGAAATCATGTGTAGAGCCTTTCCTACCACGTTGAAAGGCCCGGCCAGAGTATGGTTTGGTAAACTACCACCAAATACCATAACTTCGTTCTAGAAGTTAAGTAAGTTGTTTGTCAACAACTTTGTTGGAGGTCAGAGGCAAAAGCGTTCCTCATTTAGTTTGTTAAGCATAAAGCAAGGAGAGAACGAAAGTCTACGTTTTTTTATTAGCCATTTTAACAGAGAAGCCTTGTTAGTAGATGAGATGGACGATAAAATCCTTTTAGCAAACTTCTACAATGGAGTCAGCTTAGATTTGTTCATTCATAAGCTATATGATTAGGAGCCACAGACAATTGTTGAGTTGATACATTCAGCCTAAAGTTTCATAAATGCAGAAGACATGATTATTGTTAAGAAAAAGAAGAAAGGTGAACAACTAGAAAATGGTTATGTACACCATCCAGAGTAGAATTCTCGTCTAAAGAAAGCTAAAGTAAGGGAGAGAAGGGATCGTGATGGCAAGAAAGTAGGGTCGTCTCGGGGCAATACTTCAATTACATTTCCCTAAATACTTCACTTGACCAAGTATTGATGTAGATTAAAGACAACATGTCCTTGGAATGGCCTGAGAGGATGAAAGGAGATCATGACAAGCAGAACAAAAGCAAGTACTGTCATTTTCACCGAGACCATGGACATGATATGGACAAGTGTGTGCCTTAGAACGAGATAATGCCAGTAAAGAAGAAGTTCAAAAGTTGGTAACTGTAGAGTTCGTCCGCAAAGTCTACTACCTTGATTGGCTAGCTAATGTAGTGATGGTAAAAAAAGCTAATGGCAAATGGAGGATGTACGTAGACTTCATAGATTTAAACAAGGCATGCCCTAAGGATAATTATCCTCTTCCATGCATTGACTAGCTGGTGGACTCAATAGCTGGACACCAATTGCTGAGTTTCATGGATGCATTCTCAAGGTACAACCAGATTAAGATGGACGAGGTAGATCAGGAGAAAACATCCTTCGTCACAAGCCAAGGTTTGTTTTGTTACAAAGTAATGTCATTTGGTCTGAAAAATGTAAGGGCTACCTATCATAGACTAGTTAATCACATGTTTTGTCCAAAAATTGGGTGAAATGTTGAAGTGTACGTGGACGATATGCTGGTCAAGAGCGCAAAGGAGATGCAACATTTGGACGACCTTCAATAAACTTTTGACACACTTAGACGATACAAGATGAAGCTAAATCCAAGCAAATGTGCCTTTGGAGTTGCATCAGGGAAGTTCCTTGGTTTTATGGTTTCACAGAGAGGAATCGAAGCAAACCCTAATAACATCCAAGCAATCTTGAATATGGAAGCCTAAAAAAATGTCAAGGATGTTTAGAGCCTCACTAGAAGAGAAGCTGCCCTTAACAGGTTTATTTCAAAAGTTACTAACAAGTGTTTACTGTTTTTTAGAGTATTAAGAAAATCATTCGAATGGACGGAAGAGTGCCAACAAGCATTTGAAGGCTTAAAGGCTTATCTTGCTTCAACTCTGTTGCTGAGCCTGTCCAAACTAGGTGAAGAGTTGTATCTTTACCTAGCGGTGTCCCCTTATGCAGTGGGTTCGACCTTGATTAGGGAAGAAGGAAAGGTACAGAAGCCCGGCTACTACACCAACAAAGCTTTAAAGGGAGCTGAAGGACAATATTCGCCGATGGAAAAGCTTGCATTTTCATTGGTGATAGTAGCAAGAAAGCTCAGGCCTTATTTTCAAGCTCGTATAATCAATGTCCTAACAGATCACTCACTAAAGAAGGCCATGAATAAGCTGGAGGCCACTGGATGACTGATACAATGGGTAGTGGAACTTTGTAAGTTTGACGTGTGGTATGGACCAAGAGAAGCAATAAAAGCTCCAGTCCTTGCAGATTTCATTGCCGAATTCACTTATACTAGTGACCAGCAAAATAAAGACTAGGGGCAAAACAATGGGTTGTTCGTGTGGATGGTTTGTCCACGTAGCATGCAGGAGGATTGGGATAGTTTTATAGCCACTAGAAAGGGATCATCTAGAGTATGCCATCCGTCTGCAGTTCCAAACAACCAATAATGAAGCAGAATATGAAGCCCTACTTTAGGGCTTGGAGTTAGCTAAATCACTTGGAGCAGATTTAGTCCTCGTCCAAGGAAACTCACACTTGGTGATAGGCAAAGTGAGTGGAAGGTATGAAGCTAAGGAGGAATGGATGAAGAGGTACTTGAGCAAAGTTAGACAATGTATTAAAGGCTTCACAATGACTCAGTTTCAACAAATACCAAGGGAGGAAAATGCAGAAGAGGACGTCTTAACCAAGATGGCATCTACAGATGAGATAGTAGGTCATCGAATTAAAATCCAGTACATCACAAGTATTGGCATTCTAGAAGTAAATCAGGTAGACAGAGTAGCCAACTGGACCATGCCAATCTTATCTCTAAGACGGGCTCCTCCAAAGGATAAAAAAAGAATCAAGAAAGCTAAGGGTAAGAGCAGCGAAGTTCGTCCTTATGGACAAGGTGTTATATAAAAGGAGTTTCTCTTAGTCCTATTTAAGGTGTTTAACTCTAAACGAGTCCCATTATGTCTTGAGGGACGTCCATGAAGGAGCTTGTGGAAATCATGCAGGAGCTAGATTCCTTGTCCATAAGATAGTCCGTGTAGGATACTATTGGCCATCCATGCAAGCAGATGCCAAAGCCTATGTCAAAGTGTGTGACATGGCCCCTTGGCCCTTTGCTCAGTAGGGGTTGGACATCCTTGGTCCCTTTCTCATGGGGACGAGACAAATGAAGTTCTTGGTGGCAGGGATCGATTATTTTACCAAATGGGTGGAAGCAGAGCCATTGGCAAAAATTACTGAGCTGAACGTTAGAAGCTTTGTCTGAAAGAACAATATCTACCGTTTTAGAATTCCTAGGGAAAGTTTTTTTACCTAGTCCTTAAGAAAAATTATATAACAAAGTAGAAGAAATAACAAAGTCCCACTGGAGAAACGAAATGCATATAACAAAATCATATGTTTTGGGTTTTTTTGAATTGAAAAGATATGTTATATATATATATATATATATGTATGTATAATATAATATAATATAATATAATGATGGGTTTGATGAAGTCAATTTTAATTTTATAAATATTCCATTATGATGTATGACAAAATATGAAAGATAATTCTTATTGTTTGTTAATTTTTTAATTTTTTTAATGCAATGTTCGTTATTTTATCATTTAGAGTTTTATTCATTGATTTTAAGTGTATATAAGATTTTCATATTCAAATTGGAGTCCTATTTCGGTCAGGCAACAAATAAGATCACTTTAGGAATATTTTTACTTGAAAAACTAGGTTTATTTTTTGAGCCTTTAGAGCATTCTTATCAAGAGTGTTATAAATGCTTAAATGCTATTTTCAGCATTTATATTTTATAACCACAAAAACCTATTCCATCAAAAATGCTATATGCTAAAAAATTTGACATCTTGTTATAGTGAGCTTTTATTTTTGAGAGCGCACTGTAGCAAGATGTTATAATATTTTAATGTTTTTTTTTTTTGTTGTGGGAGAGAGAGAGACAGGAAGAATAAAAAATAATATTTAAATAGAAGTTTTGATGTTAAGGGTATATATAGTAATAAATGCCATAAAGTTAAGTTTTTAGATGCTAAATCCTAAAATTTTTAGAAGTCTTGATGAGAATGCTCTTAAATAGTTATGCAATATATAAAACAACAAATCAAAGATCAGAATTTCATTAATAAAATTTTAGAGAGGTTTTTCTCATTTTCTGGTGGATTTCATGTTTTCGCATGGATTCAAAGAACTCTGTATGGATTTAAGGGTTTCATAAAGTTAGAACAAGATCTAATCCTTATCACACTTTTTGTTCTACGTCATATTCTCTTAACCAAGTAGAGACAATATCCGAAATAATATTTATAAGTGTTGTTAAGTAGATATGGTAAGCAAGGAGTACCGACACAGGTAGATTCATAGATTATATTCCAAAGGGTTTGAAAAGCAATTCAACTAAAATGCCCTCATATTTTTCTATTTCTATAATCAATTTTTGTAAAAAATATATATATATATATATATATATATTACGTATGCTACACATTCAAAATATAAACTGTTAGAGAAAGCTTATAAAGTATGAGTACAACTCTTACCACAACTCTTACATGTACAGCTGCGAATGACAAAGAAAAAGTTATGAGTCTATGTAAAAGTAATAGTTTACCAATCACAATCGCATATAATATTATGTTGTGGTAATACTTGTGGTCCTAGAAAAACCAAAAATTTATCAAAGAATAATTATTGAAGCAATTACCTTTGTTTTACAAAATAGAATCAAAAAAATTCATTTAAATTTTCTTATTTAATTAGAGTTTGCACCCGTTGTGGAGAAAAATCACAGCTTTGTCGCTGTAGTGTCAGGGAAGTCATTTTGTTGTGGAGAAAAAATGAAAAACACAATTTTGGTTGTGGAAATTTGAGTGTATAATCAGTTACATAAATAGGCATTGTAGTCAATGTAGTGAGATACAGTCTTATACAGATTTTCATTTGTTTCAATTGAGGCATTTACTTAATTTTGAAGTGTTTAATGGAGTTTACTTGGACTTATGATTTTGTTTTTTTGTTTTTTTTAGCTGGATGACTTGGAAGTTGGAATTATGATTACATTAGTTGAGTCTTGACATTCATTTTCAAATTAATACAACTACAGAACATTCCTTTGTAGAAATCCTTGGTTCCGTCGCTTTTCCCCTAGACGTTTCAATTCAACACATTTCACCGTAGCGTAGCTTCCATTTCGGCATTTCCATCACTTCTTTTCTTTTTCTAATTTGACTTTTCAAATCAAAGAGAAAAGTAATAGGTTTTTTGAGAGAGAAGGCAATGAGAGCGTGATAGGTTGATCGCAAGTTGAAAATCAAAGGACTGCACTCGTTCGACGAGCTGTGGCATATAATTTTCATGAAAATATCAGCCAAATTAAGATTAACCTATTAGTCTATTAACGTCAAAGGGAGTTCCTTTTATTTTTTATTTTTTATTTTTATTTTTATTTTTACACATGCGAATCCCAACTTACCCCTTTCTTATAGAAAAAGGAAGTGTTTCTTTCTCTTTTTTTCTTTTGGGTTCTAAATATGTTAAATGGAAATTTTATTTTCTTTAAAGAAATAAATCAGGTTTGACTGCTAACTGTTTAAATTATCAATTTTGATTATCAAGTTCGTACAAGATCAATAAAAAAAAGCCTGGAATTCACAATTGTAAATCAAACACACATATATCACCACAATTCATATAACAATAAAAGTAAATAATAAAAAACACAAGTGTTTAAAAAGTTTTGAAGAACTTCTTCAAAAGGAAAACTACTTCAAGGTAAAGTGGTAAACTATCACCGGAGAAAATCCACAATAAAAGAGGTTGTTGCAGTATTATTTTCAAAACTTTATAGCTCGATTATACATAATCAAGCAAACAACTTACATGTTGTAAGTTGTTACTAGTCTTACTTTCAAAACTTCATAGCTCGATTATATGTAATTAGGCAAGTAACTCACTTATAAGTTCCAGTTAGCTTAATTAATAAAATCTTTTATTGTCAAATAAGAGATTTGGGGTTTGATTCCTCCTACATCAAACACTCCGCTTACTTACAACACAATGATTGTAGAATTTCTGGAATTCTACACAATCTTCCCACCAATGACTCATTTGTGACAATTTGGAACTCCTAAAGAGATTCAAGCCATTTGCAATTGGCAAAACTTACCGATGCAATAGATTTTCATTTGACTTGTCTCCTTGAGGATCTAATATCCCAAATGAATCGTAATGTGGGTAAGCTAACTCTACACTAATAACTTAGCCCAAAACTCCACTAAAAAAAAAAAAACTCTCTTTGCTCAAATATTCTCAAATATGCATCTATTTATAGGTAAATTAGTTGATATATTAATATAAAAATTATATTGTTGTGTACTTATCCAAAAAAAAAAAAAAATTATATTGTTGTGATTAGTCCTGGTGCAAAATGTGTATTTATAGGCTGACATGTATTCACTCAAAATTAAATCAGAATTATTACTTGTGAATTTACATTAATGTTATACCTATATTATCAGATACCTAGGGGTAAAATAATGGCATACTTCCTCATCTTACATGAATAGCGGATTCCACCATGAATTTAGGTAGTGAGACCACTACTATGTAAAATGATAGAGTAAATTATTATTGCATTCATAGAGTATTAATACACACACACACAAATATATATACACACCCCCCATTGTCATTGTATAAGTTTATAAAATTAAAGAATGGGAGTTAGAAAGCATGCTACTATGCAACAAAAAATTCAAATTTCTACCCATTTTCATCTCCCAACCCACTTTAATCGAAATAATAATAAAAAAAATTCATTTCCTTTATCAATTAATATTAAAATTCATCAATATATATTACAAAAGACCGTAATATTCATTTAAACTAAAGCGGTATTATAACATGTATATTGGTCTCTGCCAAAAAGCCAAGGTTTTCCTCAAGGCTCAAGCCATACGGAATTATGTTCACAATCTTAACAATACCAGTCCACATTCTTCTTATCATCATTAGTCAATGTCAGTGCCTCAGTCTTGTAGGTTACTCTCACACCAACACAATTCAAAGCAGGCACAACGTCTTTTACAAGTCCTTCCATATCTAGAGCCATGATATACGGGCAGAGAAACTAGGTTCCCTTGTTTAAATTTATCCAAAAAGTGGGGCCAAAAAAAAAAAAAAAAAGAAAAGAAAAGAAGAATAAGAAGACATGGCTCCACATAAGCAGTGGACACAAAAATAAATATCACTTGAAATATAAAGTCCTTGTTTAGGCAGTGACGAGTTGCTTATAGTTTTGCAGTTCTCTACAGAAAGCAGCAGTTTGCTACTACTTTTGGCTGAATAAATAAATATTTTTTTCAGCGAAACTAAAAGGAAAAGAGCCTAAATTAATGAAGACACTTGCTCTTCCCTCACTCTTTTATTGTCTCGTTGCTTTCTCAACCTTCTTGCAATTCTGCTTTGCAGCTGACACCATTAGCTCTGGGCAATCAATTAGCGGTAACCAGACTCTAGTTTCCTCAGGCCAAGTTTTTGAGCTGGGCTTCTTCTCTTCAGGCAACAACAAGAGCAGATACTTGGGCATATGGTACAAGAAGACCCCAGGGATACTTGTGTGGATAGCGAACCAGAACAATCCACTCACAGATGCATCTGGAGTTTTCACTATCAGCAACAATGGAACGCTTATTCTTCTCAACCAAAGAAACCACACTATCTGGTATTCCAACTTGTCCAGGGTCGCACAGACACCAGTTGCTCAGCTTTTAGATTCTGGTAACCTTGTTCTTGAAGACACTGTTACATCTAGCTCTAAAAGCTATCTGTGGAAGAGCTTTGATTACCCACTTAACACATGGTTACCAGGCATGACAATAGGAAAGGACATGAACAATGGTGTAGACCGATTTTTGACATCTTGCAGAGACTCAGATATTGCATCTCCTGGAGATTTTACATACAAATTTGATTATAAGGGGTTGCCTCAAATAATTCTTAGAAGGGGGTCAGTAAAAAAATTCCGCACTGGACTATGGAATGGAGTTCGATTCGATGGTCTTCCTGTTCCTGTTAATCAATATTTTGTTCCCATACTAGGAATTCAAAAGGATGTGGTGGGATATTTATATGAACATAAAGACAAGTTGAATAATATGAGGATAACATTGAGTCAGTCAGGCATCCTGCAAGGCATTTTATTGAAGGAAGGAAGCAGTGAATGGACCATTATGGATGCAATTCCAAATGACTTGTGTGACAATTATGGGCAGTGTGGTGCCAATAGTGTTTGCACAAGTTACAAATCATCAATCTGCAAGTGTTTGGAAGGTTTCATCCCCAAATCACCAGAAGAATGGAAACAGCTCATTTGGTCGAGTGGCTGTGTGAGGAGAACTCCGCTGGACTGCCAGAGGAAAGATGGTTTCATAAAGCTTGCATGGGTGAAATTGCCTGACTTGTTGGAGTTTTGGTTAAACAAGAGTATGAGCACCAAGGAATGTGAGGCGGAGTGCTTGAAGAACTGTTCCTGTACAGCATATGCAAATTCAGATATTAGAGGAGGAGGCAACGGTTGTTTGATCTGGTTTGGGGATTTGATTGATATTAGGGGGTACAGCGAAGAAAATGATATTAGTGGGTATTCAGAAGAAAATCCTGGGCAAGACATCTATATTCGACTGCCTGCTTCAGAACTTAGTAAGTGCACTTATCTGCTCTATAACACACAGCTTCTCACATGTTAGCTTATTTAGACTTTGTAAAAGCCTTGGCCAACATGGTGTAGATAGTCTTATAATCTGTAGTAGAATACAGTTCAGTTTAAGTTCCCAGGTTATAGTTTTGTTCATGCTTTCATTAGCATTCTCAACTGACTTATAATAAATCCTGACAAGTGTAATCAATGATCTAATACATTTACCAAAAAGAAACAAGAACATTTCAAGCAAAATGAACAAATTTCTTAACTGCTGTCCGTTCTAGGATCAATTCACAAATCAAATACGAAGAAAAGGCTGGTGGTCATCCTAATGGTATCAATCATTTCTGGATTGCTTACTTTGGGGTTGGTTTTTAGTTGTATTTGGAAAGCAACAAATATAAGATGTAAGTGTACTCATCCATTTTTCCTATATATATACACTCATCCATCAAAGCAAGATCAATTAAAGAGGGCATAATAAAGGGTGCTTAGACTAAAATTAAAAAGCAGTTCCTGAAAAGGTAATATATGGATTCAATAGGTGAAAGAAAGAAAGAAGACGTAGAGGTACCTTTATTTGATTTTACAACAATTGCTACCGCAACAAACAAATTCTCTCAAGCAAATGTGATTGGAGCTGGTGGATTTGGTCCTGTTTATAAGGTAAAAAGGATTCTGAATTTGTTATACGGGTCACAAATTGTATGGTGATATTATACAAATTCAAAAGGAAAAAAACATGCATCTTTATGTGATGATTTGCAGGGAAATCTATGTAATGGACAAGATATTGCTGTGAAGAGGCTGTCAAAGGATTCAAGACAAGGTCTTAAAGAGTTCAAGAATGAAGTTGTTCTCATTGCCAAACTTCAACATAGGAATCTTATCAGCCTTTTAGGCTACTGCATTCAAGGAGATGAAAGGATGTTAATCTATGAGTACATGCCCAACAAAAGCTTGAATTATTTCATTTTTGGTACAATTCTCCTAACCCTTTATGTATTATAATTACTTTCCCTCTTATATGTTGTGTACTTGTGTTTATTGCCTATTATGTATCCGATAGAGTCTTCCAATTGATTTTCACAAACAAAATAAATAAAACAAAAAGAACTAAAAATAGTCATAGATGAAGCCATGGTAACAAGGGAAAAAATTATATGCAGAACAAAATGAAAGTGCAATGCTGGCATGGCCAAAGCGTTATGACATTGTTGTTGGGATTGTGCGAGGACTTCTCTATCTCCACCAGGACTCTAGACTTCAAGTCATCCACAGGGATCTGAAAGCGAGCAATATTTTATTAGATATCAACTTGAACCCAAAAATATCAGATTTTGGCTTAGCAAGAACTTTTGGAGGGGATGAAAGTGAAGTGAAGACAGATAGAGTTGTTGGAACATAGTAAGTAATATAAAAATGAAACTAGATTCTTGTTTGTCATACTATAGCAAATATTTCATCAATGTGCTCTGACTCAAATGACACTTCCTTTCCTCATAAACATGGTGTGAAGGGTAAGGTCATGTGTTAAAGATGTATTGACATGCAACTTATCGATAACAACAACAACAACAATAAAGATAATAAAACTTATATTTGATGGTTTCATGCAGCGGCTACATATCTCCTGAATATGCAGTTGATGGAACATTTTCAGTGAAATCCGATGTGTTTAGCTTGGGTGTGCTTATGTTAGAGATAGTGAGTGGCAAGAAAAACAGAAAGTTTTTTCATCCAGATCACCGCCATAACCTTTTGGGACATGTAAGTGGAAAATTCTCTCTCTCTCTCTCTCTCTCTCTCTCGGTGAATTATGTGAGTATCTGGACTGAAATTGTTCCAGGCATGGTTGCTGTGGAAGGAGAGCAGGGCCTTGGAACTATTGTTTACCTGTTTAGAGGATTCAGATTCCATATCTCAAGTAATAAGATGTATTCAAGTTGGCTTACTATGCGTTCAAAAGTTCCCTGAAGACAGGCCGGCAATGTCTTGTGTGCTTTCTATGTTAACAAATGCAGAAGTGATTCTACCTGAGCCAAAGCAGCCTGGTTTCTTCATAGAAAGAAGTTCCAGCAATGCAGGTACAACATCAAGAAATGAAGAATCCAGCATAGAAAATGTGGTGACTATAACCATGCCGGAAGCTAGATAGGAATTCATAAATATCTTGCCGAGTAGTTATATGTGGAAGTTTTACTTTTATCTATTTGGGTTTAAGGGGTGTGTTTGGGATTATAGTCTTTGGCATCTTTTTTGCTGATAGAAGTAAATGTACCATTTGGGGGGTCATAGTTGCTACTTGCTTGAGTGCTTTAAAGCAAAACTAATAAGCTTTTTCTGTATTTTCTTTAATGGGAATGGATTGGCCATCATAGCTAGTTCTTATCTAGTATCTAAGTAATTAAGACATCTACTTATGCACTTCTCTGGCATTTTGTTGTGAAACTGACATATAATCCATGGATCCTATTGAAAGTTTACAGAGGTTTGAATCACAGAAGCAGAAAGTACAGAACCAGAAGAAGCAGAAAACAAAGATAAAAACGAAGAGAGACTTAAATGCATAAGAATAATTCTATTCACACTAGCATATGATCTGAAAACTATTGGTATTTAAAACGTATATTAAGAAAACGCGTGGGAGAAAAAAGCCAAAAGTAATTGTTAGAAAAAAGCCATAACTTACTTGTCAAAAGAAAAAAGCCATAACTCATTCTGCAACTAATTTAACTGACTACTGCAACTAATAGCAGCCCACATCTTAACTCTGCAACTGCGACAATATTGACTGAGTGGTGAGTATCAACTGGCTGAAGTGGGGCGAGTGTCATAAGCCCTCGGTAAAAATATCAGACAGTTTGATCAGTGCTAGAATGAAATTAACTTCCTAATTATTTAAAACAAAATTTTCATGGACAAAATGAAAGTCAACATCAATATGTTTAGTGCGAGACTACGAGCACTAAAGACATGATTTGGGGCAATGGCTAGTGCCGAAACATTTTCACACCAAATTCAAGCAATATGATGGGAAGGAAAACACCCAAGTCCTATAAAATTGTACTAAGCCAACATAACTTAGTAGCAGTGGAAGCAATGATTGATATTGAACTTCAGTGGAAGAGTGAAATACTGTGGATTGTTTCTTGGCAGACCAAGTAATGGGATTATTTCCAATAAAAACAATTTTACCTAATGTAGAGTGTCTATCAAAGGCAGTAACAGCTCAATCAACATTTATGTAAGCTGACAGAGACAAAGGACTACGCTAGAAGAGAATACCATGATCAAAGTGTGCTCCCATAATAGCGTCAGATAAGTTTGACTACAGCATATTGAAGGTCGGTGAGGTTGCAGAAAAATAAATAATAGAAAACAACAACAAATTCACATGAAGCTTTTCAATGTAGCCAAATCAAACATCTTAGTTCTATATTCCAACAAAACCAGCATGACCCAGTTCTCCAAACCGGCCAAAGAATCAGAACCACCTCCAAAATGCCACGCTGCCAGCACAAACTCGGCCCTCAACTACTCTTAACACCCACCGAAGCCAACAATATATAAATTGAAACCTTGTGGTCGTCAAACGCTGAATCCACCACAGCCAAAGACCGACCACCACATATGTTGTCGATCAGAGAGGCAAAAGAGAGACTCCAAGATCGCTTGAAGGGGAGGAAAAGAGGGAATGAGAAGAGGCCAAACGAGAAGAAACGTAAAAGAGAGAGGCCGAATGTCGAACCACCCCAATTGATGTTCTGTTCCGATTGCAATATGACGTGTTCTGTTCTAAATACACTAATATTTGTACATTTACACTGGTTTCATTTTAGCTACACTATTTTAGTAATTTTAGATTGTACATTTACACTAATCAAATTAAGGCATAATCAAATCACCCAACTAAATTAGAGTACAGCGAAAAATAAGTAAACATGGTGATTTGATTATGATTGGAAAAGCCCTCTAGACAAAACTCTACAAAATAAATTTCAAATTAGCACTCCCGAATAATCTATTAATAAGAAAAGTGGTTATAAGTACAAAAAATATTATCCTATAAGCCTATAGCGAGGTATCTACCTATAATAGGGCTTACTAATCTAAGTAAGAAGCTCAACTCCAACTAATTAGACTTAATCTTGTAGAAAACTTCTTCTTTGTACAAATCTCCTATTACTAACTACACAACAACCCTTTTAATTGTTGTAGCTTTTTGTAGTAGTTTCACACAAAACACCAATAAGATTTTCAATTATTGGTGTCAAAGACTTTGCTTGGTACAGGACCAAAAGGTGCACAAGAGATGCAGCTTTTGTTTTCAAAATTCACAGGTTCAATAGATGGAGGGTAGAGTTTCAATATGAAAGTCTTAGGTTTTCTGTCTCTACCACCTTATTTAAATAGGAGCGTAATGAGCCTTTAAATAAGCTCTCCTATTAGGTTGCACAAACTCACAAATAAGCTGCTTAAATAAAATGGTATCAAAAATCTCATATCTCAGTAAGTTGAGTGGTATCAAAGACAGGTATTGAGCTTTATTAATTCTTGATAGATTGACAAGTATCAAGGAGGTATTGAAACTTGCATATTCAGCTTTTCTTGAGCAGTCTTGTATCTTCAATAATACCAATTGTTAGTCAACAGATGTACTTCTTGAACATACTAGAAACTAAGACTCCAATACATATAAAGTGCGTTTTGATCTCAGATATACCAATACATAAAAGTATGACCTTTACAAACATAAGATTTCTTTAAATCTTATTTCCAATGCTTTATGTGAACAATCTCCTCTTCCATCTAGTGATGCTGCGATTGTCTATGGCATTTTGTCATTAGTTCATGGTTTTTGCAATGTAGAGTTTTTCTATGTTAGACGACAAGGTAATAGACATGTTTATTTTTTAGCTAAACTTATAGACATGTTTATTTTTTAGCTAAACTTGCCTTAGGCATCAATGATTTCTCAGTTTGAATTAAAAAAAAAAAAAAAAAAAAAAAGGTCGTTGTTTTGTTCAAGAAGCTCTTCTCTAAAATAATCTCTTTATCTAGTGTTTAATAAAGTTTTTACTATTTTCATAAAAAAAAAGAAAAAAAAAAGGTGTGGCATTTATTTTGGTAGGACCAAAGGTAATAAGGGCTGTGAAAGGGTGGGAGAATTGGTGTAAAATGGGAAAAATGGCTAAATGTCCTTTGTTTTTAAAGTACTAAAAAAAAAAAATCTCTCTATACAAAGTATTTAGCAAAATGCCCTTATTTTGGAACTAGTTGAAGTTTTATGTAAAACTCAATGTCATCAAAATAGAGTTCTATGTATATTTTTAAGTAGAACTCGACATTAGCAATGTCAAGTTCCACTTAATTTTCAAAAAAAAAAAAAAGTAGAAAAATATGCATAGAACTTGACATTACTTCCACCTAGAATTTGGTTTTGTTAAAATCGAGTTCAAAATACAAGGATACTTGTTAAATTCTTTAAAATTATAGGTATTCTGCTAATTACCCTAAAAATAAAGAATATTTAGTTACCGCATGGAATGAGGTGTGGTCAGAGAAGAAAAGAATAATATAAATCATTGTCATTGCTAAAGTAGACAAATCAATCAGGAGGGTTATGGTAGAAAAAGTGGTAGAAAAGGAAAAATTTGGTCGGGAACAGTGTTGCATAATACAATTTTGGAATGTCAGTTTCAGATCTGCTTATTTTGCTGAAATTGAAAACCTTTTACTGAAAATACTGTAGATAAAGGTAAAAGTTAGCTGAAATAGTACAATGAGACTCATGAATAGTACTAAAATGTACAGTAAGACTCATAAATAATACTAAAAATAAACTGAATAGAAAAATAAATTAACAAAAATAATCCATGCCATTTGTAGACTTTTGTGGCACAAGTGTACAAGTCATTGATAGACTTTCTGTAATCTCATTGTTCAATCCAATCAATGTTGTAGTTCACCAAGTTGCATGATTCAAAAACTTAAAATTATTGATTAAACGAAAGGAAAGGTAGACTTCAAAATCGTAAGGGTTGTTTGGAGGAAAAAAAATGCTCATTTATCACTCATCACTGAAATATCATCACTTATCACTCATCACTCAATACCTGAGCATCATTTCAGGCTCACGGTTAGCATACTCGCGTAACACTCTAGCACCAAAGCCATTTCATTTATTTTTTCCCTTCAGCCCTGTTATTCTCCTAAAACCCTCGATGAACCCAGCAAAGGAAATCCACCATCACCTAATGCCGATCTCCATCGTCACCCAACGTCACCCAACGCTAATCTCCATTGTCACCCAGCGCCGCCTACCTCGTGCCCATTGTCACCCAGCGCCGCAAGATCTCCTCTGACGTGCAACAACGACGTTGATCTCAACCATCGTGACCCAGTGGAGCCGATCTCTTCCAATGTTTAGATTTCTAATGGGTTTGAATTGATATGTTTAGATTTCTAAGTTTAATTTTATCGGGTTTTGTTAGTTTCTGTATGGTGCTCAATCTGGGTTTTTTGGGACCTGAAATATTAAAAAATGGCCTGAGCTCGAGGTGGCGTCATAAAGAATGATTTGAGCTTGGGGCGGCGCGAGTTGGCTGAGCTGGGGCTAGGTGGGCATGGCTGGGCTGAGAGTGTGCGTGAGGAGGTATGAGGTTGGATGTGTTTTGTGTTAGTATGGTTTGGAGATTATGGTGTGAACTGTGAAGGAGTTGTGATGCTAAATGCGTTGTTGGTGGGGTTGTGAAAAGTAGCGCCTGGAAGTGATAATACTTTGACCATGGGTCCCTCCTATGTGTGTATTTACAAAAATGCTATCATAACTCAGTTTCTATAACTCAAAAACACCTAAAGTTAATTCAGTTTTGCTAACTCATTACTCAAAAATCATAGAATTGAGAGATGGAAAAAAAAAAACATGAAAACAAATCCAAACAGACTTTCTCTCCGTGGATCCCACCATTTTTGAGTGATCAGTAATGGAAATAGGGTGATGAGTGATGGAAACACCAAAATCCAAACAACCCCTTATCTTCTGTTTCCAGACCTTTCCTATTAACCAAATAAGTTTAAATTAATATGCTCCCATGTTTCTGTAGTAGATCCAATAATAACACAAATTCTTACAAAAATTAATCATGCAAATCAGCACATGAGGACCAAACCAAATAGATCTAAATTATCCAAAAAAAATATAAGCTGCGATTAGATACTTGAATTTGAATTTGGATTTAAAATGATGGATTAAAATGCCTTAATTTGAAATTTATAAATATAGAAGTATGTTTTATAAATTTCTAAAAAGTCTATAGGTTTAGAAGTTAATTCAAATTAATAATTCAAATCTTCAAGAGGAAACTTTACACATGGTGGATTTATCAAATTCAAATTCTTAACCCTTTTAATTATCTAAACAAGATATCTAAATTTTAACCACCCAAATCCAAATTCATATACCTAATTCTGTCATTCAAATACACCAATAAAGTTATAAAGTTGTTTCATTAAAAAGAAGAAGTTATGTAAAGTTGTGATTTTCAATTATGATATGTTGGCTTTAATTCCATGTCAAATTTGATTGTATTTCTTCAATCATTTCCCTGTATGTTTGTGGGATTTAATGTAAGGGGTTAGTGTGTGAGATTAGTGAAGAACTGTGAAGAATAGAGTAATTCGCAACTTGCTTGCAACTAACTCGCAATTAGACAACTCACCAAATGTCACGTGAGAAGCACATGCTAGAAGTTGAAGAGTCAAGTGTTAGAAGGCATCTTGTGACTTATCTCGTGACTTGGCCAACTCGCAATATGCACTTCCAGCCTGTTTTGTGTGCTTTCCTCATTTCTTTACCCACACTATAAAAGCCCAAATTACCCATTGTTAGAGATTTTACTGGGTCATTGTATATGTACTCTTTGTAATTACTTTGTGACTCTAATAGTGACTAACAAAGTGTAATAGTTGCTGTTATAGAATCCAGTTGTAGTTGGTTACATTGATAGGTGATAGAGTTAGTTAGGTTAGTTAGTAACAACTGGTGACAGCTGTAGCAGATAGTTACAGAGGGCAGAATTGAGGGGTATAAGAGTAACACCACAATGTGTACACAAGATATGAAAAGAGTATGTCATACGCTTCTTTCTATGTTCCCATTCTTCCCTTCTATTCTGTCACTATCCTTAGGAAGCCTAGCTATCCTCGAAACTAGCTACCATTTTTTCTTTTTCAATTTGGTTCTTTGCACCCATGAAATTGTAAGGAGAATTTCAGAGAAAAACCCTAGAAATCCATTTGAGAATTAGAGGTTGCACATCTACAATCCTCTATTCTTTTCTCTTGGTTTTCCTCTACTCCTACCTCTCTAATTTCCTACCCTCTGAGGGGTTCTTAGCCTAAACACATATCACACCCAATTCGAGTGTTATGAGTTGTTTTGGTGCCTATGGGAAGCATTGGATGAAGCTAATCTTTGATGGATGCAATTGGAGCAATTGCATGATTTGGATAACTAGTGAAGACATGACTCAATGAAGTCCGTTTGGAGTTGGGACTTGGATGCTTCAAGTACTTTAGGTAGATTAGGCTTGAAGGGTCTTTTTGATATCCTTGTACTCCAACTTTATTCACTAATGGATCATTTCAGCTTGGAGGACCACAAAGATGTTTTTACACTGAGCACTTTGGTTTTCCTCTTCGATAACACACTGACGTGTAATCTGTGTTAGTTTGCACCTCTCTTCCCTTACTCCTTGTAGTTTAGATTTAATTGTTAATTATGTATCTCCATGCACTAGGTAGTAATCCTAGTTAATTGTGTTAGGTTTTAAATACTTAGGATTAATGTTTAGTTTCCAAATTTATGTATGTTGGCAAACCGAGATCAAAATATGTCTAAAGTAGGTGCTAGACATTGCTCATGATGGTTCAAGTCAAGATTCAAGAACATGCAAGCTGCAGAAAGAAGAGTTTAGTTTCTGTGAAGCTTAGCCAATAGAAAATCAGGCTCGACTGATAGAAAATCGTATTCTGCAAATTTGAAATCAGGTCTAAAGTTGGCGAAAACGTTTAAGGTTTGAGTGAAATACTACTATGTATAAAAGGAAAACCCTAACTACGTTTTACAAATTCTTAGAAATCTTGTGAGTTAGATTTATGAGGTTTTGGTACCTTCTAACTCAACAAGCATCTCTGGAATAAGAGATGTACAATTAAGAATTGGTAGAATCAAGTTGCTGCATAAAGATTTTCTATTAGTGGTGATCTGAAACCTTTGAGTGGGATATCAAAGTCATAAACGGAGAGTTTGTGTTAAGCAAATCTAAGATAGAAGAGTTCGTGGAGTTGGAGCTACACATGGTCGTGTTAGTAAGTTCTACAAGAGGTAGCTTTAAATTTGGAGTTTAAATCTATTGTAATCTTCCATTCTATCATAGTGGATTTGTTTATCTTGAGGATAGCTAGGTTAAATCCTCCCAAAGTTTTACCTTGAAACAATTTATTTCATTGGTTTTTTTGGGTCATTATATTACTGTCTTCTTTACTTTTCCGCACCAAGTATTATGTTTGCATGTATTTAACCTAAATCTCATAATTAACTTGAGTTAACACTTGGCTAATTCATTAGGTTAAACTAATTTGTGGTTAAGGGGTCTAAACAAACAAACAAATTGCATTTTGTTTACTCTTGTTCCGTATTGAGCTTTCAAGTTATAAACTCGATTTTTTCTCCTATTTTCTCTCTCTCTCTCTCTCTCTCTCTCTCTCTCTGAGAAAGGAGAAGAGAAGAAAGAATCTTCTCATCCTCTCTCTCTAGATTGGGTCCCCCCTCTCTCTCTCTCTCTCTCAACTTTATTCTCTCATTATGACCATAATGAAACTTGAAGCATAAAAACCACATGATTCGGAATCTAAACAAAGAGGAAGAATCAAAAGTCTTCAACAAAGACATGATTCAACAACAAAGTCAAATAATGGAGAGACCCACACGTGCCATTTTTGGCAAGGCATGGGTCCGAGTACATAATTTATCGATCCTATAGTCCCATAACAAATTTCAGTCAAAGATATCAACTAATTTATCAAAGAATTTGCCAAAGAACAATACCCATTCACTTCTAACCTTTCTAGACCCAAAATTTCATAAACAACTTCACAAAAAAAAAAAAAAAATCAAAGCTAAGTGAAGAGGGAGAAGAAATCTTACGACAAAGAAATCAAAAACATAGCAAAGAAACGCAAAAATCTCTCAAACGAACCTCCCAAGGAAATTTTTGGTCCTCAGAGACATCAAAATCTTTCAAAAATAACCTACCCTTTATCTCGATACATTCAAATATGAGTAGTAGAACTTCAGCTCTTATTGCTTCCCTGCTACTGTTTTTTGCGATGAAAAGAAGAATGGATGTAGGCTATAATAATAATATGGTAAAAAAATATTTGGAGATGCCCAATAATTTGTTGGTGATGTTTGAAAATAAATAGGTGGTATTTAAACAATATTAGGTGTAAAAAAAAAGAGAAATAATATGTCCACAATATTTTTACAACAAATCCTAAGTGGCAGGTTGTTACTAGTTGTTATTGTTGGGTTAAAAAAATAATCTTAGTGCTAAATTCAAATTTGAACCAAGAATAATTAACCACCTATGATTTGTTGTGAAAATGTTGTAAAAGTGTTGTGGACTTAGCACTTCTAAAAAAAAAAAAAAATGCACCTTAACAGGTTTTAAATATTTAGGATTAATGTTTAGTTTTCAAATGTATGTATGTTGGCAAATCTAGATCAAAACATGTCTAAATTAGGTGTTAGACATTACTCATGATGGTTTAAGTCAAGATTCAAGAACATGCAAGCTGCAAAAAGAAGAGTTTAGTTTCTGTGAAGTTCGACCAATCGAAAATCATGCTCGACTGATAGAAAATCATATTCTTTAGATTTGAAATTAGGTCTAAAGGCCGAGAAAACGTTTAGGGTTTGAGTGAAACACTACTAGGTATAAAAGGAAAACTCTAACTATGTTTTACAAATTCTTAGAAATCTTGTGATTTAGATTTGTGAGGTTTTTGTGTCTTCTAACTCAACAAGCATCTACTGGAATAAGAGATCTACTATTGAGCTTTCAAGCTTCAGTAATTTTAGTAATTTTACTATTGAGCTTTAGCAATTTTATTATTGAGCTTTAGTAATTTTACAAGCTTTTGTAGTTTTACTATTGAGCTTTCAAGTTATAGACTCACTTTTTTCTCCTATTTTTCATTTCTCTCTCTCTCTCTCTCTCTTTGAGAAAGGAGAAGAGAGGAAAGAATTCATCTCACCCTTTCTCTTTCTCTAGATCACCCTGTCTCTCTCTCTCTCTCTCGACTTTATTCTCTCATTATGACCATAATGAATATTGAAGTATAAAAACCACATGATTCAGAATCTAAACAAAGAAGAAGAATCAAAAGTCTTCAGCGAAGACATGATTCGGCAACAAAGTCAAATAATGGAGTGACCCACACATGCCATTTTTGGCAAGGCATGGGTTCGAGTACATAATTTATCGATCCTACAGCCCCACAACAAATTTCAATCAAAGATATCAATTAATGTACTAAAGAATTTGCAGAAGAACAATACCCATTCACTTTTAACCTTTCTACACCCAAAATTTCATAAACAACTTCACCAAAAAAAAAAAAAATCAATGCTAAGTAAAGACGGAGAAGAAATCTTACAACAAAGAAATCAAAAACAAAGAAAAGAGAAACAAAAATCTCTCAAACAAACCTCCCAAGGAAATTTTTGTTGGATAAAACGTGGTTTATATCTCATACAAAACATACGCAGCAGAAAATTAACGGATTTACTTCATTCGTAATTGAAAACATGTATTATGTAAATTTCAGAATTTAAGAACAAGAGAGCATACCTTGAAGCGGTGAATTTCAAAACAGATTGAAGTGCTTGGGAACACTCTTAATCTTCACTCCAATTCCACTAACGCCCAAGAAGTGTGGTCTCTCAATCAGTTCAAGGGAGAATAAGAGAGTGGTTTACACTCACATACACACCATTTCACAATAGTGTCTCTTATTAAAATTCTGTATGTTTCTCCGTTAATATCTAATTGATTATCTAATTGGAGTAGTCTCTTGGGTCATTCCAATTGGGCTCTAGTATGTGGCTTGGAGTGGGACCAAAAGGGACCAATAAGACACTAGCTCCAATGGGCCGTGGGCTTTTCTGTCAACTCTTGACAAGTCCAAAATTACCATTAATTATATTTAATACCACTATATAAATATAATTGCACTCTAGGCCTTATTAATAATTTATATCCTAAGACTTTATTGTACATGCAGCCCTTTCATAAAATATTCGTAGTAATACAAAGTCATAAATGTAGACTGCTACTTTGAAGATGACTACATCTTAATCCTTGAGTACCCAGTTTAATCCTTTATGTTATTCATCATATATTTATGAAATTCAATTTCATAAATATATACTTTAGTAACTTCTTACTAAAGTGGTTAGGCCTAACACTTTGAATAACTAAACCCATTAAACTTATCTTAAGGGAATATTTTATATCTCCGTTAAGAGATTATGAATTCCATCTTGAGAATATATATTCCATCAACACTAAATGTGGCTGCCCAACATACTGAGGTTTTGATTGTGACTTTAGATCTCACTCCTGATATATAAAAACAACATACACTTCATGATCAGGTCCATTATTCTCTCAGGATTAAGAGTTCATATAAATAGAAGTCATGAAATTTATTATTCCTTTGATAGTCGTTAGGAGAATAATAAATCTCACAGCGGTTCGGTTCAATATGTCTTAACTCTTAAAACATATCAACATACCAACTAGAAGTCTCTACTTCCATGATCAAGACAAATCATCTTAGTTGATATGTTATAATCTTCGGAAATAAAATGCCAAATTTCATCACTGCCTACGAACTAAAATTTTGAGTTTACAAAGAACTTGTGATTTATATCTTTTGTCACTAAATCACATAAATCACATACTATGCATCTCATGGACTATATGATAATGTTCAAATATTCATGTTAGCATTATTTTATATAATAATAAAACAACTTTATTAATCACAACATTAAGTCATACGTAATGTCATACAGAGTATCATACAATATGATTTAAGGACACTAATCCTAACAATTTTTGGTCCTTAGAGACATCAAAATCTTCCAAAAATAACCTCCCCTCTATCTTGATACATACAAATATGAGTAGTAGAACTTCAGCTATTATTGCTTCCCTGCTACTGTTTTTCTGGCTGGGTTTTTAGTCCACCAATACTATACTAGTATTCTACCACCTCCAATATATATATATATATATATATATATATTTTTTTTTTTCTTTTTGATAAACACCGCCAATACTACTATACTAGTATACTGCTGCCACAATGAAATCTGAATTCAACGTTGTTGAACCAAATAATGTTAGTCAAACCAAAAATTAAAACCTGAGTAGTAAGTTTACGAACTATGTCATGTCATATTATGTTCACTGGGGATATTGTAGTTTAGGTGACATGCCACGTCATGATTTATGTCTTTTCAGTCACACAGGGTGAAAAGCGCTGCTGATTGACATCTCTAAAAGTCTGTTTGGATGACACTTATCTTGTTGGAACTGAAAATTTATTATTGAAAATACTGTAGATAAAAGTAAAAGTTAGTTGAAATAGTACAATAGGATCATGAAGAGTACCAAAAAATGCAGTAGGGTCCATATATAAATAGTACCAAAAATAAGCTAAATAATGAAATAATTTATAATTTTAATTGCAATCCAAACACACACTAAGTCTCCTTCCTCAATCTAACAACCAATGGCGACGCCACGTGCAACTCATAGTATTTCAGATCCTTATGAATATAGTATAAAAAAAAAAAAAAAAAAAACCCACACAATATTTTAGATCCCTATGAATATAGTATTTTTTGATCCCTATGAATATAATTTTTAGTTGTTAAATGGATCCCAAATTATAAAAAATTTAAAATTGTACTTTGAACATTTATGAACCTAAACTCATAGTTTTAAACTTAAATAATATTAAACTCTAGATTTTATTATGTAATTATTTGAAGATCTATGTTACCCTTAAGGGCTTAGTCAAGGCAATATAGGCTTTTTGCTTGTATAACTTGATCCAAGTGATCCAACTCAAGTTAAGATGGAGATTTGTTGATGTGGCTTTTGGCTTCAATTGTGTCGATCACCTTAAAGTTGGCAAACCTTTAGCTAAATTCGACTGCAAGGGGTTCCAGGTTCCCTTGTGTCCACCATGTGCTAAACATATATTCAACCTTTTAACTAGTATTCCTACGTGCGTGTTGTAATCAGGTATCTTATTGTGTGCTCAGGGCCGACTCAACGAGTTTGAAGGCCCTAGGTGAAAGCTTCAAATGGGGCCCTCTATTATATTTAATTATAAATTCATATATTTGTTTTCAATTAAAATTTATTTTTCTTGCTTTTAGAGAGGCAAAATTACTAATTAAATTTTTGCATTCAAGTAGACATTTGTAATTAAAAAATATTTATGAATAAATGAAACACAATCTATAATAAAAAAAATTACAATTTAACTAGAATAATATAAATTTAATGTATAAAACAATAGAACCTGGTTTATCAAATGCACAATTGCAGCTTTACTTAATATGATCACTTTACACTTTAAACCTGCACAAAAAAATTAAAATTAATATTAATACAAAGTAAATTATTCTAAATTTATAATTTTGTTATCAATACTCTTTTTTTTTTTTTTTGTGTAGCATTATACTTTTTTTTTTAGTAAAATGTGTAGGACTCAACTTAATTAGATCCCCAAGACCAACCCACTAGCAAAATGTGTAAGACTCAACTTGATCCACACTAAGACTAAGTCTAGGACCAGCCTAGAGCCCACTATCCCTCCATGGCTCCACCCCACTAAATCTGATTTTTTTAAAAATTAAAAAAAAAAAAAAAAAGTGTAAGACTAGAGAAGTCTAGAATCCATACTTTAAATCTTTAAGGGGTCCATTCGGACCATTCCATAACCAAATAGCCTTCTAGAGAATTCTAAATTTAAAAGAACAAACAAAAAAGAGTAAAGAGTACAACTAAACTAAAAACCCAGCAGCTCCTCTTCAAAAGAAAAAAAAAAAAAAAAAAACTCAGACACCCAGCAGCTGAAGAAGACGAAAGAGGCAAAGGAAGAGAAAATAAAAAAGAACCTGAAATGAAGATCTGTGAACACTCTATTGCCAACACCAATTGATGAGTAAGTCAACTAAAAAGAGTGTTTTTTTTTTAGAATCAAGATAGAGGGAGTCAGAGAGTGAGAGTGTTTTTTTTCTGCCTTCTCTTATTTGTTTCTTCTTTCTGCGGTTCTGCCTTTTGCAATCTTTTCTTCTGCAAGCAAAAGATTTGGGGATGGGAATAGTGTCACTTCAGTGTTAGAAACGGCTCTCTGCTTCTTTTTTTTTCTTCAGATGATGGGAATTGGGATTAGCCTTCATGTTAGTTCAAGAGGCTTTTTTTTTTTTTTTTTTTTTTTTTTTTTTTTTTTTTTTTTTGTAGATAATGAGAAATGGGATTAGCCTTCATGTCAGTTCACGGGCCTTTTTTTTTTTTTTTTTCTTTTTCAGATGATGGGAATTGGGATTAGCCTTCATGTCAGCTCACAAGTTTTTTTTTTTTTTTGGAAGCTGAAGAAGTAATATTATATAATATATTATTATTATTTGGGGCCTATTTGGGCCCTCTTACAAGTAGGGGGCCTTAGGCCATGGCCTAAATCGCCTATAGCTTCAGCCGGCCTTGTGTGTGCTAATGTTTAATAGAGAGTGTTCTTTGGGTATATTTGGACTTTGAATTTCTTAATAGAGCGTTTATGCCAATATTGTAATCTTCTCATATTCATAGTGAAGTTTTCTCCTTGTTGACGCTTGTGAACATAGGTATCATGCATGTCTACCATGTCCTTTGTGTGTGTACTTACTGATTTATTTGTTCTCTTTGTTATTAGTAGTTTGAAACTTCACTATATTATTGCACAACATTTATTTTTTTCTTTCCCCAATATTTAAGGCATGGGAGTTATGGACAAGTGATAGGGGGTCGGACTTGGTGGATCCACTACTTGATGATGTATCCTCTATCCGTGTGGCATTGAAATGTGTTAACATAGGTCTCCTCCGTGTTCAAGATATTGCAGCAGATAGACCTACAATGTCTGAAGTTGTCACAATGCTTAGCAATGAAAGTACAGCTCTACCTCATCCCAAACAACCTGCTTTCTTGATTATGAGTAATGTGATGAAGGAAAACGCAGATAATAGCGGGCCTGAAATCTGTTCCGTGAATGATGCAACCGTTTCAATTATGGAAGGTCGGTAACACTTCTATATTTTATATATTACTAAAAGTTAAAGCGTGGCATTTATTACTGCTGAGCTCCTGTTGCGCCACGTCATTCACCACATAATTATTATTTATTATTTATTCCTATTTTTTTTACACAAAAAAATATATAAATAGATTATTGACTTTACATATTCATCTTTGTTGGTTTTAACATCTATATATATATATATATATTTTTTTTTTTTTTTTCCAATTTTCCTATAATTTTTTTTACATTCATTTATTTTTTAATATTTAAACTTTCTTCAACCTTTCTTCTTCCCTTACCTTTTCATCTCTCCACTATCCTCTACTTTAATATTGCCATTCATCTTTCCCTTCATCTTCTTTTATTCATCTCTTCTTATCTCTTCCCTCTTACTATAAATTTGTCACTCTTTTCCATTTTTTGCATAGTTTTCTCTCACAAAAAGGTTCTCTCTCTCTCTCTCTCTCTCTCTCTCTCTCAAAATTATATTATGTTTCAAGTGTATATGACATCTCTCTCACAGCAGCTGGGTCCCACACAATTGTGAGACCCAACTGATGTGAGAGAGATGACATATACACCCGAAACATGATATACTCTCTCTCTCTCTCTCTCAATATTTTGGTGGATTTTTATTTTTTATTGCATCTCCACTTTAGGTTGATAAATTTTTGTGTTTTTATGAACTCTAATTTAGGTTGATACGATTTAGTTTTGTGTTTTAAGTTATTATTATTATTATTATTTTGCTCTTTGATTGTTAAATTTTATCTGATTACATTATAAAAAATTAAAGATAGCAGATAAAAATAAAATAGTATTCCATTACATAGCATAATTTAGATAATTTAGTATTTATTGTTATATCTTTTAATTTTTCTTATTTTTTTCTTCTCTTCTATTTTACTCAATATTGAAATTCAACCATATCCTCCTTATCATTAAATTATTTATATTTTCTCTCTCTTTTTGTTTTAAAAAATAAAAAATGTAATATTTTACTTAAATTCAAATAAAAGAAAATTGTTCTCATCAAATTGTACTCATTTTTTTTTTTAACATTTACACTTTCTGCAACCTTTCTCCTTCTCTTTACCTTTTTGTCTCTCCAAACATTCTACCTTGATATCACTCTTCCTCTTTCCTCTTATTTTCCTTTATTTTGTTTCTTTTTATTATCATCATCTTTGTATAAATTTGTCATTCACTCTTCTATTCTTTACATAATTTTCTCTCACAAAAAAGTGGTTATTTCCCACTCTTTCTCCCTTAATTTTTGGATTTTTATTTTTATTTTTCTTGCATCTCTATTTTAGCTTGATAAAGTTTTGTATTCTTTAGAACTCTATTTTGGTTGATGGGATTTAGTTTTGTGTTTTAAGTTTTTATTTTTTATTTTTTCTTTTTTCTTTTTTTTTATGACTTTGATTGTTAAATATTATCATATTGCGTTATAAATAATTAAAAATAGTATATAAGAATGTACTATTATTATATTACATAGAATTATTTAGATAAGTTAGTGTTTATTGTTATGTATTTTTTTTTTCTTATATCATTTTATTTAACATTTAAATTCAGCCACACCCCTTATATATATCATTAAATTATTTATATTTTCACTCCTTTTTTATTTTAGAAACACTAAATTTAAAAAAAAAAACTAATAATGCATATTTAATGTCATAGAATTATCATCAATTTTTTGAAAACAATAGGTTGCCAATGGAGAGAGAGAGAGAGAGAGAGAGAGAGAGAGAGAGAGAGAGAGAGAGAGATGGTATAGAAAAAAACCAATACAAAGTTGTGGGGCTTAATAATCTAGCAACCCCAGCCCAAGGCCCATACTGAGGATCAAGAAACGTTCGAGGAGGAACTTAGAAAACCCAAAGCGCCAGGAAACATCGCCAAGGATGATGTTGTCCTCAGACACCCGAGACCATTGGAGGGGGAAGTAACGGGTCACCAGAAGCGGCCCTCCTGAGCATCTAAAGAGAAAGAGCAAGTACAACGTGTCAGCAATGGAAGCATGGTAGAGGAGCAAGTCTAGGATGAACTGTCACCTCCACATTAAATGCCTACAACTAACGTCCTGGCTGCATTAATAAGGACAGGACCCCTGAACAGTGCCGCCTTGGTTGCTGCAACCCACAGAAAGAATGGGAAGGCGGCTGATGGGGCTAGCACTCAAGTAGCAGCCTGGTTGATCGACAAATGTAAGGCTAGGATCAATTGAGAGGGTAGTATATAATGTAAGGGATCCCTCTAAAAAGAGGGACGGGGGGAAACTGGACGAAAGGTATTGTAGCAATTGGTATTCTCTGAGAAACTCTTGTAACCATTCTCTGAAGAAGGAATAAGAACTTTAAGCCCTCAAGAGAAGGGCTGAGGAGCACCATTGTGCATCTTAAATCGCGTCCTGGCCATTAGATCCACATGCACCCATGCATGGCCGTTGCATCCCTCACTAGCGCCTAGTTCTTTAACCCGCTTTCTATAAATTCATTGTACTGGGCTAACTGGGCTTTAGTTCACTCTCTTAATAGCAGAAGTGCTCAAACCCGGACCCTACAATTGGAGCCGTCTGTGGGAAGAACTTGTGCGCTAGTAAGGGCAACGACCAAGCATGGTAGGATCAGGCATTCATCAAGCAAGTCCCCATCAGCCTGAACCGGTCAAACCCCAGCACCAGGGCAACTTCGCCAACCCCGAACGCAATCGCAACAAAGAGAATGGAAGATTCCGAGAGGGAAGTGCACACGCCACCCAAACCAGCAGCAGCCGCTCGCGCGGAGACAGTCATGTGCCACGTAACCCAAGGGCAGAATGATGAGCAGGCCATGCAACGGGAGATAGATGACCTGAAGAGAAGGCTACGCCATGCACAACGAAGGCGATCTCGACCAAGCCCTAACCTGCCCTCTGATGATGAGAGCAACGATGATTATAGACAAAGATCGAGAACTCCTCCGAATGAGACCTTCTCTTATGAAGAAGAGCACTACCGGAAGCGTAGGCGCAAAAGCCCATCCCCCAGGGGCTTGAGGTACGATGCCATGAGCAGGGCGCTGGATCAACTGTCCAAATCATCCTTCACACACCATATAGAAGGGGCAACACTTCCTCGACGGTTCCAGCCGCCAACCTTCTCGATCTATAACGGCAAAACGGACCCCGTAGAGCATGTGATCCAATTCAATCAGAGGATGGCTGTTCATTCCCAAAACGAGGCGTTGATGTCCAAGGTTTTCCCCTCCAGCCTGGGCCCAGTGGCGATGAGGTAGTTCAATGGCTTAAGGGCAAACTCCATAAGTTCGTACTGACAGCTGACCTAGGCCTTCGGCTCCCACTTCGTCACAAACAGCATAGAGCCTTGGCCTTTGAGCGCATTACTGTCTCTGACCATGGATGAGGGAAAGACTCTAAAGGCTTACTCGAGCTGATATTGGGAGGTGTACAATGAACTAGAGGGCAAGTACGACGACGTCGCCATTGGCACTTTCAAAAATGGTCTCCCAACTGGACATGACCTAAGGAAGTCCCTGACAGGCAAGCCTGCCACCAGTGTGCGTCGATTGATGGATCAGATCGATGAATACAAACGAGTAGAGGAGGACCAGCTGCAGGTCAGAGGAAAAGAGAAGGCCATCCCTCAAGAGATGAGGGATTCCAGGTAGGACCGATACAACAGCACCCGCCCGAGGAGGGACTTTGCAGGGCAGTTTGGAACGGCCGACACACAGGCTGTCCACGCCACATTCCGAGAACCAATACACAGGGTGCTGGAGAAAATCGAGAACGAGCCATACTTCGGGTGGCCGAATAAGATGGTGGGAAAATCCACGAAGCGCAACCAGAACCTTTACTGCCAGTACCATAGGGACCACGGACATACCACGGAGAATTGCAGGAATCTCTGGAACTATCTGGACTAGCTGGTCCGAGAAGGAAGCCTGAAGCATCTTTTACATCACCCTGGCGACCATCAAAGCTGAACCCATTAAGAGCCTCAGAGGGACAACACCCTAAGGGCGCCCGTAGGGACAATTAATGTAATCTTGGCGGTACCGGGAAGAACGGGCACGCTCGCTTCACGAGTGTTGTCTGTAGCCTAGCTGCCTGCCGAGGAGTCCCAGACAGAGCCGAAAAGGGCCAGAAGGAATTTTCACCCGACCTTGAGCTTCTCGGAGGAGGACAAGATCGGGACCGCCTAGCCCCACGATGACGATCTAGTGGTCACACTCAGAATCGGGGACTACGATGTGAGAAGGGTGATAGTGGATGGTGGCAGCGCGGTCGAGGTCATGTACCTAAACCTCTATAGGGGGCTAAGACTGAAGCTGGAGGACTTGACTCCCTATAGCTCCCCCCTGATGAGTTTCGACGGGAAACTCGTCATCCCAAAGGGCATGATCAGGCCGCCCATCCAGACCGGCCCAAAAGTGGTGGAGGTGAACTTCATAGTGGTAGACACGTACTCCCCCTACACTACCATCGTAGGAAGGCCTTGGCTCCACACCTTGGGGGGCGTTGCCTCCTCCTTGCACCAGAAGGTGAAATTCCTATCAGGGGATCAGGTTCTAGAGATTCATGGTTCCCAGCCCACAGCAAGGCAGTGCATGGTGTCCGCCATATCACACCGGCTCGACTCAAAGCCCTCGATTAATGCTGAGGAAGGCTTATAGCAATCAAAGACCTCGGTGGTGCCTCCTGATGCAGCTGCCGAGGAAGCAAAATATGAGGATTTGGAGAAGGTGGTAATCGATGACGATCCAGAGAAGTTCTTTCGGGTCGGAGCTCGGCTGCCTCCCAAGGAGCAGGAAGAGCTGTTTGAATTCCTCAAAAGCAATATCGACGTGTTTGCATGGGACGCCTGCCATGCCCCAGGGGTTGATCCATCCTTCATTTGCCACCATCTCAACGTCAATCCATCCATAGTGCCCAAGAAACAGCCACCCCGGCGCCCATCGAGAGAGCACGCCGATGCAATTAAGGAAGAGGTGAATAAGCTTAAGCGCGCAGGGGCTATCAAAGAGGTCTTCTACCCTGAATGGTTGGCCAACACTGTGGTGGTCAAGAAGAGAAGCGAAAAGTGGAAGGTCTGTGTGGACTTCACTGACCTAAATAAGGCGTGTCCAAAAGACCGTTCCCCATGCCTCGAATCGACCAGCTGGTGGATGCCACCACGGGCCATCCTCAGATGAGCTTCCTAAACGCCTTACAAGGCTATCATCAAATACCACTAGCCCTGGAAGATCAGGAGAAAACAGCATTTGTGACGCCCGTCGGGAACTACCACTATAAAGTAATGACGTTCGGTTTGAAGAACGCAGGGTCCACCTATCAAAGGATGATGACAAGAATGTTCGAGCCGATGCTCGGCAAGAGCATCGAGGTCTATGTTGACGATATGGTGGTAAAAAGTAAAGTGGTGTCCGAACACCTAGGAGACCTCGGACGTACATTTGACGTCCTGAGAAAGCACAAGCTGCGCCTAAATACTTCCAAATTCTCGTTCGGCGTGGGCTCAGGCAAGTTCCTGGGATACATGATCACCCACAGCGGAATCGAGGTTGATCCTGACCAGATGAAGGTTATCCACAATCTGAAGCCTTCGCAAAATCTCGAGGAGATCCAAAAGCTTACTGGAATGATCACGGCTTTGAACCGATTCATTTGCAGTTCGGCTGATAGGTGCAGGCCCTTCTATCTCCTGATCAACAAGTGGAAAGGATTTGAGTGGTCCGAGGATTGCGTAATGGCCTTCTAGCAACTCAAGGAGTACCTATCCCGGCCGCCAATCATGTCCAATCCTGAGGCCGACGAAGTCCTATACGCGTACCTTGCTGTAGTGCTCCACGCTGTGAGCCTGGTGCTGATACAAGACGACAATGGCATTCAAAAGCCCGTCTACTACGTTAGCAAGTCGCTGCATGAAGCCGATGTCAAGTACCTACCCTTGGAGAAAGCCATACTAGCCGTAGTCCACGCTACACGAAAGCTCCCCCATTATTTTCAGGCCCACACCGTGGTTGTCCTAACCCGGTTACCCTTGAAGTCTGTACTCCGGACCGCCGATTACGCAGGAAGGATCGCAAAGTGGAACACAATTCTGGGGGCTTTCGACGTCAAATATATGCCTCGGACCTCTATAAAAGGCCAGGTTCTGGCTAATTTAACGGCCGAGTTCGCTGAACCGACAATAGAGGTGGCAGCCGAGGAGAGAAGCGTTGACAAAAAATCGGTTGGGGCAGTCTCTCTCCCGGCATTATCATGCTGGAAGGTGTTCGTTGATGGCGTGGCAAACCAAAGGGGATCCAGAGTGGGGCTAGTCTTAGTATCCCCTGAAGAGCATGTCATAGAGAAGTCCTTGAAGCTCGGATTCTCGACCACAAACAATGAGGCTGAGTCTGAGGCATTACTGCAAGGGATGGTCATGGTGCAGAAGATGGGAGGAAAGTCGGTCGAGATGTTCTTAGATTCGAGATTGGTGGTAGGCCAGGTAAAGGGAGAGCTGGAGGCCAGAGATTCGAGAATGCAGGAGTATCTGAGCAAGGTCAAGCGCTTACAGTCGGAGTTCGGTCTCTTTAGCTTGTCTCATATACCCAGGAGTGGGAACAGCCATGCCGACTCATTGGCCACACTCGCCACCTCCTCGACAGGGGATCTGCCTCGGGTCATACTCGTGGAGCATCTGGAGAGAGCGAGTGAGGTGGCAAAGGGCACAATCCCCATCCATCAGGTTGGGGTGGGTCCTAGCTGGATGGACCCCATAGTAAGATTCCTCAAAGATGATGTTCTGTCTGAGGAGAGGTCAGAGGCTGAAAAGATATGAAGGAATGCCTCTCGATTCTGGTTGTCCGAGGCGCTCCTATTCTGGACCATACCTACTGTGCGTCCACCCCGAAGTAGCAGAATTACTGCTCGAGGAGCTGCACGAGGGGATTTGCGGTAGCCACACGGAGGAAGATCCCTGTCTCACCGAGTCGTCACATAAGGATATTGGTGGCCAGAAATACAGAAAGAGGCCCTGGAGTATGTCAAGAGGTGTGACTAATGCCAAAGGTTCGCCCCAAATATTCATTAGCCTGGGGGGGTCCTAAACCTTTTGTCCAGCCCATGGTCATTTGCCCAGTGGGGGTTGGACATCGTAGGCCCTTTTCCCAAAGCGCCAAGGAACAAGAGGTATTTGTTGGTGGCCACGGACTACTTCACCAAGTGGGTCGAAGCCGAACCACTGGCCAACATTAGGGATGTGGATGCGAAGAAGTTCCTTTGGAGAAATATCCTCACACAATTCGGGGTCCCTCACACCCTCATTTCGGATAATGGACTCCAATTCGACAGCAAGGCCTTCAGAATATACTGTTGTGAACTTGGGATCACAAATAGGTACTCAACTCCGGCTTACCCTCAGGAAAATGGGCAAGCCGAGGCTGTCAACAAGGTCATCGTCAATGGGCTTAAGAAGAGACTGGATGACGCTAAGGGGAGATGGGTAGAGGAGCTGCCCCACGTCCTCTGAACATACCGAACAACGCCACCGCGGTCAACGGGGGAAACACTTTTTGCCATGACTTACGGTGTCGAGGCTGTGATCCCCCTGGAGACAAACTTCCCAATGCTAAGGACGAGCTCTTTCACTCCAAGCAGCAATGATGAACTGCTAGGGAGGAGCTTGGATCTGGTTGATGAACGAAGGGAACGAGCAAAGATCCAACTGGCCTATTACCAACAAAAGCTCAAGCAGGGATATGACGCCAATGTAAAGCTCAGACCACTAACACCGGGAGACCTGATGCTGAGGAAAGTCGTAGGGGTTGCCAAAACCCCTATTGGGGAAAGCTGGGGCCCAATTGGGAGGGGCCATATCGAATTACCTCGATGGCGGGGATAGGTGCTTACTACCTAGAAGACCTAGATGAAAAACCTGTACCTCGTCTGTGGAATGTAAATAACCTGAAAATGTATTATTATTAATAAAAGTATCCTTTTTCTTGTGATTCGAATTTTAATTCTGTTATGATTATACATCTTATGTTTTGGCGGCCGCCTAAAATACTAGACCGAGCCGTTTCGAGAAAAACCTGGGTACTAGACTGAACCAAGGTTTTGCATGGTCTCGGACTCAAGTCTATGGGGAAACTAACCACTTCAAGATGAACTTGGGTACAAGACTGAACCGAGGTCTTGCATGGTCCACAGACTCAAACCTATGGGGAAACTAGCTACTTACAGGGGGATCTAAGTGTTGGACAGAACCAAGGTCTTGTATGCTCCTCGGACTCAAACTTATGGGAAAACTAGCTACTTATAGAAAAACCTAAGTGTTAGACGGAACCAAGGTCTCGAATGGTCCTCGGACCCAGACCTCCAGCAAAACTTGCTGCTGTCGGCAAAGGCATAGATAAGCGCAAGCCCACGAGCATCGCTTAAGGCATTCTAAAGCGCATTGAACCTAACCCCTTAGCATATTCAGCAACTAATGTCTTTTCTATGTATTTTCTAATATTTACAGTACTTAGCTCAGAGTGAAAAGCATGATTAAACTCCTAAAATGGCGAAGCTATTGATTAAAGCCTAGGCTGTGTCAATAGCAAAACTCGTCACAATAATAATCAACGCTTAATAAGTAATAAAAATAAAAATAAATATATAATATTGATGATTCATACATTCAACTTAGAAGAAGCAGTAAAGTGCTTATAAAAAAAAAAAAAAAAACACAAACAACAAAAAGCAACAACTGCAAGGAAGAAAAGGGTAAAAGTTAGCCAAGGCAGCCTAGTTCTTCGCCTTGAACTTCACTCCCCCTTAGGAGGCTGTTCGGAGGTGTCCTCAGCACTTTGACATAGGGGAACCGCCTGCAGAGGCATCACCGTGAGGGTTGTCTCCTTGGCTGGAGGGGCAACTCGGGGAAGGTCTCCCCTAGCAGGAAGAGCCTGAGAGTCAGCAGCGGGGACTTGAGGGCCAACGGAGGGCTTCAACACATCTGGGGGTGCTTCCAAGTTACTGGTTCCCCCTTCCTCTGACACCTTCTGTTGCTCCACGCCCACAGCAAGACTATTGGTGGGAGTAGGATCCTCGGCATCATCGGCCCGGCCCTCGTCGGCCGCTTCGGGCTCGTCGTTGGCTTCAAAAATGGAGGAGGCAGCCTCTCGGATAGCAGGAGGGTAGTACACTCTCTCGGCCTTTCTAAGGCCAGATGTAGCCTCGACTCCTGCCTGGTTGAGAGCCACTTCCCAAGTCTGGGAGTAGTAGCGCCTGCATACTTCAGGCACCTAGGCCTTAAGGGCAGCCTCGGTCTTGGCCACTCCCTCAGCAAAGGCCTCTTCCTCGGCCTGCTCTCTAGAGCTTTAGGCCTTTGTCCGTGTAGCCTTAGCCTCAGCTCTAGCTCTCAAAGCCTCATCCGTGGCGTGCTCGGCAATGCCTCTAGCTTCCGCTTCCTCGACTAACTTCTGCTTTAAGTCAGCTATGTGCTCCTTAGCAATTTACAGTTGACCCTCAGCGTCTAGGAGGTGCCTCGTCTGGTCGGCAGCCTACTTTTGAGCACCCGCCAAGCCTGACACTGCACTGTCTCTGGCCCTTATCTCCTCTTTTAGAGCCTCCCTCACCTTCTTGAGCTCGCCCTCGGATTTACTAAGGACCCGCGTGGCATCTATGCGGTTGTCACGCTCCTGCTTCAGGGCCTTGCTCTATTTATTAGCCTCCTCTTCCAGCCTATAAATAGCCTGGACATCATGCAAATTGAAGCAGACAGATGATGAGTATGGGAACCAAGGGGTAAAATCAGCAAACTCTCAAGCAGCGGATGGCTTACCATGCCCATACCTCTTTATGCTGAGGACGACCTCCTGCCTCTTTAGGCCCCCCAGCTCAGTTATGTCAGTAGGAAGCAGTAGGGATCTCTCCAGCGCATCGGCCACATATGCGCCCTCACCACCCTTGAAATCCCTGAGGGAGGCGTTGTCCAACAAGGGCTCCCCGCAGAGCATTAGGGCAGTCAGCCATGCCTGGGCATCGGGCTACCTTGTCGCCTCTCCCCCTTGGCCCTGATGCCTAGTTTTCTACTGTTTAAGAGGGCGCCGAGCCTCATCCCCCTCAGGGGAAGAGCGAGCCCTCTCAGCCCCCATTGGCCCTTTGCCCTTAGGGTCCTTCTTGCGTTTGGGATTAGCAAGCTCGGGCCTCGGCGGCATGCTTGGCTGAGGCGGAGGTGGAGGAAGCTTAGATTGGGAAGAGGACGATCTAGTCCAGACCGACTAAGACTTGGATGGAGAAGGAGGAAGCTTGGGTTGGGACTTCTTCGGCTCGTCCTTCCCTGGCTGACCCTCGAGCAGGTTATATAGGCTTGTCTGGGGTTGTCTCTTGAAACCCATCTCGGTCTGGGGAGAAGTCCTCGCAGAGAAAAGATTGGCCTCGGTCAAGTCAGGATCGCCCAGGTCACCAGAAGGATCCTCAGACGTAAGGACTTGGCCAGATATGCCAAATTCGTCCTCGGTTGGAACCGAATCAGTGACTTATTCCTCTCCTTCTAGCTCTTCTCCCTCGGCGTCTGCAGCTTAAGTAGAAGTAGAAGGTCCGACCAACGGAGTACCTTCAGGAAATGAAAACCCTTGCTCCACCACAGTTATCCCGCGAAGTCGTGGGTCACCGGCTTTGATTACGTGCTTTGGAGTCGGAAACGACTTCTGGGTCGAATCGTACCTGAGGATCTTGTGGGCGGCTCGAACTTGGTTGTCTGCCTCGTTCAGAAAGATCTCTGCCCTAAGAACAGCTTCCAGGTCCTTCTTGTTGACCAAATTAAAGTGATGCTCGAATGCGCGCTGATCTGCAAAGAGAAAAGCAAACTCCTGTCATCAACTGGGCAAAGTAGACTTACAACAAAAAGAAAAAGGCTAGACCCTCTCCTACTCTAAGTACCCCACCTGGTGTCCCCTCCTCCATCGGACAAGGAAGGCCATCGTGCCACTCCCCGGACACGAGGAGAAAGTCTTTGTTCAGACCCTTGCTGGACTTGGGAAGACACTGGATAAGCCGAATCTTATCGTCTCTCGTCTTCATGTAGTAGGTCTTACCCTTTAGCTGCTAGAGGTTGTAGCTCCAATTCACGTCATGGTGGGTCAACCTCAGCCCCATCTTGTCGTTCAAGGCGTCCAAACAACCCAGGATCCTGAACACATTGGTGGCGCACTGAGTGGGGGTCAACCCAAAATACGTAAGGTAGCCCCTCATCACCGGCCCCATGGGGATCCTCATACCGCCCTCAATGAATGAGATCATGGGAATGGCGACCTCCCCCTCCTTCCTCTGAATGCGCCATTCCCCTTTCGCATAATACCTCAGGCCCACGTCGCCGGGTATCCTGTAATCGGCAATGAATTTCTCCATCGCCTCTTCAGACTCAACTAATTTCTTAAATCTACCCATCCCTTACAATGACTAAAGGACTCAGGAAGGGGCTAGGGAGAGAAAGGAGTCAGAGAAGAAGTTCTAGTTAGAAAGAAGAAGACTTACAGAAATAAGGAAAAGCTTCTCGGACAGGCTTCTTGTGCTGAAAAAGTTGTGGATGTAGTTGAAGATTTGACCGAATTCAGTGAGCGCGCAAGAACTCTTGAATGCCAAAGCGAAAAGGCCAAACAGTTCAAACGGGTGTTTATGTCCCCAACTTAAAGTAACTGTGTGAGTTTCCCCGCCAGAATTTAATGAGGGCACGACTCGCATACCGAGGCGCCAGGAGCATGCTTTAGGCAGAGGAAGGGACGCTGGCGTTGACGGAAGATAAGACGTGACAAGCCATAACAAGGGCCCGAGGACATCAAAATCCTCCTCCCCGTCCGAGGAGCCGGACAGCAGGATTTTGAGGGGCTATTGTAGGGCCTAATAATCTGGCAACCCCGGCCCATCTTACATCCGGCCCAAGGCCCATGCCGAGGATCAAGAAACGTCCGAGGAGGAACTTAGAAAACCCAAAGCGCCAGGAAACATCGAAGAGGATGATGTTGTCCTCGGACACCCGGGACCATTGGAGGGGGAAGTAACGGGTCACCAAAAGCGGCCCTCCTGAGCATCCAAAGAGAAAGATCAAGTACAACGTGTTAGCAATGGAAGCATGGTGGAGGAGCAAGTCCAGGATGAACTGTCACCTTCACATTAAATGCCCACAACTAACGTCCTGGCCGCATTAATGAGGACAGGAACCCTGAACAGTGCCGCCTTGGTTGTTGCAACCCACAGAAAGAATGGGAAGGCGGGTGATGGGACTAGCACTCAAGTAGCGGCCTGGTTGATCGACAAATGTAAGACTAGGATCAATTGAGAGGGTAGTATATAATGTAAGGGATCCCTCTGAAAGAGGGACGGGGGGAAACTGGACGAAAAGTATTGTAGCAACTGGTATTCTCTGAGAAACTCTTGTAACCATTCTCTGAAGAAGGAATAAGAACTTTAAGCCCCCAAGAGAAGGGTCGAGGAGCACCATTGTGCATCTTAACTCGCGTCCTGGCCATTAGATCCACATGCACCCATACATGGCCGTTGCATCCCTCACTAGCGCCTAGTTCTTTAACCTGCTCTCTATAAATTCATTGTACTGGGCTAACTGGGCTTGAGTCCACTCTCTCAATAGCAGAAGTGCTCAAACTCGGACCCTACAAAAGTAATAAAGAGTAGATAAAGAAAAAAAATCAAACGTCAATTAGTAATCGTTGATTGGAAAACAAAGAGGTTGTAAGGAGAAGTAAAAAATAAAATAGAGATTACCATATGAAGAATATTAAAAACTTTACAGTGTAGTAACATAAACCGTTAAATTCACTTAAAAATTTAAATCAACAATTAAATACAATCATAGTACTAAATTTAAATTTAAAACTAATCAAACTCTAACTATAGAAACCATATTAATCATAACTAAAAAAGAGATGTTATCTAATAGTAGTAGAAATTACATAAGAAATAAAGTTAGAAAATTTAAAAATCCATTTTTTAACATTTCATTTAACCTTATTTATAATATATATATATATAATTTTCATACACTATTATTTTTGAAAATCTAATGAACAATGCTACCTCTCATTTATCGTCTTTGTTATGCAAATCATCAGTTAGTAAATACTATCTCTGTCCTAGTTTGTTTAACCTCTATTCCATTTTGGGATGTCCCAAAATATTGTCCTGTTTCTAAAAATAAAAATTATTAGTTTACTAATGTTCCTATTATACCTCTACTTTATTTTCAAAACTATTTGAAAAGAAAACTAACTAATATTTAAAAAAAAAAATCAATTTAATTGGGGCACCTTTTTAGTTGCCTCATTAAGAATAACTCTTTTTAAAAAAACTGATAAATTTATTTAAGGATAATTTTGTAAACTTATACATTTTTATAAGGTAGACAAGATAATAAATGATATTCCATTAAAAAATTTGACTTTTTAAACAGGACAAACAAATTGGGACGGAGGGAGTATATGATAATGGTAAGAAACGTTACAAATGAGATCACTAAATATATATATATATATATATAATTAATTAGTGACTATCATTATGGAGTAGTAGTCTAATTTTACGCATCCAAAAAAATGGAATATATAGAGTTTTCTTAAAGGTATGTGTAAAAATTCACTATATATATATGTGTGTGTGTGTGTGTGTGTGTGTGTGTGTGTGTGTATAAAGGTAAAAAAAATGTGTGTTAAGTTTTTTATTAACTTAAAAACTAATGAAAAACCAATGGTTAATAACTAAAATTATAGTATTAATAAAATATTTAATGAAAAAGGTCTATATTACTAAAAGTTAAAACGTGGTATTTATTGCTACTGAGCTCTTGTTGCGCCACCTCATTGCTACGTCATTCTCCACATAATTATTATTTATTATTTATTCCTATTTTTTTTACAAAAAAAAAAATATATATATATATAAATAGATTATTGACTTTACATATTCATCTTTGTTGGTTTTAACATCTATATATATTTCTGTGAGGCCCGAGGGCCTGGTGACCTCGGCCCACTTTACACCCGGCCCAGGGCCCATACCGAGGAAGAAGGTTCGTCCGAGGACGATGCGTGGGAGCCTAAACTTTAGAAACCCCGCCGAGGATAGCCCTATCCTCGGTGGACCGAGATTAGCTTCAGATGGGGAAACGGGCCTAGGACAGGTTGTCACCTCTGCACTAAATGCGCTCACCTAGCCCTCTGGCCGCACTAATGGAGATGTGACTCTTGGACAGGGCAACCTTGATTATTTTGAATTACTTGAGTACTGATAGTGCTGTTGATGGGATGGACAGTCAGAGGGAAAGCGCATGGATGATCAACAGATGGAAGAGAGAGATGGGAGGAAGAGGACTATATAAAAGGGACCAACAGAACAGCAAAGAGGGGGGGGGGACGAAGGTCAAGCTCCTCGGATAAATGCCGAAGAGCAACTCTCAAAGGGAATTTGGGTGCACGCTCTTCAATGGTGATGAGTCCATGGTTGGGTTCCGTTTGTCTGCAAGGCCAATTTCTTCAACCCACTCTCTAGAAATGTATTGTTCGAGGCCTACAGGATTGCTTCCCCTCTAAATTTAGAGGGCCTTTCCAAATTGAGTCCCTACAATTGGCACCGTCTGTGGGGAGAATTTGTGCACTAGCAGGCGCAACGAACAATCGTCCCTAGGTAGTCAGTTGACGGAAAGTTCACAAGAATGCGTTTAAAAAAAAAAAACAACACCATTGCAGAAAAGTAGAAGATTCAAAGGAAAAGAGAAGAAAAATAGCAGTATTTTATTAGATGAAAAGGAACTACAACATACAAACAAAGGCTCAGACAGGCTTGTTTTAAAGCCAACTCTACAAACAAAGGCCCAGACGGGCCTGTTTTAAAGCTAACTAAAGGGAAGGGGGCTGAGGCAGGCTTGTTTCAAGACTACCCACAGCGCCCAAGCCAGTACAGTGGCGCTGGCGCGAAGAGAGGAGCAGATGCAAAGGCGCCGGGCAGCCCTTCCCCATGATGTTCCCTTGATTCTCTTCTAGCCCTACGGTGGTTGGCCGTTGGAGACGGCAACACTCGAGCACCAGACATGGAGTATTCTTGCACGCTTCCACCGGGGTGGGGGCGCCCCGGGGAGGAGCGTTATGTACTTCAGGGACCTCCCTCTTGGCCGCTATGCATGGAACCATGAGGATGACACACAAATTCGGCCGCACCGGAGATCTGATGCGAGCCATAGCTACGGCGGCTCTCCGTCGAGGAAGGAGGATTTTGGGCCTATGCACCCTCACTCCCATCCAAGGCCGTTCCATTTCTCCAAACTCTTATCGCGGTTTTGGTAGGGTCATTGACGGGGCTCTGAAAGTTGAGAGGACATGTTTCCTGGTATATTAGAGGGTTTGTGAAGCGTAGAAGGTCATTTCCCCTATATAGCCTTAAATAGGGGGTGAAGACTGATAGGAATTGATCTACGCAGAATTCGAAAAGTGGATTATCGGCGACATTAATCATGACCAAATTCCAAAGCGCCCATCAACTGTTTGCTCTGCATCAATCAAAGAGAATGTTAATGAGAGCACGCCTTGTGTGTTGAAACGTCAAGCGCGGAACGCAAACAGTCAGGAGGCACCCCGTAACTGATGAGGGCAGAAGCTTGAACTGAAGGCGGCGTTACTGCCACGGGTAAGGTTAGAGTCCTAAACCAGCCTCGCCTAGGGCACTGCAGGGTCAATGGTTCGGTCTACACGATGCCCTACTTCTGGCGAGGCAGGGCCAAGGCCATCATCACGCCGAAACTAGTATGGCCAATGCTGAGGATAATCTCCTTCACCCTATACCTGGGTACTAGACAGAACCAAGGTATTGCATGGTCCTCGGACTTAAACCTACGGGGAAACTAGCTACTTACAGAAGAACAGAAGCATTAGACAAAACCAAGGTATTGCATGGTCCTCGGGCTCAAACCTATGGGGAAACTAGCTACTTACAGAAGAACAGAAGCGTTAGACAGAACCAAGGTCTTGCATAGTCCTCGAACTTAAACCTATGGGGAAACTAACCACTTAAATATACTTGGGTACTAGACAGAACCAAGGTATTGCATGGTCCTCGGACTCAAACCTATGGGGAAACTAGCTACTTACAGAAGAACAGAAGCGTTAGACAGAACCAAGGTCTTGCATGGTTCTCGGACTCAAACCTATGGGGAAACTAACCACTAAAATATACCTGGGTACTAGACAGAACCAAGGTATTGCATGGTCCTCGGACTCAAACCTATGGGGAAACTAGCTACTTACAAAAGAATAGAAGCGTTAGACAGAACCAAGGTCTTGCATGGTCCTCGGACTCAAACCTATGGGGAAACTAACCACTTAAATATACCTTGGTACTAGACAGAACCAAGGTATTGCATGGTCCTCGGACTCAAACCTATGGGGAAACTAGCTACTTACAGAAGAATAGAAGCGTTAGACAGAACCAAGGTCTTGCATGGTCCTCGGACTTAAACCTGTGGGGAAACTAACCATTTAAATATACTTGGGTACTAGACAGAACCAAGGTATTGCATGGTCCTCGGACTCAAACCTATGGGGAAACTAGTTACTTACAGAAGAGCAGAAGCGTTAGACAAAACCAAGGTCTTGCATGGTCCTCGGACTCAAACCTATGAGGAAACTAGCTACTTACAGAAGAACAAAAGCGTTAGACAGAACCAAGGTCTTGCGTGGTCCTCGGACTCAAACCTATGGGGAAACTAACCACTTAAATATACCTGGGTACTAGACAGAACCAAGGTATTGCATGGTCCTCGGACTCAAACCTATGGGGAAACTAGTTACTTACAGAAGAACAGAAGCGTTAGACAAAACCAAGGTCTTGCATGGTCCTCGGACTCAAACCTATGGGGAAACTAACCATTTAAATATACCTGGGTACTAGACAGAACCAAGGTATTGTATGGTCCTCGGACTCAAACCTATGGAGAAACTGGCTACTTACAGAAGAATAGAAGCGTTAGACAGAACCAAGGTCTTGCATGGTCCTCGGACTCAAACCTATGGGGAAACTAACCATTTAAATATACCTGGGTACTAGACAGAACCAAGGTATGGCATGGTCCTCGGACTCAAACCTATGGGGAAACTAGCTACTTACAGAAGAACAGAAGCGTTAGACAGAACCAAGATCTTGCATGGTCCTCGGACTCAAACCTATGGAGAAACTAACCACTTAAATATACCTGGGTACTAGATAGAACCAAGGTATTGCATGGTCCTCGGACTCAAACCTATGGGGAAACTAGCTACTTACAGAAGAACAGAAGCATTAGACAGAACCAAGGTCTTGCATGGTCCTCGGACTCAAACCTATGGGGAAACTAACCACTTAAATATACCTGGGTACTAGACAGAACCAAGGTATTGCATGGTCCTCGGACTCAAACCTATGGGGAAACTAGCTACTTACAGAAGAACAGAAGAGTTAGACAGAACCAAGGTATTGCATGGTCCTCGGACTCAAACTTATGGAAAATCAGATATTTGCGGAAGAATAAAAGCGTTAGACGGGACCGAGTTGTGGTACGATCTTCGGATGCAAATTCAAAAGACAGATGATTATCTCATGAGATCAAGTCCATAACAGAACCAGGGTAGTGAGCAAAACACTAAAGTATAACAAGTAAAAGGAAGCATCAATTATTGAGCTAGAGGCACACCACTGAATATATCTTTCAAATAGAAGGCATGTGGTTTCGTTACAACGTTGCCAAGGCGTAAAGAAAAATGAAATGAAAAAGAAAACAAATAAGAATGCCCCGTGCAGTCACAACGGGGTGGTCCAACGAAGTGGCTTACCCCCCCATCTCATTGGAAGGCTTGTCTTGAGGAGCCTGTTGAAAGATTTTGATTAACTACAAGGGACCTTTCCAGGGCATCGACTACCCGAGCCCTCTCACCTCCTCGGAAGTCCCGTATAGTAGCGTCATCCCTTGAAGGTCCTCCATGTAGCAGCCAAAATTTAATGTAAACGCACACTGAGTCTCGAAGCACCAAAAACTTGCATGTGGCAGATAAAAAGACTCCAACGCTGACGTGGGCCGAGGTTTGGCGAATCATGTGGAGGGCCCGGGAATATCAAAATCCTCCTCCCCGTCTGAGGACACGGACAGCAGGATTTTGAGGTGCTATTGTTGGGCCCGAGGGCCTGATGACCTCGGCCCACTTTACACCCGGCCTAGGGCCCATGCCGAGGAAGAAGGTTCGTCCGAGGACGATGCGTGGGAGCCTAAACTTTAGAAACCCCGCCGAGGATAGCTCTGTCCTCGGAGGACCGAGATTAGCTTTAGATGGGGAAACGGGCCCAGGACAGGTTGTCACCTCCGCACTAAATGCGCTCACCTAGCCCTCTGGCCGCACTAATGGAGATGTGACTCTTGGACAGGGCAACCTTGATTATTGTGAATTACTTGAGTACTGATAGTGCTGCTGATGGGACGGACAGTCAGAGGGAAAGCGCATGGATGATCAACAGATGGAAGAGAGAGATGAGAGGAAGAGGACTATATAAGAGGGACCAACAGAACAGCAAAGGGGGGGGGGGACGAAGGTCAAGCTCCTCGGATAAATGCTGAGGAGAAACTCTCAAAGGGAATTTGGGTGCACGCCCTTCAATTGTGATGAGTCCATGGTTGGGTTTCGTTTATCTGCAAGGGCCATTTTCTTCAACCCACTCTCTAGAAATGTATTGTTCGGGGCCTACAGGATTGTTTCCCCTCTAAATTTAGAGGGCCCTTCCAAATTGAGTCCCTACAATTTATTTTTCATTTCCAATTTTCCTAAAAATTTTTTTACATTCACTTATTTTTTTAAATATTTACACTTTTTTAACATTTCTTCTTCCCTTACCTTTTCATTTCCCCATTACCCTCTACTTTAATATTGCTATTCATATTTCCCTTCATCTTCCTTTATTTGTCTCTTTGTATCCATTCCCTCTTACTATAAATTTGTTACTCTTTTCCATTCTTTGCGTAGTTTTCTTTCACAAAAAGGTTTTTTTTTTTCCTCTCTCTCTCTCAAAGTTTTGGTAGATTTTTATTTTTTATTGCATCTCCGCTTTAGGTTGATAAACTTTTGTGTTTTTAAGAACTCTAATTTAGGTTGATACGATTTAGTGTTGTGTTTTAAGTTATTATTATTATTATTATTATTTTGCTCTTTAATTGTTAAATTTTATCTGATTACATTATAAAAAATTAAAGATAGCAAATAAAAATAAAATAGTATTCCATTACATAGCATAATTTGGATAATTTAGTATTTCTTGTTATATCTTTTAATTTTTCTTATTTTTTTTCTTCTCTTCTATTTTACTCAATATTGAAATTCAACCATATCCTCCTTATCATTAAATTATTTATATTTTCTCTCTCTTTTTGTTTTAAAAAATAAAAAATGTAATATTTTACTTAAATTCAAATAAAAGAAAATTGTGCTCATCAAATTGTACTCATTTTTTTTTAACATTTACACTTTCTCCAACATTTCTCCTTCTCTTTACCTTTTCATCTCCCCAAACATTCTACCTTGATATCACTCTTCCTCTTTCCTTTTATCTTCCTTTATTTTGTTTCTTTTTATTATCATCCTCTTAGTATAAATTTGCCATTAACTCTTCCATTCTTTACATAATTTTCTCTCACAAAAAAGTGGTTATTTCCAACTCTTTCTCCCTTAATTTTTTGGTGGATTTTTATTTTTATTTTTTTTTGCATCTCTATTTTAGCTTGATAAAGTTTTGTATTCTTTAGAACTCTATTTTGGCTGATAGGATTTAGTTTTGTGTTTTAAGTTTTTATTTTTTATTTATTTTTTTATGACTTTGATTGTTAAATATTATCATATTGCGTTATAAATAATTAAAAATAGTATATAAGAATGTACTATTATTATACTACATAGAATTATTTGGATAAGTTAGTGTTTATTGTTATGTATTTTATTTTTGTTTTTTTTCTTATATCATTTTATTTAACATTTAAATTCAACCACACCCCCCATATATATCATTAAATTATTTGTATTTCCACTCCTTTTTTATTTTAAAAAATTTTAAATATAATATTTTGCCTAAATTAAATAAATAAAAATTGTCCACATTAAGTGGAGTAATACTAGGGAAACACTCATTCTCACACCCAATGCATCAAAGGAAGAATGAAATACAAAACAAATCAAGTTAGAAACACTAAATTTAAAAAAAAAAAAAAAAAAAAAAAAAAAACTAATCATGCATACTTAATGTCATAGAATCATCATCAATTTTTTGAAAACAATAGGTTGCCAATGGAGAGAGAGAGAGAGAGAGAGAGAGAGAGATGGTATAGAAAAAATCCAATACAAAGTAATAAAGAGTAGATAAAGGAAAAAAACTAAACGTCAATTAGTAATCGTTGATTGGAAAACAAAGAGGTTGTAAGGAGAAGTAAAAAATAAAATAGAGATTACTGTGTGGAGAATATTAAAACTTTACAGTATTGTAACATAAACCGTTAAATTCACTTAAAAAATTAAATTAACAATCAACAATTAAATACAATCATAGTACTAAATTTAAATTTAAAACTAATCAAACTCTAACTATAGAAACCATATTAATCATAGTTAAAAAAGAGATGTTCTCTAATAGTAGTAGAAATTACATAAGAAGTAAAGTTAGAAAATTTAAAAATTCATTTTTTGACATTTCATTTTACCTTATTTATAATATATATAATTTTCATACACTATTACTTTCGAAAATCTAATGAACAATGCTATCTCTCATTTATCGTCTTTGTTATGCAAATTATCAGTTAGTAAATATATGATAATGGTAAGAAGCGTTACAAATGAGATCACTAAAAAATGTACATAAAATTAATTAGCAACTATCATTATGGAGTAGTAGTCTATAATTTTACGCATCCAAGAAAATGGAATATATAGAGTTTTCTTAAAGGTATGTGTAAAGATTCACTATGTGTGTGTGTGTGTGTGTGTGTGTGTGTGTATGTGTGTGTGTGTGTGTGTGTGTGTAAAGATTCACTAATATTATAGTATCAATAAAATATTTAATGAGACCATCCTAAAAAAATTATCACGCGCAATGCGCGGGTGTGTGACTAGTTTGAATTAAAGCCATAAGCATTGTTTATCCTAGTAAATCATCCAATTTCAATTTCTCTACCTATGGCCTAACAACATTATTTAAAGTAGTAAGTTGCCCGTGCAATACACGGATAATTTTGTGATATTTTATGTAAGGTGGTTTTGGATAATGTTGTACATATATTATAAAGAAAAAATAAACTAAATTAAAGTAACGAAACATATACATTTTAAGATATTAAAAATTAGTTTAGTAGCATCATTGCGTTGTGTTCACATATTTGTAAAAGAGTAACGGGACCATGAAAATTAACTAATTTGTGTTGTGTTCACATATTTCATACCATAAAATGAAAGTATGTCCAACTCTTTGAATGTCTTCCACTCATCGATAGAGTGACATTAAGACATGGTGTGGGCAACTGTGTATACATATGTCTTATAGATAATTTAAAATTAAGCCATGGTAGAATGTAGTTTTACATTGTGTACCAAATATTCTCTCTACTTAAATACCCAAAACAAAAACTATCCAACCAAATTACCTAAACTTAAATCATATTTAAGCCCCTAATTTAAAAAGAAAAAAGAAAAAAAATTACCCATAGGGGTTTTGTTATCTTGATGGTGGAGGGAGGCCAGTATAATGGAGGTGGTGACCCCTCAAATTCCTCTTTCTCTCTCTTTCAAATGTTTTGTTAGTCTCAGGTCTTTTATATTGATAATATTTTTTATATTAGCAATATATAGTAAAATAATGCGTTTTATTTAATAATCCACAACATTTTTGTGTCACTCTATCTCTCTCCAAGGCCTTATTTGGTTAGTTATTACTATTAGTCTTTACTTATTTATTTATTTATTTTTTAAAATACTAAAACAGTGGGTATGCTAAAAGACATGATGAATAGAGAAAGATGTGGTGTAAGTTTAGTCAATTAATGAGATATTAATAAGATAAAAGTAAAATAAATTAATGTGAACTTTTGGGTTACAGACAGTAAAATATATATATATATATATATATTGATGTATTTTCTTTCTGTTTATTTCAAAATCCACATAATAGTCTGTTGTGCAGTAGATCCATCATTTACTTAGCTACGGAGCTAGTATTATGGTTCTGGTATGTATCATCAAAAGATTCGCTAGTACATGACATTCGAGAGATTAGCTTCTCGCATTGCTCTGGTGGAGACAAGCATATGTCTGAATTGAAATTCAAGATCTTTCTGTCACTTCAAAGTGGCAATGCTAATATAGGAAGCCATATTATGATGGAGAACTTATATTTTAGTTTTTGTTACAACCCTACAACAAACTATTTTAGTGATTTTGAGAGACAGGACAATTTTGCATTTGAGTAATAAATATTGTCTCATAAATGAATGTTGATAATCTGGAAGCTTTGCAATAATATTCAAGAGATATGTTGTGAATAAGAATATTTTAGATTGGCAAGTTTTTATGTAATTCCTTGCTGGAAAGCTCTGTCGAGGGACAATAGTTGGGAGACTCCAAAGAAGGCCTTAACATATGATGCGGAATGCGGAAGCGTCGAGGAGCAGAACATATCTACTTCTAGAAAACGAGAAACAAAACATGTTTGCTTCTGAAACCCTAAGGTGGCTACAAAAGTATATAAAACTCTAATTTGACTGAACAACATTAAAAGCACCAAAAACAAGGAAATAAATCACCTAAACCTAAAATTAAAAAAAAAATTACATAAAAATATTGTAATAAAAATAATTACCAAATTTAAATAAACCGTGTCTTCTATCAGACCCCTCCACTTGAAAAAAACTCGTCTTCAAGTTGATAGTCAAAATTTGAAATCTTCCGCTCCAAATAAACAAATACTTTGAATGCTTTAAAAACTTGAATTTTTCATGAAGTGTAGCATAAAATTTCTTCTCATCTACCTTCAATTTATTTGCAACATCAATCAGCAAAGGGTTGATAATAAAATTAATATTTTCTACTCCAAGAAAATCAACATATTGGGTAGTCATCGTCAACAATTCAACCGAAACCTGATGAATGTGGGTGATGGACTCATCCTCACATTTAACCTCAATTGGATCTTCCACAATATTCTCAATGATTACCATCTCTTGATTTCTGTCATTATCTACAATCAACTCAACCTTCTTTTCTTTAACATCTTTATCAAACTTTTGACAAGTGGTATCTTCAATCTTCAATTCAATAACTTCTTGTAAGACTTGATCCTTTTTAACACTTCAAAATTTTCTTTAGAAATAGACTGCTTCTTCTCAACCCTCAAATCCATTCCTTTACTTGACACTAGGACTTGGCTATGATAATTTTGGTTTTGTGGTTGACCTTTCATGATTTGAACATATTGCTTTTTATATGAATATAAAGATATATAATCAACACTTATATAATCTAGTATATTATAATAGTCATTAAGAATCTATAAATCAATTAATACCCTTTTCATTCTTTGCCAAGAGCGGATTGGATGCTTACCTCGTCACTTTCTATCAATTTGAATGTCTTCTCACCATTTCTCTACTTCATCATTCAATTTATTGGATGCAAGCCACACTTTTTCTTCATCACAAATCTTCCAAAAATGAAAATACTCTTCCAAATCAAGAAGCTAATCAATAAAATCCAACTTACACATATCTCCATCAAAGAATGGAATTTTCTTGTAGTTAGGAGTGCGTCTTTGAATGTATTGATCATTGTTGTTGTGAGATGATTTCCTAGCAATAAGAGTAGCAATCATTTGCTCAATTTTGCCTATAATTTGCTGACTCTTTTCATGAAATTGGTGGAACTCAACCTTAGTAAGAACTACGTCTTCAACTTCGTTGTTGCTGTTGTGGTGGTTACCGTCTCGTGCATTAGCCATTAGACCAGAGTATGTCAAGGCTCTGATACCAACTGATGCGGGATGCGGAAGCATCAAGAAGTAGAACACATATACATCTAGAAAACAAGAAACAAAACACATCTGCTTCTGAAAATAACCTCAAATCCATGAGGGTTCTTTGAATCCACAAGTGTCTTTGAACTTACAAGGAAAAAGTGTCTGGAATCCACTAGAAAATAGAAAGACAAAAGTCTGAATTTTATTAATTGAATAATTGTTCAAAAAACGTGTATAGACTCAGAGGCCTATTTAAGGGCTCTGTAAAACTTGACAAACAAGAAAATATATTCTAAAATAACTCCTAATTGATACCTAACCATAACAGGAACCAAATTTGACCTAAAAAGCATTAAAAACACCTAAAAACAAGGAAATAAACGCCCTAAGCCTAAAATAACGAAAAATTACATAAAAATACCAAAAATAACAAATTACATAAATTGATTTGAAGATTTTGTCCTACATTAGACCCTCCACTTGAAACAAACTCATCTTCGATTTAATGGTTGAAAATCTGAAATCTTCCATGCCAAGAGAACAAATACTTTAAATACTTCATCTTCTTTGTATTCTACTTGAAAGTCATCAATTGGGCAACTTGAACTTCTTGTCCCTTGATTTTCATGCAATTAAAAATATTCACCAAATAAGAGTCAATGATCAAATCAAATCTTTCCACCTCAATAAAATCAATATACTTTGTTTTAGTGCCTCCCACCAAAATAATAGGAGCTTGAATGTTGCAATCATCTAGCTTGAATTCATCGAGATAGTTGACAAGTTCCTCTATAATTTCTTTTTTAATGGTCTCTACTATCTCGACTTTAAGATCTTTCTCTATAATAGGGTCTTCATTAATCTCCTCCACAATCTTGATTTCAGGTTCTTCTTCTATAACAAGGAATTCATTAATTTCCTAAAAAAATCTCTATATTTTCTTCTTTGACTTCTACATATTCTTCAAGAAAAATATTTTCTTCAACATGTAATTCTTCCTTTAATGGTGGAACATATGGCTCTTCAACATAATTTAAATATGAGCTTCTTGACCAATAATAATCTTGTATTGTATACGACAAGATTTCTTCACAATCCAAAGGATAAAATTTGATAGCAAGCATCTTTTTCATCCTTGGTCATGAACGAATTTTGTTTTTACCTTGTCAGATTCTATCAGATTGTACTTGTTCCCACCAACGTAAGGCATACTTACTAAGTTTATACAAAGCAAGTCCAACTTTTCTCTCATAATAAATATTCTCAAAGTCAAATAAATCCTCTAGATCAAGTAACCAATCAAGAAAATCTTCTTTTATAAAAATAACGATTAAATCTTGCAATTTTTCTATAAGATCTATATGAAATTTGCTTACCAATAAGTTGGTCGTGAATTATGTCTTCTCGACAGTTATCCCTATTGTTTCCATGCTCCAACGACGACATCTTAGCAAAGATATCTATGAGTGCTAGCTGTACATTACGTAATACTTACTAAGTTTTCTATCATTGGAATTGCTACCCTCTCATACATTAGCCACCAAACCAAGATAGTCAAGGCTCTAATACTAACTGATGCGGAAGTGTCAAGAAGTATAACACGTATACTTCTAGAAAACGAGAAACAAAACACGTTTACTTTTGAAAATAACCTTGAATCCACGAGGGTTCCTTGAATTCACAAGAAAGAGTCTGGAATCCACCAGAAAATAGAATTTGACAAAAAGTCTATGTTTATTGATAATAGTTTGAAAACTGAATTGCCTTTGGAGGCTACAATCTGTTTAAATAGTAAAAAGAAAACCTAGGGCAACTAGAAACCCTAAGACAGCTACAAAAGCATATAAAACCCTAATTTGACTAAACAACATTAAAAGCACCTAAAATAGGGAAATAAATCACCTAAACCTAAAATAACAAAAATTACATAAAAACATTGTAATTAAAAAGAATTAAAAATTACATAAATTAATTTGAAGATTTTGTCCTACATAGAGTAACAATTTAACCAAAAAGTTCAAGACTGTGTTATGGTCAAATAGTGTTATATTAATTTCTCTAGGTTTTCTTTCTTTCTTTTTTCATGTGGGACTTCCACACACGCATTTGTATCTAAAAATATTCTCCTAACATGTCATTATCTCTTTGTTGTATTCCAAACTTCTTGATGGGTTACACATAAGTTCAAAATAGCACAACTTGGTTTTGGATTTTTTCTTTCGCCGTGTTTTTTACTTCACTTGCATAGCCTCTCATATGAGATCCATGAAAACCACATAAAAACCGAAGTTGAGAATTTTTCATTAATAAATTTCAGTTTGATTTTTCTCTTTTTAGGTGGATTCAATAATAATAATAATAAAAAATAATAAATCATTTGCTCCTACGTTTATGGAGATCCAATAATCACACATATCAACACACGAGGACCAAACATATCTAAATCATCCCAAAAAAGAAAACATAGGTGGAATTTGGATAGCGTTTTTGAGATTGCGTTGTGTGCTTGCATTATTTTTTAGTGGGTCTTGTACACTATTCACGGGACCCGTAAGTACTTTTTTTTATATAGCAAAAACAGCTTTAAAACTTGGTCTCATGGCACTATTCACATATTTAAAATTTATTTTGCTACAGTATTTTCAGTTTTCAATATTCAGCAATAAGGGGTATTCAAACAGACCCATATCTAAGCTTGTTTCATCTCTTTTTTCTTTTTTTCATAGTTTTCGTTTCTATCTCATAAAGAAGGAGAAGAAGTCATTTCACATGTAATATGACTTCACTCGCGCTCTCTCTCTCTCTCTACTTTAGGATGTGTTTGTTTGGAGGTGAATAGAGTGGATGAAAAATTTTAGAGAGAAAATAAGAATGAAAACTTTTTTGGTGTGCGTTTGGTTGGGTAGGGAGGAAGGAAAATAAATAGTGGAGCCCAAATATTTTCTCCCCAGGCTAACCAAAAAGTTTTTACCTTAAAATGGAGAGAAAACTAAGTGAGAATAAATTTTTTATTGATTAACAAAAATGCCCCTATGCATGTGCACATGGGTTTCTCAAAGTTACCTTTATTATTATTATTTTCTTCTCTAACATTGACTTGTTGCCTTTCCTGGGCAACGTTACGTTACCCTTTTTTCTTTTCTTTTTTCTTTTCTTTTTTTTAGGCCTGGGCATTCCCCCCCCCCCCCCCCCCCCCCCCCTCTCGGCCGGAAACGTTGCCCTTCTTTATTTTATTTTATTTTTTCTATTCTTTATTTTATTTTTTTCCTTTTGATTTTCTAGAGTCTGGCATGATTTTTTTTTTTTTTTTTTTAACTCGATGTGATTTTTTTGGGACATGCTTTTTATTTTTTTAATAAATTTGGGTATTTTTTTTTTTATGTGGTTATTAGTCACTTTGTTGTTTTAATTGGACATTATTCTTTAACAAAGGTATATGAGTATATTTTTTCAAACTCATTTTTTCCATCCTTCCACTTTTTCACTCTCAACCAAACAAATAAGAGAAAAAATAAAATCTTTTCTATTCTCTCACTTTCTATCATCTTACCATTTTTTATCCTCCCACTTTTTCACTGCTCCAACCAAACAGGCCCTAATACTGTCATTATGATATGACAATAAATGAAACTTGAAGTTTAATTATGTAAACACATATCAAATATTTATTAGTGGAGTATAAAATGAAATAAGAAAAGTGGTACAGAATATTTGGACCACATAATTCAGAATCTAAACAAAGAAGAAGAATAAAAAGTCTTCAGCAAAGACACGATTCGGCAACAAAACCATATAATGGAGAGACCCACACTGTCACACATGCCATTTTCAGGGAGGCATGGGTCCGTGTACATAATTTATCAATCCTATAGCCCCACAACAAATTTCAACCAAAGATATCAATTAATGTATCAAAGAATTTGCCAAAGAACGCTCTCTCAAAAAAAAAAAAAAAAAAAAAACTATTCACATCTAAACTCTGTAGACCCAAAATTTCATAAAAAATTTCACAAATAAAAAATTCAAAGCTAACTTAAGAGGGAGAAGTAATCTTACGACAAAGAACTCAAAAACATAGAAAAGAGAAACAAAAATCTCTCAAACGAACCTCCAAGGAAATTTTTGGTCCCTCAGTCAGAGACATCAGAATCTTCCAAAACCAACCTCCCCTCTATCTCGATACATACAAATATGAGTAGCAGAACTTCAGCTCTTATTGCTTCCCTGCTACTGTTTTTCTGGCTGGGTTTTCAGTCCACCAATACTATTATACTAGTATGCTACCACCGCCAATGATACTGTCACTGATATCTGAATTGCTCCTGAACCAAATAATGTTAGTCAAACCAAAAATTAAAACCTGATTAGTAAGTTTACGAACTATGTCATGTCATATTATGTTCACTGGGGATAAAATTGATTCCAGTAAAACCTAGAATTGTACAACACTAGTTGAGGTGAAATGTCGCCGTCATGATTTAGCCTTTTCAGTGACAGGGCGAAAAGCGCTGATGGTTGACCTAGTCTCCTTCCTCAACCTAACAACATGACTTTTGAGTCTCCTTCCTCTAAGTCTCCTTCCGGGTTGCATTGCAAATTGCAAATTGTAAATTGTGCTGCATTGCATAGCTGCCTGATACAAACATGAATAGTAGAATTTCCCCTCTTATTGCTTTCCTGCTTCTTTTTTTCTCTCTGGGTTTTCAATCCACCAATAATACTGTCACGGATACCATCTTACCTGGCCAACCACTGACACACCCGGAGACCATTGTGTCTCCTAATGGAATCTTCGAACTTTGTTTCTTCTCTCCAGGAAATTCGACGAAGTATTACTTGGCAATACGATTCAAGAATGTTTCTGAGCAGAGTGTAGTTTGGGTTGCAAACAGAAAGTACCCATTCCCTGATTCCACTCCTGTTCTCGATATTAATCAGGATGGAGATCTTGTAATATCTGATGGCACAATGACATACGCCATGACCAACACTTCAGCTGGCAACGGTACCTATGCCATGCTATTGGATACAGGTAATCTTATACTCACAAACAGGGTCTTAGAGCTTTTTTGGCAAAGCTTTGACTATCCTACTGATACTCTTTTGCCCGGAATGACTCTTGGATATGGTCGGCCATTAACATCGTGGAAAAGTAAAGAAGACCCAGCTCCTGGTAATTTCACCCTACAGCTGGATTACTCACTGACAATAATGGAGGGGCCTGACGTATATTGGACTGGTTCACTCGCTAGCTTTGATGTTTTGTCTTCTAATTCTTGGCCTATTAATCACACTTCTCAAACTCAAATTTCGAGAATCGTGTTGGATGAAACCGGGAAGCTTAAACTGCAGTCATGGTTAGAAGAAGAGAAAACGTGGAATACCTCGTTTCAGTCATCCAGGTGTGGGGATTATGCTTTATGCGGTGCTTTTAGTGTATGCAATGAGACTGCGCAAGAACCATGTGGATGTTTGCCAGGTTTCAAACCCGTTTCTGCTGGTGCTTGGAGCAACGGAGACGTGTCCAGCGGCTGTGTGAGGAAAACTGCTCTGCAGTGCAGTAATAATAGTGATGCTCAGAAGGATGGGTTTCGTCACATGTCTAAAGTTGATTGGCTTGATAATAATCCGTTGAGATCGGACATTAGCAGTGATAAGGAGTGCCAATCATCTTGCTTGAACAGTTGTTCTTGTATTGCTTATGCTTTTGAGCAAAAGTCGGATCCCACTAGTAGGAACAAGTCTGGCACTGGCTGCTTAATATGGAATGGTTCTTTTTCATATCTGAAGCAACTATCAATAGAAGATAAATATGGAAATGATTTCTACCTGAAACTACCCCCCTCAGAATTGGTCACCAATGGTAAGAAATATGTATGAACTTTTATTGGTAAAGTGGATAACTAGCTGTTCGATTTGTAATTGTATATGTTTGTGTTATTAAATTCACTCTTTTCTTCCAACAGCTTGTAGCTCAGTTTGTACACCAGGAAGACAATTCGGGTTTAAATCTCCTTCCCCTACCAATAGAATTATAAAATAAATAAGTCAATGTTAAATTCAATTGGGCATCCTATTGTATAACATATAAGGTACTTTATCTAATTCAGAAAAAAAAAAGAGTACTTCATCCATGTTTTACTCTTAAGCTAAATTGTCTTAATTTGGAACTGGGTCACCACTTTACATTTAGACTTATTGAGTTCCAAAGGTTTTTACGGGATAATTCTAGGCGTCGCCATATTATTATTACTTGAGATGGTAGGCATTGCCAATTTTTAGTTTGAGTACAATGCATACATTTATTTATTCCTCTGATTTTCTTTGACAGACCCAAGCCCAAGGAATGAATCTAACACAGCAGCGACACCTGGAGTGACTGAAGGAGTAATGCTTGTACGAGCTAAGCAATTAGTAGCCATACTGGCTATATCTCTGCCTCTTGCAACGCTTATGTTGGGCCTCTTTGTCTATTGTGTATGGAGAAAACTCAGAATGACAAGGAAGGGTGAGAAAGAATTGCTGATAACAATATTTAAGCAATCAAAATGTATATCCTTAATTATTGCCCTAAATATATATGTGTTGTAATTTTTCACTGTTCAGGTGAGGATTTGGTACAGTTAGATTTGGGCATGACCATAAAGTCTGAAAATTCGGAGCTGCTGGAAGAAAATAAGCGTGGAGATATCAGGAAAAAGGAAGTCAAAATGCCATTATTCAGTTTTGCAAGTGTTTCTGCTGCAACTGATAATTTCTCAGATGCAAATAAGCTTGGAGAGGGTGGTTTTGGACCTGTTTACAAGGTATGATTATCCATAAACGCAATGCTTAGGATAAGGAATGAATACAAAGGTTAACTCTTATCAACTTTACACTTGCCATGTTAACAAGAACAAACAGGCACTGCCAGTTTATTACTGCGTCTGCTATAATCACCTGTATATTTCTGTCGATTATAATTGGGCTATCCTAATTTCTTCATGGTGGCCACAAAACTAAGCTTAAGGAAAACAATTTCAGGGAATATTACTGAAAGGGGATTTGGTAGCTGTGAAAAGGCTTTCAAGAAGATCGGGCCAAGGTTGGGAGGAGCTAAAAAATGAAGCTATGCTCATAGCCAAGCTCCAACACAACAATCTTGTTAGACTTTTGGGCTGCTGCATTGAACGAAATGAAAAGATTCTAGTATATGAGTATATGCCGAATAAAAGTTTGGACTTCTTCATTTTTGGTTAGTAATGTTTCATATATATATATATATATATATATAATTGTGATTGATTTCATGGTTGACCTTTGCATATGATCTTTTAATTGTGCACAACTAATTTCTCATAATTGTAATATAGATCCAGAAAAACGCAAGATTTTAGATTGGCAAGCACGGATTCGAGTGATTGAAGGTGTTGCACAAGGGCTTCTTTACCTTCATCAATATTCTAGGTTGAGGATTATTCATAGAGACTTAAAGGCTGGCAACATTTTGTTAGATAGCGAAATGAATCCGAAGATATCAGATTTTGGAATGGCAAGAATATTTGGAGGAAACGAATCACAGGCAAATACAGATAGAATCGTTGGCACTTAGTAAGTACAAACCAACATGATATGTTCTCAAACAGTTCGAGAGACAAAACATGACTACTAATATTTTAACTTGATTATGGTTTTAGTGGTTATATGTCCCCTGAATATGCTTTGGAAGGCCTCTTTTCTATTAAGTCAGATGTTTTCAGTTTTGGTGTCTTGCTATTAGAGATTGTGAGTGGAAGGAAGAACACTGGGTTTTATCAAACCGATTCTTTCCATCTTCTTGGATATGTGAGTATTCTATTTGCCACTTTTTTTTTTTTGCAAAAGTTCAATCTACTTTTTACTTCTTATTAACAATTGCTGCTTTTTTTTTTTTTTTTTTAATATTAATATTTTCAACAATCCCCCCGTCTCACTTCCCCCCCACCCCTTAACACACACACGTGCACAATATTTCAGATCCTTATGATTATAGTATTTTCATTCCAAAAAAATCCACACAATAGTAATATATTAATTTATTTGTGTTTTTCTATGTAAGGTTTTTGATATGAAGTAATTTTTAGTTGTTAAATGGACCCAAAATCATAAAAAATTTAAAATTATACTCTGAACATTTATGAACCTTAACTCAAAGTTTTAAACTTAAATAATATTAAACTCTAGATTTTATTATGTAATTATTCCAAGATCTATGATACCCTTGAGGGCTTTAGTCGAGGCAATATAGGCATTTTGCTTGTATAACTTGATCCAACTCAAGCAAAGATGGAGATTTGTTGGTGTGGTTTGTGGCTTCAATTGTGTCACCTGAAAGTTGGCAAACCTTTAGCTAAATTTGACTTAAGCAAGGGGTTCCAAGTTCCCTTGTGTCCACCATGTGCTGAACATATATTCAACCTTTTAACTAGTACTCCTACGTGCGTGTTATAATCAGGTATCTTATCGTGTGCTAATGTTTAATAGAGTGTTCTTTGGGTGTATTTGGACTTTGAATTTCTTAAGAGAGCACTTATGCCAATATTGTAATCTTCCCATATTCATAGTGAAGTTTTCTCCTTGTTGCCGCTTGTGAACATAGGGATCATGCATGCCTACCATGTAACTCCACATGTTCTTTGTGTGTGTACTTCCTGATTTATTTGTTCTCTTTGTTATTAGTAGTTTGAAACTTCACTATATTATTGCACAACATTTTTATTTTTTTCTTTCTCCAATATTTAAGGCATGGGAGTTATGGACAAGTGACAGGGGATCGGACTTGGTGGATCCACTACTTGATGATGTATCCTCTATCCGTGTGGCATTCAAATATGTTAACATAGGTCTCCTCTGTGTTCAAGAAAATGCAGCGGATAGACCTACAATGTCTGATGTTGTCGCAATGCTTAGCAATGAAAGCACAGCTCTACCATATCCTAAACAACCTGCTTTCTTGAATATGAAAAGTGTGATGAAGGCAAAAACAGATAATAGCAGGGCAAAAATTTGTTCTGTGAGTGATGCAACTGTTTCAACTATGGAAGGCCGCTAAAATTTTTAAATTAAAGCCATAAGCATTAGTATATCCTAGTAAATCATCCAAAAACTTTCAATTTCTTTGCCAATGGCCTAACAACATTATTCAAATGTATTATGGTTTTGATATATATCGTCAAAAGATCCGTTGGTACCTGACATTCATGAGATTAGCTTCTGGCATTGCTCTGATGGAGACAAGCATGTCTGAAATGAAATTCATGGTCTTTCTGTCACTTCAAAGTGGCAATGCTAATATAGGAAGCTATATTATGCTGGAGAATGTATATTTTAATTTTTGTTACAACCCTACAACAAACTATTTTAGAGCGATTTTGAGTGACAGGACAATTTCGCATTTGAGTAATAAATTTTGTCTCATAAATGAATGTTGATAATCTAGAAGCTTAGCAATAATATTCAAGAGAAATGTTGTGAATAAGAATATTTTAGATTTGCAAGTTTTTATGTAATTCCTTGCCGGAAAGCTCTCTTGGGGGATAATAGTTGGGAGACTCCAAAGGAGGCCTTAACATAACATATAGTAACAATTTAACCCAAAAGTTTGAGACTGTGTTATGGTCAAATTATGTTATATTAATTTTTTTTTGGTTTTTTTTCTTTATTTTTTCATGTGGGACTTCCACACACATTTGTATCTAACAATCTTCTCCTCACATATCATTATCTTTTCGTTGTAATATTCCAGACTTCTTGATGGGTCACACATATGTTCAAATAGCACAACTTGGTTTTGGATTTTTTCCTTCGCCGTGTTTTTTACTTCACCTCCTTAGCATGAAATCCATGAGAACCACATAAAAACCGAAATCCAGAATTTCATTAATAAAATTTCAGTTTGATATTTTTCAAGTAGATCCAAGTAACAGCTCCTAAGTTTCATTAAAGTTAGAATGAGATATAGCATCTATCACGCTTTCCACTCTACATCACGATCTCTTAAGTCTTAACCAAGTAAAAACAATCTTTGATATACTATTTGTCACTTTTGGTCGAAGGAGATAAGGTAAGAAAGTAGTGACACATGTGGGTTCACAAATTCCGAAGGGTTTGAAATGCAATTCAACTAAAAAATGCCCTCATATTTTCTCTTTCTATATTTAAATTTCCTTTTAGATTTTATTTTTGGATGATACATAGGCAGCCCCTTCAAAATATATATAAAAAGATAAAGAAAGTAAATGGACCGAGGTTCTACATCACAACTCTAAAAGATGTGTAAACTTAAATAGAGTGAAAAATAAAAAAAAGTAATGAATCAATGGAAAAATAATAGTTCACTATTCATAATTACATATGTCATCAAGTTGTGAGAATATACATAGTCCTAGAAGAACTGAAAAAGTTATACCGAATAATTATAAAAGATATGGATTAGCAATATTCAAGAGAAATGTTGTGAATAAAAATATTTTAGATTTGCAAGTTTTTATGTAATTCCTTGCCGGAAAGCTCTCTTGGGGGATAATAGTTGGGAGACTCCAAAGGAGGCCCTAACATAACATATAGTAACAATTTAACCCAAAAGTTTGAGACTGTGTTATGGTCAAATTATGTTATATTAATTTCTCTAGGTTTTTTTTCTTTATTTTTTCATGTGGGACTTCCACACGCATTTGTATCTAATAATCTTCTCCTCACATGTCGTTATCTCTTTGTTGTAATATTCCAGACTTTTGATGGGTCACACATAAGTTCAAATAGCACTACTTGGTTTTGGATTTTTTCCTTTGCCGTGTTTTTTACTTCACCTCCATAGCCTCTCATATGAGATCCATGAGAACGTCATAAAAACCGAAGTCTAGAATTTCATTAATAAAATTTCAGTGTGATTTTTCAGGTGGATTCAAGTAACAGCTCCTAAGTTTCATTAAAGTTAGAATAAGATCTAGCATCTATCATGCTTTCCATTCTACATCACGATCTCTTAAGTCTTAACCAAGTAAAAACAATCTTTGATATACTATTTGTAACTTTTGGTCGAAGGAGATAAGGTAAGGAAGGAGTGACACTGGTAGGTTCATAAATTCCGAAGGGTTTGAAAAGCAATTCGGCCCTCGTATTTTCCCTTTCTATATTTAAATTTCCTTTTACATTTTATTTTTTGATGATACTTAAGCGGCCCTTTCAAAATATGTATAAAAAGTTAAAGAAAGTAAATGGACACAGGTTCTACGTCACAACTCTAAAAGATGTGTAAACTTAAATAGAGTGGAAAAAAAAAAAAAAAAAAAAAGGTAACGAATCTTTGGAAGAATAATAGTTCACTATTCATAATTACATATGTCATCAAGTTGTGACAATATACATAGTCCTAGAAGAACTGAAAAAGCTATCGCGAATAATTATAATTAATAAGATATGGATTAGCAATATTCTAGAGAAATGTTGTCAATAAGAATATTTTAGATTTGCAAGTTTTTTATGTAATTCCTTTCCAGAAAGCTCTCTTGGGGGATAATAGTTAATTGGGAGACTCCAAAGGAGGCCTTAACATAACATATAGTAACAATTTAACCCAAAAGTATGAGACTGTGTTATGGTCAAATTATGTTATATTAATTTCTCTAGGTTTTTTTTTCTTTCTTTTTTCATGTGGGACTTCCACACGCATTTGTATCTAACAATCTTCTCCTCACATGTCGTTATCTCTTTGTTGTAATATTCCAGACTTTCAATGGGTCACACATAAGTTCAAATAACACAACTTGGTTAGGGATTTTTTCCTTTGCTGTGTTTTTTACTTCACCTACATAGCCTCTTATATGAGATCCATGGGAACCACAGAAAAACCGAAATCTAGAATTTCATTAATAAAATTTCAGTGTGATTTTTCAGGTGGATTCAAGTAACAGCTCCTAAGTTTCATTAAAGTTAGAATAATATCTAGCATCTATCATGCTTTCCATTCTACATCACGATCTCTTAAGTCTTAATCAAGTAAAACCAATCTTTGATATACTATTTGTAACTTTTGGTCGAAGGAGATAAGATAAGAAAGGAGTGACACAGGTAGGTTCATAAATTCCGAAGGGTTTGAAAAGCAATTCAACTAAAAAATGCCCTCATATTTTCCCTTTCTATATTTAAATTTCCTTTTACATTTTATTTTTTGATGATACATAGGCGGCCCTTTCAAAATATATATAAAAAGTTAAAGAAAGTAAATGGACATAAGTTCTACATCACAACTCTAAAAGATGTGTAAAATTAAATAGAGTGAAAAAAAAAGGGCAGTGAATCTGTGGAAAAATAATAGTTCACTATTCATAATTACATATGTCATTAAGTTGTGACAATATACATAGTCCTAGAAGAACTAACAAAATTATCACGAATAATTATAATAATATATGGATTAGCAATATTCAAGAGAAATGTTGTGAATAAGAATATTTTAGATTTGCAAGTTTTTATGTAATTCCTTGCCGGAAAGCTCTCTTGGGGGATAATAGTTGGGAGACTCCAAGGGAGGCCTTAACATAACATGTAGTAGCAATTTAACCCAAAAGTTTGAGACTGTTTTATGGTCAAATTATGTTATATTAATTTCTCTAGGTTTTTTTTTTTTCTTTCTTTCTTTTTTCATGTGGGACTTCCACACACTTTTGTATCTAACAATCTTCTCCTCACATGTCATTATCTCTTTGTTGTAATATTCCAGACTTCTTGATGGGTCACACATAAGTTCAAATAGCACTAATTGGTTTTGGATTTTTTTCCTTCGACGTGTTTTTTACTTCACCTCCATAGCCTCTCATATGAGATCCATGAGAACCACATAAAAACCGAAGTCTAGAATTTCATTAATAAAATTTCAGTGTGATTTTTCTGGTGGATTCAAGTAACAGCTCCTAAGTTTCATTAAAGTTAGAATAAGATCTGGCATCTATCATGCTTTCCATTCTACATCACGATCTCTTAAGTCTTAACCAAGTAAAAACAATCTTTGATATACTATTTTTAACGTTTGGTCGAAGGAGATATGGTAAGAAAGGAGTGACACAGGTAGGTTCATAAATTCCGAAGGGTTTGAAAAAGCAATTCAACTAAAAAATGCCCTCATATTTCCCCTTTCTATATTTAAATTTCCTTTTACATTTTATTTTTTTGATGATACATAGGCGGCCCTTTCAAAATATATATAAATAGTTAAAGAAAGTAAATGGACACAGGTTCTACATCACAACTCAAAAAGATGTGTAAACTTAAATAGAGTGAAGAAAAAAAAGGTAATGAATCTTTGGAAAAATAATAGTTCACTATTCATAATTACATATGTCATCAAGTTGTGACAATATACATAGTCCTAGAAGAACTGAAAAAGCAATCACGAATAATTATAATAAGATATGGATTAGCATTTGATTACCTTTGTTTTACTAAATAATATCAAATCAATTCATTTAAATTTTCTTATTTAGTTAATAGAGTTTGCAACAGTTGTTGAGAAATCAAATTTAGAATTATGATTACTTTGACTCTCATTTTCCTTTCAAATTAATACTACAGATAATTCATTCGTAAAAATCCGTGGTTCCGTCGCTTTCCACCACTTTTTTTCTTTTCTATTTGATTTTTTCAAATAAAAAAGGGAAGTGATAGGTTTTTTAAGTGAGAAGGCAATGAGAGCGTAATAGAGCTTTGTGTGTGTGTGTGTGTGTGTGTGTGTGTGGGGAGAATTGCAAGTCGGAAAATCAAACGACCGACACACGTTGGCCGAGCCATATATGGTATATAATTTTCATTAAAATATCAGCTTTTTTTTTATATATAGGAAAATTAAGATACCAGCCAAATGATGACTAACTATTAGCATTCACGTTGAATTTTGTAAATGTCATATGTTGTTAATATTTAACATCAAAGTTTCAAAAATCCTCATTACCCGGTCTTGCAAAGTCTTGCAATTGCAAAAAAATTTGCAATTGTGTTAGAGCATTCTCATCAAGACAGCTAAATATTTTAGCATTTACCACTCCAAAATCCTACTTTATCAATTTTAACAAACCATTTTACAATCCACCAAACATCAAACATTCTATTTTTTTTACAACTTCATGTAAATAATATTATTTTTATTTTACCACTTTCTATCTCTTTCCACCACTTTCTCCTCAACGGCTAGCCACTGTCAACCACCACCACCATACACCATCAACATTCAACAGCAAACCCAGACCCATGGCCAACCCACTACCACCACAATCAGCATTCATCCAAAAATCAACCCCATAGCCCAAAAAAAAAAAAAAACAACAACAACAACAACAACAACAAAAACTAAACTAAACTTGAGAGAGAGAAGCCTCACCGTGAGAGGAAGAGAGGGAGGTGGAGGATAGAGTGGCGAACAAAACCCACAAACCCAAGACCCACGACAAGCAAAACCCATCAAACCCAAGACCCATGCCTTAGCCACAGCAACCCACCTCAGTCACCACCCACCCACCTCATTCTCAACCCCAACCAAAACCCACCACCCCGATCTCCCTAGCCAAAACCCACCACCCCGAATCTGTGCCAGGAATCACAGTGAATAGTCTTCAAATCGTCATGAAAATTCACGATTGCGAGGCGATAGCTAGCAAAGCAATCCTATTTCGCAATTTGGAGGTAGATTGAGATGTACCGTGGCAAAGCTTGCGAGTCTCCTTTCGGATACACGAGAAGCCTGCAATTGTAGCCGCCAACCTCGAAGTACTTGCTCCACAGAACGCAAACCCACGAACCTAGACCCATGAACCTAGACCCATAAACCCAGACCCACAAAATCGCTGGAGCACATTAGACCACGACCCACAACCATCGGCGGAGCACAATCATCTGCACAGCACACTCATGGGCGAAGCACATCGGCGAAGCACGGAGAGAGAAGAGAGAAGAAAGAACTAGAGAGGGGAAAGAGAAAGATAAAAGAGAGAGAGAGCCTGGGGTGAATAAAAAATAATTTTTGTTTTACAATTGTAGCTACAGTGCGGTCTCAAATATGAGATTGCACTGTAGCTTGAATCTTAAAAATTTAAGATTTGGCCAGTTTGATGGAGTGGTGTTTTTATCTCAAAAATGCTAAAAAATAGGATTTTTAGCATTTGAGAGGTTTAATGAGAATGCACTTACAGTGCCATCCTATTTTTATGATGGCACTGTAACAACTTGTAAAAAGTTTATATTGTATTTTATGGTGGTGTGTGGATATTTTAATTATTTTTTATGAAGAGGAAGAGAGAGAAAGAGTTGGTGAAATTAATATTTTAATGCATAGATGAGATAAATAAAAGTTGGGATGTTGGGTGTGTTATAAAATGGTATGGTATAATTGAAAAAGTAGCTTTTAAGATGATAAAATAGAATAGTTACAAGAAAACGGATGTGAATGCTTAGCTTTACATAATTTAGCAACAAAAAGAAAAACCTATTACCTTAACATCGAGCTCTCCTCGCTGTTAGTATATTTAGTATTTATATATTTTAAGTAACACATATATATGTTAATCCCAACTTTATCCGCTTCTTATAGAAAAAAGAAGTGTTAAAATAGGTTAAACATAAAATTGATTTTTTATTTTTTAAAAAAAAAGTTTTGACTGCGAACTATTTTACATTTCAAATTTGATTATCAAAGCACGTACAAGATCATTAAAAACAGTCTAGAGTTCTCAATTGTAAATCAAACACACATATCACCACAATCCATATAGCAATAAAAGCAAATATTAAAAGATAGTACTTGGTGAAAAAAAATAAATCTTTTGAAGAATTTCTTCAGAAGAAAAAGTACACCGAGGTAAACCACACCAAGAGAAAATCAACCATAAAAAAAATTGTTAAAAGTCTTACTTTCAAAACTTTAGCTCGATTACATATAATCAAGCAAACAACTTGCATACTTAGAGCAAAACTATTTTTGTACTTTTCCACCAAACGACTCATCCATGACAATCTGGAACTCAAAAAAGAAAATTCAAGCCATTTGCAGTTAGTAAAACTCACAAATTGGTGCAATTAAATTTTCATTTGACTTGTCCCCTTGAGGATTCAACATGTCAACTGAATCTTCGCATGGCTTAAGCTAACTCTGCCTTAATAACTTGCCTTAAAACTCCACACACACACACACACACACACGCAAAAACTCCAAAAACAAATAATAAATAAATAAATTTTTTTAAAAAAAACATTTTTTTGGCTTAAACCTTCTCAAATATGCATCTATTTATATGTACGTCAGTTTGATATATCAATATAAATATTATATTATTGTGTTTGATCATGCTGCAAGATGGGTATTTATAAATTCGCATATCTTACTCAAAATTTATGGGAATTGTAACTCATTCATTCACATAAATTTATATATATATATATATATATATAGATAAATAGATAGATAGATATATTATTCTCATGTGAAAATTATACAATACCTGGGGTATAATAATGTTCGCCTTTCACATGAATAATGGATCACACTAAATTTAATCAATAGGAACTAGGAATTATTATTTTGTGAGAGGAGACTAAGTCATTATTGTACTCTGAGAATATTATATATATACCCTATTGTAATGATTTATATTTAAATGGGAAATTATGGAAACCTAGCTACATTATTTGATATTTTTTAAAAGAAAAATGTAAAGAATTCAAAAAAAAAATTATTTTGTGTCTTTTTATTGATAGCACTACAAAAAAACTTGTCTATAGCCACGTTTTAAAAATGCGGCTGTAGCTCCTAAAAATGTGGCTATAGGTTCATTTGGTCTATAGTCACGTTTTCTATAACCACATTTTTAAGTGTGGCCTATACACTGTGAAAATAGACTAAAAGGTCTATAGTCACGGCTATAGGAGTTATTTTAGCCGCGTTTTTAAAACGCATGTATAGGGTTTACATTAGCTACATTTGCTAAACGCGGTTATAGGTTTTTTATTTTATTTTATATAATTTGGCTATAGCAGCATTTTATAAACGCGACTATAGGGTTTTTTTTTTTCTTTTTTCTTTTTTGGGTAAATCACAAATTCTTGCATTATCAATCTGTTTATACATTATAAATTAATGGACAAACCAACCTATCAAAATAATACATTATACATTCAAATATGTGGTCAACTCTTGAAATATTACAAGTAATTAAGCAATTAAGCATCATATTATCAAACAAATAAAAGATATGATAATGCACTAGTATAACAGAAAAATATCCTATTATCATCTAATTGATGTTCTCATCCAAGGATGTCTAATTTTTCAGTGGATCTGCTAGATGTCCACCAGCAAGCACATTCGGATTTCAGTATATATAGTTGTAAGAAATTTTTGAGTCTGAACTACAAGGATAATTATAAATAAATAACTAAATAAACTTTCACTCCTGATATGTCCTGTTAGGGTCATATTTTATGTAATTGGATAATCCTTTGACAAAATGCACTTTACTTGTAATTGGATAGATCTAAAATGGGTTTAATACATCAAGAAATATGTTGTTCAAGTATATCAAGTGTTCGCATGAAAAGACATGAAGATTGGTCTAAGAAACAAGTGAAGAAAGCTATTCATTAAGTTTCGACAGATCACTGCTATCGAGACTTAATATGAAGCTCGATAGATGGCTCTACACTAGCTCGATCTATCGAGAATTACGATTTTAGAATTTCCAGGTCTGAAATTCAGCCCAAGCTTATGTATTTTTTTAGGGTTTCTTTTCTCACAACCCTAGACATATATAAGGCTTATTTTAAGAGTCATTGCACACAGATACAAAGACCAAGAGATTTATTTTCTCTATGAGAAGCTACTGTGTTTGTACACCATAGGGTTTTGTAACCAAGTGCTTCCTGATCTTCATTGTTAATGAAGTGAAGAATTTTGCAGCCAACAACATCATTCAAGTTGCTGAAGTTAGTCACGTATTGGGATTTGTGAAAAGGGTTAGTCACAGATTGGAGATTTGTGCATCAAGGGAAAAAAAACTACTACAAGATCAAGTTTAATTGGGTATTGAAGCGAATGTTCAACTGTAGGTTGGTATTTTAGGATAGGCTAGGGCAGTGTAGACTTCTTTCCTACCAACTACAAGATAGGTTGGTATGAAGACTACTTCCAGTTGCTTCATCTCTGGCAACTTGATCAATTCCAGTGCAAGTAAATGATCAAACATTTCAGAGACATCTGAATCAAGGAATGGATATTGTCACACCCCACCCCCATGTGCACGATATTGTCCTCTTTGGGCGGCCCGAAGGCTCTATTAGTCCCTCAAGGTTTTGTTATTCCCACGTGCGCACACAACCTCGCGTAGGAAAAGGCCTTATGCACATCAAGGGAGGGAACCCCTTATGAACCAGGCTCTGGACACTCACTTAAGCGATGCGGGAATTTTGGCCTCTTGCCTCACCTACACCCTTAGAGGAAAGCCGTCCTCAGCTCTAATACCATCTGTCACGCCCCGCCCCCATGTGCACGATATTGTCCTCTTTGGGCGGCCTAAAGGCTCTCTTAGTCCCTTAAGGTTTTGTTCTTCCCACATGTGCACACAACCTCGCGTGGGAAAAGGCCTCATGCACATCAAGGGAGGGCACCCCTTATGAACCAAGTTCTGGACACTCACTTAAGTGATGTGGGACTTTCTCCTCTGAGGGTGTGGGTGAGGCAAGAGGCCAAAAGTCCCACACCCTCAGAGGACAAAGTCCCACATCCTCAAGTTTGTACAAGATCAATAATAAAAATAAAAATAAAATAAAAAAAAGCCTAGAATTCACAATTGTAAATCAAACACACATATATCACCACAATTCATATAACAACAAAAGTAAATAATAAAAAACACAAGTATTTAAAAAGTTTTGAAGAACTTCTTCAAAAGAAAAACTACTCCAAGGTAAAGTGGTAAGCTGCACTAGGAGAAAATCCACAATAAAAGAAGTTGTTATAGAGTCTTTCTTTCAAAACTTTATAGCTCAATTATACATAATCAAGCAAACAACTTACATGTTATAAGTTGTTACCAGTCTTACTTTCAAAACTTCATAGCTCGATTATATGTAATCAAGTAAGTAACTCACTTATAAGTTCTAGTTAGCTCAATTGATAAAAAATTTTACCGTCAAATAAGAGATTTGGGGTTTGATTCCTCCTACATCAAACAACCCGCTTACGTTCAACACAATGATTGTAGAATTTCTGGAATTCTACACAATCTTCCCACCAATGACTCATTCGTGACAATTTGGAACTCCAAAAGGGATTCAGGCCATTTGCCATTGGCAAAACTTACAAACCGGTGCAATAGATTTTCATTTGACTTGTCTCCTTAAGGATTTAATATCCCAAATGAATCATCATATGGGTTAAGCTAACTCTGCACTAATAACTTAGCCCAAAAGTCCACCCAAAATATATATATATATATATATATCTTTGCTCAAATACTCTCAAATATGCATCTATTTATAAGTAAATTAGTTGATATTGTAAAGTTATGATTTACAACTATTTTGTGTTGGCTTTAATTCTATACCAAATTTGATTGTAATTTTGTTCAATCTTCTGTACCTTGTAGTTTATGTGGGATTTCATTGTATGGGTTGTGTGTGAGAGAGAGTGTGAAGACTCAAGACAACATTGAAGATCAAAGGAGTTTTCGCAGGTAGATCGCGAGAAAATTTCCCGTGAAGTGAACCCATGTGCAAACACATGACAGGATTGTGAAGAGTCATGATAGTTGGTTTTTGTGAGTATTTTGCGGGTAATGCCTTCCTGCGAGATACTCGCGAAACTTTCTATTTAGCTATTTTGGCATATTTGTTCCATTATGTCTTCACCCACACTATATATACCATAATTAACCACATATTAAGAAGAGTGCTTTTCAGAGAGAAAACCCTAGTCATAACCCTTGAGAGTTAGAGATTGTCATACCCACAATTCTCTACACAATCCATCATAGTTTTCCTCAACTCCTACCTCTCCAAATTCAAATCCTTGAGAGGATGATAGCCCAAACACTTACCACACCCATCTTGAGTGTAAAGTGAGGTTTTGGTGCTGCTGGGAAGCATTGGAAGAAGCCATTTGTTTGGTGGATGCAATTGGGCTGAATTGCGTGATCCGGAAAGCTAGAGAAGACAAGGCCTCGTCAAGCCAGTTGGTAGAAGGAGTTTGGAGGGCTCAAGTACATGGGGTAGACTAGGCTTGGAGGGTCTTTTATTATTCTTGTACTCCAACTTATTCTCTAGTGGATCGATTTACTGCTTGGAGGGTGGTAAAGAGGTTTTTCGCAGAGTTCTTTGGTTTCCTCTTCGATAACACATCGCGGTGTTATGTTGTGTTTGCATCCTTCTTCCTTACTCTTTTAGCTTTCATTTTATCGTGATATTTGTTGAATAAGGCTTAGAGTAGTTATATTGTTTGTTCAGTCGCATTTACTCTATTCCACACTTAGTTTAAGTTAGAGTAAAATTAACCAAGCCATAATTTTTAATTTGGGGGTCTAAATAGCTCTTGTGTTTTTATACAAATTCGAGCTTTCAATTGGTATTAGAGCGGGTACACTTGTTGTGGTTTCATTACCTAAGTGTGATCCTAAACCCCTTGGCTTGCTATAGATAGTGCTATGGCAAAGGCCAACATGAAGCATAGTTCATGTGTTTGTGATAATGACTCTATGAGCATCTTTGGAGATTATCCTAGCAATGAGCTTTTAGAGTTATTCAAATCAAAGAAACATGATAGAATTTTTGTACACATGCTGAAATCTTTAGAGCGTAGGAATCATGATATTCATAATAGCTTGTGTGAGTCAAATTCCCTACTTGGTAAATATAAGAGAAGGAATAGACATTTGTGTGATAAACTTGACTGTTTGAAAAGAAATCTTCACTCATCTATGAATGAAGTAAAGGAAGATAAGTCTTGCTTTAATGGTCAAGAATGTCTATCTCATGCTTGTCTTTTTGTTCATACCGCATTGAAAGTGTTTAATTCATGTTTGTGGTATCTTGATAGCGAATGTTCAAGACATATGACCGGAGATAAAGCATTGTTCAAAACTCTTAAGGAGAAGGAAGACGGCTTTGTGACTTTTGGAGATGGTAGTCACTCACAAGTTCTTGGAAAGGAAACCGTTGATATTCTGGGACTTCCCTTATTGACTGATGTTCTTTACATCAAAGGATTAAAAGTGAACTTGTTGAATATCACCCAAATATGTGGTGAAGACTTCCTAGTTCAATTCTTAAAGAAAGGTTGTCTAATCCTCAATGAAGAAAGTGTTCAAGTATTGAAGGGACTTAGGACCACCGACAATTGCTATGGTGTTATTCCCAAGCCAAGCAAATCATGTTGGAGTGCTCGAGTGAATCCTTTGGAGTTATGGCATCAATGGTTTGGGCATGCAAATTACAAATAAGTGGCGAAAGTCTCAAAGCTTGAAGCAGTGGTTGGTTTGTTTGGAAAGATTGAGAAAAATGTTTGTGGTCCATGTCAATTGAGAAAACAAACAAAATCGATCCATCCTAAAGTAAATGTAGTTGCTACTTCTCGTCCTTTGGAGTAACTTCATGTGGATCTAATGGGTCTAGCGAGAACAGAAAGCATGGGTGGAAAACGATACATCGTGGTGGTGGTTGATGATTTCTCAAGGTACTCTTGGGTGGAAAGATTATTCAAAAGGCTCCAAAATGAAAAGAGAGTTCCCATAGTCAAAATCAGAAGTGGTCATGGGAAGGAGTTTGAAAATGCAAAATTTTAAGCATTTTGTAATGAGCGCGGTATCAAAAAGGAATTCTCAGCCCCAAAAACTCCATAACAGAATGGGGTGGTTGAAAGAAGGAACCGGGTGACCCAAGAGGTGGCGAGAGTAATGCTTCTCAACAAAAACATTCCATAGAAGTTTTGGGCTGAAGAGGTGAACACTTTATGTCACATTGGGAATAGAATTTTCTTCCGAGCAGGAACAAAGAAGACATCATATGAAATTTAGAGGGAAAAGAAGCCGAAGGTGAAATACTTTCGAGTATTTGGAAGCAAATGCTACATTCTCAATGACAGGGAGAATCTTGGGAAATTTGATGCTAAGAGTGACGAAGGAATCTTCCTAGGATACTCCACAAATAGCCGAGCATATAGAGTGTACAATAAGCGCACTAAGATGGTGATGGAATCGATAAATGTGGTCATAGATGACAGCATCTCAGAAAAGGATGTTGATGAGGATGGCAAAGGACCAAGTCTTAAGAAGAATGAGGGTGATGACAACATGTCTCAAAGTGATGATGGTGATAGAGATTCATCGGAAAACGAGTCTACACCTCCTACATCAAGAAGGGAGACTAGATCAACACAAGGATCTTCAAGCCCACTTACCCCTCCAGAAGTTCAACCTTCAATTTCTTAGGATAAGGAACCCTTTACTTCCAAGAAATCGTCATTGAGAGTAACTCTCAATCATCCCACAAGCAACATCATTGGTGAATCATGTGACGTATATCTACTATCTTGCTCAATTTGAACCCAAGAAAGTGGAAGAAGCCTTGAAAGATGAGAATTGTGTAGAGTCCATGCATCAAGAGTTACATCAATTTGTTAGAAATGATGTATGAGAGTTGGTACCAAGGCCTAAGGATACATATGTAATCGGCACCAAGTGGATCTTTAAGAACAAGATCGATGAATGTGGTGAAGTTGTCCGAAACAAGTCTAGATTGGTGGCTCAAGGATATACTCAAGTTGAAGGGATAGACTTTGATGAGTTATTTGCTCTGGAGGCAAGACTAGAGTCAATCCAAATTCTTCTCTCCATAGTGTGTATTATGAACTTCAAGCTATACCAAATGGATGTGAAGAGTGCTTTCTTGAACGGATTTTTAAAAGAAGAAGTGTTTGTTGAGCAACCAAAGGCATTTCAAGACCCCCACTTCCCAGACCATGTGCTAAGACTAAAGAAGGCATTATATGGGTTGAAGCAAGCACCAAGAGCTTGGTATGATCGCCTCACCACATACCTTTTAGATCATGGTTTCAGTAGAAGTCAAGTCGAATGATCGGCAGTCTTCTCTACCTTACTACGAGTAGGCTGGACATTGCCTTTAGTGTAGGGGTATGTGCATGATTTCAGGCAACACCCAAAGAGTCCCACTTGACAGCAGTCAAACGAATTATCCGTTATATTAATGGCACATCCAACTATGGAATTTGGTATTCAAGAGACTCGAATGAGTGCTTAGCTAGATATTTGGATGCTGACTGGGCCAGGTGCGTTAATGATAGGAAGAGCACCTCGGGTGGTTGTTTTTACCTTGGAAATAACTTGGTGTCATGGAAGAGCAAAAAGTAAAATTTAGTCTCTCTATCAACGATTGAAGCTGAATACATCGCAACAGGGAGTTGTTATGCACAACTATTATGGATGAAGAAGCTCTTACATGATTACAAAATCACTCAAGACACTATGTATGTGTTTTGTGATAACACGAGTGCCATAAACCTGTCTAAAAATCCAGTTCAACACTCGAAATCGAAGCATATCGAGATTCGGTACCACTTCATTCAAGACTTGGTGGAGGAGAAGATTGTGTGTCTAGAGTTTATAAACACCGACAACCAGAAGGTAAACAGATTTACCAAACCCCTTGATGGTCCACGATTTGAGTCTCTACGTAAGACCATTGGTGTCGGTATCATCCCTTGACTTTTATCTCTTGTGTGACCTTATTCTATTCATTGTTGCCTACTTGCTATATAGGTCTCACTTGTCTAATTAGATCATGTTTCTTTTTCAAGGCTGTTTTGTACTTGTCTTTGTTGATCTTACTTCTTCTTCTATTTTTTAGTGTGTTGAAAAATTCAAAAACCATAAAAATTGAAAAATCTCCAAAAAGTTTGATCGCTTGTGTTGTGTATATCACATGTGAGTTTGGCCTAGTACCTTCGTACTAATGGCGTAGTGCATTTACGAGCTAAGCTTGTCATATATGCACATCTATCTTTTTGGGAAAACTCTTGACATCTCTGTGTGATTGTTGTAAATCGATCTTCAAGCTTGTCATGAATGATTAGTCAATGGTCTTGATAGTTTTGATACATGCATAGACTTGTGCCTATATATCTTCCCACTCATTTTATGTTTTTGCTTTATAGCTCAACAAATGTCAAATCTCAAAAAGAGATAATAAGCTACAAAAGCCGTCGCACATACTAGTATTCGAGTAGGAAAAATGGAAAGCGACTTGTATGGAAATGTATGGTGCCCAAAAAGCCAAAGGCTTACTCTCAAAATTGAAATATAAAAAATTTCAGGCATCGATTTCAAAATTAGATGTATTGTTCTTAAATGATCAAAAGTTATGAGTTGATTGAAGCCAAAAGAAATGCTTCAAAATTATGTAATCATTTTCTTGTAGGAGGTCATATATGTTCATTTCTATAACTGAGATAGACCATTTGACTTAGTACTAGTTGTATATGACTTGGTTGAATTGATCATTGAAGCTTCACTCTAAACTAAGGACTATTCCACACTTGATACACACACACAACACACAAGACTTTTGTTCAATGAATGCTTATTTCATTTGTGTGATTGTACATGATCAAATGTGATGTGTATACTCAATTGCTTGTCAATTAAATCCAAAAAGATTTTTAATTATTTTATATATTTTTGAAAGTGTTTTTATGCTTTCGTGTTTTGAGTTTTTGTTCAAATTGCATTTACTCATGTTTTTCATCAAAAAACTCCATTAGAGGCATTTTCACGAGAAGCTCACGATTAAGCTCTTCCCACGAAAATTGATTAGGCAAAGAATGAAAACACCAAATTTCAGACAGAAACTTTCGCGATTGTCTCGCAACTGTTTCGCGAGTAAAGACTACCCGCAAAGATTTTGTGCTTTAGAGGCATTTTTTGCGAGTAACTTCGCGAGAATCTAACCTGCGAAAAATGCGTGTTTTTAGTTTTAAAGGGCTAATGAAGACAATTTTTCAAACACAATTGTTTTTCCCTCACTTTGCCTCCCTCGAGCCTCTCACAACCCAAAACCTATTTTTACTCAAAAACCCAACCAAATATCAAGTGCAATCTTCTCAAAATCATATCTAAGGTATGTTTATTCAATCTTTTCTCTTTATTTACTTAGATTATGCCTTAGATTCTAGGTTTTGCTTGAGTTGGGTTCTTTTGAAAAAGGGTTGGAAACTTTAAGTTTTGTTCAATTTTTTCAATTTCTTGATTGAGCTTTGTCCCATTTGGTTTGTTTGTGTTGGCCCCTTGTGGCATTTTAACATATATTTAGGCAAGATTCATTCATGTTCATGCATTGCTTACATGTTAGTTTTATTAGTGCATACCAAGTGTTTGATAAAATGCCCAAATGACATTTTGGTGTTGTTTTGAATTCCAATGAGTACCAAACTTTGGGGATTACCATGATTATACATGTTTATCATATTTTGATCATTGGTTGTGTGTTTTACACACTTTGACCCAAATGTGCTTAGTCATGCCTTGCACATGCATCACATATGCACACCACATGCACACACTTGTTCACTTGTCATGTTTTTGCATTTTGATCATGATAGATTTATATTAATACATGTTTAGCTCTTACAACATGATTGTGTGACATTGTTTATGTTCTTTTTAGGACTTTGTGTTTGTTTTATGGACTAACTTTGTACTAATCAAGTTTGTGTTTTTTGTTCTATGTTTTTGCACTTGTTCCTTTGTGCATTGTGAATGTTTTGTAGATGTCTCCTACTAAGCATTCTGCCACAAAGAAATCATCAAAGTGTCCACACTTGGACTCAGCGAATTTCCGAAGCATTGAGGCAGACATGGCCTACAACGACTGCTACAAAAAGGCAATGATCATCATGGAAAGGGTTGTAAGATTGGAGACCCTTGAAAACACTTCCATTCCTGAGGTATTCAAGGAGAGGACATGGACATAGTTGTTGCACCCAAGTGGGAATGTCTTTGCCGACATCATAAGGGAATTCTTTGCAAATGCCCTTGTGGAAGGGGAGCGCATAAACTGTTGGATGAGGCAAAGAGAATTCATTATCACAAGGGAGTCCATTCAAGAGGTATTAGAAGTTTGTCCACCATCTCAACAAATTTCTATACAATATGATGATAGATTGGATTCTCTTGAGCCAATGGCAGATCTCCTTGGTGGCTCTCTCAAAAAGAAGTCAATGAACACAATTCCTTTCACCACGGAGATGAGGACATTGGCTTATATAATGATCCACAACCTCTACCTGGTGACGAACTTGACCACATTGTTCGGACCAAGAACTATATTTCTATATGATCTTTTCACACATAAGGAGATCGACATATGCGGTCACATATACTACCTTCTGACCAAAAGCATCACCAAAAGAAACTCAAGAACAATCTTGCCATTCACAAGTCTCATTATGGCTCTCATAGCAAAAACAAGGTTGAAGATCCCAAGTGGTTTTACCATCATGCAAAAGGACTATCCAATTAGTGCTCAAACGGTGACCCGAAGCAAAGCCCACATCACTGAACGAAAAATTGGCATTTCTCAAATCCCAAGGGATAATATTGAGGAAAAGGGTGGGGACACGGAGGAAGAGATTGACAGGTTCACATCAGCCCTGGAGGGCTCTGCATAACCATCTTCCTAAGCACAAGCATGGGGACCCGATCGTCTTGATCATCTTATTGACAGGGTTGAGCAGATATATGGTATGCTGGAATCCCATGTGCAGCACACCTCGGATTAGTTTACCTATATCAAAGGACAGATTATTACGCTATCATCTCAGATTGAAGACATGATGATGGAGCAGCGGCACCAACAAGAGGGATCCGAATCAGAATCTAAGCAGTTCTAGCCTCTTCGGCCATTTCGGTCAAAAAGGGAGAGAAAGTTTTAAGGGGGAGCATAGCATAGCATATCATAGATATTGGTTTATTTTGGTGGCTTAGTGGTTTAATTTTGGTTTTACTAGTTCACTTTTCTTTATCTTTATGGTTTTATAACTGCTAATATTTATATTGCTTTCTTTTAAAGCTTTTAAGTACTTTGGTTTAAAACTTTCAGTTTTTATTCAGCACTTTGTTTTTGTATCCTTGCTTTGTAGTGTTTTTAAGTACTTTTAGATTATGTTGCATTATCTTTAGTACTACACACTTGTGCCTTTTTTTGGATCTCGTATCCTTGATGCAAATACTTTTCTTATTTTGCATTGGTTGTGTATTGGACATGCAATTGATCTTTGTGTTGGTCTTTATTGGATTGCATGTTCGGATGATCATTTATTGGTTAAATGACCATTGTAGTCAATGTTCTTGTTTGATCAAGTTAAGCTTCATAGTTTATATCCTGTTTATTACCTTGATCGCATTTTACTTGCTCATATACATACCGCGTATTCAACTTTTCATAAGCTTAATGAAAGTTTGTTTGTGTGCGAGTGTTTCAGGATACAGGTGTATACGCGCAAGTGCTTCACAACTTCTAGATTAGGTGTGAGTGAGTTTTTCCACTGTTTCCAAACTCACACTTAAGTCTAGAGTCTGTTTTAGGGGTTTTGTCATGGAATAGCCAAATGGGGAGATTGTAAAATTGTGATTTACAACTATTTTGTGTTGGCTTTAATTTCGTGCCAAATTTGATTGTAATTTTGTTCAATCTTCTGTACCCTATAGTTTATGTGGGATTTCATTGTATGGGTTGTGTATGAGAGAGAGTGTGAAGACTCAAGACAACATTGAAGATCAAAGGAGTTTTCGCGGGTAGCTCGCGAGAAGATTTCCCGCAAAGTGAAGCCATGTGCACAGCACATTACAGGAATGTGAAGAGTCATGACAGCTGGTTTTCGCGAGTATTTCGCGGGTAAGGCCTTCCCGTGAGATACTTACGAAACTTTCTGTTTTGCTATTTTGGCATATCTGCTGTACTATGTCTTCACCTACACTATATATACCATCATTACCCACATATTAAAAGGAGTGTTTTTCAGAGAGAAAACCCTAGTCATAACCCTTGAGAGTTAGAGATTATCATACTCACAATCCTCTACACAATCTATTGTGGTTTTCCTCAACTCCTACCTCTCTATATCCAAATCCTTGAAAGGTTAATAGCCCAAACACTTACCACACCCATCCTGAGTGTAAAGTGAGGTTTTGGTGCTGTTGGGAAGCATTAGAAGAATCCATTTGTTTGGTGGATGCAATCGAGCTGAATTGTGTGATCCAGAGATCTAGAGAAAACAAGGCTTCGTCAAGTCAGTTGGTAGCAGGAGCTTAGAGGGCTCAAGTACGTAAGGTAGACTAGGCTTGTGTTGGAAAATCTGGTTTTGTATCTCATACAAAACACACAGTGGAAGCAACATATATGGATCTATTTCATTCATAATTGATAACATGCACTATGTAAATTTCAGAATTTAAGAACAAAATAGCGTACCTTGGTGCGGTGAAATTCAAAACAAAAGATTAGAAGTTCTTGGGAACACTTTTAATCTTCACTCCAATTCCACTTTACGCCCAAGAAGTGTGGTCTCTCAATCAGTTTCCAAGGGAGAATAATTGAGTGGGTTTACTCACACATACACACCATTTCACAATGATGTCTCTTTTTTTCTTTTTACTAATGAAAAAATTTTGTATGTTTCTCCCTTTATAACTAACTGATTATCTAATTGGACTGGCCTATTGGGCATTTTCAATTGGGTTTTAGTGTGTGACTTGGAGTGGGACCAAAAGGGACCAATAAGACACTAGCTTCAATGGGTCTTGGGCTTTTCTGTTAACTCATGATAAGTCCAAAGTTACCATTAATTATATTTAATACCAATATATAAATATAATTGCACTCTAGGCCTTATTGATAAATTATATCCCAAAACTTTATTATACATGCAAACCCTTCATAAAATATTCGTAGTAATACAAAGTCATGAATGTAGACTGCCACTTTGTAAATTACTACATCTTAATCCTTGAGTACCTGGTTTAATCCTTTAAGTTATTTATCATATATTTATGAAATCCAACTTTATAAATATATATTCTAGTAACTATTTACTAAAATAGTTAGGTCTAACATTTTGAATAACAAACTCATTAAACTTATCTCAAGGGAATATTTTGTATCTCTGTTAAGAGATTATGAATTCCATCTTGAGAATATATGTTCCATCAATATTAAATGTGGCTGCCCAACATACTGAGATTTTGACCGTTACTTTAGATCTCCCTCCTGATATATCAAAGCAATATACACTTTATGATTAGGTCCATTATTCTCTCAGGATTAAGAGTTCATGTAAATATATAAGTCGTGAGATTTATTATTCAATTGACAGTTGTTAGGAGAATAATTAATCTCACAGCGGTCCAATTCAATATGTTTTAACTCTTAAAACATATCAACATATCAACTAGAAGTCACAACTTCCATGATCAAGATAAATCATTTTAGTTAATATGTTATAGTCTTCGCAGATGAAACGCCCAATTTCATCACTGACTACGAACTAAATTCTGAGTTTACAAAGAATTTGTGATTTATATCTTCTATGACTTTTCACATAAATCGCATACTATGCATCTCATGAACTCTGTGATAATGTCTGAATATTCATATTACCATTATTTCAAATAATAATAAAACAACTTTATTAATTACAATATTAAGTCATATATCATGTCATACATAATATCATACATAACATCATACAATAGGATTAAAGGCATTAATACTAATAGCTTGGAGGGTCTTTTGTTATTCGTGTACTCTAACTTTTTCTCTAGTGGATCGATTTACTACTTAGAGGGCGGCGGAGAGGTTTTTTGCCAAGTTCTTCAGTTTTCTCTTCGATAACATATCGCGGTATTATCTTGTGTTTGCATCCTTCTTACCTATTCTTTTTGCTCTCATTTTATCGTGATATTTGTTGAATATGACTTAGAGTAGTTATATTGTTTGTTTGCTCGCATTTACTCTATTTCGCACTTAGTTTAAGTTAGAGTAAAATTAACCGAGCCGTAATTTTTAATTTGGGGATCTAAACAGCTCGTGTGTTTTCACACAAATTTAAGCTTTCAGATATATTAATATAAAAATTATATTGTTGTGTACTTTTCAAAATAAAAAATAAAAATTATATTGTTGTGATTAGTCATGGTGCAAAATGTGTATTTATAGGCTGACATGTATTCACTCAAAATTAAGTCGGAATTATTACTTATGAACTCACATTAATATTATACCTATATTAGTAGATACCTAGGGGTAAAATAATGGCATGATTCTTCATCTCACATGAATAGTGGATTCCACCATAAATTTAGATAGTGAAACCACTACTATGTAAAAGGGTAGAGTAAATTAAGAATAGAGTAAATAATTATTGTATTCCTAAAATATTAATACACATATATATACACCTTATTGGCACTGTATAAGTTTATAAAATAAAAGAATGGGAGTTAGAAAGCATGCTACTAACTCTCCATCAACAAATTCAAATTCCTACACATTTTCATCTCCCAACCCACTTTAATCGAAATAATAATAAAAAATTACATTTCCTTTATCAATTAATATTAAAATTCATCAATATATTACAAAAGACCGTAACATTCTTTTAAACTAAAGTGGTATTATAACATGTATATTGGTCTCTGCCAAAAAGCCAACTAGGTTTTCCTCAAGGCTCAAGCCATACAGAATTATATTCACAATCTTAACAATACTAGTCCACATTTTTCTTATCATCATTAGTCAATGTCAGTGCCTCAGACTTGTAGGTTACTCTCACACCAACACAATTCAAAGCAGACACGTCTTTTCTAAGTCCTTCTATATCTTGAACCATGATGTATGGGCAAAGAAACTAGGTTCCCTTTGTTTAAATTTAGGGTAAATTACACTAGGGTAAATTACACTAACTCACCTGAGGTTTGAGTTAATACCAAGCACGTCTAAAGGTTTTTAAAAAGGACCAATTTCGTCCTTAAACACTAACACCGTGTTATGCCGTTTGTTGACTCTCATGACTCATCCAAACAATTTTCTGGTTCATCTTGTTCTCTATTTCTTCATTTTCTCTCTTCTTTGCCTAGAACATAAACACCACCTCATTCACTCACTCTGAAGCTCAAACCAGTATCAAAGGATATACATGACCATGTATTTAAGAAACATACAGAAAAATGAAATCAAATCTGTATTCATTTTCCAAAACAAAACCTAGTCCCATTTGGGGAAAAAAATTTACAGAGCATTCAAAAATAAAAACAAAAAATCTACTATTTTGTTCCGATAAATTTCTTTCACTCTTTCTCTCTATCATTTTCGCAACGAAGCTCCCTTCTTGTAATGAAAACCACCCTTCAATCCCAATAAGCCGCAAACTTCTTTTCCCCAGAAAGACCCAAAAAACTGAAAACCAAAGGCACCCTTTGTATCTATTTTTTATTTTTATTTTTATTTTTTTTACCGGAAGGAAACATAGATCAATTCAACCAATCAACCATCCAACATCACTCCTCAAACAGACCCAAATCAAAAAAATTTCAAAATAAAAACCCATACCCACAATGGCAAGAATCGTGAGACCCACAATCGCCGTCCACCACGGCAGCACCCATCACTGCCCATCCATCCTCCTCAAACCCAAACAATTTCAACCATCCAACATCACATGATTTACTGTTCAAACCCAAATCAAATCTTAAAAATAAAAACTCATACCCATGACGGCAAGCTCCAAATTGTGACCTTGCCACTGCCGCCCACCACTTGTCTCAACCCAGCAACCGCCGCCACCATACTCGTAAATCCCGACCTAGTCGCCGTCCACCATCCTCGTATGGCGTGAGTTTTGTGGGTGAATCGGCTCTGAAAAAGTTCCGGTGGCAGAGTTGTTGGTCATTTACTTGATTATGAAACCCTTTGATAATATGATCTGTACACTGTTGGTACATAAACACATTTTAATATAATACATGGGAGAAAAAGCCATAACTAATTGTTAGTTACAAAACTGTTTTTAAACAGTTATATCTTAACTGACCAATGCAACTAATAGCAGCCTACTGTATCCCTGGATATTATAATCCTGCAACTGCTACAATCTTGACTGAGTGGCGAGTGTCAATTGGCTGTGTGGTGCGAGTGTCATCAGTAATGTTGACATCTCCCCTCAAACTAATGAGCATATAAGTAAGCATCAGTTGGTTCTTTTTTGAATAAAAGGTTGAGAAGATAAGCCCTTCGTAAAAGTATCAGACAGTCGATCAGTGCTAGAACGGATTTAAACTTCCAAATTATTTAGAACAATTTTTTTCACTGACAAAATGAAACTCAACATCAATGTGTTTAGTACAAGACTACAAGCATGAAAACCATGATCAGGGAAGAAATCAAATGGAAGGTCTGGGGCCATGCTCCCCCAAACTTCTCAAAGTGTTAGTACATTGTACGCATTGCCACTATTGCTTTTGTAGTTAAGAAGATCCTACTTGCAAATTGACTTATTTATTTATTTTTAGTAACTCCTATCATCTGCCAAATTTACAGTCCAATTCACCAATTTTAAATCATCCCACAGAATTTCACTAGGGTCTAAATTGCTTGTTTTGAACCTTAGTTACACTAGTCGTAGACCCACGCGATGCGTGGGAATAAATAATTATTTTATATTGTAATATAATGTATAATTTTTTCTCTAAAAGTCTTTGGAGATAATTTGTTCTTCCTAAAAATTAGAAAATATCTATTCGGTCCAATTAAGTTTACTTTGGTCCAATTTGGCCCACTCGGTCAATTTCAGTCACCCTTCAGTCTATTTTAGACTAATTAGGTCTTCATTTTTTTTTTTTTTTTTGATGGACAATTGGGTCTTCACCTGATTCTTTTTGTAGGTTTTCTTTTCTTTATTTTTGGGCTGAAAAGTATGGAATCTATTATATTTGGGCTAAAATCTTTAGTTTTGAGTTAAATAAAATAAAATAAAATAAACATTAGAAATCAGAAATATGAACCTAAAAATGCAATAAAAATTATAAATATTCAAAAGTTTAATTCAGTCCATGTTGGTTCTATTTGGTCCATTCTGTCCTCTTTGGTCCAATTCGGCCCATTCGGTCTTATTCAGTTCACTTCGGTCAAATTCGGTCCATTCAGTCCACATTAGCTCCTTTCGGTCCACATTGGTCCTATTCAGTCCATTCTGTCCACTTTGATCCACTTCAGTCCTATTCAGGCCATTCGGTCCACTTTTGTCCGACTCAGTCCATTTTTTCCATTTTGGTCCACTTCGGTCCAGTATATCCACCTCAGTCCTATTCTGTTCAAGTTGGTCCTGTTTGGTCCATTATGTCTACTTTGGTCCTATTCGGTCCATTTGTTCTAATTCAGTCCTATTCGGTCCATTAGGTCCTATTTAGTCCATTTTGTCAACTAAAGTTCTATTCAGACCAATTCTGCCCATTCAATCTTATTCAGTCCACTTCGGTCTAATTCATTCCATTCTATCCACATTATCCCTATTTAGTCCACATTGGTTCTATTTTGTCCACTTCGGCCTAATTCAGTCCACTTAGTACACATTGGCTCTAGTCGGTCCACATCAGTTCTATTCGGTCCATTCTGTCCACTTTGATCCACGTCAATCCTATTCGGGCCATTCAGTCTACTTTGGGCCGATTCAGTCCATTTGTCGACTTTGGTTTTATTCAGTCCATTCTGTCCACTTCAGTCTTATTCAGACCACATTACTCCTATTCGGTCCACTTCGGTCCAATATGTCCACCTTGGTCTTATTCGGTCCACTAAAGTTTTATTTGGTCCAATTTTGCCCATTCGGTCTTCTTCAGTCCACTTTGGTCTAATTCAGTCTATTCAGTCCACATTACCCCTATTCGGTCCACATTGGTCCTATTTTGTCCACTTCAATCTAATTCAATCTCCTCAGTCCACATTGGCTCTATTCGGTTTACATTGGTCCTATTTGGTCCATTTTACCCATGTTGATCCACTTCAGTCTAATTCGGGCCATTCGGTCTACTTTGGTCTGATTCAGTCCATTTTGTCCACTTTGGTTTTATTCGGTCCATTCTGTCCACTTCGGTCCTATTCAGTCCACATTACTCCTATTCAATCCAGTATGTTCACCTCGGTCCTATTCGGTCCATTTTGTCCACCTTGGTCCTATTCGGTTCGTTCGTTCTAATTCGATCCTATTTGGTCCACCATGTTCCTATTGCTAATATAAAAAAATTATATTTACTGTCACATTAAATTACTTTTATTTTGTTAATAATATTAGTAGTTATATAACAAATTTTTTTTTTTTTTTTTGCAATGACTTTTGGGCCCTCAAATTTCACCATTGGTCCATTACATTACATGGGCCTGAAAGCTGGAATAGCCCTCCAATAAATGATAGACAATCAAAATAAAAAATTAGAAATTTATAATAATTTATGAATTCGACACTTTTATTTGCAACCTATAAATATCGTGGTACTCACCCTAGTCCCTGTGGTTTATCAGATCTTAAACTACAGAGTTCATGGTAGCTATAATTGTTGATTTGTTGTAAACTTTCTTTTAGTGCATTTGCATAACTATATATTATCCAATGATTTGTTGTAACAATAAACACTGATTTTTTTTTTTTTTTTTTGGTTAAGAGGGGTCTGCATTAAACTTAACTAGCCATGAAAGGCGATGTTCTGGCTGAGAGCCTTAGAGTATACAAACCATTAGCATCCGCATTTAAAATATTACATAGACTGTCATTGGGCGGAGCATTAAGTACAACAAAATTTCCAGAAAAAGAATAGCCTGCTTTAGCAAGATTATCGGCGCATCTATTCGCCTCCCTAAACACATGGGTGACCCTGACATGCTGAAATTGCCCCAGGAGGTACCTGCAATCATTGAGCAGAGCAGCACATGAGTTATTAATAACTTTCTTAGACAGCACAAGATTTACAACAACTTGGGCATCTAATTCTACATGCAGGTGGGTAATGCCAAGTTGAGCCGCAAGCATTAGCCCATCCCTCAAGGCCCAAAATTCAGCAGCCACACTTGTAGCCTGCATAAACACTGATTTGGTATTTGATTGGGTTGGATCATTGGGTGTTAGTGCCTCATCTTATCATTTTCTTTGACATATTGAACCAAAGATGCATATCTAACATCAATTTGTATAGGCTTATTTGTTGCATTTTTTATTTGTTAAATTGGGTTCAGATTTAGGTTCAATGTTTCAATGTATTGGATTCAACAAAAATAAGAAAAAAATTTATTTATTGAATTTAAATAAAATATTATACATTTAATTTTAAAAAAAGAGACAAAATATAAATAATTTAATGATATGAAGAATATTTTTAAATTTAAATGTTCAATAAAATAGGATGAGAAGAAAAAATAGTAAAATTAAAATGAATAGCAATAAACACCAAATTATTTTAGTTATGCTATGTAATAAAATAACATTATTTTATGTACTCTTTTTATAATGCAATAGGATAACATTTAACAATCAATGAGAATAGAAAAGATAACAACATAAAACACAAAACTAAATCTTATCAACTCAAAGGAGAATTCTAAAGAATACAAAAATTCATCAACCTAAAGTAGAGATGCAAGAAAAAAAAAAACCAAAAACTAAAAATATATATATATATATATATATATGTATAGAGAGAGAGAGAGAGAGAGAGAGAGAGAGAGCCTTTTGTGTGTGAAAAAAATAGAAAATTATGCATGTAATTAGAAAGAGAATGACAAAATTATAGTATGATGATAAGAATAAGAAGAGTTAAAAAAAAAAAGGAAGATAGAGTGAAAGAAAAATAATGATATTAAGTTAGAGAGTAGTGGGGTATATGAAAAGTTAAAATGGAATGAGAATGGTTGAATAAAGGTTTTTTTCTTTTTTTTTGAGAAACAGTTGAATAAAGTTAAGGTAGAGAGTAGTGGGGATATGAAAAGTTAAGATAGAATTGAAAATTTAATAATAAATAAGAGTAGTTAAAAATAAGATAAATAAGATATTTTGATTGTAATATAATAGAGTTTTTAATTCACTTTAAATGATAAAAAACAATATAAAAAATTGGGAAAAAAATGATGATAACATGGCTGCTGATGTGGCTTAACTAGAATGTAATAATAATAAATACTACGCTTCAGCTTTTAGATATAAACTAGTCGTTAATCCATGCGATGCACGAGAATAACTATCAGATAATTTCAGGGAAAAAAAAAAGTCATAACCTTTCATATTAGATATACCGAAATGTGTCTATTGAAAGGTCATGACTCTTTATATTTGATATATATTAAAGGTGTCTATTAAATGAAAATGTACCTATTGACTGAAAAGTTGCCTATTGAATGAAAATGTGCCTATTGAATAAAAATGTGTCTATTGATTGAAAATATGTATATTGAATGAAAATGTGCATATTGAAGAGTCATAATCATTTGGGTATGAATAGTGGTTCATATTCATTTGGTAACTTCTTTTCAACTTCTTCTCTTTCATCTTTCTTAGAAACACAAGAAACTTGTGGGTTTTCTCCAAAACTGGTATTTCTAGAACCCAATAAACTTGGTTGTGTCATGGGGAAAATTTTGTGCCCATACACTATTGCACATAAAAAGCCAAAAAATATAATTGGACTAAGAACCAGTTATATATAAAACCGTAAATTTATATGGTGCGAAAATCTCATTCAGACTTAAAATAAATTTCAACTAATTCATAAATTTTTTTATTACAATAGTAAACGATGAAACAATAAGAAGAATAAATTATGAAGTGCAAATATGCCATAACACACATTTAAGTGCCACATGTTTGATTTTAATTACCGTTATACTTTGATTTTACCAGCAAAGTCTGGCCATTCCAAGCATGATAAGAAAATCTTATACAAATTAGAACAAAAGTAATAAACCTGCCAACAAAACAGAATAGTTAACAGGGTATATATTAATATTGAAGATAATGTTTCAACCAATAACAATACACAATACCATTCTTAGAGGAAAATATTAACATAAAGCAAATGCGCAGGATTCAATTTTTTACAATGGCCGGCCAATAGTTAATGTATTTTTTTTTTTTTTTTGAGAGAGAGAGTTTCAACTTATGGCGTTCGCTCCTAATGAGCACTCTTTATCACCAGACCAAGACACCAATCAGTTTTTGGTGTAGGCGGGAATTGAACCCTAGATCTCTTATTCAACCATCAGAGACTTTACCAGTTGAGCTAACTGGAACCCACAACAGTTAATGTATTAGTCTAAAGAGGTATCTACTTCTTGATTATAGTGTCGAAGTCATGGCCATTTCATAAATTATATTACAATATTGCTCTATATTATGGCCATAAGAAAATATTAAAAAAACCTGTAATATTGCTTTAAACCAAATCTCCATTGCAACTACTCGATTCAAACCCAAATGTTAAAATTCGAATGGAGTTGAGGAAATACAAACAGTAACTCCAATAACCAAATATGCTTAAACAAATAATCAAATCCATTAAGCCAGAAAAAAAAAATGCAAATTTAAACTCATTTTACAAAGTCAAACGGTGCACAAATAACAATATGTTACGTAACTTTGGCACACAAAGTTTAAGGCAAAAAGTATGTAACCGAATGGTATAACACCATCTTTTGAAAAGAAAAAAAAGAATAGTATAACACCATGACCAATACTTAGAGCAATTTCTCAATCATGATTGATCGAATTATTTTCTAACCTGTTCATCAAGGGTATATAGCGCCAATAATGTTGTTTTCTGATTTCTGTACTCCTCTAGCAGAAAAGAAACCGGGAGAAATTGGAAGTGAATGTAAATACACAAAGAGATAGTTAAAAGATATAGTAACGGTAGTAAATTTGTATTGAAACGATTTGTTTAATCCATCAAATGAAAAGACACAATTTTTCGGTGTTTTAAAATGTAAACGTGTCACAAATTTGTATAGCCACGTGGCGCAATGAGAAGTGGTCAACAAAAAGTCAAACATTTCAGCTATTAGTTATTATATAGATATAGATATAGATTTGATTAAAATATAGAACTGTCTAAACTTTCTTACATTTCCTCTTTGATTGTTTATTTAAACCGAACTTTGAAATTTGTCCTGCTAGAAAGGAAATAATCTTCTCTCCTGAAATAACATCCTAGATTTTCCCTTGGATAAAAATTTCCAGGATTTCAACAAAACAATCAAAAGCTTTTGAAATTAAACGCATAAAAATTCCTCTGCTACCATATGACAGAAATCAGTTATCCATTGAGTTATGGCAGCTTTTTATTAATCCTATTAGTATGTAGATCAGAGGAAGCAATGATGTTTAGAACTAGAAATAAATTAGCACACTTTTCTTATATGCTTATTGTTGATCAAGGTCTCCACTAGTACTTCACAATATTGACGCTTTAGTTTATTAGTCTCTAGCTTAATTACCATTATATGTGGAAAATTCGGTGGTAATTAAATTAAGAGGGGATATAAAAAAAGAGTATTCTACACCAATGGGGAGATAAACTAGATAGAGAGTATATTCTGGAGAGCCTTGGAACAAATTCCATTATAGAGAAGCAAGGGTGGGTGTAAGATTTTTTCCACAATTAATGTACTCTGTCTATTGGCCTGGATCAATTTGCACACTGAATCGAAGTTCCTACTAGCCTAGCTCCCATCAAAAAGAAATAAATTTGCGTGGGACCTGGGTTTGATGGATGTTGTGTTTGAAAGCGACTCCTCGACAGTAATTTCAGCCCTTTTAAGCGCTACTCCCCTTCCTTGGACGATTCAAAAGGTGATTGAAGGAACTAAGCAGAGCCTCAAGTGTTTCAATACTTGGTCTGCAGCCCATGTTCGCCGCAGTGGGAACGTGGCTGCCCATCTCATGGCAAAAATGCCATTACAGTGTTAGATAGTATTGTATGGGTTGAGGATATCCCACCCATTATAGCTATGCAGGTCTCAAAAGATGTATCAAGCTTGAATGCTGTTTAGTATTAATGATAATCTTCCAGAGTTTCTAATCAAAAAAAAAATCTGTGACAAGGCACATTTTTTTTAATCGTTTCAATAAAATAAAATTTTAATTTTTTGAAAATTCTATTGTTGGGAGGTGTATTAAAATCGTGTATGAATCCCTTGAAAACACTATAATATGCAAATTGAGCTATAAGGCTCTTGGTTGGTTTAAAAAAAAAAAATGTCACTTTTTTTTTTTTTTAAGAAATCAAGAACATAATTCCAAAACCCTAATTCCAAATCCTGGTGCTCACCTTTCCATTCCATTGTCGACCTTTCACATCCTTGTGCATAAATAGTGGGGACCACGGTGAACTACAAAAAAAGAAAAAAAAAAAGCGACATCTGCAAAAGGGAACCATGCAGGAAATTCTTGTTCACAAAAAAAAATTAAAAAATGAAAAATTTTCAAACAAGCCCGTTACTTTTGAAGTGACTGAGTCAATGCATGACCTTGCTTGAGTCAATGCTAGACAGAACCACCACTTGGTTGAGGCAATGCATGACCTTCAATGTTATAATGGGTCTAACTTTAACTTGTTGGCTAGGAGCTCTAAGGAAAGAAAGCAATGGACATCTTTGCTTCTGTGTTTTTGAGTTCCAGTTTGCTTCTTTTCTCCTTTGTATCCTCAGATGTTTTTGACAGCATTACTCAATCCCAATCCCTCAGGGACATTGAGAACACAACCTTTGTCTCTATAGATGGAGGCTTTGTCCTGGGGTTCTTCAGTCCAGGTAATTCCAATAACTGTTACTTGGGAATTTGGTACAACAATATCCTAGAAAGCACCAATGTGGCTACAGGGGTGCCGCACCTGCGTCTGACACGGGGTGCGGTGGCCGATGCTGCTGCCTGCGCGTCGGTACCACATTGGATTTTTTTTTTTTTTTTTGGTTTCCAGATACGCATTGGCTCGGGCCAAATCGAGCCGATTCGGGTCAAATCAGATCGTATCGGCCAGCCGAAACCAACCGATTCAGGCCGTACCAGCCGATTCAGGCCTATACCGGCTTTGAATTAGGCCAAAATTCAAGTAAAAAAAAAAACCTAAAATCTCTCATTCTCTTCTCACTGCCTCCCTGCTCTCTGCCTCCCTCCATGTATTCTAATTTCCAAATATCATGGAAGTTTTAGTTTCAAACTTGTGGGTTGTATTTAATTTATGAACATCATGTTTTAGTTATTGTTTGTTTTTAGACACCTTAAAACATAATTGGATTAACCTAGTTAACAAGCCAAGTTATTACTTAGTCCAAATTCCAGATCTAAGTTATCACAATCAAACAATCATATCATGCATAATAGCGGAAAAATAAATAACACAATAATATGATGACCTAGGAAAACCAAACCGGTAAAAAACCTGGAGAGGATTTAACCTAGCTATCCTCAAGGTAAACTTGCATCCACTATAGAAAAAATCGAAGTTTTACAATAGCAACTTAGACCACTAACATCCTATTGCTACCCACCAGTAGAAAACTTACTGACACGACCACATGCAAGTTTCGAGACCACAGACTCCTTCTTTCTTGGATTCTACAGCAAGTACAAGCACACTCACTTGTGTATCTTTAAGCTCTTATAGCAGAAACTGAATGATCATTAAGCTCTTGAAGAAATCTCCTTCTTGATAATCCTAAGTTTATGTGAAGGCAAGCACCTCTCAGATCTCACAAGAGATTCACACAAACAACAATATGAGCAATATCTAAAACGTGGTTAGGGTTTGCCTTATATACCTAGGGCAAAATATAAAACTCTAAACGTTTTAATGAGCTAGGGATGAGTTGGAATTCTGCATAAAAAAACATTCTGCCCGATATTCGATCAATCGAGTCTAAGCTTCGATCGATCGAGCTAGGCCGAAAGTCACTAATACTTCTGCAGCCACTCAATTCCAACTTTACATACAATGCACACACTTTGAGCAAGTCTAAAAATGACTAACAACTATTTTGATCATGGTTTGCCAATATTACGCATTAGAGTTCTAAATACATTAGTTCCTAAGTCTTTAAAACCTAACAGTTATTATCTACTATTGCTCTTAACTTTGGTATATGTTTATATGATGTGAAAAAGTATGCTTAGAATATATAGAAAATATAAATAAAAAAATTTTAATAATTTTTTAATCGCCGCACCTGCACCCGCACTCTACTTTTTCAAAAATTGCCGAGTCCTGCACCCGCACCCGCACCCAAATCCGGAAACGTACCTATGCTTCATAGACAATATCCCGGGTAGAACACTTGTTTGGGTAGCAAACCGACTCAACCCAATCCCAGACTCGCCCAGCATGTTGATGGTAAATAGTTCAGGTAGTCTTGTTCTCTCAGCCAGAATACGACTGTTGCTTCGTTGGCAAATTCAATAAAAGAGACCAGGAATCCAATAGTATAGCTTTTAGATTCAGGAAATCTAGTATTAAGAGAAGAGAATGAAGACAATTTTTGTGGCAAAGCTTTGACAATCCTTCTGATACTTGGCTGCCAGTGATGAAGCTTGGATGGGACTTAAGGACTGGTCTGGAAAGGCGTCTAACTGAATGGAAGAGTCTAGATGACCCCTCTCCTGGAGAAATGAGGTGGGGGATTGAACTTTATAATTACCCTGAATTAGTCATGAAGAAAGGCTCCCCAGAAGTACTTCCGGTCCGGCCCATGGAATGGCAATTCTTTCAGTGGTATGACAGTGTTAAAGGACATCCGCTTTACAACTTCAAGTTTGTCTCCAACAAGGATGAGGTATACTTCGTGTTCGACATGACTCAAAATTCTGCAATCACAAGAGTAGTTTTGAACCAATCACAGTATATGCAGTACATGTGGGTTGAAGAAAAAAAAGAATGGAGCATGTTCTTAAATTTTCTAAAACACAAATGTGACACTTATAATTTATGTGGTGGGTATAGAAATTGAATCATTAGTGAGTCACCTATCTGTCAATGTGTAGAAGGATCCAAGCCTGTGTCACTAGAAACAGGGGACCCAGAAGAGTGGTCTAGGGGATGTGTACGAAGTACGCAATTGAGCTGCCAGGATAAAAATAAAATTGGGTTTGTTAAATTTGTTGGACTCAAAATGCCAGCTACCACGTATTCTTGGTTAAACGAAAGTATGGATCTTAACGAATGCAGAGTCAAATGTTTGAACAACTGTTCCTGTACGGCTTATGCAAACTCAGATATTAGAGGTTCAGGAAGAGGCTGCGTCACGTGGCTTGGAGATCTAACTGATATTAGACGGACGGCATTGGCAGATCAGTCAGAATGTATATATTCGAATACCTGCTTCAAAGCAAGGTATATGCCCATGCTCTTCGTTGCTCCTTTATTCCTATTTTGATATGCCCTCGATGCTAAAATCTTTTTTCCCATCTGTTTTATTGCATTACTAAAGCATTTTTGCTTTTCTGTAGAAATTTCAATAAATAAAAAGAGGTGAAAACATGCAAAATATGAAGGTGGTAGTGATAGTTTGTGATTGCCATTGCCGTACTTTTTGGGGTACTCTTGATTCCCTACTGCATTTGGAAAAGGTCAAACTTCAGAGGTAATATTACGCAAGTCATTTTACCAAGGTTCTTTGATATAACTTCTATAAACGTATAGAGCAGCTAATAAGATAGTTGAACATGAAAAGCTGTGATGTATAGCCATTTAATTTTTTATTGGGAGAGTCAAACTGTCACTAGACCAGTTTTTTGATAGAATTACGCAAGTCAAACTGTTTCACTAGACCAGGATTTTGTGCAAAATTGAATCACTTGTAGTTCTTGCAGCAAGTGTGTTTATTTGATGAAAAATTTGCACTTCGAGACTACGTTTCATTCTATCATCGAGGGCTAAGTTGTTTTCAATACGATAACTAGAGGAAATTACATTTTACCACCATAAACTATGCACTAGGTCACATTTTACACCATAAACTATTCGAACACATATTTTCCACCCTAAAGTATCACACTTACAACATTTTGCACCCTAGTGTTACTTTTGTTGTTATGTTTAACCGAATGCTACTGCACATGACAAGCACATGCATCTTACTTAGGCCGAACAAACTTAAAAGACCGAAATACTTTCTTCAAAATCAATTAAAAAAACCCAATTTTTTCCTCATCTTTCTCTGGTCTCTCATGCGTGTAGCCTCTTCGCCTAATTCAGACTTTATAAACCCTAAATCCTTAATTTGAAAATCTAGTTTAAATATTATTTCATAATGGGCTTGAAGAAGGCAAGGAGTAAAACTAGACCAATCTTGAGAAATCTTGTTGTCTATGAACAATGCAATAAAAGTGTAAAACCTTATTTCACATCTTATATTATGTTCTTTGATGGACTAATGCACACACCCGAAGACGTTCAAATTCTTCGTAAAAAGAGGATCTTTTATCATGCTCTGGCAAGTAACAATGAAGTCTCTAACCTTCTCAATAGTCTCACTAAGGATGTTCCTTATGATTGGCATGAGTGCTACCTTTCTCCATTGATACAGAAAATTTATTTGTGTGGCAATAAAACATACCTCAAGATCATGGCAGCGATAAGACATGAATATTTTTCTTCCCCAGTCAATAGTATATCATATCTTATCACGGTTTTATTATTGGATCTTAGTGTCATTCAAATTGGGGATTTAAGGTCTATAAAAATCTGAATTTGGGGAAGAGGCTATACGCATGAGAGACCAAGAGAGAGATGTGAAAAAAATTGGGTTTTGTTTTAATTGATTTTGAAGAAGGGTGTTTCGGTTTTTATGTTTGTTCCACCTAAGTAAGATGCATGTGCTTGTTGTGTGCAATAGCTTTTCGTTAAACATAATAGCAAAAGGAACACCACAGTGCAGAGTGTGATTTGTGTGATAGTTTAGGGATCAAAGTGTGTGTTTGAATAGTTTAAGGTGCAAAGTATAACCTAGTGCATAGTTTAAGGTGGTAAAGTGTAATTTCTCCCGATAACTAGTACTAAGTGAAGAACTTGAAACAAGCATTTTCAAGGCTAAGTCAGTATGCTCTATTCTACTTTGAACTATTCATAGTTGCGAAGAAAATAAACTTGAGACTACAATTAATTAATTGCATGAGAAGTAAAACATTGGAAGGAAATTTACTTTCATTAATGTAACGAGGAATATATAATGGAGTCTAATTCCAATCTAAAAGATAAATTTAAAGCATAACAAGCAAATATGAGTGTTGGTAAATCTCTTGATAAATTAATGTACTTGTGGTTGTTCAAAGTATTGCTGACTAAAGAGGCTCACTCAAGCAAGTAAATACATGCGGGCTCAAGCAGTTCATTAAAGCCCGCTAATTGACCACCCTAATGCTCGCTTGAGTAAGAATCATAGAAACAAAATCTAAATCCTATTATATTAGAATTCTAACCCTACATGTAACACCCACTTATCCTTATGCATGATTTTTAGTGAGGTTAGAGAGAAACAAACTCAAAGCTTTTAGAGAGAAACCACATCTTTTCATATCGTGAGCTTTCATGAGAAAATCCCTCTAGTTCTATAAAAAGCTTGCGATCCAAATTGCCCCTAAAACTTAAATAATAATTAAAAATAAAATAAAACTAAGATTGACTTCCCGCTCCCTACATAAGAACTCTTTAAGAATTTCAACAAAACAATTAAATGCTTTCGAAATTAGATGCTTATATTCCTCTGCAACCATGTGACAAAACCCAGTTATTAGTTGAGCCATGACGGCTTTTATGAATCATTTTAGATTAGAATAGAGGAACCATCTTCATGATCAAGTAGGGGAGCACTTGTTATAATTTGATTTGAGAAACAAGACCACCATCTTCATTATCAAGTTGGGGATGACTTGTTACAATTTGATTTAAGAAACACGACCACACAAGCTGGACTAATTGGAACTATCTTCTTGATCAAGCAGGGATACACAACGAGGACTAATCAACAAGAAGAGGACTGGGAAAGGTAGAAATAAGGAAATGGAGCTTCCACTCTTTAGTTTTTGTAGTGTATCTACTGCTACTAATTACTTCAGTGCCTCAAATAAGCTTGAAGAAGGTGGTTTTGAACCTGTTTACAAAGTAAGTTTCAATAACTAACCACATTGATCTTAGAAGAGAAATTCTGAAGTAATATATTATATTCCACAATCTAACCTTTAACACAAATGTTGAAGTCCTAATACTTGCATGAAACTGATGCTAGGTGTTAGAGGTATTAGGTATACATGGGTGAGGCCTAATTATATTGTAAGCCTAATACCTCCAACACTAGGATCCAACCTATAATAATTGTTTGATGTGGATTCTTCTCAAGGTTTAATCAAAAACTAAGTTAAAAGAATTATTTTCAAGGATTCTTGCTGAATGGACAATTAGTAGCAATAAAAAGACTTTCAAGAAAATCTAAACAAGGATGAGAAGAGCTAAAAAATGACGCAATGCTTATAGCCAAACTCCAACACAAGAATCTTGTGAAACTGCTTGGCTACTGCATTGAAAGAGATGAAAAGATTTTGATTTATGAATATTTGCCCAATAAAAGCTTATATTTTTTCCTTTTTGGTATGTAGTTTTACACAAGCTTAATTACTTTCAAAGTCATTTGCTTACATTATGCTTGTTCGTAGTTCAAAATCTAGTTGTAACTAGGGTATCATCTATATCTATATATTACTAAAAGCTGAAACGTAGCATTTAATGTTACTACGCTCACGTTGAGCCACATTAACAGCCACATCATCATTTTTTACTTCCAATTTTTCTTATATATTTTTTTGAACATTTTCTCATTTAAGGTGACTTAAAAACTCCATTATTTAAAAATTAAAATATTTTTAACCATTATTTTTATTATTAATTTTCCAAAGTCTCCGTCCCTTTTACCTCTTCATCTCTCCACTACTTTCTACCTTAATATCATTCTTTCTCTACGTTTTTATCTTCCTTTATTTTGACTCTTCTTATTCTCAACATCTTACTATAAATTTGACATTTTCTTTTTCATTCTATGCATAGTTTTCTCACACAAAAAAGGTTACCTCTCTCTCTCTCTCTCTCTCTCTCTCTCTCAAAATTTGTTTTTCATTTTTTGTTTGATTTTTATTTTTTTTTATGCATCAATTCTTTAGGTTGATGAATTTTTGTGTTAATTAGAATTCTACTTTGAGTTGATGCAATTTAATTTTGTGTTTTAAGTTGTTATCTTTTATATTCTCTTTGATTAAATATTATCCTACTACATTATACATGTAGTATATAATAATATAATTTTATTATATTACATAGAATGACTTGGATAATTTGATGTTTATTGTTATATATTTTATTTTTACTCTTTTTTCTTCTCATCTTATTTTATTCATCTATATCAATATATATATATATATATATATAAGCAGAGACCTCATACGGGAGTGTATGAGGTCTTGCCAAGTGGGGCTCTAATTTTTCATTTACCAATGTTTTACCTCTTTCATTAAGCTTTTCTATATCAACTAGTTTGGGCTACATGTGCAAGGCACATTCTAGCCAGTATGTTGAATAGTGATATAAGATCAAGTGTATAACCTACCATAGCTTTCACCCATAATATAAATCTCACATCTACAATAAATTCCAATTGAAGAAGACACATATATTATATGTCATGAAATAATGAAAAAATATTATTATATGTCATAAAAATTGATCTCTCTCTTCACTTCTTATACTTCTAATTTTGTTTCTGGTCCACACTTTTTACTCTACCAAAGGTTTAGGCTCTCAAATATCCGTTTTCTTAAGTCGAAACCTTTCATAAGTTGACATCGCCATATCACATAAGGTGACCACCTATTTAGGAATGAATGTTGTTTCCTACACCATACATACAATACAAACTAACAAACAAAATTCTTTTATGTAACATAGGAAAGAACAAAATCAAGTAATCGGCTGTATCTACTATCTAGCAAGACAAACTACTAAAATTGAATTAGATCATTGTTAGTGTATAGCGAAAATTTTGAAAAGTAATGTAATAACATCTATTCGCAAATTTTAAATAGAAGTCTGAAACAATATGACACTCTTGTTCAAGATACATGATGCTCACCACTAATCAAAATGAGGAAACTATAACATGTATAGCTAGACCAAATCCATTTTATAAGACACTAAAAAATAGAATCCCTTGGACCAAGCTGCAAACAATGACCAAGAGATCATGAGGTTCCTAATTAGTAAGCACCCATCAGAATCTATACCAAGTATTCAAAGCAATTACAACAAACAACAACGTTTTCATGATTTTAGGATTCTTACTGTCACTATCCAATTTACACTACGTACAATGAGGCTTTAGAGAATTTGATTGAACAATAAAAATCTGAACAAAATATTTATTTTTGAATGGAGTATTAGACTATCAGTCCATGCCTCTTTTTTAACTATTCAAATACTTCTACATTGGAAGCTTTCATAAAACATTTTGTGTGCAACACAAATACCTTAAAGAACTGATTTCCAAAATCAAGATGGAGTCTCAATTTTTTAATTCCACAATCCAAACATAGCTAACATAACAAAATCATATAAATACAACACCCATAGTCAATTGAGCCTAAATTTGCAAACAACAAAAAAATTGGAAAAACCTTTAAACAAAAACTTTATATATATATATATATATATATTAAACAAAAAATAAAAAATAAAAACTTCTTATTGCACATCTACTCCCGTCATATTTCCGCCAATCTTTCTCACCAACTTCCCTACTCCAACCATCATTACAACCTTCAGATGAAATTGGATAGTTACAGGTAAGGAAAATAGCCCAATCTTGCATACTCTTTAACATGGAAATGATGAACAGTTCTATCACATTGGAAAGGTTATTTAGAATAATGAAACCTCATAATATCAATTTTTTATGTAATTAAATTTCATGAAAGAATGAAAGGGCATAATCCTAGCAAATACAAGTGATAAAGTTTTTTTGTGTGGGAAAAATAAAAGAGTTAAAAGCTGAAACTGCTTATTTTGCTGAAACTGAAAAATTTTTGTCAAAAAAAAAAAAAAAAAACTAAAAATTGACTTTTGGAGCAATGAGACTCACTTGATGATACAATGGGACCCACTTTAGGAGCAAAGATAAATTAAAAAAGTAAAATGAACAACTATATACTCATGATGTCAAACAAAAAGGCCACACATATGCGAATTCACATACCTTTTGTTGCTCTCATTTTGGCTTTTATTTCCTCCTTGTGTATTCAGAATCTATTGTGAATGCCTGTTTCAAAAAAAAAAAAAAAAACTCCAAGACAAAAGGGGGAATATATATATATATATATATATATCAAATCACTCAATGGCACTAATTTCTTTCTTTATTTATTTACTTATCTATAAATCCAAAAAAAAAAAAAGGGTATAAAAATTTTTCTATTCTCCAAAGTTTAAACTACCCTGAACTTCTAATCATGTAAAACTGGGCAAAAATGGCCAAATACCACCATTGTCAGTTTTACTTAGTGAACAGTTCTACATTCAACTAATTCGAACTTTCTTACAAATTCGAATTTTTCGAGGCATTTACCATTAGTTGATTTATACGAATCATTCATTTTTCTTTCATGGAGTTTGTCCATTATTCATATGGTTACATATTTAAAAAAACACAAAAACCATTTAAGTGCAATAACTACGCCAATGCTAAAAACAGTTTATGCAGAAAACAGTGAACAATTTTTATGAGAAAACAGTGAAGAGTTTTAATTAATGCAAAAAACAAATTTTATGAATGCAGCAAGTAGCTTCGAATATACAGTAAACATGATGTGTAGAGAGCAAATTTTATTAATTTAGAAACAGATTTTATCAATGCAGAAAAACAAAATCGATTATTGTGAAATTTAAACATGAAAAAGCATTCAGATTTTGTTTTTAAATTTACAAAACACGATTTCACTAGGTGTTTTATAAGAAAACAGCGAACAATTTTTTAAATAATGAACAGAAAATAATTTACGCAGAAAAGAGAGTGAACAATTTTTTAAATAATGCTGAACAGAAAATAATTTTATGCAGAATGCTAGAAATAGTTTATGTAGAAAACAGTGTACAATTTTTATGAGAAAACAGTGAATAGTTTTAATTAATGCAAAAAAATAAATTTTATGAATGCAGTAAGCAGATTTGAATATACAGTAAACATAATGTGCAAAGAGCAAATTTTATTAATGTAGAAATAGATTTTATCAATGCAGAAAAATAGATTCGATTATTGTGAAATTCGAACATGAAAAAGCATTCAGATTTGGCGTTTAAATTTAGAAAACACGATTTGACTAGGTGTTTTATGAGAAAACAATGAACAATTTTTTAAATAGTAAACAGAAAATAATTTATGCAGAAAAGAGAGTAAACAATTTTTTAAATAATACTGAACAGAAAATAATTTTATGCAAAATCGTGGAAATAGTTTATCCAGAAAACAATGAACAATTTTTATGAGAAAACAATGAACAATTTTAATTAATGTAGAAATTAAATTCATATTTTGAAATGAAAATCTCTATATTTTACAATTCTTCTATTTAAATAAATAAAAACATAAAAAAGCTACTTATTTTTATGTTTATTTTTATTTGTTGATTATCCCCAAACAAAAAAATAAAATAAAAAAAGTTACAAGGTACTTGAGCTTGGTAAGCTCGAGTACCGTAGAAATAAAATAAACTGCATTTTATTTATAAAAGGTACTCGAGCCTGGTATACTCAAGTATTGTGTTGTATGGTACTCGAGTTTACCAAGCTCGAGTACCACATTATTTTTTTTAATCACCCAATTTCCAGCTCAGGTAAACTCGAGTACCACATTATTTTTTTTAATCACCCAATTTCCAGCTCAACAGTGCCACGGTGGCAAAACTGATGAGGAACTCGAGTTCATGAAACTCGAGTTCTAGAAAAGTGGTATTTCCCTATATAGTTCCGAAACAGTGTTTTTTTTATACAAATTTCTGAAAATGGTGGTATTTGGCCATTTTCGCCTGTAAAACTGTGTAAATCTACTGCACATAAATAGAGAGACACCTAAGGATTTTAGGAGGAAAATAAGAGAATGAGAAGAAAGATTTGCCCATTTGGGCATTTCAAGAGAGGGCAAAATCAGAAAAGTGATAGGAGGAAAATAAGAGAATGAGAAGAAGGATTTGCCCATTTGGGCATTTCAAGAGAGGGCAAAATCAGAAAAGTGAGAGAGTGAGAGACATACATGCAGCGCCACATAAGCTCTCCCATCTCATATCTTCCCGTGCTATCCCATCTCTCTCCATTTTTCTTTCCAAAACTGTGCATTTTTTTTATGTGAGCAAACAAATCCCTTTCTTTTTCTTAAACCTAAAGATCGTGTTGAAAGCGAAGCGCTATCCTTTTCGATTGCATTACATGCGCCACCACATAAGCTTTCTTCAACGCATCCACTTTCTGCAACCCAACACAAACACGCACAATTTTATTTTATTTTTTTCAATTTCAAATCTTTACTTATATTTTATAAAAGAAAAGACCCAAAAAAAAAAAAAAAACTAAAACTAAAACAAAAAAACAAAACAAAAAGATTAAAATCAAAGTTTAAAAAATTAAGGAAAACAACAATATTGTATAATCTGCGGTGGTGGTAGTTACCATTACCTTGGCTTGATCTTCCATGAGTGTTGAATCTTGAATGGAATGTGCGTTGTTTTGGGGCTCTCTCTCTTTGAGGCCGAGAGTTTTTTTATTGTGATTAGAGAGTGATACCTATATTGTGATGAATTGAGAATATTAAACCACAAACCAGCAAAATGTTTTATCTGGTCCTCTACTTCTCTCTCTTAACTTTCAAGAAACCCACAGGCCACACCCACCCACAATCTCCACCGAAGTCTCCTTCCATCCTTTAAACCACACAATTCTCTCTCCATACAAACCTACAGCCCACTATCTCTGCACCTTATCTCACCAAATATGTATGGATTGCACCAGCACCACACACGTACTCAACTCAATTTTATCTCTCTATTGAGTCTATCAGAAGGAGAAGATGTATCTTGCTCTTTGCCCGCCTCAAACTTGCTTTTCTTTCCCATGCAAAAACATTGAGTTTTGTGTTGGGAATTCAACCAAAATTCCAACTTGTGAGAAACAAAAAAATAGAGAAAACACACGTCAAAGAAAAACAATCACATGCACAAGACAGTATTTACGTGGTTCGGCAATTTGCCTACGTCCACGGAGTTGCAGGGATTTCACTATTATCAGGGAAGAATACAGAGTACAACAAGCGGCTACAATGTTTTCTCTCTATTTATCAAAACATGGCAACCAACACCACACTAAAAACCCTAATTACAAAAGGCGGTTCCACAATGGGCTAAACGGGCAAAAAAAAAATTTCCAGGGGCAACTTGGGCCTATCGGCCCAAGCCTCCGCTCCATGGACTAAGCCTCAGTAAATCTCCCATTAAAAACCACGCAACATTATTCGGGTCAAGTCAGGTCATCAAACCGGATCAAACAAAACTAGGCTCTACAAAGCCCAACATTTTGGACATTTGTGAACCAAATAAAAGAAGTAATGAAAACGTGAGTTTTGCATTGACTAAACCAAAAAATCACTAAATCACTGTAGGTGGAATCTTTCACTTTTTTTTTATATATATACAAGAAAAACCAAGCCCCTTCTTCATATATTAAAAGTTTTAAGCATTTAAACTTGAAATCAAAGCAAACACAAAAAATACAACTCACCTTGCTCTGCTGCAACCTTGGAAACACAAACCTCCACTTGATGACTGTCTGCGTGAACAAAAACAAAAAACCTATAAATTTAAATTCCTCAAAAGCCTATAACATTTAACAGAACCATGAAAATATAAAGAATAGGTCTCTAATTTTTTTTTTACCTTATGCCATCTCAAGAACCTCAATGGATTGTTAGCCAAAACCACAACTCACCGAGGCTTGGGGTAAACCACAGGGCCCCTTCAGATCAGAGATAGAGCCTCTAATCTCTTTACCTTCAACAACCAAAAAGGCATTCTACTGAGGATTACAGATTACATTGATTCATCTATGAAAAGCCAATCCTACATCACAGAAAGAACGCCTGCATACACAAAATTCATAGGATATTAGTAAAAAATAAAAATAACCCCAAACTTTCATTCATATACATATATACATAATTACATACATGATATGACAAAAGAACACCTAATAGCAAATATTAACATACAAAAATTATCTAATCTGAGTAAAAATCCAAACTTTCAATCTTACACGCAGAGATAATTGCAAAGAAGAATACCTACAAAGAGCAAACTCAACACAAATTCAACCTAAGTAAAAATTTAAACTTTCATTCATATAGTATAAATATAACACTAAATATTCTAACCCATCTGAATTTACCAAACTTTCACACAAACATACACACAAAAGCTCAAAACTTAGTATTTTGGGAGAATTAAGCTTCGAATTTTCGATTCTGAAAGCGAACACCAGAAATCCTCAATTTCCTTCCATTTCTTTCCATTTGTCCCCAATTTTCATAGCAACAATAATTTTGTAGTACCAGAAACCAAAAATAAGTAAATAAAACAGAGTTTCAAACCTGCAATCATCTATCTCTCGCACATCCACGAACCAACAGAGATCACAAATAGCGTTTGAGGCTTTGAGCTCCATTTTTTTTTTCTAGCTCTTCTCTCATGCAAATCGGCTGCAAATGTTCTTGGGTTTCAAATTTTTTGTTGATCTAGATTAGTAGAGAGAGATCAATGCTGAGGCTAGGTTGTGAAGGAGTTGAATCACAGTACAAATCGGTGGTTTAGGAGGAAAAGAGAGAAGAAAAAAAATTCATGCAGAGAGAAGAAGAAGAAGATAAGAGGCAGTAAACGGTGAGTCACTGTTGTTGGAGTTTATCTTTAAATTTTGACTGATTTGTTGTTCTCTTCAAACGTGCCGTTTTAGCTTCACAAGACAAAACTTGACAAAACCAAAGAAAATATTGTGGAGAAGCTCATTCAGTTAATAGATATGTGCTATGATGGTCCCAAGCATTTTCAGTTTTCTATTAAAAAGTGAGAATATACAATTTGACTAATTTGTCAATATTTCATACTTTTTTTCTTTTTTGATGAAGTCTCATACTTTTCCCGCAACTCATAATTTTGAGAAAAGTTCATGTTCTAGAAATTTTCTTAGCACAATCCTTCAAATGGTCCCATTATTTTTTCAAAGAAGACCTTTCTTTTGAAGAAATTGTATTAATACAATCCTTCTATGTACAACTCTCTCTTCTTCCCTTTCCCTTCCTTTACTTTTTCCTCCCTTCTTTCCTTTTCATCTCCCTTACAACCAAACAGGATATTAGTTTCCAAATTCAGTTAATAAAAAAAAAGTGTTTTGAGGATATTAATAAAAAGAGTTTGAATTTGGTAAGAATGGAGTGTAAAATTCATGTTTTACACCATCTAATAAGAGATGTTATATCAGCTTTTCACTTAAAACTCAGTACATCATACCACAATTAATAACATTTTAATAAACTCCCAATTTTGTTGAATTTTCATATAAGTATCATAATTGATTGAGTGTGGTTGTGCTTATTTTTTAATACGTGATAAGATGATATGGCATGTTGGATTGAAGGGTGTAAAACTTGGATTTTAAACCACCTCCTTATAGAATTTAATCCTTAATAAAAATACGTAAAAAACATGTTTGATTACCATTTTAGTCTTTAACACTTGTACTATGTATCAAAATGGTTTTTAACATCTTAAATGTGTCAATTTTGTTTCTAAACGTTTGGTATTGTGTTAAAATAATCCTCATTATTAAGCGGTACATGAAAAGAATTGATTTATCTAACATTAATATTAAAATAATATTTTTACGCCATCTAAGCTACCCTTTGAATTATCATGTGTCCTTAATTAGAAAATAAAATAAAATATTTGAAAATATATTGCATATCCATAAGTGAATGAGATGTCATTTTATTAGCAGAAATTGAAAATTTCTTTTCTTTTCTTTTCCTCTGCTTTCTCAACAACCAAATGGGGTTTAAGTCTTGACTTTTTAGTTAAAGTGCTCATGAACATCATCTAAAAAACATACTATTTACCTAATTTAAAAACAAAACAAAACAAAAAGCCAAATGTCAATTTTTTACATTATCATTTTTTTAAGAAGTTAAAGTTATTACCAATTATATTATAAAAATCTTGTAAACTAACATGGTAATGAATATAATTAGTGTCATGTAAACAAGGTAATAAATCAATTTCCTAATTATTTTTCTATTTTGTGTTTAAAAATTGATACATCCATTTAATAAAGGTAATGTGTAACCCTATGCATATGCACATGTACATTTAAAATTAATCACAATTATATATATATATATATATATATATATATATATATATATATATATATATATATATATGATTTAGAATCTAATTGGATCTAGACTCTTCAGTTTTTGTACCAAATAATTCACTTGCTACAAAAATTAAAAAAATTAGATGGGATACATGGCGCAGAATTAAACTCCAATTAAAATTCAATTTAAAATCTAATTGAATTTAGACTCTTTGATTTTTGCACCTAATAATTCACTTGACACACAAATTTAAAAATTAGATGAGACACGTGGTGCAAAATTAGACTCCAATATATAGATGTATAGCAACCTACCATCACTCTATTTAAAACTAGCTTATACCTCCATGTATATGCATGGATATACTTAAAGATATACATAAGATGCATAATATAATTCCTATATATATATATATATATAATTTAAACACTATTGATAGTCATTTTTATATTTTGTTAATTGTGAAGCACTTTTTTTTTACGATTCATTTATTCTAGACTCTTTGGTTTTTATACTTAATAACTCACTTGGATGAATATTTATGATGTGGTCCCACATTTGATTCTAAAATAAAGAAATAAAACTCTTTAAGAATAAATAATTTAGGACATATGGCGCAAAATTGGGACTCTAATTTGAGTTTCTCTCACCTTCTCTTATTATTATATATATAGATATATAGATTATATGTTGTTCATGAAATCACAGTCCCAAATACGGCCCTTTTTTAGGAGCCACTATCTCATCAAAAATACTATCTCATAAAAAAATAAAAAATAAAAAAATTGTATATTGCAATGTATTTGGAATGGTGATTCCATCGGTATTTGGAATCAATGTTTTTTTAATTAAAAAAAAAAACCCTTAAATTGGACACATAGCACAAAAATTAGACAATAATTGCAATCTAATTTAGAATCTAATTGGATTTTCTATCAGTTTTGACTTTAATTATATATATATAGACTGGTTGTTGGCCCATGCATCGCATGATTTTTTTTTGGTATGATCTTTTTTGGTAAATATTATGACTAGAGAACATTTTTTTGGGAAAAAAACTTCTTTCATTTTTATGTAGTGATTTTAAAAAATACAATAAAGGGTATTATGATAAATTGTGTTAATTTTATGAAATACATTTATTTAAAATAAAACTCATAAAATGCATAAGATATACGTAAAGGTATAATTCATGATGACTACGCATTAAAGTTATTGTATTTTTTTAATTTCTATTAGCTAGATCACATTTCATAAATAAATTGAACAACCATTTCATTACCCCGTTATGCACGTAATGATTGGAATGTTGTCAGTTAGTACATGATTGCTTGATAAACAATATTGAGTAAAAATTATTTTAATTCTATTTAAGAAATTTTTTGTGAAATTTTCATTTTCATGTCCATTTTTTTAATCTACTAGATTTAATTTTTCATGCTAGTTTAATTGAATAGTATTATGTTTATACTTTTTTAAAACTACAATTGATAATTCACAAAATGAGTAAACAACTTATTGAGTATTGATTTACTCAAAAAAAAAAAAACCTTATTGAGTATTGCAAAAGATACAAAATGAACATTAACATGAGCACGAACATGAAGGGAGATTTCTATTCATTTTCTTGAAGAAAAAATGTACTTACAAAAAATTCCAAACTTTATTAGGTAAAAAAGAATCAAGTTATAGATAGCAAAATCAATAAACCAAAAATTTTAGGAGCCTAAGAGGAGCCATTACTCATTTGAAACAACCCAAAATACTCAAGGACTAAAACAAAACAAAAAATCATCCACTCCACATTTCCATCGCAACTGTTTTAACTCAAGGAAAAAAATATAAATATAAATATATATATATATATATATATCTGTTTTTTATTTAGAAATAATTACAATATATATGCTAACCCTGTAACTTGAACCTTTTCTCCCTGACTCCCACAATTTGAACCTTTTTAGACACTTTGTATATGGGGAGGTGCTAATTCAGCTACATGGCCCTCAACATATATATATATATATATATATATATCATTCAATAAATATAGAACTTCCTTTTAAAAAAATTAGTATGTTTATCGTAATTAAGGGAAATCCTAATGGGTACTTCACTTGAGCATATGTGAAAAATGCATATACATACCATAAATGGTAAAGGAGAAAGAAAAAATTGCTAATCCCTTTTAATATGGTTAATTGCTTTGCCTCAATTTCGCCCAAACAACATACCGCTTATTCATACCACGACCATAAATGACAATGCATCATTGGCCATCAGTAATTGCTAATCTGAAAGTACAGATTTCTTTAATAGCTCTACCTTCGTTTCTTTTGGCTAATATGTCTTTACTAAATCAAAATCAAACCACAAAAATCATATAAAAATCACCAAATTAGAGTTTAAAATTATAATTAAATTTTTAAAAGAAATCTAGGCACATTTGCACAAAAACTCCATGTAACTAAGTCACACTTAAGAATATTGGACCCTTTTTCCTTTGTATAAATAGGAGGGTCCCAATGGAATAAGGGGGCTAACAGTTTTTTCTCCAAAATATTTATTGTAGGAACATAAAAGTTTTCCATTGTCAAAGAAGAAATCTCATGCGAGAGTGCATGAGTTCTTGCCAAGTGACGCTCTAATTTTGCATTTAGCATTTTTTTTACCTCTTTCATTAAGTTTTTTTTTACTGTTACTCAAAATTTTACATTAACTTATTTTACTGTTATCTCATTAATCTTTCATTAATTGTCTAAGCTTACATCACACATTTTCTCTCTTTTTCATGTCTTTTTGCATACCCACCATTTTAATATTTTAAAAAAAGCAAAAAAATAATAATTAAATACTAATAGTAATAACTAACCAGATAAGGCCTTGGAGAGAGATAGAGAGACACAAAAATGTTGTGGATTGTTAAATAAAATGCATTGTTTCACTATATATTACCAAAATAAAATACTTGAGACTGACAAAACATTTGAGAGAGAGAGAGAGAGAAATTTGAGGGGCCGCCGCCTTCGTCATATTGGCCTCCCACCACTATCAAGACGTCGAAACCCCTATTGGTTTTTTTTTTTTTCTTTTCTTTTTAAATTAGGGGATTAAATATGATTTAGGTTTGGGTCATTTGGTTGGATAGTTTTTGTTTTGGGTATATAAGTAGAGAGAATACTTGGTACGCAATGTAAAGTCATATTCTACCATGATTTTAAATCATCTATAAGACACACGCATGTTGATGCCCAGCCTCGATTGGAATGGAAAACCGCTGTCAAGCCTTTGTTCGACCACCCGCCGTGGCGACGCTCCCGAACGCTTGAAGCCCATTAAAGGCCCCTCTCGATGATTATGCGTGGTTCGCACGAAGCTTCAAGTGCTCTCTCTCTCTCTCTCTCTCTCTCTCTCTCTCGGCAGAGGAAGGTAGGTCAACATTTGGAGGTGTGGCAAGAATCTTGGCCAAATTTTACGGGAATTACCAAAGGTAAATGAAGTCACCACCAATCATTGGGTTTTTCTAAGGTGTGATTGGTCACCTATTTCTATTTGATTTTATTATCAATCCCTAGGCAAAGAAAAAGGGCATTTTTCCTAATCTAATGTGGATGGTAAAAAATCTTGATTCTTGAGTCCGAAAGTTTGGTTACATGTGGGAGATGTGTTAAGCACCCCACAACACCTGTCCAATGACAATCCTTTGTTTTGATAAAACCTTAATTTTCAGAGATTGTCAATAAAACATGATTTTGGCATTGGCTTTCGAGGCTTTGCATGCATAGGGGACTTTGAGGTTTGGCTTTTGAATAGGTGTGGTCCCAATCTATGTTTTCCTAAGACATTCGGCAAAGTACCAGATTTCCTCGGTGAAAATCCAGCGATGTGTCACCTTACTTTCTGTTTGTACATATGTGATTCAGTGTTAGGAACATATGTCATTATTTTATTTCATTGGCTAATCTTTTGACAAAACGCACTTTAATTGTAATTGGGTAGATTTAGGATGTGTTTAATGCTTCAAGAAATCTTGTTTCAAGTTCAAGTGTTAAAGTCATGCAAGTCTGTCCAAGAATCAAGTCAGAAAGTGATGTTCATTAAAGCTCGACAGCTAGCATCTATCGAGATTTAAAGAGAGCTACTTCAGCCCGAGGCTCGATAGGTGCTTGACAAATAGGGTATCTATCAAGGTTTATGAAGTTCAGTTTTTCAGGACTATTTTTCATCCAATCCGTGAGTATGTGTTTGGCCTTTCTTTTCTCACAACCTTAAACATATATAAGGATTATTTTAAGGGCCGTAAAAGGTGACACAAGTTGCACAAGAACAAATTTCACAAGTGTGAAGAAAAGTGTGACCGAAAACCTAGTTTGCCCTAGTTCTTGAAGAAGCTACTATGTTTGTACACCGTAGGGTTTTATGACCAAGCAACTTCATGATATTTATCGGCAGGATGAACTGAAAAACTTTGCAGCCAACATCCTTCTCAAGTTGGTGATCAAGTCACGTATTGGGATTCGCGCAATTGGTTAGTCACGTACTAGGAGTCGTGCATTGAAAAGGAGAGATTGTCACTACAGAACAAGTCCAATTGGGTATTGGGGTAAGGGTTCAACTGTAGGTTGGTATAAGGTACTGGGATTCCTTTACTTGTAACTGCTTGTTGTGATAATAGTGGATTCTCGGGAGTGGTGACCTTAAAATCACCCGGTGGGGTTTTGGCCGTATAGGTTTTCCCCATTCGTAAACAAATCACCGTGTCAATTTTATTTCCACTGCATACTTAGTTTAATTGGTGATTTGTTTATGCTACCACACTTTGCATGTTAATTTGATTAATTAATAAACTTGGCTAATTAATCAATTAATTCATCACAAGGGGTCAATACGTTTTTGGCCTATCAAGTGGTATCAGAGCAGGCACACTCTGATTAGGGTTAATCTTTGTTGTGTGATCTATTAACCCCCTGTTTGTCATGGATAGATGACAGTCTCTTATTATACCTCCTTTATTTGATGACACTAATTATGCATACTGGAAAGTATACATGAGAGCTTTATTGCAGTCTCTAAATGAGAAAGTGTGGCAAGTTGTGGAGATAGGCTGGACCAATCCTACAAAAGTGCCGACGGACTGGGATGATGCTAAGATTAAGGCGGCAAACTTTAACAGTAGGGCATTGAATGCTTCATTTAGTGTAGTCATGAATGAGGAGTTCAAGAAGATATCCTCCACTAAAACTGCAAAGGAAGCATGGACCATCCTCCAGACAACCTATGAAGGAACCAATGCTGTCAAGGACTCAAAGTTTCAAAGGCTCACTACCAGCTTTGAAGAAATCAAGATGGAGAAGGATGAGTCATTTGATGAGTTCTATGCCAAGCTCAAGGACATAGTAAACTCAATATTTAATCTTGGGGAAACCATTCCTGAACCCCAGATTGTGAGAAAAGTGCTCAGACCTCTACCCGAAAGATTCCATGCCAAGATTACCACAATTGAGGAATTAAAGGATATTGACAAAATTCATTTGACAGAGTTAGTTGGCAATCTGCACACCTATGAGTTGGGTTTGACAAGGATCGGGAAATCAAGCAAGAGCAAAAGCATGGCATTGAAGGCCAAGAGCAGTGATACTGATAAGTCTTCTGATGATGAAGATTCTAAGATGAAGTCCTACATCACCAGGCAATTCAAGAAGTTCATGAAGAATGCCAATGCAAAGGGCTTCGACAAGGACCATAGACAATCCAGTTCCTCTTAGTTCAAGAGTCAAGACAAACTGAAGAAGTATGCTAGGGATGGTGGTCAGTACACTATTCCCTCAAGACCAAAGTGTTTTGGGTGTCAAGGTTTCGGTCACATGAAACAAGAGTGCCCCACATATCTCAAGACCATTGGGAAAAGCAAGGCACTTACTACTACATTGAGCGACACCGAGCTTGAGGATGATTCTGACAATGAGGATGACAGAATCCTGAATGCCTTCACTGCCACTGTCAATCCTACTGAGGGGATTGTTAAAGATGTGGACGAAGAAAGGGACTTGGTGGAGTCTAAATTTAAGAAGAAGGATGAACAAGATGACATCCATACAACCTATGCAAAGTTATACAAGGTCTCAGAAAAGCATGAGAAGTTGTATAGGTTAACCACCAAAAAGCTTAGTGATGTGGAGCTTGAGCGAGAAGAAATCTCTACAAAGTTTAATGAAGCCAATCAGACTATTGGAGCACTAAGGTTTGAGAATAATTTCTTGGCTGAGAAGACCAAGAAACTTGAGGTAGAACTGTTCCAAGTCAGAGCTCAGCTGGAAAGGACTTCAAACGGTAAGCTCGATGAAATGCTCAATCTTCAGAAATCTGCTTCCGATCGTACCGGTTTAGGGTATGATTTCTCTTTTCCTAGTATTGCTTCTACTAGTACTACTATTTTTGTTCCTCCTGCTAATAATATTGAAACTAAGAACAATGAAGTTAAAAATGAATTAGCTAGTGAAAACATAGATAAGGATAAGTCTATCTTAGGAACACCCCCTAAACTTGCTAAAAATGAGACTAAAAACCCTAGGGCTAAGAAGGGAAACTCCTAAAAGCCAAAACAGAAAAAGCAACATTTTTGTCATCACTGTGGTGCAGCTGGACATACTCGACCTAATTGCCACAAGTGGCTAGCCACTCAAAAGAGCAACAGTATGATCACGCCGGGAGATCAGAATCAGCTTCCATCCTCTCTCGCTCCTCTTAGAGATCTTCTCAAAGCCCTCATGTTCTTTTCAAACTTGAACAGTTTTAACTCTTCCCCCTCATCACTGAATCAATGGTTCTCTAAACAAAAAGGTTCTTCCAAGGTGTGGAAGGAAAAGGGCTCCAAGTGATTCTGTTACTTCTTCTCTCTCTCCCTTTTCTTGTTTTTGTTTTTCCATTACTTGTGTGTTTTGCTTTATTGTTTTGAGTCAATCTAGTTTTATGCATTGCTTTGTTTTGTTTAACATGTTTTTGTTTGGTTAGTTTTTAATTTTGTTTTATTTTGTTTTTCATATAAAAATTTAAAAAAAATTGAAAAATTGAAAAATACAAAAACAGTATGTGTTTTGTGTACATTGGTACTTATGTATCTTGGATGGCCATTGAAATAAAGTTTTCTAAACTTTGTATCTCTTGTAGCTTATATGAACATCTCTATGCACAACTAAGCAAGTGAGCTTTGTGGCTCGTGTTTGTGATGCGTAAGATTAAGTAATCTCCTGTACTTAACACTCATATCACTCTTTTTGACAGGAAAGACTAGAAAATCCTAAGAGAAAGACATAAAAAATCATCTCACCACTGTTGCCTGTCAATCAAGAAATGACATCCGTATGCTTCAACATAGTAAAAGTGCAATGTCAAATACTTAACATCATTGGGTATTTCTTTTCTATCTCTTATATGCCCATGTATGATATGCTTATTAAAAGAAAAATATGCAAAGAAAAATAAAAAGCAAAAAAAATCAAAATGCTTTATATGATTGCAAGCGTGTATTCTAGGAGATGTGAGAGTTATAGGATGTACCTCGAATGTGATAGTCCCCATCAAACAGTTATGATTATGTGTATGTTAAAGTGATTTTCTCATATCTCAAATCGTCATAACATGTATACACTTATGCAATCTTGCGATGTTTTCACACACAATACGCAATATTCTTTGCTACTTTTGATACATGTGTAGGTACAATGTGATTTGGCCATCACAAGGTTTACATGTGTTAATGTATGCTCACTAAACTGTCTTGACTTGTTTTTGAAATATAAAATTGGTTAGACTTGTTGTGTGTGTGTGTGTGTGTGTGTGTGTGTTTTGGGATCTATATGCTTAACTTTTTTTGTTGAGAGATGATTTTAAGAGTTCAAAATGATTGTTTCATGCATTCTTAGATGTGTGTTCACTTTGTTACATACTTGTGTGCTGGTAGGAATGGATTGGGTTGAGCCCATTATGCATTACCTTTGCATGTCACATGTTTATGCATTCCCATGTATATGTACTTTCTATTCAATATATTTTGATATATTTTGCTGCTTAGGACTTTTCTGATTGTCTCTTTCTCCTTATCTCTCTCTAGTTTACGTTGGTTGCGTCATGGCACCTAAGCATAAAAGGCATCCACTTTGTCTGATCGTACTCCTTCTTCTATTCAGTTCTGTGATGAGCAAGCCCGAAAGGACTTCTCAGAGAACTTTTCTAGACGAGGCGTTCATTCGGAACGCCAAGTCATTTTGTCGAACTTCTCCGACATTGACCTACCCACTGTCATTCACAATAGGGGTTGGGAGTCACTGTGTGACGTCCTGGTCACTTGTCCATCTGTGCTGATCCAGGAATTTTACACCAAAATGCATGGATTTGATAATTCAGTACCTCTTTTTGTTACTGGCATTCAAGGTACGTGCATTGTGGTCACACCAGATGTTGTATCCAATGTGCTTCGCGTCCCAAGGGTAAAGCATCCTAACTAACCCCGTTGTGAGCGTCTGAGGACTGTGTCCAAAAACGAGCTTATGTTTGCTTTTTATGAGCATCCTTCTGATTGGGGTGAGCATCAGTTTACTCCATGTTCGACCTTTTCTCACTATATCTCTATTACCGAGCCCCGTGCTCGATTTTTGCTTTCTCTGTTAGAGCATCTCACTATAGATTTTCCCTTCCATTTTATTCTTTCTATCGTAGATGTATATAAGGATACGGTGACCCGTGATAAATTCATCTTCCCTTCACCTATCACGAGGCTTTTATGCCATTTTTCTGTTCCCTTTCCCATTTCTGACCATTTCTCTTTAATGTGTGCCATTGACTACGCTACCATTAAATGGAGCGAGGCGCAGCTATGTTCGAGGCAGTCTAGTACGGCAGTTCATCCCACTTCTTCTGCTCCACCCACCTCTGCTCCCTCCTCTTTTGCGAGTGGTGTGACTCAAAACACGATTATGGCGTAGTTTCAGCGCATGGATGCTCAACTTGACACACTCACTGATGAGTTGTGTCAGGTGAACACCAGTGTCGGCCGTATTGCCAGATGGCAGTCTCGCCTCGGTGGCTTCGTAGAGTCTCCCTCTCCTCTTCTCGAGGCATTTAAGGAAGATGACGATGATGATGATGGAGATGGAGACACTAGCTCACCCAGCAATGACGAGATGTCCATTTGATACTGATAGAATTTAGACCCCTTAAAACACAATTGGATTAACCTAATTAATTAGCCAAGTGATTAACTTAGTTAATTTATGCAAATCTAGGTTATCACAATCACACAATCATATCAAGAATATAAAGCTGCGAAATAATAAATAACATAAGATATGATCACCCAAGAAACCACAAGGTAAAAACCTGGGGACGATTTGACCTAGCTATCCTCAAGGTAAACTTGAATCCACTATGCGAAAGAATCGAAGTTCATACAAAAGGACTTACAAGCTCCCCGCTTGACTTCCTAATGCTAACCACCAGTAGAACTTACTAACACGACCACGTGCAAGTTCCGAATCCACGAACTCCTTTTTTCTTGGATTCTCCAATCAGCTACAAGCACCCACGCTTGTTATTCTTTAAGCTCCAAAGGCAGCAACTGAGTTGATCATCAAGATGTTGATATAATCTCTATCGTGAAATAAGTTTATGTAAAGGAAAGCTCCTCATTGATCTCACAAAAGATTCACACAAACCGCAATATGAGCAACAAAGACTTAGAGAGGTTTGGGTACAAAACCCTAGATACAAAAGAGGCACTTTCTTCTCTCTCTCAAAAAGTCCCAAAAACATTCTAGGGTTTCCCTTATATATAGGAGAGTTTTACTTAAACCCCAAGACGATTCAATAGAGTTTGGGCTGAGTTTGAATTCTGCAGAAAACGCAATCTGGCCGACTTTCAATCGATCGAGTCTAAATTTCAATCGATCGAGTCTAACTTTCGATCGATCGAGCCAGACCGAAATGCACTAATACATCTGCAGCCTCTCGATTCCTACTTTACATGAATTACACAACTTTGAACAAGCCTAAACAAGACTAAACATATTGTTTTGATCATGGATTGCCAACATTACACATTAGAGTTCTAAATACATAAAATCCTAAGTTTTTAGAACCTAACAAACTCCCCCTTTGACAATCTATGACAAAACACAAAATAAAATAATTTCAACTCCCCCTAAACAAGGCAAACATGATTCCCATAAATCAATAATTTCTCCCCCTTTTTGTCACGTATTGACAAAGACAACTCATACAAAGAGTAAACAGTCACCATATGCAATAAAGGATAAGAGAAAATAGAGAATTAAGGGGACACAAAACAATTCAACTCTATAACAAATAGAGACAACTCCTCCTATGAACAACAAAGGTTAAAAACAAGCTTCTCCCCTTATAAAAATAGGAAAAACAAAACAAGTTTTGAGAAAAACAGTTTTGGGGAAAAATAAAGGGGGTGGGGAACATAAAGACACAAACCAAAGTTAAAAACTAAGGTGATGATACACATGAAGAAAAATATTCTCTCTTTCAATAAATGCAAACATGACACTATGTGACCCATAAACAGTTGCATGACTAGAGAAAATATTTGCACATTGATTATCCATCATATCTCTTAAAAAAAATATTTTTTGTAGTTCACACATAAAAAATGGCATATACTAGAAAGTACATAACTTAAAAATTAATCAATCAATTTTTAAATCAAGTTGAGTACCCAATTTAGCAAAGTGTATGCATGCTATGTGTGAAAACAATGAGAGATATGACTGCAAAACTACACGATGGATACAGAAATCAATGCAATGCATGTGAATCCTAAACACAAATGATAGCATGAAAAAAAACATTTCATAATACATGCTCTAATGCAGTGAAACTAAGTTCAATATAAGTTTAAATTCACAAAATTGGCTTGAACACAGAGTTTCTAACAAAAACCCCAAAATTAAAAAAACCACTTGTTAGTTTTTAGGAAAAATTGACCAATTGATCATCACACAAGTTAGAGGACAGATAATAATGATCAATTACATCAAATCAACAAACCAATTTCATCAATTAAACCTAATTAGAACAAAATCCCCAATTTGGGTACATTCAAGCTCTAGAATTTCCAATTTCTCAAACTTTAAACACATTTTGCATTAAGATTAAGGAACTTTTAATCTTGGATGGCCACAACAAGATCACACACAATAAAATGTACCAAGTTTAGCAAAGAGTAACTTGTGTAGTGTGTGCAACTAGTAAAAGCTTGAGATACATGTGAGGTGATATGTGAATAGCAATCAATCACAAAGTCTACAAAATTCATCACATAGAATTTAAAAGAGACTATCACCTAAAGAGTTACATCATATAACTCCCACATCTCCTAGAACATAAGCTTGCAATCATGTAAGTTTCTTGATTTGCCTCATATTATACACACTAATTTTAATTATGTGATTTGGCATCAAACCTAATAGAACAACCAATTTTAAGCATTAAGCAATTAAATCGATGCTACACCTTATGTTCTTTTTGTGCATGTGCTACACTTTCTCAAGCACAAAATCTTACGATATGTACTAAGGTGTTCATGATTGGCTAGTGAACAGTGGTGAGATGGTTATTTATGCCTTTCTCAAAAGGTTCAAGTCCGACAGTCAAAGACATGTGACTTCAAGACAAGACAAAGTGATCAAAAACCATAAATATCTTCCCACACAGCATGCACTACAAAGTTTCAACTAGTCAAGTGCAATAAATAAGCTCATCAAAGCTAAACAAAGTACACAAGCTTGTTATGTAAAGATAATATGGCCAATCCTTGATTATAAATCCAAGATGTGTAATACAAAATACAAAAATCTTTTTGGTTTTAAAAAAAAATTTATGACCAAAAACAAAAAGTACATATTATGCTAAATGATCAATGCAAATGCAATGCATGACAATGCTTAACTAAGCTATAGAGAGTACACAAACAAGAAATATTAATTTCTTAATTAACCCTTGAGTACATGTACAAACTAGTATATATTCACACAAAATCAGAAATAGCTTAGCATTTATATAACACATGCTATTCAAGTTTCTCCACAATGTCAAGCATGTTCTAAATCAAGAGAGAGATATCATAACTCATGTAATCCTCAAGAAAAATAAAACTAGACACAAAATAAAATATTTTTGTCTTTTTGAAAATTTTCAATGTTTTTGGATTTTTTTTTTTAATAAAAACAACCTAAAAAAAAAAAAACAAAAACAAAAACAAGACATGTCCACAAATAATTGAAAGAATTAAATCAAGAACAAGTCAGCAACACTCACCTTGGAGAATCTTTTCTCACCCATATAGCACGATTCTTCGGTTTTGTAGGTGAAAATCCATGTGAAGCAGAGTGTATTTGAGGGACTACACCAATCTTATGAGAAAGACTAAAATCCTGCAAATTCCTTTTACAAGCCAACAAGCTCAAATTTTTCAAAAGAATATGAAACAATTTATATGGACTTATGGCAGGAGAAATATCATCACATATCCTAGATTGACATACAGAATGCTTAAATTTCAACTTATGACAATTAGGACAAATGTGACCACGAACACCACAAAAGTGGCAGACAGAAACAAATTTAGGAATATCAGTATTCCTAACAACAAATCTAGTCTCAGATTTTGATTTTTTCCTCAACAAATAACAGTTTGGTCTAATATGACTAACAACACCACAACGGTGACAAGTAGGCACAAAAACAAAATTCTCATGCTCTCTAACAGTAGGTTTAGACTTAGGTGTATAAATTTCAGCGTCTACATCAGAACTTTTACATTTGTCTAACCTAGCAAAATAAGCATTTTCTTTATTATTCCTATTAAAAGGAGGGATATAAACTTTCTCAGTTTTAGGCTTAAGAGAAATTGAAACACTTCTGTTATCAACAGCAGGCTTGGTACTAGTCAAATTTTCAATTTTAGCTTTAGATTTAACTAACTTTTGTTCCAAGCTTTTTATCTTCTCATCTTGAGAGGAAATTTGATTTCTCAAAAATTTATTCTTTTTATTAGACTCATCTAATCTCACAATCAAATCCTCTTTTTCAAGATTAGCCAATTTTAACTCTTCCTTGAATTTCTTAGAAATTTTCAAAGATTTTGATAATTCCTTACGAAGAGTTTCAAAAGCATCAAAAAAATCAACAGAAAAAATAGTGTCCTTTTTATTCAAAACATCACAAACATGAGCAGAAAGACACTTCAAATTATCCATGATAACAGGGGTCAAGAATCAGCTCTTAAATCAAAAAATCTAAAACAGAAAAGCTACCTGCTCTGATACCACTTGATAGAATTAAGATCCCTTGAAATACAATTGGATTAACCTAGTTAATTAGCCAAGTAATTAACTTAGTCAATTTATGCAAATCTAAGTTATCACAATCACATAATCATATCAAGAATATAAAGCAACGGAATAATAAATAACACAAGATATGATCACTCAGGAAACCACACGGTAAAAACCTGGGGAGGATTTGACCTAGCTATCCTCAAGGTAAACTTGAATCCACTATGCGAAAGAATCGAAGTTCATACAAAAGGACTTTCAAGCTCCCCGCTTGACTTCCTAATTCTACCCACCAGTAGAACTTACTGACACAACCACGTGCAAGCTCCGAATCCACGGACTCCTTCTTTCTTGGATTCTTTAATCAGCTACAAGTACCCACGCTTGTTATTCTTTAAACTCCAAAGGCAGCAACCGAGTTGATAATCAAGATGTTGATATAATCTCTATCTTGAAAACCCTAAGTTTATGTGAAGGAAAGCTCCTCAATGATCTCATAAGAGATTCACACAAACCGCAATATGAGCAACAAAGACTTGGAGAGGTTTGGGTACAAAATCCTAGATACAAAAGAGGCACTCTCTTCTCTCTCTCAAAAAGTCCCAAAAACATTCTAGGGTTTCCCTTATATATAAGAGAGTTTTACTTGAACCCCAAGATGTTTAAATTGAGTTTGAATTGAGTTGGAATTCTGCAGAAAATGCAATCTGGCCGCAATCGATCGAGTCTAACTTTCGATCGATCGAGCCAGGCTGAAATGCACTAATACATCTGCAGCTTCTCAATTCCAACTTACATTAATTACACAACTTTGAGCAAGTCTAAATAAGACTAAACATATTGTTTTGATCATGGTTTGCCAACATTACACATTAGAGTTCTAAATACATAAAATCCTAAGTCTTTAGAACCTAACAGATACTCTTACCCTTTATTACTCGTGACAAAAAGGGGGAGTAGTTTTGGATATGAGAGTAGTCACTCTCATAGGGGGAAGGTTAGTATAGGAGATTTTTGTTAGAGTGAGTGTTGATATTGAGGGATATAGTGAGGTTTTTATGTATCTTTTTTTCTTTTCTCTCCTTTTTAGATACATTGTTCTTGTATATGGGTCTTGTGACCATTTTGACATACATTGTACTTATATTCTTTATATATTGATGTATGTTTTTCACCTACCCTTACATGTGTTGTTTTTTTTCTCTCTTTATACACATGTTTCTTGTACTTGTATAAAATCTATTATTTCTGTTTCACACTAAGATGCCTTGATGAGTTTTGTTTAAAGTGTTTCAGAAATACATGTTCTCAAAGTCTATTTGCCATAAACTATCTTCTTGCAAAGTTTTTCGAGAGTTTGTGTTAGGATAAATTTTATTGTATTCAACAAGTGAATATGAGTTGAGTGGTTTATAACTTCTCTCATATCTCATTTGTTTGTTGTGGTTTTGTCACGGATTGCCAAAGGGGAAGATTTTTAGGACATATGTGATTCAGTGTTAGGAACATATGTCACTATTTTATGTAATTGGCTAATCCTTTGACAAAACACACTTTACTTGTAATTGGGTAGATCCAAGATGTGTTTAATGCTTCAAGAAACCTTGTTTCAAGTTCAAGTGTTAAAGTCATGCAAGTCTGTCCAAGAATCAAGTCAAAAAGTGTTGTTCATTAAAGCTTGACAGCTAGCTCGACAGCTAGCATCTATCGAGATTTAAAGAGAATTGTTTCAGCCTGAGGCTGGACAGCTGCTCGATAGATAGGGTATCTATTGAGGTTTATGAAGTTCAGTTTTTCGAGACTGTTTTTCATCCAATCTGTGAGTATGTGTTTGGGCTTTCTTTTCTCACAACCCTAAACATATATAAGGATTATTTTAAGGGCTGTAAAATGTGACACAAGTTACATAAGAGTAAATTTCATAAGTGTGAAGAAGAGTGTGACCGGAAACCTAGTTTGCCCTAGTTCTTGAAGAAGCTATCGTGTTTGTACACTGTAGGGTTTTGTGACCAAGCAACTTCATGATCTTCATCGTCTGGACGAACTGAAGAACTCTGCAGCCAATATCCTTCTCAAGTTGGTGATCAAGTCGCGTACTGGGATCCGCGCAATTGGTTAGTCACATACTAGGAGCCATGCATTGAAAATGAGAGATTGTCACTACAGAATAAGTCTAATTGGGTATTGGGGTAAGGGTTCAACTGTAGATTGGTATAAGGTACTGGAATTCTTTTACTTGTAACCGCTTGTTGTGATAATAGTGGATTCTCAGGAGTAGTGACCTTGAAATCACTCGATGGGGTTTTTGTCGTGTAGGTTTTCCCCATTTGTATACAAATCAACGTGTCGATTTTATTTCCGCTGCTTACTTAGTTTAATTGGTGATTTGTTTGTGTTACCATGCTTTGCATGTTAATTTGATTAATTAATAAACTTGGCTAATTAATCAATTAATTCATCATAAGGGGTCAATACTTTTTTGGCCTATCACTTTCGCAGCGAAAATTAGGCATCGCTTTGCCTAAGGAGACATGGACTATGACAATCACACTGGAAGGGGTGAGCAGGTATATATATACATACATCATGCACAAATGCAAGTACATAAAGCAGGAAAGTAAATGCCTACATCCCTAGAGGATTGCCTAAAATATAGGTGCAGGAAAGCAAACAGGGGTCATTATACTCTAGAGATGAGGATGAATGGTACATGGCATGTTGTACCTAATACAATCCATCTAAGAGAGAAATGAGGAGAAAGAAAGGGGATTTAAAAGAGTACATAACCAAATGGGAAAGGCTAGACCCCTAAATCTATTGAACATGGCCGCTTGACTTATATCCACATGCCTGCATCCTCGCTCTTTTTGCTTGCGCCTGGGAGACTATGCCCTAGCTCCATGCGTCCTCGTTCCATATGCGTACATGAAAAAGCAAAGACAAGAAACCTGCGGACAAGCAATGAAAGGAAAAATATGCAAAAGCATATGAAAGAGGCATAAAGCAAATAAGCATGATAGACATGGCAAGCAGAGAAACAAGAAAGCAAGCAAACAAGCAAGAAAGCAAACAAAATGTGTTGTCTGCAAGGGACAAATGTAAGTTTGGATCAAATGTCTATAACGTCATTGTGTTGAAGTATGGACGACACACTAGCAAGCAAGACTCATGCATGAACATGTGAGCAAGCTTGTAAGGATGCATAGAAAGCCAACGGGCAGCACAAACAATCATGGTAAGCATAGCATCGCACGAAGCGAAAAAGGGAAGGGTACGCACAAAGCAACCCGGCATCCGGAGATGCCTCCCAAATGGTTACATTCGAACAAGGCCTCATGGACGTTGGATGTAACCACGCAACCACAAACCCACTAAGGACGTCAAGCGTGGCAAAGCCTAGAACAAGGGAGGCTAGCACAAGCATAAAGCATATAAGCAAACAAGCATAGACATGCAAATAGGGTGATCCAAACCCTTTTGATGTGGGCCTTGGTGTATGGACGATGACAAAGACCATAAGGTCTAAATCGGGTTTGAACCAATAGGCTAAAACACAAGAAAATGCGATAAAAGGAACAAAAGGGCTACAATAGCACATGATATGACAAAAAAAAAAGCCTAGGCCTAAACACATGAACATGGCAAGAAGTAGCAAGCATATTGATCTAACATGGGAAATAGCATAGTGCATATAGAGAAGAGGACCTAAGCACGCAAGCATGTGAAAACATAGATCTAGACATATAGGCATAGAAACATGCATGTAAACATGTAGATCTAAGCAAGGCATGGCCAAAAATGTGATATCAAGCATGTGAGCATGTAACCCTAACATCAACACAGAACAAAAAGAGGAACAAAACATAGGAAAACATGGCATTAAGCATAAAGCATGTAGGAAAGACAAATAGACATGTAAACAAGCATAGAAACATGTGGATCTAGCCAAACAACACATGGGAAAGATAGATCTAGGCACAAACACATGGTATGAGACATGGAAGCATGTGGATCTAAACATCAAAACATAGGAAAGAGAAGATCTAAGTATAGAAAGCATGGCATAAAGCATAAAGCATGTAGATCAAGACAAATAACATATAAACAAGCATGGAAGAACATGGATCTAAACTAAGAACATACTAGGAGCAAGATAAAGCAAGAAACATGCTAAGGAAAGTAATAAATCATGTTATTAAGGAAAAAATAAGCTAGAAAAATCTTGAAAAAAGCTTGGGAAAGAAAGGGGTGTGGGTTGTAGCTAAAAAGCTACATCCACACCCCTAAACCTCAAATCCAAGATATGGAACCAAGGAGAGGAAGATTAGAGGGGAAGAACAATACTTTGTATTTTTTGTGAAGAGAGAAGAATCAAGAAATTTTGATGTATTTTTTATGTGTTTTTGGTGGGAAAATGTGTTGGGAAGAGACGAAAAAATGCCTAAAAAACGCCTAAACAGCTCCCAAAAACCCAATTTTTCAGTTCTGGTCCAATCTAAGGTGCCAGGGGCTATTTATAGCCCTTGGCACGCTTTACGAGGCACTAGCTAGGCCTGGCAGCCCAACAAGGTGCACTGGGTTGATGTCATCGTGACATCGACAAATTCGTATTGTTACATTTTTTGGTTCCAACTTCGGACGCACATTTAAATGTCTTCCCAGACTCCAATTGGTGTCCCTAAAAATCTCTGGATGTCTAGTCTTCATAACACTAAAGAAATTAAAATTACAACTGTCGGATAAAAGTTATGACCTTAGGAAGCGTGCTGATGCGCTTTTCATGGTTTTTTCAATATCTCAACCGTTTTAACTCCGATTTCAACCCATGAATAGTCGTTGGAATGAGAATTTGATTATCTTCACAATGGAATTGGTTTCAACTTGTTTTGATGACCAGATCAAGATTAGGGTTTCTGGGGCCCACTAAGAGTCAACTCCGGGTCAAACTTGGTCAAAGTTGCTAAAAATATCTAAGGAGCTCGGGTTCGATATAAAATCATGAAAAATGTTGTTTTGTGAGGGTTTTGACCTTATTTGACCTTTGGTCAACCTAGGGTTGACCAGGGGCATTTTGGTCATTTTGGCTGAAAAATGCACTTTGAGCGCTTTGATGTCCGAACAGGTTGTGCCACGCCATTATATACGTTCTCATGACCCCATGGAGAGAAAATGATATTTTTTGGTTTTTCAAGGTCTGCCACGCAAATCGAGGGCAGAAAAAATATGGTATCAATAATGCATACACACTTGCTCACACTATGTTTTAATGTTGCACTATTGATAAGTGGAAGACAATGAGAGAGTTAAACATACTTTTATTTCATATTATTGAATATTTGAACACAACACAAATTAGTTGATTTTCATGGTCCTCTTACTCTTTTGCATTTATTTTTGGTTGAGTGATTTAAAAAATAAAAAATAAAAAATTAATCTTACCTTGAAAAGACTATAAATATGTAGTGAAACTACTAAATTAATTTTTAATGTCTCAAAATGTATATGTTTCTTTACTCTAATTTAGTTTACTTTTTTTTGTAATATATGTACAACACTATCCAAAACCACCTTATATAAAATATTACAAAATTATCCGTGCATCGCACACACAACTTACTAGTTATTACTAAAAGTTGAAGCTTAGCATTTAATGTTACTACGCTCAAGTTGAGCCACATCAGCAACCACGTCATCGTTTTTTGTTTCCAATTTTTCTTATATATTTTTTTAAACATTTTCTCATTTAAGGTGACTTAAAAACTCCATTATTTAAAAATTAAAATAATTTTTAACCATTATTTTTATTATTAATTTTCCAAAACTCTCCCTCCCTTTTATCTCTTCATCTCTCCGCTACTTTCTACCTTAATATCATTCTTTATCTACTTTTTGTCTTTCTTTATTTTGACTCTTCTTATTCTTAACATCTTACTATAAATTTGACATTTTCTTTTTCATTCTATGCATAGTTTTCTCACACAAAAAAAGCTTACCCCTCTCTCTCTCTCTCTCTCTCTCTCTCTCTCTCTCAATTTGTTTTTCATTTTTTGTTTAATTTTTATTTATTTTTATGCATCAATTCTTTAGGTTGATGAATTTTTGTGTTAATTAGAATTCTACTTTGGGTTGATGCAATTTAGTTTTGTGTGTTAAGTTGTTATATTTTATATTCCCCTTGATTAAATATTATCCTACTGCATTATATATATAGTATATAATAATATAATGTTATTATATTACATAGAATAACTTGGATAATTTGATGTTTATTGTTATATATTTTATTTTAACTCTTTTTTCTTCTCATCTTATTTTATTCAACATTTAAATCTAGTCACATCCTCCATACTATTACATTAAGCAGCACAAATCAAGAAAATGGCTAGACACAAACTTGCCTTCCTTTACCATACATTAGGGAAATCAAAACATTTGTGTGATAAAGGGTCATATAATTTATAATTTAAATAGCACTCTTTGAATGTGTCTAAGCCTATAGATTGAGCAATTTCTAGACTTAAAAGGCTATTGAGAATGAACTTTTTGAATCAAGACTAAAAAAATATGAACTACTATATATCATTTAGATAAAAACTTTTATCATAGATACATTATTATTATTATTATTATTATTATTTTGGCCACAAATTTAAATCACGCAAACTTAATAATTTTATATTATGTGTTAGTATCGTCTCTACTTCTTCTTCTTCTTCTAAAAAATATTGTGTACTATCTTTAAAGGATGCCAACAATATTGATCTTAAGGGGAAAAGTTACATAAAATATTGAGAAAATATTGTTTTATATTACTGTAGGGTCTGGTTTTTGGTGCCCAAGCCCAAAGGATATGGGTCAAAGGCCCAACGAACCCCGAACAATAAATTTGTAGAGAGTGGATCGAAGGTCTAGGCGCTGGCCGGCGTTCACGAAGCGTGAACTCCTTTCTCCTTTTACTGAAAAATACTTATAACAGTTTACAACTGGAGGGTGCTCCTCGGCCCATGGCCGAGGAGGCCTTTTGCCCTTTTTCTTCCCTCTCCTTTTCCCCCCCCCCCCTTTTTCTGGAGGGATTCCCTTACATTATATACCCTTTACCCAACCAATCCTAGTCCTACACTTGTTGAGCGATCTGGACATTGCTCAGGTGTTTGTCCCATCAGCCGCCTTCTCAGTCTCTTTGGGAGTCGCGGCAACCAAGGCGACGCTGGCACGGGGTCCTTTCCTCATTAATGCGGCCAGGGCGGTAGTCAGGTACATTTAATGTGGAGGTGACTGTTTGTCATGAGCTTGTCCCTCAAGTTCTCGGTCATCCGATGATAGGGTCGTCCTCGGATTTAGAGTGCCTTCTCGGCTCGAGCCTTCGGCCCAGGACCGAAGCGGGCTGGGCCGTAGGATTCTTTGGCCCCACAATAGCCCCTCAAAATCTTGCTGTCCGCATCCTCGGGCGGAGAGGAGGATTTTGATGTCTTCGGGCTTACGACGCGTCCCATCGAGTTTGGCCTTCTGTTAGTACTGGAGTCTTTTCAACTGCCCCAGACGTGTTAATGGCGCCTCGAAGCGCGCAATGCGCCCTTCATTAAATCAAGACGGCCCTGTGCTCCCCACGTTCAGCGGGAGGATGATAATCCAACGGTGGGGATTCGCCTAACATTTATGGGCGGAAAAACCCGCGCGGCTCCTTGATTTGGGGTATAAATACCCATTCGAAAGGCCGGTTCCTCTGTTTATTCGCACCCAAGAGTCTACATCTCCAGCATAAAAAGCCTGTCCGAGGAGCTCCTACTCATTTCTGTAAGTCACTCTTTCTCTCTTCGAACTTTCTCCTTCTCCATCTCTGCCTCTTTTTCATTTGCTCTCTCTTAGCTCGCTTAGGCATCATTTGGGATGGGTAGATTTAAGAAGTATGTCTTCACTGAGGAGGCGATGGAGAAATTCATCGCCGATTATAAGATACCGGCCAATGTGGGCTTGAGGTATTGTGAGGAGGGTGAGTGGAGCTTCCGGAGGCAGGAGGGTGAGGTGGTGATTCCCATCATTGCCTTCGTTGAAGGTGGCATGAGGATACCCATGGGGCCGGTGATGAGGGACTACCTGACGTACTTCCGGCTAGCCCCCACCCAGTGTGCCATCAACGTCTTCAGGATTCTGGGCAGTGTGGACGCCTTGAACGAGAGGATGGGACTAAGATTGAGCCACCATGACGTTAACTGGTGTTATAACCTCCAGTGCCTGAAGGGCAAATCTTACTATCTGAAGACCAGGGATGACAGGGTCCAGCTCATTCAGTACCTCCCTGAGTCCAGCAAGGGGCTGAACAAGGACTTCCTCATCGTGTCTGGAGGGTGGCACGATGGCCTTCACTGCCCAACGACGGAGGGGACCCCAGGTGGGCAGTGGGAAAATAGGGAGAGGGTTCTAGGACCTTAATCAGTTCTATCCTTTACTTTGTCCATTTCTTTTTGCACCGTCTGGTTTCTAATGTGAATGTGTTTCCTCTTGCAGATCCACACGCCTTCACGCGCCACTTCAGCCTGATCAACCGGGAAGACTTGCAAAAGGCGCTGAGGGCAGAGGTTTTCGTGAACGAGGCCGACAATCAGGTTAGGGCCACTCACCAGATCTTGAAATACGACCCGACTCACAAGTCATTTGCAGCGCCGAAGTACGTGATCAGAGCAAAGGATCCTCGGCTTCGAAAAATAACCGTGACCGAGGACGGGTTCCGGTTTCCCGAGGTGCCCTCTACATCAGAAGGCGTAGTACCTGCGGGTCCCTTTTCCTCCCTCAGATCCTCAGAGGTTGCCGAAGAAGGCCTGGAGAGGGAAGTGGAAGTTGCTGACTTTGGCCCAGCCGAGGACGAATTTGACGTGTTTGAACAAGTCCTTCAGTCCGAGGACCTTCCGGGAGACTTGGGTGACTCTTGTCTGACAGAAGCAGATTTCCAAACGCCTAAGTCCCCTCCTCGGCGCGAGATGGGTTACAAGAAGAGGCCCCAACCTAGCCTGTCGGACCTAATCGAAGGCCGACCGGGGAAATCCAAGCCCGAGCTTCCTCCTCCTCCTCCCCCCAAGACTCGCTCTGCCCAGGGCAGGTCGGCCCCTACCCAGTCAAGGCCTCCCCCTTCTCCGCCCAAGACGAGTCTGCCTTCTAGGCACGAGCCCTCCGATCCCAAGCAGAAGAAGGATAAGGGTAAGAGGCCGGCTGAGGAAAAGTCTGGGTCCCCACGGGAGGAGGATGATACTCGGCGGCCATCCAAACAGTTGAAGATAGGCTCCCGAGGCCAGGATATGCAGGTTGACGCCCAGCCCAAGCCTCAAGCCTGGCTTCCTGCCCCAATGCTCCATGGGGGGCCGCTGAGGGAAGACTCCTCTCTCAGGGATTTCAGAGAGGGTGAGGGCGCGTACGTGGCCGACGCGCTGGAAAGGTGCCTGCTACTCCCGGCTGACATGGCGGAGCTGGGGACTATGAGGAGCAGGGAGGTCTTCCTTTGCCTCAAGCGGTATTTGGGAATGGTAAGTCCCTCAACACTTATGACTTTTCCAGTTTTAGTTTTCTCTTCCCCTTATCTGAGCTCGGCTAACCGTGTACTCGTCTTGTTGGGCAAGCCATTCAAGCCACTTATAGGTTGGAAGACGTGGCCCATAACCAGGGGAAAGCCATGGACGTGGAGCATGAGAAATGCCTGGAGGCCACACGGGTCCTTAAAAACTCTGAGGCTGATCTTGCCAAGGCCCGGGAGGAGCTGAGTGCGATGACCAGTGCTCGGGATACTGCCATGTCAGGCCTCGCCGGCTTCCAGAAGCAGGCCGAAGATTACTCAAAGCGCCTGGGTGAGGCAGAGGAGCAGTTGAAGACTGCAAATGAGCTACTTGCTGATCTGCCAAAGAAGGTGGCTGCCGCCGAGGGGGACAAGAGGGCAGCTGAGTGGGCAAGGGACGAGGCCGTGAGGGCCAAGTTTGAGGATGACCAGGGCAGGAAGGAAGCCCTGGCCACTAAGCAGGAAGCTGAGGAGGAGGCTTATGCTGCGGGGATGGCAGAGACAGAAGCAGCCTTTAAGGCTCAAGTTCTCGGATTGTGCAAACGCTACTCTGCTGAGGTTTGGAGGGAGGCTCTCAGACAGGCCAGGGTCGAGGCCTCGTCCAACTTGTGGAAGGAGGAGAGTGTGTACTACCCTCCTGCCATCCGCGAGGCAGCTCTAGGTGGCGCTGAGGCCGAGGAGGTTGCAAAGGAAGCCGGTGCCGCTGCGGGTGAGGACACCTCAATAGCTGAACCCACGAGCGAGCTTGCCCAAGGAAGTGACCCTTCCAAGGTAGCAGAATCAGGTGAGGGCCCCGTTGAGGAGGCGCCCCAGGAGGTTGCGAAGTCCACCTCTGAAGTTGAAGTTCCTGCTGCTGAGGAGGCAGCCGTACTTGCCACGCCTTCGCAGGCTGTCCCTTCTGGCCAAAACTCAGAAGGCCCTGAAGCTGCTATGGTCCAGCCCCCTGCTGAGGGAGGAAAATAAGTAGGCAGGGCAGGCCCCTCGACGCCGTCGTCTCTCTTGTCTTTTGTGTCCTTCTTTTTTTTAGATTGTAATGTGGTGTTCATCATGTAATCTTTATGGATTTAATGAAATACGGGTTTTGTTTCTTTTCCTGTTTGTTGTGGTTGCTTGCTTGCTTGCACGCTATTCGCTATTTCTTTACTTGCACGATTTTAACTTCAATTGCATCTCGGCCAATCGCGGCATCAATTATTATAACGAGGGCATGTATGCTTGGGTGGACCCATCGTTCCCTAAGGGCCAGGTAGAAAATTCTTTGGGTAGACACTTAGGATCCCCTTGAAGTAGTTGGCTTCCCTGCAGGCTTGAGTTCGAGGACCATAGAGTGCTTTTGGTTCTGTCTAACACTTAGAATCCTCTAAAGGAGTTAGTTTTCCCATGGGTCTGAGTCCTGGGACCATGCGGTGCTTTTGGTTCCGTCTAACACCTAGAATCCTCTGAAGGAGTTAGTTTCCCCATAGGCCTGAGTCTTGGGACCATGCAGTGTCTTGGTTCTGTCTAACACTTAGGATCATCTGAGGTGGTTAGTTTCCCCGTGAGCCTGAGTCCGAGGACCATGCAGAGCCTTGGTTCTGTCTAACACTTGGTCTTCTGAAGTAGTTAGTTTCCCCACAGGCCTGAGTCCAAGGACCATGCAGAGCCTTGGTTCTGTCTAACACTTGGTCTTTGAAGTAGTTAGTTTCCCCATAGGCCTAAGTCCGAGGACCATGCAGAGCCTTGGTTCTATCTAACACTTGGTTTTCTGAAGTAGTTAGTTTCCCCATAGGCCTGAGTATGAGGACCATGCAGAGCCTTGGTTCTGTCTAACACTTGGTCTTCTGAAGTAGTTAGTTTCCCCATAGGCCTGAGTCCGAGGACCATGCAGAGCCTTGGTTCTGTCTAACACTTGGTCTTCTGAAGTAGTTAGTTTCCCCATAGGCCTGAGTCCGAGGACCACGCAGAGCCTTGGTTCTGTCTAACACTTGGTCTTTGAAGTAGTTAGTTTCCCCATAGGCCTGAGTCCGTGGACCATGCAGAGCCTTGGTTCTGTCTAACACTTGGTCTTCTGAAGTAGTTAGTTTCCCCATAGGCCTGAGTCCGAGGACCATGCAGAGGCTTGTTTCTGTCTAACACTTGGTCTTCGAAGTAGTTAGTTTCCCTATAGGCCTGAGTCCGTGGACCATGCAGAGCCTTGGTTCTGTCTAACACTTGGTCTTCTGAAGTAGTTAGTTTCCCCATAGGCCTGAGTCCGAGGACCATGCAGAGCCTTGGTTCTGTCTAACACTTGGTCTTCTGAAGTAGTTAGTTTCCCCATAGGCCTGAGTCCGAGGACCATGCAGAGCCTTGGTTCTGTCTAACACTTGGTCTTCTGAAGTAGTTAGTTTCCCCATAGGCCTAAGTCCGAGGACCATGCAGAGTCTTGGTTTTGTCTAACACTTGGTCTTTGAAGTAGTTAGTTTCCCCATAGGCCTGAGTCCGAGGACCATGCAGAGCCTTGGTTCTGTCTAACACTTGGTCTTCTGAAGTAGTTAGTTTCCCCATAGGCCTGAGTCCGAGGAGCATGCAGAGCCTTGGTTCTGTCTAACACTTGGTCTTTGAAGTAGTTAGTTTCCTCATAGGCCTGAGTCCGAGGACCATGCAGAGCCTTGGTTCTGTCTAAAACTTGGTCTTTGAAGTAGTTAGTTTCCCCATAGGCCTGAGTCCGAGGAGCATGCAGAGCCTTGGTTCTGTCTAACACTTGGTCTTCTGAAGTAGTTAGTTTCCCCATAGGCCTGAGTCCGAGGACCATGCAGAGCCTTGGTTCTATCTAACACTTGGTCTTCTGAAGTAGTTAGTTTCCCCTTGGTTCTGTCTAACACTTGGTCTTCTGAAGTAGTTAGTTTCCCCATAGGCCTGAGTCCGAGGACCATGCAGAGCCTTGGTTCTGTCTAACACTTGGTCTTCTGAAGTAGTTAGTTTCCCCATAGGCCTGAGTCCGAGGACCATGCAGAACCTTGGTTCTGTCTAACACTTGGTCTTCTGAAGTAGTTAGTTTCCCCATAGGCCTGAGTCTGAAGACCATGCAGAGCCTTGGTTCTGTCTAACACTTTCATTTCTCTGTAAGTAGGGGTTTGTCCTCGGACTGCTTTACTGGAGACGATTCCTCCTTCGGACGGATTATGATCTTACACGTGGCGTTGATCTTACCTCCAGCTCGAGCCCCCATCTTTTTTATTTGCGAAGCGTCCCTTGGCCGTTCGTGTTCCGCGCTTCATTATTAGCCCCGCTAGTAATTCCCTTTTCGAATTCTGCGTGAATTAATTCTCACCAACCCTCCTCCTCTATATAAGGCTTTCCGGGGGGATGGTTTCTCCATACTCCATGAACCTCCCAACACAAACAGAAAGAAACACACCCCTTCAACTCCCCATGCCCTTTAATAACCCCGCCGAAATTGTGACCGGAGTTAGGAGATATGGGGCGGCTTTGGACGGGTGTGAGGACATCCGTGCCAAGAGCCGTTGTGGCCGCAGCCCCCACTGGGCTTCCGGTGCGGCAGAGTCTAGGCGTAACCCCGATGGCGCCATGCACGGTGGCCCGGAGGGATGTCGTTGGAGTACCTAACGTCTCTTCCCAGTGCGCACTCCCGACGGAGGAGACATGCAAACTCACATCATGGGCGGTGCTCGAGTGTTGCCGTCACCAACGGCCAACGCTTATGGGGGTTGGAGAGAATCAAGGAGACATCACGGGGGGAGGGCGTCCCGGAGCCCCTGTATCTGCTCCTCGCTTTATTCAAGCTCCGCCGCTCCGAGAAAGGAGTTGTTGGTGGCCTTGAAACAAGCTAGCCCCAGCCCCCTTCTGCCCGCTTACTGTCAAGCTCTCCCATTCTCTTGATGCCAGTAAGGGTACGGGTTGACACTTCCCTCTAGCTAGTTTTAGGACGGGTCCGCCTGGGCCTCTGATTGTAGGACTAGCTGGTAGGAACAGTTTTAAAACAAGCCTGCCTGAGCCTCTGATTGTAATTTGTAACTGTTTCTTTTTATGAAATAATATCAAGTTTTCTTTCTTTGCTGTTGAATCTTCTGTCTCCAGCTTTTGTCTTTCTGTAGTGTTTGTTTGGTAGTTCATTTTTTTTTTGCATCACCACCGATCTTCTGTAGAATATCTATTTAGAACAGTCGCCTGTTGCGCCGGCCGGCGCACTAATCCTTTCCACAGACGGCGCCAATTGTAGGGTCTGGTTTTTGGTGCCCAAGCCCAAAGGATATGGGTCAAAGGCCCAACGAACCCCGAACAATAAATTTGTAGAGAGTGGATCGAAGGTCTAGGCGCTGGCCGGCGTTCACGAAGCATGAACTCCTTTCTCCTTTTATTGAAAAATACTTAGAACAGTTTACAACTGGAGGATGCTCCTCGGCCATGGGCCGAGGAGGCTTTTTGCCCTTTTTCTTCCCTCTCCTTTTTCCCCCCCCCCTTTTTCTGGAGGGATTCCCTTACATTATATACCCTTTACCCAACCAATCCTAGCCCTACACTTGTTGAGCGATCTGGACATTGCTCAGGTGCTTGTCCCATCAACCGCCTTCTCAGCCTCTTTGGGAGTCGCGGCAACCAAGGCGACGCTGGCGCGGGGTCCTTTCCTCATTAATGTGGCCAGGGCGGAGGTCAGGTACATTTAATGCGGAGGTGACTGTTTGTCATGAGCTTGTCCCTCAAGTTCTCGGTCGTCCGATGATGGGGTCGTCCTCGGATTTAGAGTGCCTTCTCGGCTCGGGCCTTCGGCCCAGGACCGAAGCGGGCTGGGCCGTAGGATTCTTTGGCCCCACAATTACAATCTACTAAAAATACTTTTTAAATATTTAAACCTTTCTATTTTTCATATCATTGACGCATTTTACAACTACCATATGTGTTAATTTAAGTCTTAATATTCTTAAGTTGTTTTGGCAAAAAGAAAAAAAAAATAAATAAATAAAAGGTTGTCACAAAAGAGGAGTTCATGTAAAGTTTTTTGCAAAATGAAATATCTATTTTGTAAGGCTACCAAACTTGATAATTTGCAAATGATGGAACCACTTGCAACAATATTTGCATAGTTATATAGTTCTAGCTAAAGCAATCGAGTATATTTTTTAGTCTTCAAAAAACACATATCTATCAGTGGTTAAATGTTCATCTTGGGTAGTTTTAACTTTTCATATAATTTTACCTTTACATATTCATCTATTTTAATTTATACTTTTTTTTCAGAAAAAACACTTTAGTTTAGATATTTATAAGTAAACAATGAAATAATGATTCATGAATAATATATATATATATATATATATATATTTTATCTATACATATTTATCTTGTGTGATTGTAACTTTACATATAATTTTGCATTTATATATTCATCTACTTTAATGTAGATGTTTGTAACTTAATAATGAAATCTATAAACAAGCTAATTAAAACAATCATATTTCTGCAATTCAAAAAGTCACAATTTCTTTTTTTCAAAAAAGGCCTTTTACATTTCCTTGGAATTATTTTTAAATTTTTTTTTATAAAAACTTTGACATACCACTAACCTAACCACTTCAAACATTTAAAAAAAAAAAATTTAAGGCTCATTATTACTTGCATTAATATATTATGGATATCTTAATTGATTGAGAACAAACTAGAGAAATTCCTTTAATATTTTCTTGAAAATTCAAAAGAAGAAAAAAAAAAAAAAAAACCTTTGACATATCACTAGCGTAACTACATCTATAACTATTTAAGCCATCCATGATATCTATTTCTTATTGATAACCATAAAATTTACAACTAGCAAGGGAACATACAAAGTAATAAAAAATAAATGAAGGAAGAAAAAAAGAAATGAAATCAAACGTCAATTAATAGCCGTTATTTGGACAATATAAAGGTGGTCAAGAGGAGTAAGAAATAAAATAGAGATGGCTATACAGTGGACATTGAAAATTTTATAGTGCAATAAAATCAACCATTACATTCACTTAATTAAATCAATAATCAAAAATTAAATATAATAATACAAAATTTAAACTTAAAACTAATCAAACTCTAACTAGGGAAATTCTATTTCCTATCATAACTAAAAATGAGATATTCTTCAGTAATTTAGAAATTATATTAGAAATAAAGTTGGAAAATTTTATAATCTCATTTTTTGACATTTCATTTAACCTTATTTATATATATATATATATATATATATATATATATATATATATAATCATAATCTTCATACCCCATGATTTAAAAAAAAAAAATCAAATGAATAGTTCTACCTCTTAATTAATGTTTATGTTATGCAAATCATCAACCAATAAATATATGATAATGGTAAAAAACGCTATAAACAAGACTATGAAAAATATGATAAAACTATTTTAAAAAAACAAAAACTCTTTATAAAGTTCAGAGACTAAAATAGTATTTTACCTAAAAAATAATCACACGCAACGTGAAGGTCTGTGATTAGTACACATAATGCCCACCAATTCTTTCATGTCTTCTATCTGACTATATGTATGTGGTATTGAGACAGATCCAATTAGACAATGGATAATAGATTGGACAACCTGAACTCACATCATTGAAAGGATTGTTCAAGGGCTTCTTTACCTCCATCAGTGTTCAAGGTTACAAATCATTCATAGAGATTTGAAGGCCAGCAACTTCTTGCTGGATAAAGACATGAATCCTAAAATATCAGATTTTGGATTGACAGGAATTTTTTGTGGGAATGGGTCACAAGCAACCAACCGAATAGTGGGGACTTAGTACATATAATCCATAAGTACGTATGCTCTACAGCAAATATCAGTAATAAATATGAAGTGTTCACAATGAAGCTACTAACTAGTTTGTTTAACAATGAAATACAATGGCTATATGTCCTCGAAATATGCCATGGAAGGCCTCTTCTCAATTAAATCTGACGTTTTTAGTTTTGGAGTATTATTGTTAGAGATCTTGAGTTGCAAGAAGAATACTGCTTTCTATCAAAGTGACTCTATCAATCTTATTGGATATGTGAGTAATGGACCCTCTTACTTTTAGGTTAAAAAATACTTAGACAATGTGTTTGACCATTTGAGTCCATGTGTGTATTATACCATCTCTTGACTTTTCAAAGGATTATCTTCTGATTCAGTAATGTTGATTTAAAAGTTATATATCCAATGTCAAATTGAGTTTCCTCTAAACTTTGTAGCTACTTTTCAGTATTTTACCCAAGATCATTCTAATGCTCCTTTAATTCAGTTTGCAATTCTTCTTATTTGTGATGTATACTATGCTAAGAGCATTATGAATGGCACTTACTTTTAATTTTGGTGCTAAATTTTCTTCAGGCGTGGGATTTGTGGAAAAGCAATAGATCATTGGAGTTGATGGATCCAATCCTTGGAGATACTCCTCCTACAAATGTCCTTTTGAGTTACATAAACATAGCACTCCTTTGCGTCCAAGAAAATGTAACTGATAGGCCTACCATATCAGATGCGATCTTGATGTTCAACAAGGAACCTGCACTTCTACATTCACCAAAAAAACCAGCGTTTTCATTTGGCAGAGGTATGGAGGATTTGGGTTCGTCTAAGAGAAAGCCAAAAATTTGTTCTCTAAATGACGTGACAGTCTCAATTTTGGAAGCTCGGTAACAATTTAGACTTTATTGATCATACCTCAATTGTTTATCTTGTTACCTAAGCATGTTTTAAATAAACAATAATATTATTGAACTTGGGAAACCAAAATTTACCATTAGTTGGTGGCTCATTGCCATGTTGATGTCTGTCAAGTCCTACATTAAAAGCTTCTTCTTCCTGTTCTCCTGCCTTCATTATATTCATGGACTGATATCAAGGGGGGACTTAGGGCCACTTCTGAAGGCCTACACCCAAAAAAAAAACAGGCTAAGGCCCAGGCAGATGCCATTTTTTGGAATAAATATAATCATAATAATAATTTAGCCTAAAAAAATTTGGAAACCATGATTAAGGTTTAAATAGTTATGTTGACTATTGTAACAAATAATGTTATCCTTTTTTAAAGAGACTAAATTCAACCAAGTAGTTCATTGGTCAATGCAACCATTTGGTTGAATTTGATTGAGAAACTAAGTTATAATAGTATTTAAGAAATTGTATCTCAGATTTTCCCAAAAGAGATATATTTAGGATGAATTTAAGCTATTATCTCAGATTTTTATCACACGATTAGTATAAATAAATGATGTCCCACGCGATGTGCGAACTACTCTACAATTTCACTTGAAATCATTTTTATGTATATTAAGACCATTATAAAATACTTATTTTGTTGTATAATATTTATGTTTGCCCACAATATTTTTGAATACTTTGAAAATTTATTTTCTTAATTCATATTTTATTTTTAAAAATTATATAACTCTATAAGACTATAACATATTATAATATTTACTGTTAAAAGTATATTTTATTTTTTAAACTGATTAAATGATTTTGAAATTTATAAATAATAATTTAAAGCATAAAATACTTTTATATTCTAAAATTGCATAAATTTAAACAACTTCTCAAATACTTTCTCAACCACTCTATTCTCACAACCAAATATGGAGACCTCAATCGCAAACACCCAACTCATTGTCTAAATGAAATCAAGGAAATTATTTGTAAGTATTAACATAAAGAGAACGTGATTAAACAAAGAGAAATTGGCTAAAAACACATCCACTTATCAAAATTTAATAGTTTTTATTTGTGCTTTCTTACCCTTTTAAAAAAAAAAAAAAAACTGAAACTAATTTGAAATCATCATCAATTTTTATTTTTATCACTATGGCTCATACTTCATAAAATAGCAGTAAAAAAACCCTACAAATTATGAGCTCTAACACACACACACAAAATAGCTAACTTCATAAATAATCAATTAGAATATTTCTTTTTCTTTAATTCTAAAGCAAAATACATTTATGACTTTCTCAAACCAAAATCCCAAAGACCCAAAGAATCAAAATGAATTACAACCTTCACAAAATCCAAAATGTATGACTTCAACATCAAATCGTAAGCTACCATCACTGAATATAAAACGCAAGCTCCCTTCCTTTGTCACTGCCTACTCATATGGGTTAGAATTAAATGGTACCACAATGTCAAAGTTACGTAGTTGTCATTGAAAGGTTGAAAGTAAATGGCATCATTTTTTTTTCTGAGTGTATTTGAGATGGGATAGCATGAAGGGTTATGGGCATGTGTATATAAAGGAGTACAAGTGGAAAAGGTGAATTGAAATGCAAAGAGTTTTTGAGTGTGAGAGAAAAGAAAAGTCTTGAAACATTGAACTAAATGAAGCAAATAGTAGTCTTAAAACATTGAATAAAAAATGAAACAAAAAGTAGTCTTGAAACATTGAACCAAAGGAAATAAAGAGTCTCTATTTTTAAATTTGTTCTTATATCTAATATGATTTAAGAGTATTTTAATTCTCTTCATAGAGTGTGCCACATGACAGAATCTCATGCTTTCCTGCATGAGATATTTGCTTGGATATATATATTGATTGATTAGAATGAGACTGCAAAAGGTTTAGCTCCTGTAAAGAAATATCAAGTTCTTTATTGAGCACTACAAGAAAAGGCTAGAGAAAATAAACAAATTTAAATGTTACTTCTTTTAGATTTATGAAAAACAAATCTGAATGGATGTTATTAGAGACAAACAAATAAGATTGATGTTAGTTTGTAAGGGCAAACCAACTTTTTTATAATTAAAAAAAGATCTGTCATAGCAATAAATAAATAAATAATTCATATTTTTTAAACTGATCACAAAAAAATTTCCTGTTAGTGTTCTGAACCTGAGTCTGAGAATGTGTTTGTGAAAGTGGCTGGTTCAAGATAGCCAGGAGAGGTAAAAAAAAAAAATACAGTGGTTAAGACTTAAGAGAGTCACTACTTTGGGCTCTGTTCCTGTGGCCATGTTAGAGGTTCGGCCATCGACTTTTGATGTGGGTTGCTCGGTTCGACTACTTTGGGCTTGTGGGATTCGTACCAGTACAATCATTTTGGGCCCACAAGGTTTTTTACTCTCCAAGATCAAAGATTATAGATTAACCGTATTGCACCTGATAAGAAAACCCACATTTTATTTATTTTGATGGTCTTTTTCTCTTTCTTTTTTTTTTTTTCTTTTTTTTGGGATAAGATTTTATGGTCTTTTTTTATGTGTGTGGGATTGTTACTCTGAGCCAGTGAGGTACCAAATGAAGATGATTAAAATTAGAGAATGTGATTTTCGTTTGGTACATGGTATCATAATTTTTTGCTTTGTTTTTTTTTTTTTTTTTTTTTTTTTCCCTCTTTAAAATGTATTCTTACTGGATTAGGAGTCCACATTAGTGAAATAGACGATGCAATCCTTTGAGATTTTTTTTTTTTTCCCCCTCTCTTTTAAGTAAAGATTAATTATCAACACAAGCTGACACTGTAATAATTATTCAATTAGTGATGGGTTTATAGTTAAACAATGAAAAAATGTAGTTTGTACGAATTTATTATATAGTATATAAGAAATAATTGGACACATTATGAAATTGACACTATAATTATTAATTTATTCTTACTTATTTATATCTCTTTATTTTTATATATAAAAAATGTGATTAATTAAATTGGCTAAAACAAAATATTAAAAAATAAAGAAAAAAAAGTCTCAAATGAATTGTCGAGAACGTTAAAACGTTGGTAGTTTGCTCATTTAGATTTTGGATAAGACCAAAATAATAATAATAATAATAATAATAATAATAATAAGTTAAAGACTTAAAGTTTATTGTAATAGGATAGAAGCAACAGGTAGACAAAAGAAGAAGAAGGAAAAAAAAAAGTTGTTGGGGCTGAAGTCTACTAACGTGAAAAGGGGGGCAAAATTCTCCTTCGGAATAAAGCTTTGTTTTCTCTCTCATTTTCTCTTCAAATTGGAGATACTGATTTTTGGTAGGCCCAGGATAAAACACCTAGTCGCACCAATTTTCCATCATCTCCTCTTTCCTACAAGACCCTTATAAAAATAATTTTTTCTTTGTTATTCTCTCATATTTTTTCAGTCATCCCTTATGCTCTTGCTAGGTTCTAAGACTTTTAGGAAATATATTAGAACTTTATTATGTATTATGTTGGCAAACCATGAACAAAACATAGAGTCTAAATTTAGGTTTGCTCAAAGTGTGTTTATTTGTAAAGTTGGAATTGAGTGATTGCCAAATTTATTGGTCTGAATCTGCAAGGCTCGATCAATCGAAAATTAGACTCAATCAATCGAACCTCATGCAAATTGTTTTTTCTGCAGAATTTTCAACTTAGCCCAAACCCGGTTTGACGTGTAGGGTTTTATGTTTTACTCTAAGTATAAAAGGAAAAACCCTAACTACGTTTTAGAAGTTTTTGATGTGTTGTGTGTTGAATCTCTTATGAGATCTAGAGATATTTACCTTCATACACACTTAGGGTTATCAAGATCAAGATTATGTCAAGAACTTGGTGATCGCTTCAGTTGTTGCATAAAGAATTTAAAAGAAGACCTGAAATCTTTGAGTGGAGTTTCAAAGTCACAAGTGAGAGTACTTGTGGTTGTAGTAGATCAAGGAAAGAAGTAGTTCGTGGAACTGGAGCTGTTACGTGGTCGTGGTAGTAAGTTTTCTACTCGAGATACTAATAGGATGTTAGTGCTCTAAGTCTTATTGTACAAACTTCAATTCTTTCATAGTTGATTTGTTTTACCTTGAGTATAACTAGGTTAAATTCTCCCTAGGTTTTTTACTGGTTTGGTTTTCCTGGGTTATGATACCGTGTGTTCTTTATATTTCCGCATTACTTACATGATATGTTTTGAATGTGTTAACCTTAATGGTGTAATCAATTCAGTTTGGTTGGTTTTTTTAGTTTTGGCCAACCAAAACTGAAATTTTCGGTTTGTGAAATTCCCAACCGAAACCGACCGAAATAATTGGAAATCAATCGGTTTTGGTCAGTTCTCGATTTCTGTCAACATCACAAATTCACAGTCACAGAAAGAAAAAAACACCTCAACATCACATAGGGTTATCGATTTTTCAATAAGAAAATAACAACTTAAAATCACAATCACAGATTCACAGAAAATAACATTGATTTAGTATTAAAAAAAACTCAAAATACAAAAAAGAGAGAGGGTTATCGAGAAATGTCACCGTGAGAAACTGAGAAAGAAAAGATCAAGCCGGCGTGTGGAGGTGGCGATAGAGGCCAATTCGTCTGGAGGCGACGGCAGAGGTAGATTGAGGCGGCGGCAAAGGTAGGTTCATGTGGAGGCCGGCGTGTGAAGGCGACGGTAGAGGTAGATCAAGGCAGTGGCAGAGACAGATTGGTGTGGAGGCGGCGCAAAGGCAAATTTACTTGGAAGCCAGCGTGGAGTGGAGGCTGTGAGAGGGATTGGAGTGGAGGCTGTGAGAAGAGACTGTGAGAGCTGAGAGGGACTGGAGTGGAGGCTGAGAGTGAGGGTGAGAATTGAGAACGTGTGGGCTGTGAGCTGTAGGGTTTTTTTTTTTAAAATAATTTAATTAGATTAAGTTTAATTAGATATCTAATTAGTAATTAGTTTAATTATAGTTACTTAATCTAACGATAAAATGAAAATTGAAAACATGAAATGTAAAGGCCGGATCATATTTAAAAAAGAAAGGCTCAAATGTTTTTAAACAAAATGAAAAGCCCAAATATGTATAGGAGGCCCAAATATTTATATAATTTATATTATATATAAAATATATTATAATATGATTCGATTCAGTTCAGCTGGTTCGGTGAATTCAAACTTGCCACCGAAAACCAAACTAAATATTTTTGGTTTTAAAAATTCAAAACCAAAACCGAACCGAACAGAAATGAAAATTTGGCAATGGTTCAATCGGTTTCGGCCGGTTTGTTCGGTTTGTCGGCTTTTTGCACACCCCTAGTTAACCTAGATCTGAATAACTAGGTTAAACAACTTGTGTTTTAAGGAGTCTAAAAACGTGTATAGCTCTGTTTGTAGTTTTCCGTGTTTTTTAGTGTTTCATAGCATTAGAAAAAATGAGTCAAATGAAAATTATCTTTATTCAACATAACAAGTATGGCTTATTGTTATAGATTGTATTCCACTAATTTTTTTTAGAAAACAACTCTATCTCACATTAAACTAAATAAATGAAGTTAAAAGATTGTTTTTAAACTCATTTAAAATTACTACCAAATATAGGAAAATGAGATAATTTTATAGAAAACATTTTTTGAAAAATAATTTATTTTCTAGAAAACATTATTACCGAAACAAACAAAGCGTTAAATCTTTCCAACCAAACAAATACTAAAAGAGGTCTCCACGTTTAACATAAGTCAGTTTTGAATTCGGGCTAAAGGTGTTGGAAAAATAGAAAGTTCTGTTTGAATTGGAAGTCATTCACGACTATCGTAACATCATCACAATTCACAATCACATATGACTAGAATTTACAAACTCATTAAGTCCTTCAAGTCTTGGTTTAAGCCCTTCATCACGCAATTCTTTTGTTTTGATTTGCAGCCGCTAACTGCTAGTATTTTTGTTGTTCTCTGCTATTAGCAGCAGTTAATTACTTTTATAGTTCGGACTGAATAAGGTTCTTTCATTCAACCGAAAAAAGAAAAAAAAATGAGGGGGTTGTTAATGGAGACACTTGCTCTTCCCTTATTCTTTTACTGTCTCATTGCTTTCTCATCAACCTTGTTGCAATTTTGCATTGCAGCTGACACCATAAGTCCAGGGCAATCAATTAGCAGTAACCAGACTCTAGTTTCCTCAGACCAAGTTTTTGAGCTAGGCTTCTTCTCTTCAGGCAACAATAAGAGCTGGTACTTGGGCATATGGTACAAGACGACCCCAGAAGTACTTGTGTGGATAGCGAACCAGAACAGCCCAGTCACAGATCCTTCTGCAGTTTTCACCATCAGCAACAATGGAACACTTGTTCTTCTCAACCAAAGCAACCACACTATCTGGTATTCAAATCCATCTAGGCCCGCACACATTCCAGTTGCTCAACTTTTAAGTTCTGGTAACCTTGTTCTTATAGACAATGTAACTTCAACCTCTGAAAGCTATCTGTGGAAGAGCTATGATTACCCAATAAACACGTGGTTACCAGGCATGATCATAGGAAAGGACATGAGCAACGGTCTAAACCGATTTTTGACATCTTGCAAAGATTCAGATATTGCATCTCCAGGAGACTCTACATACAAATTTGATTACAAGGGGTTGCCTCAAATATTTATAAAAAGGGGAACGATGAAAATATTTCGCACTGGACCATGGAATGGAGTTCGATTCAGCGGTCTTCCTATGCCTATAAATCAATTTTTCTTTCCCATATTAGCATCCCAAAATGACATGGTGGGATATAAGTATGAACCTAAAAACAAGTTGGTTTCTACAAGGATAACACTGAGTGAGTCAGGCATGCTCCAACGCTTTGTATTGATAAAGGGAAGCACTGAATGGACTACCATGGATGCAGTACCAAATGACATGTGTGACAATTATGGGCAGTGTGGCGCTAATAGTGTTTGCAGAAGTTACAAAGAATCAACTTGTGAGTGTTTGGAAGGTTTCATCCCCAAATCACCAGAAGAATGGAAACTGCTCAATTCTTCAAGTGGATGTGTAAGGAGAACCCCACTGGAATGCCAGAGGAAAGATAATTTCATGAAGCTTGGGTGGGTGAAGTTGCCTGACTTGCTAGAGTTTTGGTTAAACAAGAGTATGAGCACCAAGGAATGCGAGGCAGAGTGCTTGAAGAACTGTTCGTGTACAGCATATGCAAATTCAGATATTAATGGGGGAGGCAACGGCTGTTTGATCTGGTTTGGGAATTTGACTGATATCAGAGGGTACAACCAAGAAAATCCCGGGCAAGATCTCTATATACGACTGGCTGCTTCAGAACTAAGTAAGTGCACTTTCTGCTCTCTAATACTCACTTCTAAGTTATAAGTTCTAACATATTAGCATATGCAGTCTTCATCTACAAAGACCTTGGCCAACATTGTGCAGAGGGTCTTATAATCTATAGCAGGATAGAGTTCGGTATAAGTTCTCAAGCCATAGTTTTATTTATGCTTGTATTAGCATTCTTAACAGACTTATAATAAATCCTGACCAGTGGAAGCAAAGATCTAATACTATTACCCTAATGAACAAGGATTCAAGCAAAATGAAAAAATATCTTAATTGTTGTCTGTTCTAGGATCAATCCGGGAATCAAACATGAAGGAAAGTCCGGAGGTCGTCCTGATAGTATCAGTCATTTGCGGAGTGCTTACTTTGGGGTTTGTTTTCTGGTGTATAACTTGGAAGATAACAAGTAGAAGATGTAAGTATAGTTATCCATTTTATTAAAAAATAAAAAAATAAAAAAAAAAAGGTATAAACTTCCATGCTTGGCAATAATAAATTATGCAAAAAGCTAGATCAATTGAAGTGATCATGATAAAGCTTAGTTAGACTAAAATCAAAAGCCGTTCCTGATAAGGTAATATATGCTTTCAGTAGGCCTTCCAAGAAAGAAAGATGATGTAGAGGTACCTTTATTTGATTTTACAACGGTTGCCACCGCAACAAACAAATTCTCTCAAGAAAATGTGATTGGGGCTGGTGGATTTGGTCCTGTTTATAAGGTAAAAAGGATTCTGAATTTGTTATACAGGTCACAAATTGTATGGTGATATTATGCAAATTCAAAAGGAAAGATGGACCTTTATGTGATGATTTGCAGGGACATCTATGTAACGGACAAAATATAGCTGTGAAGAGGCTGTCAAAGGATTCAAGACAAGGTCTCAAAGAGTTCAAGAATGAAGTTGCTCTCATTGCCAAACTTCAACATAGGAATCTTGTCACGCTCTTAGGCTACTGCATTCAAGGAGACGAAAAGATGTTAATCTATGAATACATGCCCAACAAAAGCTTGAATTATTTCATTTTTGGTACAATTCTAATGAGCTTTTATGTGTTATTATTGCTTTCCTTCTTTTATAGGTTGTGTATCTGAGTGTATTATCTATCATGTCTTTGAATAGAGTCCTCCAAATGATTTTCAAAACAAGTTCACAAAAGAACTGAAAATAATCATTGATCATGGTAATAAGGGCAAAAGTTATATGCAGAACAAAATGGGAGTGCACTGCTGACATGGCCAAAGCGTCTTGACATTGTTTTGGGGATTGTGCGAGGACTTCTCTATCTGCACCAGGATTCTCGACTTCAAGTTATCCACAGGGATCTAAAAGCAAGTAATATTTTATTAGATATCAATTTAAACCCAAAAATATCAGATTTTGGCTTAGCAAGAACTTTTGGAGGAGATGAATCTGAAATGAAAACAGAAAGAGTTGTTGGAACACAGTAAGTATTATAAAATGGAACTATATTTTTGTTTGTCAAACAGTAGCAACATTTCATCAATGTGCTCTGAGTCTCTGACCCAAATGACCTTCCCTAATAAACATGGTATGAAGGGTGATATCATGGGTTAAAGTTAGAGATGTACCGGTTCATGTAACCTACCAATAATGACAACAACAACAATAAGAATATTAAAACTAATATTTTATAGTTTCATGCAGTGGCTACATATCTCCTGAGTATGCAGTTGACAGAAAATTTTCAGTGAAATCTGATGTCTTTAGCTTGGGTGTGCTTATGTTAGAGATAGTGAGTGGCATGAAAAATCGAAACTTTTTTCATGCTGATCACCATCATAACCTACTAGGACATGTAAGTTCAAAATTCTCTCTCTCTCTCTCTCTCTCTCTCTCTCTCTCCCCCCCCTTTGGAAAATTATGTAAGCATCTATAATTTAATTGTTTTTTTAGGCATGGTTGCTGTGGAAGGAGGGCAGGGCCTTGGAACTATTGTATACTTGTTTGGAGGATTCACATTTAAGATCTCAAGTACTAAGATGTATTCATGTTGGTTTACTATGTGTTCAAAAGTTTGCTGAAGACAGGCCAATAATGTCTTGTGTGCTTTCTATGTTAACAAATGAGGAAGCAATTCTGCCTCAGCCTAAAAAGCCTGGTTTTTTCATAGAAAGAAGTTCCAGCAATGCAGGTGCATTATCAAGAAATGAAGAATCCAACACAGAAAATGCAGTAACTATAACTTTGCCAGAAGCTAGATAGGGAATTCATAAATAGCTTGCAAGAGATGTTATATGTGAAAGTTTTGAAGTATTTAGGAGTGCATTTGGGACTAGATTCTTTGGCATCTTTTTGTTTTCAGATTTAAATTCTATCATTTGGGGGTTAATAGTTGCTACTTGCTTGGGTGTGTAAAACTAGTGAACTTATCTTTATTTTCTTTAATTGAATGGATGGACTATTATCTAAAATCTAAATAATTAAAACGTTTACTTATGGGCTTCTCTGGCATTTTATTGATATATAAACCATGGATCCTATTTAAAGTGCACAGAGATTTTGAATCACAAAAGCAGTAAGTGCAGAACCAGAAGCAGCAGAAAACAAAGATAAAAATGAAGGGAGGATTAACTGCAGAAGAATGATTCTATTCACATGAGCATGGGATCTGCACACTATTGGTATATAAACACATTTTAATAAAACACATGGGAGTAAAAGCCATAACTAATTGTTAGTTCCATGCATCTAATTTAACTCAGCAGCTGCTACAATCTTGACTGAGTTGTGAGTGTCAACTGGCTGAGTGGTGCAAGTGTCATCAGTAATATTAACATCTCCCCTCAAACTAATGGGCATATAAGTAAGCATTAGTTTGTTCTTTAATTGAATAAAACGCAGAGAAGATAAGCCCTTGGTAAAAATATCAGACATGATCAGTACTAGAATGTTATTAACTTTTCATATTTCTTGTATGGCACTTTTAAATTGGTTCGAATTTTTATACATGTTCCACCCCTGGACATGATTTGTGGCAATGGCAAGTGCCGAAACATTGTCACGCCAAATTCGAGGAATATGATGAATGAAACACCCAAAGCCCTATAAAATTGTACAAAGCCAACATAACTAAAGTAGCAGTGGAAGCAATGATTGGTATTTAACTTCAGTGGAGGAGTAAGATAGTGTGAGTTTTTTTGTAGGCAGACCAAGTAATGCGATTAATGCCAAGAGAAGACAAAAAATCTAAGCTGATGTAGAGTGTCTTTAGAGTTTAGAGGGTATCAACAGCCCAATCAACATCTATGTAAGCTGATAGAGACAAAGGACTGCGCTAAAAGATAATACCCATGAAGCTTTTCAATGTAGCCACTTCAAATATCTTGCTTCTTCGTCGCGACAAAACGAGCATGACCCAGTCCTCCAAACCGGCCGAAGAACCAGAACCACCACCTTGGCTGAAACCTCAACCAAATTCACCCAACCCAAGACCCCCGGAAATTGATCCTTTATGGTTGTCAAACGCTGAATGCACCACAACCAAAGACCCACCCGAAGAGGTAAGATGGAGAATCCAAGACGCTGCTCGGAGAAGAGAGGGAGAGAGTTGAGAGACACTCATGGGAGTGAGAAGCGAGAATGGGACGGGACCAAATGAGGAGAAAGGTAAAGAAGAGAACCCACGAATTCAATCTGCTGCCGTCTCATTGGATGTTCTCTTCCAACTGCAATTGATAGGTGTCATTTTTATTTCATTTCAAGAGAAAATGTTAAGCGGAAAACTACGATTGATGAAAGGATTTTACTAATGTGTGCCCTTAGGGCACACATTAATTTTTATTTTTGGAAAAAAATTTTTCGAGAATTGAAAAAGTAATGACAGCTTTTTCAATTCCCGAAAAAATATTTCCAAAAATAAAAAGTTTAACGTGTGCCCTAAGGGCACATGTTAACCGGACTCTTGATGAAATATAGGGAGCAAAGAATTTTTATCCTTGTACCTAAAAATATAATTTTTTATTGTTTTTATTTAATTTTATATTTCATCCATCATATTTTGATATCTTTATATATCAAGAGAACAAACAAGAGATGTCCACTTTTCCATATTTTCAACTTTATCCCTAAAAATTAGTTTACAACTTTTTGGTCAAATGGTCAACTTATGGACAAAAATATATTTTCACTACTGATACCCTTAAATTCCGCCAATCCCTTACTTATTTTAAAATTTCTAAATTTTAGATAAATTTAAAAATGTATATCAATTTCATCTGTCCAACATTTCACTCGATGTTATGAATACCATTTTGGATTCTATTTCGAGTTTTTTATTGGAATGAAATGTTTCAGTACCACTCTATTTTAACGTACTGTTTTAGATTACTGCTAATATATATATATATATATATATAAGTTATATAATTTTAAAACATAAAGTTATCAATTAAAAATAATAAACATCAAATAATAAAAATAAAAAATGAAAATGGCCATGGCAAAGCAATGTCATTGTAGTAGTAAATTTCTCATTGGGTGGGCCTTACAAACTAAACACATCAATCAGCCACCTTAGCAAGGGAACGAAATTGGAATTTAACCATAAAATCTCAACTATGTAGTTAATAGTCATTAGTTTCAAACTATATTTTTTACTAGCATCTCGAGTCTAAGAGACTCGATTTAGGAGCTATAAATCGAGTCTTTGAGGGTTGATTTTTATGTTTTGATCGGGTCTGAGTTGACACTTTTTCCACGTGACGTCCACATGGAAATCGAGTCTCTAAGACTCGATTTACAAGCCCATATATAATATCCCCACAACACAGCAAAGAAAGAAATCAAAAATCAGAGCCCAAAAAAAAAAAAAAAAGCTGAAGAAGAAAACAAAGCCCCAGGCGGCGCGAGCCTCTTTCTCTCTGATCTGATCTGATCTTTCTCTCTCTCTGATCTGATCTGAACTGATCTTTCTCTCTCTCTGATCTGGTCTTTCTCTCTCTCTCTTCTCTGATCTGGTGAGGTGAGGCGCGTCTGAGACTTAAAATTTTTTGAAATTTTTTTGGTTTAGAAATCGAGTCTTTGAGACTCGATTTCCACGTGGTTGCCACGTGGAAAAAATGACACATCAACCCATGAAAATCGAGTCCCAAAAACTCGATTTATAGGCCCAAAATCGAGCCTTTTAGGCTCGAGATGCTACTATGTTATATTCTTTCCAAACCGGGCCAACTAACTATAAAGTTTGATATTTATGCCTAGTTACCCAGATTCCCCTTAGCAAGGTAACAAACTAAAAGCCCATAAAAAATACTTGCATAGAATTTTTTTTTTTTTTTTTGAGAAGGTGCATAGAATTGATACCAAAGCTCATCTCACCATTTTTGGCCCCACCACAAAACCGTAAAAGAAGTAACGTGACACTTCATAATTTTCTTTCCTAGAGCTACTCACAACCGTCCATCTCAAACACCAAAAACCTATATTTTACACCAAAATGCACATTGTAGCCGCTTAAGTAGAGTCCCAAAACCAGAGAAAGCAGTAGCTTCAGCAGCCAATTTTTTTTTTTTTTTTAGGAAACTGTAATACTTATTAGAATACACAAATATAAAAGTAATATATAAAATTTTTTAAACAAACTTATAATATACTAGCCTCTGAGTACGCGTTCACATGCATGCTCAGAGGCTCTTTTATTTTTTTGGTAAAGATTAATAATTTGCATTTATTATAATTTTGGATTTCAATCTTTTCCAATTACAGGAAAAAAAAAAAAAGAATACGGGGGGTAAGTTTTGTAGATTGGAAGAGTTTTAAAACTAACAAAAGAGTAATCCTATTTTGTAGGGAGTTAGAGAGTAGAAGTAGGAATTTAAATTAACTTAAAAGTATGAGTTTATTAGAAGTAGAAATGCATTTCAATGTAGAAGTAAGAATTTATTATTTTTGTCAATTTACTATTTTAACCCCATTTTTAAGTTTTAGGTAGGAGTATTTTTGACAGTATAAAAAACAATAACTAACTTTCTTTTGTCAATTTACTATTTTAACCCCATTTTTAAGTTGTTGGTTAATTAATTTAGGGGTATTTTTGACAGAAAAAAATAATAACTAATTTTTTGAATCCTCTTAATATATACAGATACAAATTACATAATCAGAATACTACTAAAAACAAACTTTCGCTCTCTCCAATTAGTGACCAAAAAAATTTTCACTAAGTATTACCATCCAGTTTCTAAAAAATATTTCATTTTATTATCTTAAAAGTTATTTATCTATTTTATTTTATCATTTTACAAAACTACCAACATCTCAACTTTTATTTTATCATACAACACATTAAAATAATATATTTATACAATAAAATAATATAACTCAATACCCAAATAAAACCTAAAACCCAATAAAATATTATTTTAAAAATATACCATCTCACTACAGTACCATTTTATTTATAAGATGGTACTATAATAGGATTGTAAAATATTTTATAACTACCACTCTAGGTAATGCTCAATTGTTGTTGGTTGATGGTATAAAATATATATCACTTGTTCAACCCTTTGAGGGCCTTCCTCTGTTAAGAGGTCCTAGATAATGGCGAAAATGGCCTAGGCCGGCAGGTCTTGATTACCGTGCAAGGCAAAACGGACCCTAATCAAAACTTAGAAATGCTCCCGAATTTTTAAAAAGTATACCTTAATGTGGCGTTTGGTACAGGGTAATCTTTTAGGATTCCTAGGAATGTTTAAAGATTCCCATGTTTGGTTGCAAATCATGCTAGGGAATCAGATGCCAGGGGAATCTGGATTCCCCCCTTAAACCCCTCTCAGTGGGAATGTGGATTCCCTTTAAAACAGGTGGGAATCCAGATTCCCAAGCTTAAAGGAAATTGTATTTTTTATGAATTGACAATTTTAACTCTTTTTTTTAAATGACTTGGTAGTTCACATTCAAATCTAAGGATAGAATGGGAAAAATAAATAATTCATTTAAGATTCCTGGGAATAAACCAAACATAGGAATAGTTACATTCTTAGGAATGTGATTCCTAGGAATCACATTCCTAGGAATCTGGATGCCAGAAGTAATGTGGATTCCCCCGTACCAAACGCTACATAAGAGTTGCACAATCTAAATGCACTAATATAAATTGATGGTAGAGAGACAATAAGAGAGATGTTTTCTGAGGAGTGTTCTCTACAACGCCAATGAAAATAGTGTCTAAAAAGATAATGATACTTTGCCTCCTTAAATTTATACATTTTCAAACGGTTATCTTTTTTCTTTTTTTCTTTTTTTAGGAAGTACATTAGAGCATTCACATCAGCTCTTTCATAAAAAATGCCATTTTGACACACCAAATACCTACTTTATCATTTTAGCACATCATTTTACAACATGCCATTTATCAGGTATTCTATTTTTTTTATTCTAAACATTAAAATAATATATACAACACATTAAAATATCATTAAAAAAAAACTTCAAACAGTAATCTATATTACACAGCCCACCACCACCACCGCCGCCCAAAGCACAACACCACCATCACCGCCGCCCAAAGCACAACACCACCATCACTACCCATAATAGCCCACCCCTACAACCACCACAATCCACCACCGCCGACAACCATAACCAAAACCCAAAACCCAAAATCAACCAATCAACCAAACCACCAAAATCAACCAATCAACCAAACCACCAAAATCAGCATAACACCACCACCACTGCCCATAGCACACCACCACCACTGCCCATCCGAACCCACCCATCAAACCACAGCACAAAAAAAAAAAAAAAAAAACACAGAAAAGCCGTGGCTAGAGGGAGATCGGCGTGGAAGTGATGCGTCGGAGGTGGGAGACCCATCAAACCCATCAAACCCAAATCAAACAGAGCTGCTTGAGCGTGAGGAGGAACTGCTGAGCGGTGTCGCGGATGAGCTGTTTGGCGTCACCGAGGCGCTCGACGATGGAAGGGACAAGGCCGGTGTTGAAGTGAGCCTGAAGTGGTCGCCGGAGAGCACGGCAGCGGAGTCCAGAGCTTGGGAGACCCATCAAACCCATCCCAAACCAAACAGAGCTGCTTGAGCGTGAGGAAGAACCGCTGGGCGGTGTCGCCGACGGCTTGTTTGGCGTCACCGAGGCGCTCGACGATGGAGGGGACGAGGCACGGCGTCGGAGTCCAGAGCTTGAGGCGCGCCTGGGAGACTCTGAGATAGAGAGAGAGAGAGAGGAGAGAGAAGGGCTGAGAGAAAAGTGAGGGGCGGACGAAAGAGAGAGAGAGAGAGAGAGAGAAAAAAAAAGGAGAGAAAATGCCAGAAAGGAGAGAGAAAATTATTAAAAAATTAATATTTACATATAGCATTTTGGCCGTACCGTTTCATTTTTAGAATGGAACTGTTCATATGTGCCAAATGTTTTGGCATTTGGCATACCTCATGAGAGACGATTTTTGGAGTTTGGTGTGTCAAATGCCAAATATTTGGTATTTGGCACACCTGATGGTGATGCTCTTAGTGGAGCTAATAAATGTATATTTATTAGCTTCTCAGCTACAGTAACCTACAGTAAAGTGTGCAGCCAAAGGGACTGTGCACTGTAGCATAAAGAAGGTTGTGCTGTAAAAAAATAATAATATTTTATTTTGCGTTCACATTGATAAAGATTATTTAAATAATTTTTCTCCTTTTTCACTTCTATTCCCGTTGCAACTCAATTCTCTCTTCCTCAATCTCAGATTTTTTTCCCTCAGATTTCTCTCTTCCTCAACCTCGCCTGTACTCTTCTCCATTTAAGTTTTTTTCGTTTTTTTTTCTTTTTTTTTAGATCAGCGTATTATATATTTTTTTTTATTGTGTTATTTATGTTATTTTATTGCGTTAAAATAATGTTTTGTAAAATGAAAATGATAAAATAATTTTTAGTGTAGCTAAAATTATGGCACTGCGTGGATGCTCTTGCTGGACTTGTCCCCCACCAAACTTCTGATAGCCGCGTGAAAACTAATTAAACAAAGAAAAATATGCCTAGAGTAAAAGTCTTTGGCTAGAAACCGTGTGACGACTCAAGGTCTGAGTCAAACATATGAAAAATCACTACCGGAGCTGGAATTGCTCTTATAACAAGTTGATGCTTGAACAAGCTCTGGTCACCTTGCTTGTGAGTAGCATGGATATTTTAACTTGTAAGTCTACTCATCTTGTTTTCCTGCTGATGCTATTAGTATTTTGCCCCTTCTTTCACTCCTCTCATGCTGCCAGAGATGCTATATCGCGAGGACAATCTATTACAATTACGGAAACTATAGTATCAGCTGACGCAAAATTTGAACTAGGATTCTTTCGTCCTGGAAACTCCACAAATCAATACGTGGGAATATGGTTCAAAAAGGTATCACTGCGAACTGTCACATGGGTAGCCAACCGAGATTACCCAATTACCAGTTCTTCTGCAGTTCTCACTATTAATGATGGGAACCTCGTGATTGTGGACGGTCAGGTGTCTTACTCGGTATCCAACATGTCATCTAATGGCAATGCAAGTGCCACGCTATTGGATTCGGGAAACCTTGTTTTAAGAGATGAAAACTCAAATATCTTGTGGCAGAGCTTCGATTTTCCTTCCCATATCTTTTTACCTGGAATGAAGCTTGGGTTTAAAAACAATAGCGGAAAGACTTGGTCATTGGTATCTTGGAGAAATCTTCATGACCCTAGTCCTGGAGATTTTTCATTGGGGCACGATCCTAAGGGAATAACTCAGTTTTTAATCACGCGGAAGCCTGACAGGTTGTATTGTACAAGCGGGCCTTGGGATGGGAAGATCTTCAGCTTTGTTCCTGAAATGAGAGCTAATTATATATATAATTTTAGCTATACTTCCAATCAGGAAGAGACTTATTTTAAATATGATATGTATGATCCTAGTATCACTAGTATGCTTGTAATGGACGTATCGGGGCAGATACAGCAACTGTCTTGGCTGGAATCCACCCAGCAGTGGAATTTATTCTGGGCACAACCGAGAATCAAATGTGAAGTTTATGCTTTTTGTGGGGCTTTTGGACTCTGTAACCAGCAAGCGTCGCCATTTTGTTCCTGCATTCGAGGATTTGAACCCCGATCTTCTGGAAATTGGGAACTGCATGATTACTCTGCAGGATGTGCAAGGAAAACCCCTTTGCAATGTGAGAACCATAACCAGACTACAGGTGACCCAGATGAGTTTGCTATGTTGTCTAATGTACAACTGCCAGTGAATCCAGAAAGTTTTGAAAGTGTGAGCATTGAAGAGTGCAAATCAGCTTGCTTGAATAGCTGCTCCTGCACTGGTTATGCTCTCAATGATTCTAGATGTTCAATATGGAATGGCGATCTCATGAATCTGCGACAGCTTGCTGATTATAACCATAGTGCAAGAGATATCTATGTCAAAGTTGCTGCCTCTGTGTTAAACCCTAAAAGTGAGGAAATTTAAGTCTCCAGCAATCATTACATCTTTATGATCTTGTTTCCATATTACTTTATGAATTTTACTAAGGGCACATAATAGTTTTCATTTTTGAAAAAAATTTTCTCTGAAATTAAAAAAGTATTGACAGCTTTTTAAATTTCTGAGAAAATATTTCTAAAAATAGGTAGTTTAACGTGTGCCCTAAAGACACACATTAACCGGACCCTTACTTTATTTCAATCTTTCCTAACTAATCTTTTTCATTTATTAGTGGTTAAAAAAATTACTGGTCTCAATATATGTATCTTTTATTTCACACATGCTTGCTTCAGGAAGTAAGAGACGGCTATGGATTATTTTAGTACTGGCTGTTTCTCTGACAGCCATTTCTTCAGCGGCCTTCATCTGGTGGATGTGGGTGAGAAAACCCAAAAGAAAAGGTATGAATTTTCATTAGCAACATAAAACTGACTAGTGGCAGGGCATCTATGTTAGTGATACCCAAAAAATAAAAAATAAAATCCCCACATGCAGAGATTAATAAGGTGGAAAGAAGAGAAGGAGGGGGGTGATTAAGATATTTTGAACTATTACTTGTTTACGAAAAATAGTTGTGTGAGTCCATTGTACGCATAATTGCCACTATTGCATTTGTTTTGGTTAAAGAGATCCTTCTTGCAAATTCACATTAAATTATCCTTTCTTTCTTTATTATTATTAAAATAAAAAAGAAAAAAACTGCCCAACACTTGTCAGGTGCCAAATTTACAGTCCAATTCCACATTTTCTACAATTATTTTGCTGAATTTCAATAGGGTCTAAATTGCTAGTTTTGAACCTAAGCTATATTGATTAAAATATAGAACCGTCTAAACTTTCCATACATTTCCTCTTTTGATTATTTATTTGAGTTAAAATTTCAATTTTAACCAAACATTTAAACTTGATCTGCTCCAACAAAAACCAGTCCTCTTACCTGAAACAGCATCCTAGATTTTCTCATAGATAAAACTCTTCTAGGATTTCAATTAAACAATCAAAAGCTTTTGAAATTATATGCATAAAAATTCCCCAGATACCATGTGACAGAACTTAGTTATCTGCTGAGCCATGGCTGCTTTTCTGAATCTTTTAGGATTAGATTATAGGAACCGTCTTCTTGATCAAGTAGGGGAGGACTTTTTGTCATTTGATTTCAGAAATAGAACTACCCACCAAGAACTAATCAAAACTATCTTTTTGATCACGCAGGGGAGGACTTGATATCATTTGATTTCAACAACAGGTCTACACAGCAAGGATTAGTCCTCAAGAAGGGGGCTGAGAAAGGCAGAAATAAGGAAATGGAGCTTCCTCTCTTTAGTTTTTCTAGTGTATCTGCTGCTACTAATAACTTCACGGCCTCGAATAAACTTGGAGAGGGTGGTTTTGGACCTGTTTACAAAGTAAGTTTAAAAAACAAAGCACATTAATCTTAGAATAGAAATTCTAAAGTAATATATGATATTCCACAATCTAACCTTTAACATAAATATTGACGTCTCAGTATTTGCATAAAAGTTCTGCTAGGATACAACTTATAAAAATTATTTGATGTGGACTCTTCTCAAGGATTAATCAGAAACTAAGTTAAAAGAATTATTTTCAGGGATCCTTGCTTAATGGACAGTTAGTAGCAGTAAAAAGACTCTCAAGAAAATCTGGACAAGGATGGGAGGAGCTAAAAAATGAGGCTGTTCTTATAGCCAAACTCCAACACAAGAATCTTGTGAAACTTCTTGGATGCTGCATTGAAGGAGATGAAAAGATTTTGATCTATGAGTATTTGCCCAATAAAAGCTTAGATAATTTCCTTTTTGGTATGTAGTTCCACACTATCTCAATCACTTAAAGAGTACTCTACCTATATTATGCTTGTTCATTGCTCAAAATCTGGTTGTAACTAAAAGTTTCGCACACATAATGCCCGCCAGTTCTTTCCTACCTTCTATCTTATTATCTATATGTGGTATTGAGACAGATCTAGTTGCACATGGGGTGATAGACTGGACAACTCGCATTCACATCATTGAAGGGATTGTTCAAGGGCTTCTTTACCTCCATCAATATTCTAGGTTACAAATTATTCACAGAGATTTGAAGGCCAGCAACATCTTGTTGGATAAAGACATGAATCCAAAAATATCAGATTTTGGAATGGCAAGAATTGTTGGTGGAAATGGGTCACAAGCAACCAATCGAATAGTAGGGACTTAGTAAGTATAATCCATAAGTACTTATGCTCTACAGCAAATATCAGTAATATACAAATTATTAACCATGAAGTTATTGAACAATTTGTTTAACAATGAAATACAGTGGTTATATGTCTCCAGAATATGCTTTGGAAGGCCTCTTCTCGATTAAATCCGATGTCTTTAGTTTTGGAGTATTGTTGTTAGAGATATTGAGTGGCAAGAAGAATACTGGTTTCTATCATAGCGACTCTTTCAATCTTATTGGATATGTGAGTAATGGACCATCTTACTTTAATGTTAACAAGAACTTAGAAACTCTGTGTGTGTTTGGATTTGAGTGCTTGCGTGTATTCTTATTACACCATGTGATTGACTTTTCAAAGGATTAATCTTCTTTGTCAGTTATGTTGATTTCAAATTATACATTCATTGTTAAATTGAATTTTATTCATACTAACAAAGCCACCAAGAAGGTAGAAAGTGTTACACTAGATCATTTTAAAATTTTCCTTTAAGTATCTTAAATATCTTTGCAATTCTACTAATTTCATTTGTGACTTATACCTCAATAAAATATGAGGAACTTAACCGGAATTTGTGATTGATTTTTATCATAAATTTTCTTTAGGCATGGGATTTGTGGAAAAGCAATAGAGCCTTAGAATTGATGGATCCAATCCTCAGAGATACTCCTCCTGCCAATATCCTATTGGGATACATAAACATAGCACTCCTCTGTGTCCAAGAAAGTGCAGCTGATAGGCCTACTATGCTTGATGTGGTCTCAATGTTCAACAAGGAAATTGCACTTCTGCCTTCACCAAAAAGACCAGCGTTTTCTTTTGTCAGAGGTATGGAGAATTTGGGTTCATCTAATAGAAAGCCAGAAATTTGTTCTGTAAATGACATGACAGTCTCGATTTTGGAAGCTCGATAACAATTTAGATCTCGGTGATCATTACTCAATCGTTAATCTTGTTATCTAAGTATTTTTTTTAAATGAACAATAATATTATTGAACTTAGAAACCAAAATGTACCATTAGTCATTGCTATTTTGATGGCTGTCAAGTCCTACATAAAAAGCTGCTTCCTCCTTTTTCTAGTTCTACTTTCAGTATTCCACTATTCCTCCTTTTCCAGCATCATGGATACTCATGTACTGATATGATGGAGGGCCTTAGGGCCACAATTGACAGTTTACAACCAAAAGAAGCCCAAGTCCCAGGCAGATTTTTATGGAGGGGAAAAAAACAAATTAGCTTGAAAAAGTGAAAATCTTAGATATTGTTCTTTAATTAAATTCAAGCATAAACAATCATTTTAAAGGGGAATAAATTTAACGAGAAGGTTAATTGAAAAAACTAAGATATAGCCCCTAAGAAGTAGTAACTAAGGGTCTGTTATGTTGGGGAGAAAAGTAGGGTGAAAAAAAATATATGGGAGAAAAGTGTATCTGATTGGGGACGGGATGGTGAGTGAAAATGGTGGGACCTAAGGGTGTTCTTCCAGCCCATCATTTGGGGTGAAATGATTTTCTCATTAATTTGGGGAGAAAATGGAAGGGTGGAAGTGGGTTTGATGGGAAATTACCCATTTGCCCTTCGTCTATTCAATGGGGGAACAATGAAAGAAACTAGATGCAAATGTTAGCATGCTCCATGATAAGAATAATATATCCAAAAACCACAAACAGAACCACCATCTCTTGCCAAGAAATAATCACAATTATCACAGATCTCATTGCTTTCTTTTGATATGAGCCAAGGATTGATTTGTCCATCAACACATTTTCAAAAGCAGGTTTAAAAACATGTCATTTTCTTTTTTTTTCTTTCTTTTAGGAACTGTTCTTAACCACACAAGGCAAGCAAGCAATAGTCATTTTCAATTCTTTTTGCATCTGTTTAGAAGTAATAAGAAATCTTGCAAAATAACAAAGGGCGATCATAAATAGAAGACACGTGTTCCAAAAGAAACTAAGAGAGTAGAAATATAAAAAAATTCTTTGTAAAAAAAAAATAACACAAATACAATATTTGTCATCAACTATATAAGATGAAATAATTGTCAGTATTATAAATCATTGAGAAAAGTTTCCAACTTAGCTTCTTAGCAGATTTTTATTTATTTATTTATTTTTTTTTTGGGAGTTGTGTTTGGATTATGGATTGAGTTTCACCTTCACAAGGTTGGTGTGGGGTTAGAGGAATGACAAAAAGGAAAGGCTTCTAATGCCTACAGCCTATTGCTGCCACCAAATCAGGAAAAGTTACATTGCACAGAAACAACACCCAAAACAGGTGAAACATGAAACATAATGCAGTAGGGGAACAACCACCTAAATTGGGTTCCCCGGGGGAAGGGGAGGTGGGGGAAAAACCAAAATCTGTCCGACAATTTCTGGCCAAGCAACAATCACAAATTATCATAAATCTCATTGCTTTCTTTTTTATTATTGACACCAATCTCATTGCTACATTAAGAAATTGCTCTTATGAACCAAGGATTGATTTGTCCACCAACACATTTTCAATTCCAGAAAAATAAAAGGCTAAAAAGATACTTTCTATAAACTTCTAGAATTTTCCTTTCCAAATAAGGTAATATATTCACTAGTGAACTACAACAGGGGCAAAGCCAATTACCAAACAGACAAGTGCTTATGCACATTTATAATAACAGTAGTAACCAAATCTTGTAAGTTTAAGATATGATTCTCCCAAAGTGAACACATCCCATTAAAACTATCATACTTGCAAAGAAATTGAACTACATCCCAATAAAGCCAAATGGAAACCCAAATTCTTGTATAAGGGTCTATTCTGTTTGGCTTTAACTTACAATTGTGTAATAAAAAAAATACAAACTCATTCACAAAAGATTAAAAGAGGGAAAAAGAAGAACAATGGAATAAAATGGAGTCAACAAAACAATACATCTAAGCATAACTATATTATCGTACAAAAATATTCAATTTGTGCTATGGAACAAAAGATAACAAAAATAATTCAAAACAAGGTCTATAAGCAAGTCATTTTCATTTCTTAACCACCCAAACCAAGCAATAATTATTGATGAACTGCTTTGTCCATGAACATGGCTCTATGGGAATCTTTCAGTAAGAAGAAAGGCATATGAGGCAATTAAAAATTTCAAACTGTACAAGCAACATCATTAGCATACTAAGATCACAATTGACAGGTAAATAAAATAAAATAAAAAATTAACAATCCAAGGAGAGCATGAAGAACATTTAACGCAAGTGTAAAAACATGAAGTTAAGAGAGGTCACCATAACATTATCAAGAAAGAAAAAGTTGAGTAGATCTATCCATGTAATGTAAATTATAAGTGACAGGAAACATGATATTCAATGTCCATTTATTTTCAACCACTTAGTAAATAACGTCCTAAAAGTTGATAATCAACACAAACAACTTTTTTTTTTTTCATAGTTGAGTATACATGCTATTGACAGCAAGCACGACCTTGATAAGCAATCTATCCTAAATAAAAATCCACTCAATTAAGGTAATCAATCAGCATTTAAATTCATATCTAACTCATAATGAATGCCAAGTATATATGAAGAACAAAACGGAAAACTATAAAAATAAGCATGAAAATAAAATGCACCTTGCCTGCTGTTGTTCCTCTTACTTTCCCTTAGTAAGTAACTGCAAGGTCGGATTTGTCTAGCAAAACTAGACTCTCAACATAAGGATCAACAAAATTATACTTAGATCCAGTAATCCCAAGGTCTTTAACCTCTTGGGTCTCAAGGTTTCGCGAGACAAGCCTTTTTTGGAGTGACAAACCTCACGACCTTATAGTCATTGGTTTTGGAATCAAACCCAAACCCAACAGCCACGGTGTAGGGACCAGTAGTTTCACGTATTTTTTAACACAAGGGTTCCAGAGAATGAAATTATAACCGTAACTGTATAAATCATCAGCTAGGCAAATCAAGCCATTACAAGTACCAACCACGCGGAATACTCCAGTAGCGCTTTCGCCATGGAAAGGGAAGTCGTCAAAGCTGGTGTATTGATGGGAATTAGTATTGTCGTCCCAATGTAAAGCGTAGACTTCTTTTTCGTCTCCGATTCGTTTCAATCGTTTGACTGCTTTGGCGAGAGGCTTAGGGCAGAGTCTGAAGAGGAGGAGGTTGTTGTTGTTGGAGGAGTGGAAATGAAAGAGGGGTTTTGGATGAGGGATTTCCATGTTTTGGAGACAGAGGTGCAAGTGATGATGGATTTGATGGGTAGGCGTAGGAAATCGTGGGTTAGGATTTCATGAGGAAGAGAGTCCCACATTGCTTCTTCGGTGATGGATTTGGAAACTTCAGGTAAGTTGTCTGACATTGCTGCTACCTTCAAAAGAGAGAGATTAAGGGTTTAAAGAGGTAGTAACTGTAAAAGGAAAGAGAGAGTGAGAGCGAGTAGACCACCAGGCGGTTTGGATCGGAGCTAAATCCCTAGCTAACTCATCAGAGGAGCTGTGAAACTGACACTCAGGGAGAGAGAGAGAACTAGAAAAGAATCAACGCATAGTAAACTTGTGTGCTAAAGTGCGTTTTGTCTAAAGAATTAGCCAATTACATAAAAGGCGAAAAATACATTTTCATCCCTACATTTTCACGCGATTTTTATTTTGGTCTCTAACTTTTTTTTCCACCGCTTTTAGTCCCTATCCTGAAAAACGCCTATCATTTTAGTCTCTGCCGTTACATCAGTGACAGAAAATGCTGACGTGGCAAACGGATGACACTGTTGGCTGACGTGGCCATTAAAATAATAATAAAAAATATTATTTGGTATTAAAAAAATTTAAAAATTAATTTATTAATTTTAACTAAGTAAAAAAAATCAAAACAAAAATAAAAATAAAAATTTATATGAATTAAGATCAAAAAGTATCTTGAAGAAGAACACTAAGAACACCAACACCAAACCACCATTTCCGGCCAAACACCAACCCAGCCACCTAAACACCAACCCACAGCAACCTAGCCACCTAAACACCAACCCACAGCAACCTAGCCACCTAAACACCAACCCACAGCCACCCAAACACCAAACCACCATTTCCGGCCATCCAAACACAGATCCGGCCAACCCAAACACCAACCCAGCCACCTAAACACTAACCCACAGCCACCAAACCACCATTTCCGGCCACCCAAACACAGATCCGGCCAACCCAAACACCAACCCAGCCACCTAAACACTAACCCACAGCCACCCAAACACCAAACCACCATTTCCGGCCACCCAAACACACCAACTATTTCTAGGAGTTTTGTGTAAATAAGAGACACTTCTGGGAGTGTACTCGAAATCGGGGACTTCTTTGCCGGCATCGCCGAATCGAGCAGCTAGCCATTTCTCACGTCCGATATTCGCGTCGCATCGGATCCACCACTCTTCGCTTCGCTCTCACTCATCCCTTTTCTTTACCATCCAATCAAAAAAAAATGTGGGATCTGATTCGATTAAAATATGGAAAACGAAAGAGGAAATTTGATGAAATGGATGGTGAAGAAGAGTACCTTTCGAGAGTTAGCCGGCTGAGTCGACTCCGTGAACTGTTAATACGTTTTTGAGTTTTGAGTTTGAGATGTTTTTGAATGTGACTCGGTCTGAACTTTTTTTTTTTTATTAACAGAACTTTTCCTTTTTGATTTTAAAGAAAGGGGAGAACGATGATGTAAATCATTTAATGTAATAGTAAAATAATAAATAAAAGGATAGTTTATTTTTATTTAATAATTAAATTAAAAGGATAAATTTGGAACCAGTCACGTGATATTGACTGAATGATCTGTACCAGAGCATTTGGTGTTGGTGTTCTTAGTGTTCTTCTTCAAGATACTTTTTTATCTTAATTCATATAAATTTTTATTTTTATTTTTGTTTTGATTTTTTTATTTAGTTAAAATTAATAAATTAATTTTTAAATTTTTTTAATACCAAATAATATTTTTTATTATTATTTTAATGGCCACGTCAGCCAATAGTGTCATCCGTTTGCCACGTCAGCATTTTCCATCTCTGATGTAACGGCAGGGACTAAAATGATAGGCGTTTTCCAGGATAAGGACTAAAAGCGGTGAAAAAAAAAAGTTAGGGACCAAAATGGGAATCGCGTGAAAATGTGGGGACAAAAATGTGCTTTTCGCGTACATAAAATAACGACATATATTTTTAACAAGTGAACCACATATGTCCTAACAATCTCTTCCTTTGGCAATCCGTGATAAAACCACAACAAACAAATGAACATATGAGAGAAGTCATAAATCACTCAACTCATATTCACTTGTTGAATACAATAAAATCTATCCTAACACAAACTCTTGAAAAACTTTGCAAGAAGAGAGTTTATGGCAAGTAGACTTTGACAACTTGTATTTCTGAAACACTTTAAACAAAACTAATCAAGGCATCTTAGTGTGAAACAAAAATAATAGATTGTATACAATTAATAAGAAACATATGTATAAAGAGAGAAAAGAAACAACACATGTAAGGGTCAGGTGAAAGAAAACATACATCAACATATAGAGAAGAAAAGTACAATGTATATCAATAAATGGTCACAAGACCCAATGTACAAGAACCATGTATCTATAAAAGAAAGAAAAGAAAAGATACAAAATGTCCTCACTACATCCCTCATATCAACACTCCCCCGAACAAAATGGTCCTATACTAACTCTCATCCACTGAAACCGCTAAGGGAGTATGGACCATCCTCCAGACAACCTATGAGGGAACAAAGGCTGTCAAGGATTCAAAGTTTCAGAGTCTCACTACAAGCTTTGAAGAAATAAAAATGGAGGAGGATAAGTTGTTTGATGAGTTCTATGCCAAGCTTAAGGACATAGTGAACTTAGTTTTCAATTTTAAGGAAACCATTCCTGAACCCAAGATTGTGAGGAAAGTACTTAGATCTCTACCCGAGAGATTTCATGCCAAGATCATGGCGATCGAGGAATCAAAGGATATTGACAAGATTCCTTTGATTGAGCTGGTTGGAAACTTGCAGACTACGAGCTAGGGTTAACAAGAATTGGCAAGTCGGGTAAGGGCAAGAGCATGGCTTTGAAGGCCAAGAACAGTGACATTGATGAGTCTTCAGATGATGAGGATTCTAAGATGAAGTCCTACATTACAAGGCAATTCAAGAAGTTCATAAAGAATGCCAATTGGAAGGGCTTTGACAAGGACAGCAGGCAATCCAGTTCTTCTCATTTCAAGAACCAAGACAAAGGGAAGAAGGATGCAAAGGTTGGCGGTCAGTACACTGTTCCCACGGGACCTAAGTGCTTTGGGTGTCATGGCTTCGGACACATGAAGCAAGAGTGTCCCACATATCTCAAGAGCATTAGGAAGAGCAAGGCACTTGTTGCAACCTTGAATGACACTGAGCCTAAGGATGATTTCGACAATGAGGATGACGGAATCTTGAATGCCTTCACTGCCACAATCAATCCTACTGAAGGGATTGTTGAAGAAGTGGATGAAGAAGAAGAATTGGTGGATTCTAAGTGTGAGAAGATGGATGATCAAGACGATATCCATACCGCCTATGAGAAACTATACAAGCTGTTTGAGAAACACGAGAAACTCTATAGGCTGGCCACCAAGAAACTCAGTGATGTGGAACTTGACCGTGAAGAGTTGTCCACAAAGTTTGATGAGGCTAATCAGACTATTAGAGCACTAAGATTTGAGAACAATTTTTTGGCTAAGAAGACTAAGAAGCTTGAAGCGAAACTGTTTCAAGTCAAAGCTCAATTAGAGAGAACTTCAAGTGCGAAGCTTGACGAGATGCTTAGCATTCAAAAATCTGCTTCAGATTAAACAGGTTTAGGATATGGTCTTTCTTCCTCTAATATTGCTTCTACTAGTGCTACTGTTTTTATTCCTCTTGCTAATAATATTGAAATTGAGAACAATGATGTTAAAACTGAATTAGCTAATGAGAACTTAGACAATGGTAAATCTATCTTAGGAGCACCCCCTAAGCAAGATAAGAAAGATGTTAAAAACCCTAGGGCTAAGAAGGCTAACTCTCAAAAGTCTAAGCAGAAGAAGTAACATCTCTGTCATCATTGTGGTATTGCCGGTCATACTCGACCAAATTGCTATAAGTGGTTAGCCACTCAGCAGAACAATGGCATGATAGCATCTGGAAGCCAGAATCAACTTCAATCCTCTCTTGCTCCTCTTGGAGATCTTCTCAAAACCCTCATGTTCCTTTTGAACTTGAACGGTATCAATTCTTCCCCCTCACCTCCAATAGAACATATCGGAATGCTTAGGCAGTGGTATCTCACGGAAGACCTCATCCTTCAAATTGAACACCAAAACAAAGTGGAGAAATCTGATTTCTGGAGTTGTCTTGTAACAAACCAAATGCAAAGCCCCATTAACAAAAGCTTGTAGGCGTAGGTAGACCAACATTGTATCTCGAATAGCACATTTGGGACATTGAGCAGTAACCACTCTCCATTTCCTAGTGGCAAGTGAGTAGACCTCAACCTTGGGAGTAGATTTACCATCTTCGAAGTCGTGATCCTCAGGAGTGACAAACCTGACCACCTTATAGTCATTGGTTTTGGAATCAAACCCAAACCCAACAGCCGCGATGTAGGGACCGGTAGTCATGAAGGAGAAATTGGGGTGAGGAAGTCGCACGTATATTTTTAACCCAAGGGTTCCAGAGAATGAAATTATAAGCGTAAGTGTTTAAATCATCAGCTAGGCAAATCAAGCCATTACAGGTACCAACCACGCGGAATACTCCAGTAGCGCTTTCGCCATGGAAAGGGAAGTCGTCAAAGCTGGTGTATTGATGGAAATTAGTATTGTCGTCCCAATGTAAAGCATAGACTTGTTTTTCGTCTCCGATTCGTTTCAATCGTTTGACTGCTTTGGCGAGAGGCTTAGGGCAGAGTCTGAAGAGGAGGAGGTTGTTGTTGGAGGAGTGGTGAAGATGAGTGGAAATGAAAGAGGGGTTTTAGATGAGGGATTTCCATGTTTTGGAGACAGAGGTGCAAGTGAAGATGGATTTGATGGGTAGGCGTAGGAAAACGTGGGTTAGGATTTCATGAGGAAGAGAGTCCCACATTGCTTCTTTGGTGATGGATTTGGAAACTTCAGGTAAGTTGTCTGACATTGCTGCTACCTTCAAAAAGAGAGATTAGGGGTTTAAAGAAGTAGTAATTGTAAAATTAAAGAGAGAGTGAGAGTGAGCAGACCACCAGGTGGGTTGGATCGAAGCTAAATCCCTAGCTAACTCATCAGAGGAGCTGTGAAAGTGAGACTCAGAAAGAGAAAGAGAGAGAGAGAGAGAACTAGAAAAGAATCAACGCATTGTAAATGGATGCTTCTTTTTTCTTTTTCTTTTTTTTTAAGAATCAATACGGATGCAATTTTGTTGTTGCGGACTTGTGGGCTTGTCACTTGTGGCTAGGGGTGGCAAATAGGCGGGTTGGATCATAAATGGGTTGGGTCATAAATGGGTTGGGTGTGTAATTACCCATTTATCCATTTATAACCCGTTTATATATAAATTAATTATCCATTACCAACCCAACCCATTTAATTAGTAACCCACCCATTTAACCCAATATGACTCAAATACCTCTAAAACTACTTGAATACACTCTTGACCTCCAAAATTACCAAAATACCCTGAAATACCTAAAATGATACAAATACCCCTACACTTCCAAAATTACCAATATACCCTTGGATATCCAAAATTATCTCCAAAATTTCTAAAATGAGTAAAATACCCATGAAACCTCTAAAATGACCAAAATACCTTCGATATCTCTAAAATGACCAAAATACCCCCTAAAACCCAAAAAATGACCAAAATACCCCCGAAACCTAAAAATGACCAAAATACCCCCTAAAACCCAAAAAATAACCAAAATACCCTAGAAACATAAAAATTACCAAAATACCCCCAAAACCTATAAAATGACCAAAATATCCCCAAAACCCAAAAAAATTACCAAAATACCCTCGAAACCTAAAAATGACCAAAATACTTCCAAAATCCAAAAAATGACCAAAATACTTCAAAAACCCAAAAATGACAAAAGTACCCCCAAAACCCAAAAAATGACCAAAATACTCCCGAACCCCAAAAAGTGACCAAAATACCCCAAAAACTTAAAAATGACCAAAATACTTCCAAAACCCAAAAAATGACAAAAAAACTCTCGAAACCTAAAAAATGAACAAAATACCCCCGAAACCTAAAAATGACCAAAATACTTCCAAAATCCATAAAATTACCAAAATATCCCCCGAAACCCAAAAAATAACCAAAATACCCCTGAAACTCAAAAAATGACCAAAATACCTCTGAAACCCAAGAATAACCAAAATACCCCCGAAACTCAAAAAATGACCAAAATACCCCCGAAACCCAAAAAATGATCAAAATACCCGCGAAACCCAAGAATTACCAAAATACCCCCAAAACTCAAAAAATAACCAAAATACCCCCGAAACCCAAAAATGACCAAAATACCCTTGAAACCTAAAAATGATCAAAATACCCCCGAAACTTAAAAATGACCAAAATACCCCCCAAAACCTAAAAAATTACCAAAATACCTCAAAACCTAAAAATTACCAAAGTACTTCTGGACCCTAGAAATTTACCGAAATAACCAAAAAATCTAAAAATTATTAAAATAACCCTAAAACTAAAAGATGACATAAATGCCCTCGTAACCTAAAAAATGACTAAAATACCCTTAGAATCTAAAAGATGATCAAAATAACCCTGAAACCTAAAAAATTACCAAAATTCCCTCGAAACCTATAAAATGACCGAAAGACTCTTAGAATCTTTAATTTGTCAAAAATATCCTCGAAACATCCAAAATACCCTAAACCTCTATTTCGGTAATTTTAGATGTTTCTGGTGTATTTTGGTTATCTTATATGTTTAGCGTTATTTTGGTCATAATTTGGGTTTCAGGGGATTTTTTCGATCATTTTTTTTAGGTTTTGGGGTTATTTTGGTCATTTTTTAGGTTTTGGGGGTATTTCAATAATTTTTTAGGTTTCAAGGTATTTTGGTAATTTTTTTTAGGTTTCGGGGGTATTTCAGTTATTTTTTAGGTTTTGGAGGTATTTCAGTCATTTTTTAAGTTTAGGGAGTATTTTGGTAATTTTTTAGGTTTATGGTGTATTTTGGTAATTGTTAGGTTTTTGGGGTATTTTGGTCATTGTTTTAGGTTTTGGGGTTATTTTAGTCATTTTTAGGTCTTGGGGTTATTTTAGTCATTTTTAGGTCTTGGGGTATTTTGGTAATTTTTTAGGTTTCAGGGGTATTTTAGTCATTTTTTAGGTTTAGGGGGTATTTTGGTAAATTTTTAGGTTTAGGATGTATTTTGGTAATTCTTAGGTTTTGAGTGTATTTCGGTCATTTTTTTAGGTTTTGGGGGTATTTTGGTCATTTTTTAGGTTTCAGGGGGGTATTTTAGTCCTTTTTTTAGGTTTCAGGGTATTTCAGTCATTTTTTAAGTTTAGGGGGTATTTTGGTAATTTTATGGGTTTCGGAGGTATTTTAGTCATTTTTTAGGTTTCGGGGATATTTTAGTCATTTCATAGGTTTTAGAGGTATTTTGGTCATTTTTTGGGTTTTAGGGGTATTTTGGTCATTTTTGGGTTTTAAGGGTATTTTGGTCATTTTTTGGTAATTTTTAGGTTTTGGGGGTATTTTGGTAATTTTTAGGTTTTGGAGGTATTTTGGTCATTTTTTAGGTTTCGAGGGTATTTTAGTCATTTTATAGGTTTTAGAGGTATTTTGGTCATTTTTTGGTTTTCAGGGGTATTTTGGTCATTTTTTGGTAATTTTATAGGTTTTGGGGGTATTTTGGTAATTTTTAGGTTTTAGAGGTATTTTGGTCATTTTTGGGGTTTTGGGGGTATTTTGGTCATTTTTGGGGTTTTGGGGGTATTTTGGTCATTTTTTGGGTTTTGGGGGTATTTTTGTCATTTTTTGGGTTTTGGGAGTATGTTGGTAATTTTTAGATTTTTGGGGTATTTTGTTCAATTTTTAGGTTTTGAAGGTATTTTGGTCATTTGTTGAGTTTTCAGGGTATTTTGGTAATTTTTTGGGTTTCAGGGGGTATTTTGGTCATTTTTTTTGTTTTGGGGGTATTTTGGTAATTTTTTTAGGTTTTGGGGGTATTTTGGTCATTTTTTGGGTTTTGGAGGTATTTTGGTAATTTTTTGGATTTTGGGAGTATTTTGGTCATTTTCTAGAAATTTAGATTTTATGTTATTTATTTAAATTTTAGATGGGTTTAGTGGGTATTAGTGGATTTATCCATTTAGACCCATCTAATTAAATAACCAAATGGGTCTTTACCCATTTAACCAAAATATTCAAATGAGTTGGGTTAAGACTTATCCAAATAAGGTGGGTAATGGGTGGGTTCATGGATATGAGTAAAAATTGCCACCCCTACTTGTGGCATTGCGATTTGTGCCGTGGTCTTTCTGTAATTTTATTTTGTTTCTCATTCGGTCATTCCTCACTAGTCACTAGACTCACTACCACACCGTTCCTGATCACCAATAATCAAGAAGTAATTCGTTGCATTCCTTTTCGTTTAATATGGTAAAGCATTAAAATTTTCTAACTTGCTTTCATTTGTTTTCTTGATCCAGTGAAAAAAATTAGATTTAACACTATAAAATTTAAGCACAGTTGCCAAGGGTTTTGTAACTGAATTGGCACCTCCAATATATAAAGTGCTTTGAGTTTGGAGGTGTTATTTTCTTGTCCAAGATGCATGTCCGAAAAGCAATGGTAGATTAAAAAGACTATTAACATATAAAACAAAATTTAGCTAAAACTTGCACTCAATATATTTATATTAGATATGAATTATGACAAATCCACTGTCTCAATATATTTTTATTGGATATGAAATTTATCAAATCCATCATTAGATTATATTTTCTTATTATATCTTCATTGCTTGCAAAATTCAAGAAAATCAAATATTAATAACTATGTCATCAATCAAATATTTAAATTTTAAGTTTTTATATGCATAAAAATTATGTTCTTTGATCAAATAGTAAATAATATCCGATTAACATAAAAATTGACACATATATTAGAACATCAAAAAAATTCAATTCAACTATTAGATTTTTAAAATATGTAATCATGTTAATCTTTTAGTGAGTGTTCATTGTCTTTGGCATCATACTGGTTGTCTTTAGGGATCGGAGCTAAATCCTTAGCTAGCTCATCAGAGGAGCAGTGAAAGTGAGATTGAGAGAGAGAGAGAGAGGAAAAAAAAAACTAGAAAAGAATCAAGATATAAGCAAATAGAAAGAAATTTTTTTAATAAATTAAATTTCCAAAAAGTGGACTTTTTGAAAGTGGAGTTTTTCCAAAGCAAGGTAACATACTAAGGGTGAGTTTGGTTCAGCTTTTTGAAAGTGGACTTTTTCCAAAAAATGGAGTTTTCAAAAAGTGCATAATGAAAAAATGTTTTTTTAAAAAGCTAAATGTTTAGTAAAAACTGTTAAAAAATGCTTTTTGAAAAAGTTGAGTGTTTAGCTAGCACTTATAAAAGTGGTGGTTTGAGCGGTAAATTACCAAAAATGACAATGTAAATATAAAGGAGTTTGTTTCATATTTAAATCAACTACTTCATCATACTTAAATCAATTTTTCTCTTTCTAAAAAAATAATTTTTTTCTCACCAATATTAGCTAATAATAACCTACCACTTAAGATTTATTGTGAAAGTATTGTGATAAAAATTGATACTGATTTTAATTTTAACGTACTATTAAAATTATTTTTTTCTCACAAATATTACCTAATAATAACCTACCACTTAAGATTTATTGTGAAAGTATTGTAAAAATATTGTGATAAAAATTGATACTGATTTTAATTTTAACATACTATTAAAATTATTTTTTTATCTTTCTAAAAAATTATTTTTTCTCACCAATATTAGCTAATAATAACCTACCCCTTAAAATTTATTGTGAAAGAATTGTGATAACATTTCCTTCCTTTTTTTCTTTTTTTTTTTGCCTCTTTTTTTATCCTCCACACATGTCCCTTACTCTTTTCTTTTTTTATCCTTCTTTCCTCCTTTTTTTCCCTACCATTCCTCCAAAATCCAGAACGTTCCAGAGCTCTCCTTCTTCCTCCTTTTTTTTTTTTCCCCCTTTTCTCTTAGCACTTCGTCTGTTGGTTCTTGGCGGAATCGATAGTGTCCTTGGTTCTAGTGACGCACAGAATCCATCAGAGTGCGCGACGAAGATGAGGCGGTGGAGTTCGAAGACTGCGAGTGGCTGAGAGGGAAGGGCTTGGAGATCGAAAATGGGGTTGGAGTTGGAGTCGGAGGGTTTGATTGGGAGGGGTTCGCCGATTTGATTGAAGTAGAAGTCGGTGTTGTTGACGCATTCGCCTTCAATTTCGTCTTGTAATTCTATCATTTTGCTATATTATGATGTTTTTTTTGTTTTGCATTTTGAGGATTCCTAATTTGCAAGGGATTGATTTTTTTTTTTTTTTTCCTTAGCTGATTTGGGAATTTGTTATAGCTTTTTTTGTGTTTGGATTTGGAAATTTGTTATTGAGAGGGCAGAGGGTAGAGCAGAGAGATGAGAGGAATGAGGAATGGTGTGAAAAGGTAATTTGGTAATTGCCCTGTGAGTCCAACGGATAGATTTCAAATGTGCATGGGGCTTTTTCCAAACTGGAGCTCTGAGCTCCTTTCCCATCCTACACGTTTTCTTCACAAACCCAAAACGCAACTTTTTCCAGGAAGTTGCGTTTTATGTTGAACAAAACGGGCTTTGGACTCCAGCTTTCTTCAAAACGTGCGTTTCAGCTTCTAAAAGCTGAAACAAACGGGCACTAAAGCCCATAAAAAATACTTGCATAGAATTGATACGAAGCTCATCTCACCATTTTTGGCCCCACCACAAAACTGTAAAAGAAGTAACGTGACACACTTTATAATTTTCTTTCCTAGAGCTAATCACAACCGTCCATCTCAAACACCAAAAACCTATATTTTACACCAAAATGCACATTGTAGCCGCTTAAGTAGAGTCCCAAAACTAGAGAAAGCAGTAGCTTCAGCAGCCAAATTTTTTCTTTTTAGGAAACTGTAATACTTATTAGAATACACAAATACGAAAGTAATATATAAAATTTTTTAAACAGACTTATAATATATTACATAATCAGAATATTACTAAAAACAAACTTTTGCTCTCTCCAATTAGTGACCAAAAAAATTTGTCACTAAGCATTACCATCCGGTTTCTAAAAAATATTTAATTTTATTATCTTAAAAGTTATTTTATCTATTTTATTATATCATTTTACAAAACTCCCAACATCTCAATTTTTATTTTATCATACAACACATTAAAATAATATATTTACACTATAAAATAATATAACTCAATACCCAACTAAACCCAAAACCCAATAAAATATTATTTTAAAAATATACCATCTTACTACAGTACCATTTTATTTATAAGATGGTACTATAATAGGATTGTAAAATATTTTATAACTACCACTCTGGGTAATGCTCAATTGTTGTTGGTTGATGGTATAAAATATATATCATTTTTTTTTTTTTGAGAAGGAAAAATATATATCACTTGTTCAACCCTTTGAGGGCCTTCCTCTGTTAAGGGGTCCTAGATAATGACCAAAATGGCCTAGGCCGGCAGGCCTTGATTACCGTGCAAGGCAAAACGGACCCTAATCAAAACTTAGAGCATTCGCAGCAGTGGAGCTAAATAGCTATAATGCTATTTTAACTCCACTGAAACACAAAAAACGCCCCACAGCAGTGAGCAATACTTAAAAATTTTAGATGATTTGCTACAGTGCACATCTATCTATAGATGTGCACTGTAGCTTGAAGCAAAAAAAAAAAAATAATAATAATCAAAGCCGGTACAACTTGGCTCTTTTTTTTTTCATTTCACTCTCTTTCTCTCTCGGTCAGAGCACTCTCTCTCGTTCAACACTCTCTCTCGTTCCTGTCATCTCTCCTCTCAAGCTCACTGTCATTTCTCCTCTTATTCGCCGGCCCGTCCACCTCAAGCTCGCTCCGGTATAACTTGCTTCCTTTTTTTTTTCATTTTATCAAATCCGGTCTCATTCACTCCCTCTATTTCACTGTCATCTCTCTCCTCTCCTCCTTCGCCATTTTTTTTTCTTTCTCCTCCTTCCTCCACTCGCCTCCGACCCAAGCCCCTGCCCAGCGCCGATCGCCTCAGAACCCAGCACCAACCCAGCGCCGATCGCCTCAGACCCAAGCCCCTGCCCAGCGCCGATCGCCAGTCGCCTCAGACCCATGCCGCCATCCGCTTCAGACCCACGCCACCGATTGCCTCTGGCCTCGTGGATCGAAGTGGCTTCCCTCACCTCCACTCCGCTGCTTGGTCGTGGTTGTGCTCCCGTGTGCGTTGGCTATGGCTGATGGTAGAGTGGGTGTTTTTTTTTTTTCCCCTGCTGTGGACTGCTGGTGGTGGTGGTGGTGGTGGTTGTGGCTGTGGCTGTGGCTGTGTTTAATGGTAGAGTGGTTATGGTTGGTACTGTGGTTGTTTTTTTGGTAGTAGGATATATTATTTTATTGTAGTGATTATATTATTTTATTGTGATGTGTATATTATTTTATTGTGTTGAAAGCTAAAATAGATCCACTATTGCAGCATGTGTGTAGGTTAAATAGATAAAGTGACTTTTTGTGTAGCTAAATAGCTAAAATTTTACCATCACTGCTGCGAATGCTCTTAGAAATGCTCCCAAATTTTTAAAAAGTATACCTTAAGAGTTGCACAATATAAATGCACTAATATAAATTGATGGGAGAGAAACAATAAGAGAGATGTTTTCTGAGGAGTGTTCTCTACAACGCAACGAAAATAGTGCATAAAAAGATAATGGTACTTTGCCTACTTAAATTTATACATTTTCAAACGGTTATCTTTTTTTTTTTTTTTTTTTTTTGAAGGAAGTACGTTAGTGGAGCTAATAAATGTATATTTATTAGCTTCTCAGCTACAGTACAGTGCGCAGCCAAAGAGGACTGTGCACTGTAGCATAAAGAAGGCTGTGCGGTAAAAAAATAATAATATTTTATTTTGCGTTCACATTAATAAAGATTATTTAAATATTTTTTTTTTCTTTTCACTTCTATTCCCGTTGCAACTCAATTCTCTCTTCCTCAATCTCAGATTTTTTTTCCTCAGATTACTCTCTTCCTCAACCTCGCCTGAACTCTTCTCCATTTAAGGTTTTTTCTTTTTTTTCAGATCAGCGTATTATATATATATTTTTTATTGTGTTATTTATGTTATTTTATTACGTTAAAATAATGTTTTGTAAAATGAAAATGATAAAGTAATTTTTAGTGTAGCTTAAATTATGGCACTGCGTGGATGCTCTTGCTGGACTTGTCCCCCACCAAACTTCTGATAGCCGCGTGAAAACTAATTAAACAAAGAAAAATATGCCTAGAGTAAAAGTCTTTGGCTAGAAACCGTGTGACGACTCAAGGTCTGAGTCAAACATATGAAAAATCACTACCGGAGCTGGAATTGCTCTTATAACAAGTTGATGCTTGAACAAGCTCTGGTGACCTTGCATGGATTGCTCGTGAGTAGCATGGATATTTTAACTTTAGAGCATTAGCATTGGGGAATGCTAATGCTATTCTATTTTACAATTCTAAAAACCCACAATTTTATTATACCATACCATTTTACAATTCTTCCACATCCCTAACTTCTATTTCTCTCTTTTACCCATTAAAATAATATACCTACCTAATAAAATAATATATCTTAAAATTATATTTTTTCTCACCCATCTCTCTCCTCTCTCTCATTTTTAGCTCTCTTCCCTCTGTAATTCCGCCGGAGCCTTCATTTCCCATAAAACCCAAAACTCGGCTGCAATAAAACCCAAAACTTCATTCGCTCCTTGACGAGCTCGTACTCGCACTGCTCCGGTTGTGGATCATGGGTCGTGGATCGCGAATTCGTTATATGGGTTTCGCCGTGCTCGATGGTTGTGATCCGGTGGGTTTCGCCGTGCTCAATGGTTGTGATCCGTGGATCGCGAATTCGTGATATGGCGTCACTGTGTTGGTTTCGCCATGCTCGATGGCGTGAAATGGTGCTGAGTTGGTTGTGCTCTATGGTGCTGGGTTGCAGGTGGCTGTTTCGGTTTTTGGGTTGGCGTGATATGGTGCTGGGTGGCTGTTTTGCCGTGGTGCTCTGTGGCGTGATATGGTGCTCTGTGGTGCTGGGTGGTTTTTGGGTTCAGCAATGGAGATACAGAGACGAGAGACAGAGACGAGAGATGAGAGACAGAGGAGAGAGAGTCAGATAAAATATATTATTTTGGATACAATACTTGCTACAGTGCAATTCTATATTTAGAATTGCACTGTAGCACTATTCAAAAAATTTTGCAATAATGCTGTTTGCAATCCTCTAATGCAGCTGGTTTTGAGACCAAAAATACTAAATATCCCTTAAATTTGGCTTTAGCATTTGCCAATGCTAATGCTCTAAGTCTACTCATCTTGTTTTCCTGCTGATGCTATTTGTATTATGCCCCTTCTTTCACTCCTCTCATGCTGCCAGAGATACTATATCACAAGGACAATCTATTACAATTACCGAGACTATAGTATCGGTTGATGCAAATTTTGAACTTGGATTCTTTCGTCCTGGAAGAAACTCCACAAATCAATACGTCGGAATGGGTAATTCTGGTGCCACTACCCTCTCCCACAACTTTTTGCACAACCTTCACATATGGCAAGCCACCTCATCAGCTTGGGCCCACCAACATACCACACCACTTATAACTGAAGCGCCAAAACAAATCCTACAGTAAATATTACTCCTTTAGTCTTCTTCTCCCTCCCTCCCAAAACCCATACGTGAAAAGCTTGAGCGCCAAAACAACTTACAGCTGCTGGAGTACTGGAACTACGGTGCGAAAATGAAAAACTCACTCCGGAAAACATCGTCCTACACCAGAAAATAAAAACCCAACCTTGAAAAACATTACCTCTTCACCGAAAAACCAAAACCCACTGCTCTCCAAACCCGCGAAAACCATTGTTCGTATCAGCTCCATCTATTGTGGAAAAGAAAAAATTCTCTTCCAAAACTCAGAGTTGATCACCATCTGCCATCCAAGGAGGTGATTTTTCATTCCACTTTTCCTAGTATTTTCTCTAGATTTCTTTGTTAATGTTTGATTCTTTGTTTTCCCCTGTATTATTGCTCTGCTCTCATTCAGTAAAAATTATTGTGCATTTTTGTTAGTTCACTATGAACTGTTGTGATATTGGTTTACTTTGTCAATTGTTTGTTTTGTTCTCAACTAAATTGTTGCTGGGAGGTTCCTTGTTTTAGGGTCCTCCACTGCTTCATATACTCCCTTTGTACTCTATTCTGTTTCAATGAAATCTAAATTGAAATATCAACAAAAAAGGCAATCTTGAAGTTGTGAATTTGTTGCCTGTAATAACTGGGTTTTCCATTTTTCTATTGCATTTGGAAATGAGATTTTTTTTCTTTTGAAATAATGGCCAGAGGCTATAGATAATAAAAGTAATCCGTCACTTGTTTTGCAAAAATAAATGTGAATAACACATTTATATGAAGCACAAAATATTTGAAAGGATAAATTATAATATTTAGAATTATTAATTTTCTTATGATTAAGTGATTTTATATTTTGATAATGTGTTATGAATTATATTGTATAGGCATGGCAGATGAAATATCAAATGTTTTCTCACATGTGAAATTAAACGAAGATGATATTGAAGATAATATTGAGAATGATATGGTGGAGGGGGATTCAAATGAAGATATCAAGAATGATATGGTGGAGGTGGAGTCGAATGAAGATAATATTGAGAATGAAATAGTGGAGTTGAATGAAATGGTAGAAACAAAAGGTGTGGAAAACAAAGCAGAAGACCCTAAGTTGGGAATGATGTTTAACTCCATTGATGATGCTGTGATATATTATAGAAGATATGCTAAAGAAAAAGGTTTTGCAGTGGCTAAAAGAACTTCTAAAAAGGGGAATGATGGGGCGGTGAGGTATGTGACCATTGCTTGTAGTTATGCTGGAAAGCCAAGGATTAGACTAAGTTGTCCTGTAATTAAAAGGACTAGATCTACCAATCCAGTTCAATTGAAACCTCAAACAAAAACAGATTGCAAAGCTCAACTTAGGCTGTCTCTATGCCCAAATGGAAAGTGGATACTTAGATCCATGGTACTTGACCATAATCATGGTTTGAGTCCTAGTAAGACCAGATTTTACAAATGCAATAGAATAATAGAACCACATGTGAAAAAAAAGCTTGAATTACACGACAAAGCTGGTATTAGAATGAACAAGAGTTTTAATTCATTTGTGGTTGCAGCAGGGGGACATGAGAATTTGTCTTTTCTAGAAAAGGATTGTAGAAATCACATGGAAAAAGTCAGACGTTCACATCTTAGGGAAGGAGATGCTAGTGCAATGCACCATTACTTTTTGAAAATGCAAGCTGACAATTCTGAATTCTTCTATGCAATGGATTTTGATGATGATGGTCGGTTAAAGAATGTATTTTGGGCTGATGCAAGGAGTAGGGCAACATTCAAAGAGTTTGGTGATGTAGTTACATTTGACACTACATATATGGTTAACAAATACGAAATGCCATTTGCTCCATTTGTTGGGGTGAACCATCATGGGCAATCAACATTGCTAGGATGTGGATTGATCTTAAGAGAAGATATAAATTCATTTATATGGCTATTTAAATCTTGGCTTGCATGCATGTCTGAATGTCCTCCCAATGCAATTATTACGGATCAAGACAAAGCCATGAAAAAAGCGATAGAGATTGTTTTCCCTAATGCACGACATCGATGGTGCTTGTGGCATATCATGAATAAGTTACCTGACAAATTTAAAGGGTTCAAAGACTATGAATCAATAAAATTCTGTATGAAAAATGTTGTTCATGATTCATTGACAAAAGAAGAATTTGAAGAAAGTTGGGGCAGATTCATTAAGAAATATCAACTTGAAAGCAATGAATGGTTACTTGGGTTGTATGATGAGCGGCATCGTTGGGTGCCTGCCTTTGTGAAAGATGTGTTTTGGGCAGGAATGTCAACAACGCAACGAAGTGAAAGCATGAATGCTTTCTTTGATAAATACATTAATAAGAAAACTACTTTAAAACAATTTGTTGAACAATATGAGAATGCTTTGGCAGCAAAGGTGCATAATGAAACTGTTGAAGATTTTAATTCTTTCAATTCACGCATTTCCTGTATAACTATTTATGATATGGAGAAACAATTTCAGAGTGCTTATACTTTGAAAAAATTTACAGATTTCCAAAATGAGATAGTTGGAAGTATTTGTTGCAGTTTGTCTTCATGCAGGGAACATGACAACTTTTCAGAGCATGAAGTACGTGAAGATGTATCACGTGGAGAAGGTCAGCGGAGTGTAATTTTTCATGTGTATTTTAATGAGGATAACAATGAAGTTAATTGCAAATGCAGGCTGTTTGAGTTCAAGGGGATAGTATGCAGGCATCAAATATTGGTGTTTATTCATAGGAAGATTTATCGAATACCAGACAAGTGCATCTTAAACAGATGGAATAAAAATGTCAAAAGGAGGCACACTAAAGTTCGAATAAGTTATGACAATTGGTCTTTGAAACCTGAAGCATGTCGCTATGAAAAGATGTGTAATGCCTTTTACGAGGTTGCTAATTTGGCGGCAGATTCTGAAAATGCATGTAAGAATGTGATGATACAAATATGTGAAATGAAAAAGGAGCTCAAGGAAGGGGGAAATGCTTGTGGTAGCAATAAGCCTATTTCTATAGATATTCAGAATGATTCGACCTCATGTGGCAATGGTCTTGTAATATCAAAAGAAGCTAGAAAAATTCTTGATCCAATGGTTGTTTGTCAAAAGGGGCGACCATCATTTAAAAGGAAGATGTCAAAGGTTGAACAAGCTGTTAAGAAAAAAAAGGAAAAGGAAAAGAAAAAGAAAATGAAGACTAAAATTAACGAAGGGAATGTAGTTAACCAAGTTGAGACTTCAATTCTTGAGGAAATTTGTGAGAAGGTTAGGCTATAATTATATTATTTACTTATTTTTTTGGATAATTAATCATTGTTATTACTATTATTAACCTTTGTACTTTGTGCTTTTGTAGGATTCTGCCAAGGTTGGAAATGTGCATAATACAAATTCTACTATGGGATTTGGTATGCTTGAAATGCATGAGAGTTTTAACTTTAATGTAAGACTCTTTATTTTCTATTATCAGGATGTTGCTAATAGGTTTAAATTAAGTATACTGAAATGCAATTATATTGTATATAAAATGTAGGATTTTGAAATGCAACAGTCACAATCACAGCATATTGGTGATAAGAGTTGTCAATTTTTTCCCCAATCACTCTTATGGCCAAACATAAGTGGAATTCCTAATATCCCTGGGATACATCCATATTTTGGCCAACAAAATATGTTACAAGGAGGAACTTTTCCATTTCAAACAAGTATGATAAGTCAAAAGTTTGGCATGCATCCTTTTCTTTACCATGATAATGTATCTCAGGTATGCATTTTTTCAGTTAGCTACTTTTAAATTTTTAGTGAAATTTACGTTGCAAATTTGAGTGTATTTATTATAATATGTATTATCATTCATTTTATTTTGTAGGGTCATCACTATCAAAAGGTTGGTACGGATCAAATGAAGAAAGTTGATAATGAATCTCAGGTATAATTTTTTCCCCTTAACTATTTTAGAGATTTTATAAATTTATAGCAAATTTGAATGGCTAAACCCCTAACCCCACTGAAGTTATACTAACTGCCCAATCTTGGACTTGCAGGTTCAAGGAAGCTTTTGAAACAAAGAAAAACCATGACAGACCCAACAAAGGAATTCAATTTAATCACCAGAATATTGAAGGATGCTGGGATCTTATTATCAAAATAGTAGGAGCTAGGAAAGCTAGACCAAAGATAGTGTTTGTAATTTGCAGTGTAGTAGTAAAAGTTGTAGTAAAAGTTTAGTATAGTTAGGATGTTGGGATCTTGTGTTGGGATGCTGGGATCTTAGTAAAAGTTTAGTTAGTGTTTGTAATTTGCAGTGTAGTCCTAACTGGTAGCAAATAACCTTGCTCTCTGACTTGGCATATCTGCAGCAACAAGGCTTGTGTTATAAGACCCTTTTTGTTCCTCGAGTCATCTTAGGCTCAGTTTGTAACACAGCCAAGTTTGCTCCTAAGGTCCCTAGTCCTAGGTCCTTGTTGCTAGGTGCACCCAGCATTTGTATAGTTTGTATTCCTTCAATTCTGGTATCAAAAAAGAAGAAGAAAAGAACGTATATATTGTAATTGACAGACTTGGATTTTGAAGACTTTTTGTAGCAATTGACAGTTTACAACAATCTGTGCATTTGTACAATTGATAGTTACTGCAGTGTGACAGTAGATATTTGCATATATTTGTAAATGAATGCATGTGTGAATATTTGCTAATATTTGTAAATAGGTATTGTGATAGTTGTAGGCTATTGATATTTGTAGATATTTGTTAGTTATGTGTAAGGGTGTGCACACTGCACAGGTGGTGCGTGTATAGCTGCTGGGGTGTGCGTGTGTAGGTGTGACAACTCTGCGTGTGTGTGTGTGCAAGGGGGTGCGTGTGTGTGTGTGTGCAAGGGGGTGCGGATATAGCTGGAAGGGTTGTAAAGCTCATGTAGATAAGAATTCCATTGTTTCTTCCCTATTATTTCTCTCTGCCTTGTTCCTTGTTTCAAGTATCAATTCTTCTTCCATTTCTTCCACTGAACTAGAATCCTTGTCAACAATACACAATACTACAACACACTTGGCATTATGCTTTGAGCAAATCAACATAACAACAAGCAATTGCGCCATAAACTCCTTACACAAAGAATAAACAAAAGGAATGTTCCACAAATTACAAAGAACAAGTTTTAATTTTTTATTTAACTTCCTTCTGTACCAAAGCAACCTTATCATAAGAGCAGCACTGATCTGCCCAGAAGTTGCTGAAACATTAGCTCAATTGAAGTTATTCCTTTACTTGGATGGAATTCAAAACACAAACAAGATTTTTAAGTCCATTGGATGGAATTTAAAACACAAACAGAATTTGTAAGCTCATTAAGCAATGGGTTTTTGTTTTCAGCAATGGGTTTTTGTTTTCGGCAATGGATTAATGTTTTACAAGGATGGGTTTTCATTTTCCGATTTGGGATGGTGTTTTCTGGCGTGGGATTTCCGTTTACGAGCCACCGTGACAGTACTCTAGCAAAGCAAATCTGAGACGAACGATGCTTTTCGCGGATTCAAGGAGCAGTGGGTTTTGGTTTTTCGGCGCAGATGTAATGTTTCTCAAGGTTGGGTTCTTATTTTCTGGCATGGGATGGTATCTTCCGGAGTGATTTTTCCATTTTCGCACCACCGTACTCCAGCCGCTGCAAGGCTCAAGCTTTTTCACGTATGGGCTTTGGGAGGAAGAAGAAGAAGAAAAGGAGTTACGGTGTTATTTAAAATTGTTTATTTGAAATAACTAAAGTTAAGTGGTGTGGTATGTTGGTGGACCCAAGCTGATGAGGTGGCTTGCCACATGTGAAGGTTGTGCAAAAAGTTGTGGGAGAGGGTAGTGGCACCAGAATTACCCCGTGGGAATATGGTTCAAAAAGGTATCACAGCAAACTTTCACATGGGTAGCCAACCGAAATTACCCAATTGTCAGTTCTTCTGCAGTTCTCACTATTAATGATGGGAACCTCGTGATTGTGGACGGTCAGGTGTCTTACTCGGTATCCAACATGTCATCTAATGGCAATGCAAGTGCCACGCTATTGGATTCGGGAAACCTTATTTTAAGAGATGAAAACTCAAATATCTTGTGGCAGAGCTTCGATTTTCCTTCCCATACCTATTTACCTGGAATGAAGCTTGGGTATAACAAAATACCGGAAAGGCTTAGTCTCCCTTTGGCCTCAGCGTTTACGTTTTGCATCTTGCGTTTTTTTTTTTTTTTTTTTTTCGCGTAAACAGTAAAATTACTGTTTACGCAACAAAAATTACTGTTCACAGACTATTTGTTACTGTTTATACAATAAAAAATATTAAAAATGAGTGTTACGATACTATTCACACATTTAAAAATTATTTTGCTACAGTGTTTTCAATTTTCAATTTTCAGTTTTAACAACAATAAGTTAAATCCCTAAAGGAATAACTCAGTTTTTAGTCATTGGTATCTGGGAGAAATCTTCATTACCGTAGTCCTGGAGTTTTTTCATTGGAGCTCGATCCTAAGGGAATAACTCAGTTTTTAACCACGCGGAAGCCTGACAGGTTGTATTGGACAAGCGGGCCTTGGGATGGGAAGTTGTTCGGCTTTATTCCTGAAATGAAAGCTAATATATATAATTTTAGCTATACTTCCAATCAGGAAGAGACTTATTTTACATATAATCCATATGATCCTAGTATCACTTGTATATTTGTAATGGACGTATCGGGGCAGATACAGCAACTGTCTTGGCTGGGATCCACCCAGCGGTGGAATTTATACTGGTCACAACCGAAAATCCAATGTGAAGTTTATGCTTTTTGTGGGGCTTTTGGACTCTGTAACCAGCAAGCGTCGCCATTTTGTTCATGCATTCGAGGATTTGAACCCCGATCTTCTGGAAATTGGGAACTGAATGATTACTCTACAGGATGTGCAAGGAAAACCCCTTTGCAATGTGAGAACCATAACCAGGCTGCAGGTGACCCAGATGAGTTTGTTATGTTGTCTAATGTACAACTACCAGTGAATCCAGAAAGTTTTGGAAGTGGGAGCATTGAAGAGTGCAAATCAGCTTGCTTGAATAGCTGCTCCTGCACTGGTTATGCTCTCAATGATTCTAGATGTTCAATATGGAATGGCGATCTCATGAATCTGCGACAGCTTGCTGATTATAACCATAGTGGAAGAGATATCTATGTCAAAGTTGCTGCCTCTGAGTGAAACCCTAAAAGTGAGCAAATTTAAGTCTCCAGCAATCATTACATCTTTATGATATTGTTTCCATATTATTTTATTTCAATCTTTCCTAACTGAATCTTTTTCATTTATTAGTGGTTAAAAAAAAAAATACTGGTCTCAATATATGTATCTTTTATTTCTCACATGCTTGCTTCAGGAAGTAAGAGACAGCTGTGGATTATTTTAGTACTGGCTGTTTCTCTGACAGCCATTTTTTCGGCGGCCTTCATCCGGTGGATGTGGGTGAGAAAACTCAAAAGAAAAGGTATGAATTTTCATTAGCAACATAAAACTGACTAGTGGCAGGGCATCTATGTTAGTGACACCCAAAAAAAAAAAAAAAAATTTCCCCACACGCAGAGATTAATAAGGTATTTTGAACCTAAGCTGTATTGATTAAGATATTTTGAGCTATTACTTGTTTACGAAAAATAGTTGTGTGAGTCCATTGTACGCATAATTGCCACTATTGCATTTGTTTTAGTTAAAGAGACCCTTCTTGCAAATTCACATTAAATTATCCTTTCTTTCTTTATTATTATTAAAATAAAAAGAAAAAAACTGCCCAACTCTTGTCAGGTGCCAAATTTACAGTCCAATTCCACATTTTCTAAAATTATTTTGCTGAATTTCAATAGGGTCTAAATTGCTAGTTTTGAACCTAAGCTATATTGATTAAAATATAGAACCGTCTAAACTTTCCATACATTTCCTCTTTTGATTATTTATTTGAGTTAAAATTTCAATTTTAACCAAACATTTAAACTTGATCTGCTCCAACAAAAACCAGTCCTCTTTCCTGAAACAGCATCCTAGATTTTCTCATAGATAAAACTCTTCTAGGATTTCAATTAAACAATCAAAAGCTTTTGAAATTATATGCATAAAAATTCCTCAGATACCATGTGACAGAACTTAGTTATCTGCTGAGCCATGGCTGTTTTTCTGAATCTTTTAGGATTAGATTATAGGAACCGTCTTCTTGATCAAGTAGGGGAGGACTTTTTGTCATTTGATTTCAGAAATAGAACTACCCACCATGAACTAATCAAAACAATCTTTTTGATCAAGCAGGGGAGGACTTGATATCATTTGATTTCAACAACAGGTCTACACAACAAGGATTAGTCCTCAAGAAGGGGGCTGAGAAAGGCAGAAATAAGGAAATGGAGCTTCCTCTCTTTAGTTTTTGTAGTGTATCTGCTGCTACTAATAACTTCACGGCCTCGAATAAATTTGGAGAGGGTGGTTTTGGACCTGTTTACAAAGTAAGTTTCAAAAACAAAGCACATTAATCTTGGAATAGAAATTCTAAAGTAATATATGATGTTCCACAATCTAACCTTTAACATAAATATTGAAGTCTCAGTATTTGCATAAAAGTTCTGCTAGGATACAACTTATAAAAATTATTTGATGTGGATTCTTCTCAAGGATTAATTAGAAACTAAGTTAAAAGAATTATTTTCAGGGATCCTTGCTTAATGGACAGTTAGTAGCAGTAAAAAGACTTTCAAGAAAATCTAGACAAGGATGGGAGGAGCTAAAAAATGAGGCTGTTCTTATAGCCAAACTCCAACACAAGAATCTTGTGAAACTTCTTGGATGCTGCATTGAAAGAGATGAAAAGATTTTGGTCTATGAGTATTTGCCCAATAAAAGCTTAGATAATTTCCTTTTTGGTATGTAGTTCCACACTATCTCAATCACTTACAGAGTACTCTGCCTATATTATGATTGTTCATTGCTCAAAATCTGGTTGTAACTAAAAGTTTCGCACACATAATGCCCACTAGTTCTTTCCTACCTTCTATCTTATTATTTATATGGGGTATTGAGACAGATCCAGTTGCACATGGGATGATAGATTGGACAACTCGCATTCACATCATTGAAGGGATTGTTCAAGGGCTTCTTTACCTCCATCAGTATTCTAGGTTACAAATTATTCACAGAGATTTGAAGGCCAGCAACATCTTGTTGGATAAAGACATAAATCCAAAAATATCAGATTTTGGAATAGCAAGAATTTTTGGTGGGAATGGGTCACAAGCAACCAACCGAATAGTAGGGACTTAGTAAGTATAATCCATTCGTACTTATGCTCTACAACAAATATCAGTAATATAAAAATTATTAACCATGAAGCTATTGAACAATTTGTTTAATAATGAAATACAGTGGTTATATGTCTCTAGAATATGCTTTGGAAGGCCTCTTCTCGATTAAATTTGACATCTATAGTTTTGGAGTATTGTTGTTAGAGATATTGAGTGGCAAGAAGAATACTGGTTTCTATCATAGTGACTCTCTCAATCTTATTGGATATGTGAGTAATTGACCATCTTACTTTAATGTTAACAAGAACTTAGAAACTCTATGTGTATTCTTATTACACCATGTGATTGACTTTTCAAAGGATTAATCTTCTTTATCAGTTATGTTGATTTCAAATTATATATTCATTGTTAAATTGAATTTTATTCATACTAACAAAGCCACCAAGAAGGTAGAAAGTGTTACACTAGATCATTTTAAAATTTTCCTTTAAGTATCTTAAATATCTTTGCAATTCTACTAATTTCATTTGTAACTTATACCTCAATAAAATATGAGGAACTTAACCGGAATTTGTGATTGATTTTTATCATAAATTTTCTTCGGGCATGGGATTTGTGGAAAAGCAATAGAGCCTTAGAATTGATGGATCCAATCCTCAGAGATATTCCTCCTGCCAATATCCTATTGGGATACATAAACATAGCACTCCTCTGTGTCCAAGAAAATGCAACTGATAGACCTACTATGCTTGATGTGGTCTCAATGTTCAACAAGGAAATTGCACTTCTGCCTTCACCAAAAAGACCAGCGTTTTCTTTTGTCAGAGGTATGGAGAATTTGGGTTCATCTAATAGAAAGCCAGAAATTTGTTCTATAAATGACATGACAGTCTCGATTTTGGAAGCTCGATAATAATTTAGATTTCGGTGATCATTACTCAATCTTTAATCTTGTTACCTAAGTTTTTTTTTTTTTTAAATGAACAACAATATTATTGAACTTAGAAACCAAAATGTACCATTAGTCATTGCTATTTTGATGGTTGTCAAGTCCTACATAAAAAGCTTCTTCCTCCTTTTTCTAGTTCTACTTTCAGTATTCCACTATTCCTCCTTTTCCAGCATCATGGATACTCATGTACTGATATGATGGAGGGCCTTAGGGCCACAATTGATAGTTTACACCCAAAAGAAGCCCAGGGCCCAGGCAGATTTTTATGGAGGGGAAAAAAACAAATTAGCTTGAAAAAGTGAAAATGTTAGATATTGTTCTTTAATTAAATTCAAGCATAAATAATCATTTTAAAGGGGAATAAATTTAACAAGAAGGTTAATTGAAAAAACTAAGATATAGCCCCTAAGAAGTAGTAACTAAGGGTCTGATTTGTTGGGGAGAAAAGTAGGGTGAAAAAAAAATATATGGGAGAAAAGTGTATTTGATTGGGGACGGGATGGTGAGTGAAAATGGTGGGACCTAAGGGTGTTCTTCCAGCCCATCATTTGGGGTGAAATGATTTCCTCATTAATTTGGGGAGAAAATGGAAGGGAGAAAGTGGGTTTCATGGGAAATTACCCATTTGCCCTTCGTCTATTCAATGTTGCTTTTTTTTTTTTTTCTCACCTTATAATACCTTCAATTTTTTTAAACTTTTATTCTTTTTCCCTTATATTATTATTAAATTTTTATTTTAGTATTACGGGCATAGGAATAAATTTATACATTCTGCATTTTCTATATGCTCATTTTTCTTCTCAACTAAACAAAATAGTTCTCTACTCCTTTACTTTTCCACCATCCCTCAACAAAACACCATGAGAGAAAAATAAAATATCTTTCGTCACCACTTTTCCATTTCTTTCCCCTTTTCTTTTCCTCACTTTTCAACCCCAACCAAACGGACCTAAGTTTTGCACCAAAGAATTTCTTTATTATTATTATTATTATTTAAATTTTTTTTTTTGAAGGTTTAGGAACAACAATACTAGGGAAGCTATTAGGTCTGATTCACACCTTGGAAGAGAAAAACAAAGAGAAGCTATAATTATCCATTCACCCTGACTCCTTGAGTGATTTTATTACAGAAAATATATCTTAGTACTTAATTGAAACAAGTTGTCATCCATAAGTAGAGATTGGAAGCAAAAAAAAAACCTTTATTTGGTTTGGCTGTGATCACTATCACTTTCAACTTTTCTACACAAAATATAATTGGAGCGGGAGGGAGGCTTTAGTCTTGTTTAGAAATTTCAATTTCTTAATAAGAGAAGAGAAAACTTGGTAACATATATATTTTTTGAATGTTACATATTTAAGATTCGTGAAAATAATAAATCTGAATCAGTAAATGGATCCTCTCTATTAGACAAAAAAATAGATAACATTGATGTTAAGTTGCAGGGGCAAACCAACTTTACAAAGTCTAGTGACTAAAGAGCAATTCGTGGGGTCAGTTGGAGTCGCTTTGAAGATTAAGTTTACAAAGAAATTATTGGAAGTGAATTGAATAAATACCCCCCACCCCACCCCCCCAAAAAAATAAATCAATGGCAGTTGCTTGGCCACTAGCTAGGCTTTGGGCTTGTGGGATTTGTACTAGGCCAATAATTTTGAGCCTACGAGTTTTTTTCCCTCCAAGATGAAAGATTAACCACATAGAACCTGATAAGAAAATCTGCATTTTATTTTATGGTCCTTTTGATATGTATAGGATTGTAACTCTGTGTCCATGGCAAGATTAGAGCTAACAAATGAAGATGATTAGGAGTATATGCTCATAATATTTTGTTTTTTGTTTTTAAATCCTATCCCTAGTACTGGATTAGGAGTCCACATTAGTCTGATATACGTTGCAATGTACAATCCTATGCGCCATTGGGGTTTTTTTTTTTTTTTTTTTTTTTTTTAAATAAATAAAGATTAATTATCAACAAGCTGACACAATAAATTAATTATTCAATTGTTGATGGGGTTTATCGTTAAGAAGGGTGCACATTGCAATGAAATAAGGAGGTAGTAGCTCTATTTTTTCTCTTGAGAAACAAAAGAGGTAGTAGCGTAACTTACAAATTTGAATTCGGACTGCAAATGTTAGAAAAATAGGAAGTGTTGTTAGAAATATAAAGTCATTTGATGAATATCGTCCGCATTACTCTAACATCATCACCATTCACAACCACATAAGACTTGAATTTCCAACCATGCATTTAAGCCCTCCAATAACAAGTCTTTGTTTCTAAAATTGTTATGAAAGAGCGAAATAGACTGTAAATTTAAGTCCTTATTCACGCAATTCTATTACTTTGCAGTTGCTAAGTGCTAATATTTTTTATCTCTTCTGGAAGCAGCAGTTAGCTACTTTTATAATTGGGACTAAATAAGGTTCTTTCATTCAACCAAAAAAAAAAATGAGGGGGATTGTTAATGGAGATCTCTTCCCACTCTCTTTTATTGTCTCATTGCTTTCTCAACTTTCTTGAAATTCTGCATTGCAGTTGACACTTACACCAAACCCCCGGCAATCGATTAGGGGTGTCCAAACTTTGCTTTCCTCAGGCCAAGTTTTTGAGCTAGGCTTCTTCTCTTAAGGCAACAAGAGCAGTTATTTGGGCAGATGGTACAAGAAGACCCCAGGGACACGTATGTATAGCCAACTAGAACAACCTACTCACATATCCATCTGAACTGAAGTATTCACCATCAGCAACAATCAAACACTTAATTCTTCTCAACAAAAGAAATCTCACTATCTGGTATTTGGATTCACCCAGGGCAGCTCAAACGGCAGTTGCTCAGCTTTTGGGTGTAACATGTAATCAATCCTGCCTATCATCTTAAATGTACATATCCTAAAATTAAAAGACAGATTTATATAATTTTTCCATAGAACCTTTACAACCATTGGATAGATGTAACTACTATCTAATTCACTGAAAAAGGAGAAATTTAACACACATAATGAAAGCATGACTGACAATATAGTAAACACATTGAAACCAAACTTCACATCATCCAGAAAAACTAACATAAGAGTGGTGTAGCCCAAATTAGTTTAACAAAATAAAATCCTCTAAAGTTATAACTACAATCCATTTTGATATAATAAACTAATGCCTATACTAAGAAATTACACAACACCAAGAAACTTTGTTGACTCTTTTCTTTCGTTGAGTTAAAGTTTGTTACGTATGTACAGCTCATCAGCATCCATGATTCCACAACGTCCTGCAAGAATTTAAAATTAGTTTAGTAACAATGAAGAAAAAACCTACGCCGAGATATGTGGGTTTTTAGAATGAAATTAAGAAATACTCCAAGCCTTTAACAAATGAACATGTCCACAAAGGTGAACGGGGTTCTAAGCAGGTTACCAAGCCAGAAATTATATGATAAGAAGATATTTTTCTACTTCACACAAGACAATTGTAAACAGAAGACACTGTGCTCCCAAATAAAATCAGAGAATAGAAATATCACACAACCAAAACAAAAATTTCAAAGTACAGCCAAAGCCCACTAGACCACCAAAAAACACGAGTTTTAAGTACAAGTTTGTATCATCCCTCGACATGCTTTCAAAAATACATCCCTGGTTGTTAGTTAAGGGTTTTTTTCTTTTTTTTTTCTATTAAAAAAACAAAACATCTCTAAGTGTTGAATGTGTCTTATGTGTAGGCTGCTGTCCCTTGCTCAACAATAATTGATCACCCATATACTCTTTTCATTCATAACACCCTCATTCTTAAATTGTTTAAGAGAAATATTTAAACCTCCTCAAAAATGTAAATTTGACCTAAAGAACAAACTAAGAACATTAACTTGTTTATAATAGAGAAGGGAAAAAAAAAAGAACATTAACTTGTTTTAAAATGAAAATAAATTTCAGCAATACATATCACAGAGAAAAAGGTGCTAGCTTAGCTTTTTGGTAAATTTTTTTCGGGATTGAATTTGACCATCACCAGGTTAATTGGTATGGATGAGAGGTACGTCTAATTAAAAAAGGCTTCACAAGACTACAGCCTATTACTGTCTCCAAACCAGGAAAAGTTACAAAGTCGAGGCACAACCACCTAAATGGGGGTACAATGAAAGAAACTAGATGCAAATGTTAGCATACTCCATGATAAGAAAAATATATCCAAAAACCACAAACAGAACCACCATCTCTTGCCAAGAAACAATCACAATTATCACAGATCTCATTGCTTTCTTTTGGTATGAACCAAGGATTGATTTGTCCATCAACACATTTTCAAAAGGAGGTTTAAAAACAAGTCTTTTTTTTTTTCTTTTTTTTTTTTTTTGAGGAACTGTTCTTAACCACACAAAGGAAGCAAGCAATAGTCATTTTCAATTCTTTTTGCATCTGTTTAGAAGTAATAAGAAATCTTGCAAAATAACAAAGGGCGATCATAAATAGAAGACACGTGTTCCAAAAGAAACTAAGAGAGTAGAAATATAAAAAAAACTCTTTGTAAAAAAAAAAAAAAAAAAAAAAAAACACAAATACAATATCAACTCTGCAAGATGAAATAATTTTCAGTATTATAAATCATTGAGAAAAGTTTCCAACTTAGCTTCTTAGCAGATTTTTTCTTTTTTTTTGGGAGTTGTGTTTGGATTATGGATTGAGTTTCACCTTCACAAGGCTGGTGTGGGGTTAGAGGAATGACAAAAAGGAAAGGCTTCTAATGCCTACAGCCTGTTGCTGCCACCAAATCAGGAAAAGTTACATCGCATAGAAACAACAACCAAAACAGGTGAAACATGAAACATAATGCAGTACGTGTTGTTGGGTATGGGTGTGGGGCAAAAACCAAAATCAGTCCGACAATTTCTGGCCAAGCAACAATCACAAATTATCATAAATCTCATTGCTTTCTTTTTTATTATTGACACTAATCTCATTGCTACATTAAGAAATTGCTCTTATGAACCAAGGATTGATTTGTCCACCAACACATTTTCAATTACAGAAAAATAAAAGGCTAAAAAGATACTATCTAAACAGACGAGTGCTTATGCACATTTATAATAACAGTAGCAACCAAATCTTGTAAGTTTAAGATAAGATTCTCCCAAAGTGAACACATCCCGTTAAAACTATCATACTTGCAAAGAAATTGAACTACATCCCAATAAAGCCAAAGTGAAACCCAAATTCTTGTATAAGGGTCTATTCTGTTTGGCTTTAACTTACAATTGTGTAATAAAAAAAATACAAATTCATTCACAAAAGATTAAAAGAGGGAAAAAGAAGAACAATGGAATAAAATGGAGTCAACAAAACAATACATCTAAGCATAACTATTTTATTCGGACAAAAATATTCAATTTGTGCTATGAAACAAAAGATAACAAAAATAGTTCAAAACAAGGTCTATAAGCAAGTCATTTTCATTTCTTAACCACCCAAACCAAGCAATAATTGTTGATGAACTGCTTTGTCCATGAGCATGGCTCTATGGGAATCTTTCAGTAAGAAGAAAGGCATATGAGGCAATTAAAAATTTCAAAATGTACAAGCAACATCGTTAGCATACTAAGATCACAATTGACAGAGTAAGAAAAAAAAAATTTAATAATCCAAGGAGAGCACGAAGAACATTTAACGCAAGTGTGAAAACATGAAGTTAAGAGAGGTCACCATAACATTATCAAGAAAGAAAAAGTTGAGTAGATCTATCTATATAATGTAAATTATAAGTGACAGGAAACATGATATTCAGTGTCCATTTATTTTCAACCACTTAGTAAATAAACGTCCTAAAAGTTGATAATCAACACAAACAACTTTTTTTTTTCATAGTTGAGTATACATGCTATTGACAGCAAGCACGACCTTGATAGGCTATCTACCATAAATATAAATCCACTCAACTAAGGTAATCAATCAGCAATATATTCATATCTAACTCATAATGAATGCCAAGTATCTATGAAGAACAAAACGGAAAACTATAAAAATAAGCATGAAAATAAAATGCACCTTGCCTGTTGTTGTTCCTCTTACTTTCCCTTAGTAAGTAACTGTAAGGTCGGATTTGTCTAGCAAAACTAGACTCTCAACATAAGGATCAACAAAACTATACTTAGATCCAGTAATCCCAAGGTCTTTAACCTCTTGGGTCTCAAGGTTTCGCGAGACAAGCCTTTTTTTGTATGTTTCCAATATAACCTCGCCACTCTTCCTAAAAGCTTTTGCACAAGGTATTTTCTTTTTGTAAAAACCATGAAATGGCCTTGGTATGTCCTGTGGGGGCGCTTGAGCATCCAAACTTATAATTTTGGTCCATGATGACGCATCTGCATAGTTTTTCAAAACCCATATATCGAGAGTGTGAAGAACATACCCAGGTTCGAGCAGCGCAATGGAATTCCCAAATGCCAAAATAGATACCCACCTCCAATATAACATATCGGAATGCTTAGGCAGCGGTATCTCACGGAAGACCTCATCCTCCAAATCAAACACCAAAACAAAGTAGAGAAATCTGGTTTCTTGAGTTCTCTTGTAACAGACCAAATGCAAAGCCCCATTGACAAAAGCCTGTAGGCGTAGGCAGACCAACATTGTATCACGAACAGCACATTTGGGACATTGAGCAGTGACCACTCTCCATTTCCCAGTGGCAAGTGAGTAGACCTCAACCTTGGGTGTAGATTTACCCTCATCGAAGTCATCATCCTCAGGAGTGACAAACCTGACCACCTTATAGTCATTGGTTTTGGAATCAAACCCAAACCCAACAGCCGCGGTGTAGGGACCAGTAGTCCTGAAGGAGAAATTGGGGTGAGGAAGTCGCACGTATTTTTTAACACAAGGGTTCCAGAGAATGAAATTATAAGCGTAAGTGTATAAATCATCAGCCAGGCAAATCAAGCCATTACAAGTACCAACCACGCGGAATACTCCAGTAGCGCTTTCGCCATGGAAAGGGAAGTCGTCAAAGCTGGTGTGTTGATGGAAATTGGTGTTGTCGTCCCAACGTAAAGCGTAGACTTCTTTTTCGTCTCCGATTCGTTTCAATTGTTTGACTGCTTTGACGAGAGGCTTAGGGCAGAGTCTGAAGAGGAGGAGGTTGTTGTTGTTGGAGGAGTGGAGAAGATGAGTGGAAATGAAAGAGGGGTTTTGGATGAGGGATTTCCATGTTTTGGAGACACAGGTGCAAGTGATGATGGATTTGATGGGTAGGCATAGGAAAACGTGGGATAGGATTTCATGAGGAAGAGAGTCCCACATTGCTTCTTCGGTGATGGATTTCGAAACTTCAGGTAAGTTATCTGACATTGCTGCTACCCTCAAAAGAGAGAAATTAGGGGTTTAAAGGAGCAGTAACTGTAAAAGTAAAGAGAGAGTGAGAGCGTGTAGACCACCAGCCGGGTTGGATCGGAGCTAAATCCCTAGCTAACTCATCAGAGGAGCTGTGAAAGTGAGACTCAGAGAGAGAGAGAGAGAGAAAACTAGAAAAGCATCAACGCATAGTAAACCTGTGTACTAAAACGATGTCGTATTCATATTAATATGTATGGATGCTTTTTTTTTTTTTGGAACCAATACGGATGCAATTTTGTTGTTGCGGAGTTGTGGGCTTGTCACTTGTGGCATTGCGATTTGTGCCGTGGTCTTTCTGTAATTTTATTTTGTTTCTTGTTCGGTCATTCCTCACTAATCACTAGGCTCACTGCCACACCATTCTGATCACCAATAATCAAGAAGTAATTCATTGCATTCTTTTCCTTTAAGGGGAAATGCTAACGAGTGTCTTTAGGGTACTGGTTAATAATCTATTTAAAGAAAATTTTTATGGGAAATGAAAAAGAAGTAATTAATATTTTGACAGGTTTTTTCATTTTCTATAAAAGTGATATAAAAACTTTTTTTAAATGGATGATTAAGGAGTGCCCTAAGGACACTCGTTAGCATAACCCTTTCTTTAATTTATCCCTTAAGTAGGAACTATTTTATGGCATTATGAAAGTTTAATATGGTAAAGCATTATAATTTTCTAACTTAACTTGCTTTCATTTGTTTCTTGATCCAATGAAAAAATTAGATTTAATACTATAAAATTTAAATTTAGTTGCCAAAGACTTTGTAACTGAATTGACACCTTCAATACGCAAAATTCTTGGAGTCTGGAGTTGTTATTTTCTTTTCCAAGATGCATGTACAAAAAATAATGGTAGATTAAAAAGACTATCAACATATAAAACAAAATTTAGCTAAAACATGCGCTCAATATATTTATATTAGATATGAATTGTGACAAATCTACTGTCTCAATATATTTTTATTGAATATGAAATTTGTCAAATCCATCATTAGATTATATTTTCTTATTAATTGCTCCAAAATTCAAGAAAATCAAATATTAATAGCTATGTCATCAATCAAATATTTAAATTTTAAGTTTTTACATGCATAAAAATTATATTCTTGGATCAAATAGTAAATAATATCTAATTAACATAAAAATTGATACGTATATTAGAACATCAAAAAAATTCAATTCAACTATTAGATTTTTAAAATATGTAATCATGTTAATCTTTTAGTGAATGTTCATTGTCTTTGGCATCATACTGGTTGTCTTTAGGGATTGGAAGTAAATCCCTAGCTAGCTCATCAGAGAGAGAGAGAGAGAGAGAGAGAGAGAGAGGAAAAAAAACTAGAAAAGAATCAAGATATAAGCAAAGAGAAAGAAATTTTTTTTTTTAAGTCAAAGCATATTAAACTTGAGTCTAAAAAGGATGTCAAGTCTATATTAATATGTACGGATGCAATTTTGTTGTTGTGGCATTGTGATTTGTGCCGTGGTCTTTTTGTAATTTTTTTTTTCTCATTCCTTATTAGTCAAGTCACTACCACATCATTTCTGATCGCCAATATATATATATATATATAAATTTTTTTGAGCAAATGATCACCAATAATTAGCGAATAATTTATTGCATTCTTTAATTTCTCCCTTAAATATCAAATATTTTATGGCATTATGAAAGTTTAATACGGTAAATCATTATAATTTTCTAGCTTAACTTTAACTTAACTTGACTTCATTTGTTTTCTTGATCTAGTTAAAAAATTAAATTTAACACTATAAAATTTAAGTACAATTGCCAAGGGCCATATTTACTGCTACTCACTCGTCTGGGGTTAGAGCAGACATCAGGGACAACAATAGTTGTGTAACGACAGCAAAGAGCATGAAGATTCCTTGTCCTCTAGGACCTTTGGAATGCAAAGCTAAGGCAATGGAAACTAGGGTTAACTTTGCATAGGATGTAGGGGTACGGGAGATGATTTTTGAGTGTGACTCCTTGATTTTGTCCGAAGCCTTGAATGGGTCAAGTGAACCTTAGGTGGCTATTAGCGATTTAGTTGAAGGAATTCAACATCAGATGAGAGATTTTTGCGGCATTCAAGTAACACATGTTCGAAGAGAGGGAAATCGTTCAGCATATATCTTGGCTTAGTATGCCAAGGGCATTGATGGTTATGTAACCTGGATAAAGGAAAATTCTACTTTTATTGAAATAGCTTTGATTCATGATGTAATGCATTTATCTTCTCTTTAATAAAAATGATGATCTTTTTTATTATTAAAAAAAAAAAAAAAAAACAATTATCAAGAGCTTTGTAATTGAATTGGCACTTCCAATGCACAAAGTGCTTGGAGTTTAGAGGGGCTATTTTTTTATGCTTAATCAATCACTTCATTTTGTTTTTTGTTTTTTTTTTCCCCCTTTAATTTTTATTATGTAACTTTGATTCCTAACTAAAAAATTGGTCAAATTAGAAAACCCACAATGTGTTTGATGAAAATTTTTATATAAGTGCATTTCTTCAAATTCAATTTTAGCTTCACATTTTACACACTTCGCTATTGATTGTATGTCTATATTACCATTTTAAGTATTTACCAAATGTTATATATATATATATATATATAGTCTATTTGGCAAAGTTCAGTGCTTCTGATTAATGAGATTTATCATGATAGGTGCTCAAAGGATAAAATGTTAAATCACCTACATTTCCAAACACTCATTAGAGCAGCTGGTTCTTATTATTCTTAGTGAATTACAAGTTTCTTGTGATTTTTTTAGTATGACAATTAGCTTAATAGTGACTTTGTTCTCATAAGGAATGCGCTTCAAAAATTGTTAAAGCCATATGCACATTGCTAAGCATTATCATGTTTATGGTAGTTGTCTATTGTGATGGCTACATTAAATGTACTACATTTGACCATGGTTGTTATAAGGTGACCGTTATCGTTTGATGTAGAACTCAATGGGCTTTTGTTCTAAATTTTGTGTGTGTGTGTGTGTGTGTGTGTGTGTGTGTGTGTGTGTGTGTGTGTGTATATGAGATGGGTTCAAGTTATACTTGGTATAACTCTTATAGAGTTACACCTTTTCTGTACCATAGATTTCTAATAGATCCAACGGTTGAAAAAATAGCATTAAATGATTATTTCTTTCCACTTATTTACCTAATTAATAACAATTTTTCTCTATCCTCATTTATTACTTTCCATAGATCTCATTGGATTTTGTTTAATGGTGTCCCTTTCTTCCTAAAATTTCTGTTGTTAGACAACGTTTCTTCTATAGTGGAAAATGCAGGTCAATGGAAAAGGTTTTTTGTGTTCAACCAAAAACAAGTTTAATACAACAAAATGAAAAAGTTTTTTTTAGAATGTCACATATTCAACTAATCATCACTTAAAAACTCTCTTCTTGCATTATATAAGTTGTCAAAATCCCTTAGATATAAATATGACAAAGCGACTGCCAACCTTAGATATTGGATTTTGTTTAATGGTGTCTCTTTCGTCCTAAAATTTCTTGTTAGACAACGTTCCTTCTTCTTTGTTAGACTTGTTTTGTGTTTCAAATGGTTTTGAGGTTTCAATTTTCCTAATCTCCTAATTCACATATGCTCTTAAAAAGAAATGATAGAAAACTTTATGGATAGAAGTGACAGCCACAAAGACAAAGCAAAGCCTCATAGAAAACATAACTCAAACATCATACTTATATTTCTACTTCAAAACGAATTAACCAAATCTCCTAAACAGGGAAAAAATATCTCAAAATTAAAGCTTAAAAAACCTCATGGGATTTGTTTTCTTGCGAAGCGTTGGTTAAGCTTCTTAATTTGGTAATTTTCTTAATTCATAAAAAAATCATTTTGTTTTATCTTTTCTTCCTCTACTCAGATCACGGTGAGAGAAAGAAGCTGAGAATTTTGTTTTTTATTGGGTAAGCAAGAGAGAGAAAATAGGTGAGAGAAAGAAGAAGAGAATTTCTTTTTATATTGGGTAAGAAAGAGAGAGAAAAAAAGGATAGAATTAATTTGTCATAAATAAGGAAGAGAAACAAAATAATCATTTAATGCTATTTTTCCAACTATTGGATCTATTAGAAATCTATAGTACAAAAAATGTGTAATTTCATAAGAGTTACACCAGGTGTACCTTGAACCCATCTATATATATATATATATATAGTGATGATAGGGAAAGTTGGATTTGAATATTGAATAATAATAAAAAAGTACCCATGCATACAAATTTAGATTTCAATTGGAAGCTAGTGATAGTTTAGAATTTACTTCAATCGTTCATCTTGGTACCTAAGTTTTAAATAAACAATTATTGAACTAGAGAAACCAAAATTTACCATTAGTCATTGCATGTTGATGTCTGTCAAGTCCTACATTTGAAGCTTTTAGTATACCTCCTATTTCTTCTTCTATTTTCAGCATCAAGGATATATACCTTGACTGCTTTGAAGGGGGGCCATAGGGCATTAGGGCCACAATAGACAGTCTATACCCAGAAAAGGCCCAAGGCTCGGGCAGATGCCATTTTTATGAGTAAAAAAAATAAAGCCAGAGATAATTGGAGATTGTACTTTAGGTTTTCAAATTAAGTTCAAGCATATAGTTATATGATCAATGCAAAATAAATAATGTTATTTTTTTTTAAAAGGAGAATAAAGTCAACCATGTAAGTCATTGGTCAATCCAACTATGTGGTTGATTTAAGGGGATTCTAGCATTTTGCCCTTATTTTTTAAAAGATTTAGCAATATGTCCCTGTTTTGAAACTATTTAGGTTTATACCCCTGTTTTGAAACTCGATTGGTTTAAATTCGAGTTATACCAAATGAAACTTAGAAAAAAAAAAAAAAAAAAAAAAAAAAAAAAAAGAAAGGTTGAAATATCATTTTCGTCCTTAAACTATCACAAAAGTTCGTTTTTCGTCCCTAAACTTTCAAAAGTTCTATTTTCGTCCCTAAACTATCACAAAAGTTCGTTTTTCGTCCTTAAACTTTCAAAAGTTCTATTTTCGTCCCTAAACTTTCAAAAGTTCTATTTTCGTCCCTAAACTTTCAAAAGTTCTGACGGAGTGCTGACGTGGCTTGACAAAGTGCTGATGTGGGAAGGACGAAAATCAATACGTTTGGAAAAGTTTAGGGACGAAAAACGAACTTTTGTGATAGTTTAGGGACGAAAATAGAACTTTTGAAAGTTTAGGAATGAAAAACGAACTTTTGTGATAGTTTAGGAACGAAAATGATATTTTGCCCAAAAGAAATTGTGGAACTCGAATTCATAGAGCTCGAGTTCCATACTTATAGCCATGTTCAGGGAGCCCTATAGTGGCGTTTTAAATGGAACTCAAGTTCCATGCAATTTTTTTTTAAAAGTTTGATCACCCCATACCAATAGTTGAATTCAGGGAGCCCTATAGTAGCGTTTTAAATAGAACTCGAGTTCCATGCAAGCATTTTTTTTTTTTTTTTTTTTTTTAAGTTTGATTGCCCTATACTCGATTTTCTTTCAATCGAGTTTCAAAACAAGGGCATGAACCTAAATAGTTTCAAAACATGGATATATTGCTAAATTTTTTTAAAAATAAAGGCAAAATGCCAGAATTCCTATTGATTTAATTGAGAAACCTTAAGTGTAGCACCTAGGAAATAGTAGATTTAGGATCGACAGTCACAGTACTAGGGATTCAAATTATTTGGTTTGGTTCACACCTTGGAAGAGAAGAAGAAGAGGAGATATAACCATCCTCTTTGGGTGGATTTATTACAGAAAATATATCCAAGTACTTAACTGAAATCAACCATAAGTAGGACTTGAAATCAAGAAAAAAGTTACAGAATTACCTTTATTTGGTTTTTGGCTACAATCGTTGCTGCTTACAACTTTTTCTCACACAGTATTACTGTGGTAGTATGAAGGGGGGACTGCAATGGCTTTGGTCTTGTTTAAAAATATCAAGTTCTTACTGAGCATTAGAGAAAAAGCTAGGTCATGTAAACTTTTTGAAAATGTTACATCTTTTAGAAGCAAACAAATACCATTGATGTTAGAAGCAAACAAATACCATGGAAGATGGACCAATAACTAACTGATGACATGCACTCTTGATATGCATCAGCCAAACAGATTACATGCAATTACCTATCCTAGTACTAAAATCTCAGGATCTACTAACACTGCTAAATAGCAAATAAGATAGAATACAACAATACATAGAACAGCAGAGGCAGCAGACTGCACTACAGGCAGTTGACCAACACACAGATGAAGTAAGCATAACAAGCAACAGGCCAATTAAGACAACAGCAGCAAGCAAATATAGTAGCCCAGGCAACTCACTACATTGGACCCCGCAGCAGCAAAACAAACAATATCAGACACAAACACAACTTGCAGTAGACATCAGATGGTTTACAACTAACAAGGCAGTACGCACTATTTACTTGATTGTGTATTGAATGCGCAACATACAAAACTAGACAAACTCAGTTATGCATCACTCATTCCTATCATCATAAATGTACACATCCTAAGCTTAAAAGACAGATTTATAGAATTTTTCCATAGATACCTTTACACCCATTGGATAGATGTAAAACAAGGAGAAATTTAACACACACATAATGCAAGCATGGCATACAATATAGTGCTTAATCATTTTTGTAAACGCACAGAAACCAAACTTCAAATCATCCAGAAATACTAACATAAGAGTGGTGTAGCCCAATTTAGTTTAACCAAATAAACTCCTTTAAAGTTCTAACTACAATCTATTTTGACATAATAAACTAATGCCAACATTAAATAAATACACACCATCAAAAAACTTTGTTGACTTTTTTCTTTCTCTGACTTGAAGTATGTTATGTACAGCTCATTAGCATCCATGACTGCACAAAGTCCTGCATGAATTTAAAAACTGTAAGTGCATTTGTTTTTGTGATTTAATACCATAAGAAGATAAAAATATACTAATCAATTTTGTAACATTATGGAATAAAACCTACACTGAGATTTGTGGTTTTTCGAAATGTAAAAATAAAGAAATACTCCAACCCTTTACCAAATGAACATGAGGACCAAAGTGAATGGGGTACATAGGTAAATGTTCTAAGCAGTTTCCCAGGCCATATATAGTAAGAAGATATTTTGCTACTTAACATAGGACAATTGTAAAGAGAAGACACTGTGCTACCAAAGAAAATAAGAGAATAGAAATATTGCACAACCAAAAGAAAATTTTCAAAGTAAAGCCAAAGCCAAGTAGACAAACACAAAACACATGTTTAAGTTGAGGTTTGTTATCATCCTTCAACACACTCTCATGAATACAATCTTGGTTGTTAGTTAAGGTTTTTTTTTTTTTTTTTTTAAATAATTAAAATACATCCCTAAGTGTTCATTGTGTCCTATGTGCAGGCTGTTATCCCTTGTCCAACAATAATTGATCACCCTTGTACTATTTTTAATCATACCACCAATGTCCTCATGCTTCGATTGTTTAAGACAAATATTTAACCCTCCTCTTAAACATAACCTTGGCCTAAAGAACAAAGTAAGAACATTAACTTGTCTATAAAAAGAAAAAAGAAAAAACAGAACATTAACATGTTTTAAGAAGAAAGTAAATTTCAACAATACATATCACAAAGAAAAAGGTGCTAGCTTAGCCTTTTGGTAAATTTCTTCAGGATTGAATTTCAACATCACCAGGTTGGTGCGGATGAGAGGGATGTCAAAATAATAATAAAAAGGTTGTTTTGCGTGACTACAACCTATTGCTGTTTCCAAACTAGAAAAAGTTACAAAGTAGGGGCACAACCACCTAAATGGAGGAACAGTGAAAGAAACTAGATGCAAAAGTTAGCACACTCACCATCACCAGGTTGAGGTGGCTGAGAGGAATGTCTAAATAAAAAAGGTTTCGCATGACTACAGCCTATTGCTGCTTCCAAAACAAGAAAAGTTACAAAGTAGAGGCACAACCACCTAAATGGAGGAACAGTGAAAGAAACTAGATGCAAAAGTTAGCATGCTCCATAAATATCCAAAAACCACAAACTGAACCACCATCTCTTGCCAAGCATCAATCACAAATTATCAAAGATCTCATTGATTTCTTTTGATATATATCAGATCAGAGATCTGATTGCTACAGTAAACGACCACTCTTATGAACCAAGGATTGATTTGTCCATCAACATGTTTTCAAAATGAGGTTTAAAAACAAGTCCTTTTCAATTCTTAACCACCCAAAGCAAACAATAACCATTGCTGAGCTGCTTTGTTCATGAAAATTGTTATATGGGTATCTTTTTCAGAAAGAAGATAGGCATATGAGGCAATAGAAGATTTAAAATGTACAAGCAATATCTTATCCTTTTTTTTTTTTGGTTGTTGATAATTCAATAGTTGCAACGGGGGAGGAGAGATTTGAACATACCAAGAGGTGCCAACTAGTTGAGCCACAAGACTCTCGGTATCACAATATCTTTAGCATAATAAGATCACAATTGACATATTAAGAAATTCTTTTAATAATCCAAGTAGACCATGAAGAACATTTAGTGCAAGTTTGAAAACATGAAGTTAAAAGAGGTCACCATAACATTATCAAGAAAGAAAAAGTTGAGTAAATCTATCTATATAATGTAAATTATTAGTGGCAGGAAGCATGAAATTCACAATGTCCATTTATTTTCAACCACTTGATAAATAAGCATGCTAAAAGTTGATAACCAACACAAACCACTTTGTTTTTTGATAATTGAGTATACACGCTATTAACAGCAAGCAAAACCTTGATAAGCTATCTATCCTAAACATAAATCCACTCAATTAAGGTAATCAATCAACACTAAGAATTTATAGTATTTAAATTCATATCTAACTTATAATGAATGCCAAGTATATATGAAGAACAAATTGGGAAACCATGAAAATAAAATGCACCTTGCCTCTTGTTGGTCCTCTTTCTTTCCCTTAGTAAGTAATTGCAAGGTCGGGTTTGTCTAGCAAAACTAGACTCTCAATGTAAGGATCAAAAAAACTATACTCAGATCTAGTAAACCCAAGATCTTTAACCTCTTGGGTCTCAAGTTTCCGCGAGCCGTTTTTTATATGTTTCCAATATAGCCTCACCACTCTTTCTAAAAGCTTTTAGTATAGGTATTTTCACTCTGTAAAAACCTGAAGGTGGCCTTGGTATGTCCTGTGGGGCCGCTTGAGCATCCAAACTTATAATTTTGCTCCATGATGATGCATCCGCATAGTTTTTCAACACCCATATATCGAGAGTGTCAACAGAATACCCATGTTCGATCACGGCAATGGAATTCCCATATGCCAAAATAGAACATATCGGAATGCTTAGGCAGTGGTATCTCACGGAAGACCTCATCCTCCAAATCGAACACCAAAACAAAGTGGAGAAACCTGATTTCTGGAGTTGTCTTGTAACAAACCAAATGCAAAGCCCCATTGACAAAAGCCTGTAGGCGTTGGTAGACCAACATTGTATCACGAACAGCACATTTGGGACATTGAGCAGTAACCACTCTCCATTTCCCAGTGGCAAGTGAGTAGACCTCAACCTAGGGAGTAGATTCACCATCCTCAGGAGTGACAAACCTCACGACCTTATAGTCATTGGTTTTGGAATCAAACCCAAACCCAACAGCCGCGGTGTAGGGACCGATAGTCATGAAGGAGAAATTGGGGTTAGGAAGTCGCACGTATTTTTTAACACAAGGGTTCCAGAGAATGAAATTATAAGCGTAAGTGTATAAATCATCAGCTAGGCAAATCAAGCCATTACAAATACCAACCACGCGGAATACTCCAGTAGCGCTTTCGCCGTGAAAAGGGAAGTCGTCAAAGCTGGTGTATTGATCGAAATTGGTGTTGTCGTCCCAATGTAAAGCATAGACTTCTTTTTCGTCTCCGATTCGGTTCCGTTTTTTGATTGCTTTGGCGAGAGGCTTAGGGCAGAGCCTGAAGAGAAGGAGGTTGTTGGAGAAGTGGCGGAGATGGTTGGAAATGAAGGTGGGGTTTTGGATGAGGGATTTCCATGTTTTGCAAACGGAGGTGAACTTAATGATGGATTTGACAGGTAGGCGTATGAGAATATGGGGTAGGAGTTCAGGAGGAAGAGAAGCCCACATTGCTTCTTCGATTGAGGATTTCGAAACTTCAGGAAAGTTGTCTGACATTGCTACTTCCTACAAACAGAGAGAGAGAGACTCACTTTGAGACTGCAACAGGAGAGGAAAGGAGAGCGAGTCGACCAGGCGGGTTGGATTTGATGTTAAACCCGAGGGCAGCTGGGGGTTGCAAATTTTACCCATATCCATGAACCCATCCATTATCCACTTTATTTGGAAAAGTCTTAACCCAACTTATTTAATATTTGGGTTAAATGGGTAAAGACCCATTTGGTTATTTAATTAGATGAATCTAAATAGATAAATCCACCGATACCCACTAAATCCATCTAAAATTTAAATAAACAACATAAAATCTAAATTTTTAGAAAATCACCAAAATACCTCTGAAACCTAATAAATGATCAAAATACTCTCAAAATCCAAAAAATTACCAAAATACCCCAAAAACTTAAAAATAACCAAAATACCCCCCAAAATTCATAAAATGACCAAAATACTCCCTAAAACCCAAAAAAGACCAAAATACCCCCAAAACTAAAAAATGAACAAAATACCCTAAAATCTAAAAATTACTAAAATACTCCTAAAACCCAAAAAATGACCAAAATACCCCCGAAACCCAAAATATGACCAAAATACTCTCAAAACCTAAAAAATTACCAAAATACCCCCAAAACCTAAAAAATGAACAAAATACCCCCAAAATCTAAAAATTACCAAAATACTCCCAAAACCCAAAAAATGACCAAAATATCTTCGAAACCTAAAAAATTACCAAAATATCCTCAAAACCTTAAAATTACCAAAATACGCCCAAAACCCAGAAAATTACCAAAATACCCCCAAAACCCAAAAAATTACCAAAATATCTTCGAAACCCAAAAAACTACCAAAATACCCCCAAAACCCAAAAAATAACCAAAATAAACCAAAAACCTAAAAATTACCAAAAAATGACCAAAATACTCACCGAAACCTAAAAATGACCAAAATACCCTCAAAATCCAAAGAATGACCAAAATACCATCGAAACCCAAAAAATGACCAAAATACCCCCAAACCCCACAAAATGACCAAAATATCTCCAAAATCTCTAAAAGGAGTAAAATACCCCCCAAAACCTCTAAATTGTCCAAAATATCCCCAAAACCCAAAAAATGACCAAAATACTCTCAAAATCCAAAAAATGACTAAAATACTCCCAAAACCTAAAAAATGACGAAAATACCTCTGAAACCTATAAAATGACTAAAATACCCCCGGAACCTGGAAAAATTACCAAATTACTCCGTAACCTAAATAATGACTAAAATACCTCCAAAACCCATAAAATTACCAAAATACCCCCTAAACTAAAAAAAATGACTGAAATACCCTAAAACCTAAAAAAGGACTAAAATACCTCCCCTGAAACCTAAAAAATGACCAAAATACTCCCAAAACATAAAAATTGACCGAAATACACTCGAAACCTAAGAATTACCAAAATATACCCTAAACCTAAAAAATTACCAAAATACCCCCTAAACCTAAAAAATGACTAAAATACCCCTAAAACCTAAAAATTACCAAAATACCCTGAAACCTAACAATTACCAAAATACACCCTAAAAAAATGACCAAAATACCCACAAAACCTAAAACAATGACCAAAATACCCCAAAAACCTAAAAAAAATGATCAAATACCCACAAAACCTAACAATTACCAAAATACTACTTAAACCTAAAAAATGACCAAAATACCTCCAAAACCTAAAGAATAACTGAAATATCCCTGAAACCTAAGAAAATTACCAAAATACCTTGAAACCTAAAAAATTATCGAAATACTCCAAAAACCTAAAAAATTACCAAAATAACCCCAAAACCTAAAAAAAATGATCAATAAAAACCTCTGAAACCCAAATTTTGACCAAAATACCGCTAAACATATAAGATGACCAAAATACACCAGAAACATCTAAAATTACCGAAATAGAGGTTTAGGGTATTTTGGATGTTTCGAGGATATTTTTGACAAATTAAAGGTTCTAAGAGTCTTTCAGTCATTTTATAGGTTTCGAGGGAATTTTAGTAATTTTTTAGATTTCGAGGGAATTTTGGTAATTGTTTAGGTTTCGGGGTTATTTTGATCATCTTTTAGATTCTAAGGTTATTTTAGTCATTTTTTAAGTTACGAGGGCATTTATGTCATCTTTTAGTTTTAGGGTTATTTCAATAATTTTTAGATTTTTGGGTTATTTCCGTAAATTTCTAGGGTTCAGAAGTATTTTGGTAATTTTTTAGGTTTCGGTGGTATTTTGGTCATTTTTAGGTTTTGAGGGTATTTTGGTCATTTCTTGGGTTTCGGGGGTATTTTCGTATTTTTTGAGTTTCGGGGATATTTTGGTCATTTTTTGGGTTTTGGAGGGTATTTTGGTCAGCTTTAGGTTTCGGAGGTATTTTGGTCATTTTTAGGTTTCGAGGGTATTTTGGTCATTTTTTGAGTTTCGGGGGTATTTTGGTCATTTTTTGAGTTTTGGAAGTATTTTGGTCATATTTAGGTTTCTGGGGTATTTTGGTCATTTTTTGGGTTTTTGAAGTATTTTGGTCATTTTTTGAGTTTCGGGGGTATTTTGGTCATTTTTTGGGTTTTGGGGGTATTTTGATAATTTTTATATTTTGAGGGTATTTTGGTCATTTGTTGGGTTTTGGGGGTATTTTGGTCATTTTTTGGGTTTCAGGTGGTATTTTGGTCATTTTTTAGGTTTTGGGGGGTATTTTGGTCATTTTTAGGTTTTTGGGATATTTTGGTCATTTTTTGCGTTTTGGAGGTATTTTGGTCATTTTCTGAGTTTTAGAGGGTATTTTGGTCATTTTAGAGGTTTCATGGGTATTTTGTTCATTTTAGAGATTTTGGGGATAATTTTGGATGTCCAAGGGTATATTGGTAATTTTAGAAGTGTAGAAAGTATTTGTATCATTTTAGGTATTTAAGGGTATTTTGGTAATTTTAGAGGTCAATAGGGTATTCAAGTAGTTTTAGAGGTATTTGGGTCATATTGGGTTAAATGGATGGGTTACAAATTAAATGGGTTGGGTTGGTAATGGATAATTAATTTATATATAAACGGGTCATAAATAGATAAATGGGTAATTACACACCCAACCCATTTATGACCCAACCCGTCCATTTGCCACCCCTAAGCACAGCTAGCAAAAGCGAGAGACTGTGAGAAAGAAAACCGATAAAGAGTCTAGGTATAGATAGTTGTTTAAAAAAAAAAAAAATCATCGCATATTAAATTGGAGTTCAAAGTCAAAACTACGTCGTGTATGTGTGTGTGTGTGTGTGTATATATATATATACACACACTTTCTAGCTGAGAAAATTAATATAATTTTTTTTTTTTTTTGTTGGAGAAGTACGAAATCATGTACTTAAATTTAAAATAGTTATTTGAATATCTATTTAGTATTTACTATAACAATTTCTTAGAACCTATTTACTAAATGTAACATCTACTTACCAAAAAATCCTACAAAGAATGATAATGAGTGTCATCATCTTTCTATAATATTTAAATTTTCGCAATGAATGATGATATATGCTACAATATTTTTGAAAATCTTCATCAAATTAAATACTTGCAACCATCTACAATGAAGATTTTTTTATTCATACTTCATTCTTTATCATCTTATTTTATGAGTCTAACTACGGTATTTAGGTTACTTATTTTTAATGAATACCCTTTTAAGTTGGAAAATAAATTAAAAAAAAAAGAACAAAAGAACAAAATACATCTGTCATCAAAGTTTATATTAAATAAAATTATAAGTATAGAAGATTTAAATCTAATAAATTAGTGTTCTCTAGGTAACAAATGGAACACCATATATTATCATTCTAACTTTCCAAGCATGACTACCAGTTTACCAGATAATATTCAAAATACAAGAAGAAATTTTTTGGGACATTAAAATTTAGTAGGAGTATTTTAGACATTGCATAATAGAAATTTTAGGAATTATAAGATTTCATTAGGGTTTAACTAAGAGAGTAACAATAAGAGTATGTGCTCATTTACAAAATATAAAGGAGGAAATTATTCAATTTTAATTTATGGGGGAATGAAACTACCCCAAACATAAAGGAGAAAAGTGCTATTTCGTCAATTTGTGTATGTGTGTGTATAACAATGTGTGTGTGTGTGTGTGTGTGTTTTTTTTTTTTTTTTTATAACTTGAAACAATGTGTTAAAAAAATCAACCTAAAAAAATTATGCATAAAAAAATGAACTCTAGTTCAACAAATTTACTAAACCAAAAATGAAGTCTAGGAACACAACAAAATGTCACAATATTTTTACAATACCTTTATTTCTAGCTATGGTGGGTTTTTGTCTGATATTTTAATATTTTATTTTAGAGTAATGTTATATCCACAATATTTTCATAATAAATCCTAAGTGGTAAATTGCTACTGGTTTTAAATTAGGCTAACCACTTTTGACCGTGCATTAAAAAAAAACAAATAAAAAGCTAATTGAAGAAAATTGTGCCTAAAACAATGAATTTTGGCTTACCAAATTTGACTAAACAAAAAAAGAAGCCTAGTAAGACAACAAAATGTTACACAAAAAAGAATCCTAGGAATACAACAAAATGTCACAATTTTTTTTATTCCCAACTGTGGTAAGTCTCAGTTTTATATTATTATTTTATTTTTTTACGTTCATAGTATTTTCACAACAAATCTTAGGTGAAAATTTATTACTAGTTTTAAAATTATACACTAAAAACAAACAAACTAAAAGGCAACACAAGAAAATTGTGTGTGAAACCGTGAATTTTGGCTCATTCAATTTGACTATATTAAAAAAGAAGTCTAAGAATACAACAAAATATTACAACATTTTCACAATACCTTCATTTTTAGGATCCGAAGAGATATTTTTTATCTTATTTGAGAGAAATGCTACATCCATAATATTTTTAGAACAAATTCTAAATGACAAATTGTTATTAGTTTTAAATTGAGCCCACTACTGATATCACTTTTTTATCCATAAAAAATACCTTGCCACATAAAATTTGTTGTGAAATTATTGTGAAAATGTTGTGGACATTGCATTACTCCTTAAATTTTAAAATCAAGCAATTTTTCCCTTAATATTTTGGAAAATAGCAAATATGTCATATTGCTTTTCTCTCAATTAAACCTTAATAAAAGCTTATGATTCTTAAAATATTTATTGCGTAATGTCTAAAATACTCCCACTAAATTTTAACATCCCCAAAATTTTCTTCATGTATTTTGAGTTTTAGATGGTAGTAATTCTCAGTCTCTTATTTTATTATTTTATTTTGAAATTTAAAAAATTGACACCTCAATAATTGTGAAAATATTGTAAGAATATGTTGTGTGAGTGTAACTATGTATGCATATATAAATATTTAAAAGAAAAGACAAAACGAGCACAAGCAAAACCAGCATACGGTGGAAAAAAGGAAAAAAAGAAAAGAAAAGGAGGCCCATGAATGGTGCAGATTGTCAAATAATTGTAAAAATAATGTAAGAATTTGTTAAGTCAATGTAATTGAATATGTACATATAAATAATAAATATTTAAAAGAAAAGACAAAAAACAAAAAGGACAAATAAAACTGGCTGGGGGGAAAAAAAAAAGTGTGGTTGAACAAACCAAATGCACGGTGCAAAACACTATTTGCGTATAGGAGTAAATGTCTAAAATACTCCCACTAAATTTTAACATCTCCAAAATTTTCTTCATGTATTTTGAGTTTTAGATGGTTGTAATTTCAGTCTCTTATTTTATTATTTTATTTTGATCTTTAAAAAATTGACACCTCAATAATTGTAATGTGAAAATATTGTAAAAATGTGTTATGTCAGTGTAACTATATATGCACATATAAATATTTAAAAGAAAAGACAAAAAGAGCACAAGCAAAATCGGCATACGGTGGAAAAAAGAAAAAAAAAAGAAAAAAGAAAAAGAAAAAGAGGCCTATGAACTGTGCAAATTGTCAAATAATTGTGAAAATATTGTAAGAATTTATTAAGTTCGTATAATTGAATATGTACATATAAATAGTAAACATTTAAAAGAAAAGGCAAAAAAAAAAAAAAAAAAAGCAGTGAAAGCACAGTGCGGGTTGAAAAAACCAAAATCACTGTAGGTGGTAGTGTAGTTGAGCGCATAGGCTCTTTTTATATAGTTTATATATATATATATATATATATATATAAAAGTATCTAATATCCAGAGAATATAGAATATAGAATTTTTTTTTTTTTTAAGAAGATGGAGAATATAGAAATTGGTTATAAAAAAAAATAGAATATAGAAATTAAATATGTGCTATTGAATCGTTGCCTTATTGTGTTTTTGATAGTTGAATAAGAGATTTAAGGTTCAATTTCCACCTACACTAAAAACTGATTGGTGTTCCTGGTTTGATATAGAATGATATTTATAAAAAAAGAAAAAAAAAATTGAATGGTAAAAAGAGAGAATATGGAATGGTAAAGCGTTATGATTTTCTAACTTAACTTGATTTCATTTATTGAGGAACTTGACTTTAGAGAATGGCAACTTCTTATCAAGATTGGCAGTAAAAAGAGACAAGATTCAGGAAGACTAAAAGGAGTGGATACGCTTTTGAAGCCATTAACAAGGAAGGAAACAAGATTTTCAAGGGAGGCAGCTTTGGCCTTGACAGGGCGGTGCTCTGACCACTCATGTCATGGCAGCCACAAAAATGCCTATTCACCACACATGGGTTCATGAGCATCTAGATTTTTGTAATACTTAACCCTATAACTCTATGCTTTGTATTCTAAGTTGTTCTTAAAGTTAATGGAAGTATGTTGTTCTTAAAGTTAATGGAAGTATCGAAAAATTTGATTTCAATTGGTTTTTTTTTTTTTTTTTTTATGGAAGTATTGACATATTAGTTGTGAATTTAACGTGTAAGGTATAAACACATGGATTTTATTGTATTCATGTTTAGCGATTATGAAGTTGTGCTTCTTTGGTTATCCCTTAACATATGTAGTTGTGGTGGTGTCTTCCTAGCGACCTTGGGGCCGTTGGGCCTAAACCCCTCAATTAATTTGTATTATGTTTTGGGTTTGGCCCACAATGGGAGGTCCTAGAAGAAGTTTGGCTAGTAGTTGATGGTTTAAGAAAGTGTTGTAGTGTTTTTTTTGCTAGAAATTTGACTATCCGAGATGAATATCAAACAGTTGAGGTCCCCTTTTTAGTGTCTGAGCTGGATCACCTTACCCAAGTATTGTGTTCTAATCTCTCATTTTTCTCTAGTGTTTCTCTCCCCAAAGTTCTGTTCCAACCCCTTTTTCTTTGCCCCTCCCCTTGTTTTTATACCCTTGCCTTAATGGACTTGTCATGATGAGAGAATATCTTACATATATGTGGGTCTCTCCACTCATGGAGTTTGGGTGTCTTGGTTACTATTCCAACCTGACTAATAGTGTATTAGGAATAGGACCCATAGCCCTGCTATTGAAATGATTTTCTAGTAACTTGTGCTTGACGCCGAATCTTGTGTTCAGCAGACGGATTCCCCTAAGGCACTACTTTGTGTCCTTGGCTGCAATAGACATTTATTGGAGTGCTCTACTGAGGTAGGGTCCTTCTCTAAAAATATCTCAATATTTACCTAGTCAGAGTGGATCAATCTTGGGCCAATCTAACCTTAGATGGGCTTGAATTGGTCTGGGAATGAGCTGGCCTTTTTGCCCACCTACAATAGCGATTATCTATATGGTTCATTCAAATAGAGTAAAAAGCAAAAAAAAAAAAAAAAAAAATTAAATTAAATAATTTTGTCTTACGAACCATGTAAAAAGCTTCATTTCTTTTATCAGATATCCTAGATTTTGATTACTGATAGCTGAATCTAAATTATGGTCATGTATCTATGTACATTTTATCATTTATCATTTTAATTTCATTTTAACTTGATGGAATTTAATGATGTATGTTGAGATAGTAAGGGTCTTAGCAATCAGCATGCTAGCAGAGCAGAATATTGGTAACCAAATGTAGTATAGGCTCATCCAAAGCTAATATTTTACATATGAAAAACAGAAAAGAAAAAAAGAAAAGAAAAGAAAAAAAGACAAATTGTTTTCACTTTTCAAGAGAGATCACCTTGTTTGGATGCCATGAGTATTTCTCTCATTGTTTTCAGTTTAATCCAATATATTTGTTTTTTAAAAAAAGTAACGTTATAATTATAATTTTGCCACAGCTAAACTCATATGACAAGTAATAGTAAAATAAAAATGGTAAGTCTATAATTTTACCACCGTGACTTATTTTGCTAGTTTTTTAAAAGGTCAAGTTAATAAAGTTAGGGGTGGAAAAAGTTAAAGTCAACAAAGGTTGGCTAAAAACAGTATCAAAAATATCAGCCACTTGTGGACCTTGTGGTTAATAGCGTACGCGTTAGCGCAATGTTATAATATTACACTATCAATGTCAAAAGCTGCCTGCAAGTTCCAAGAGTCCACTTCTTGTCAAAAACCAATGCAGAGCTTTTCATTCATCTTCTTTCTCTCTCAAGTCTTATTAGAGTTCTCCTCTGGAGCTGATATCATAGCTTCAATGCAATTCATCATCAAGGGGGAGACCTTAGTTTCCCCTAGCCAAAGGTTCGAGTTGGGTTTCTTCTCTCTTGGTAATTCCAGGAACCTATATCTAGGAGTATGGTATAAAAAATTCCCACGTACCATTGTATGGGTTGCCAACAGAGAAATTCCACTTCCAAATTCATATGGAGCTTTGACTTTGGCTGTGTTAACGTGTATAGTGTTGTGGGCTTTAGGCCCAACTAGATTGTTTGTATAGCACACATTCTTGTACTACACTCATATGCCTTTTATATAAAGGCACTCATATATATTCTTTCATCGTGAAATACAATACAATCATTCAGTATTTCTAACATTGTATCAAAGTCATTGCTCTAATTTTCTTGTGTCTTGTAGTCTTGTCTTTGTTGGTATTTTTCGCTACCTCAACTTCTTTGGTCAGTAAACCTTTTCCGTGCCCTTTCCTGACTGCTCCACCACCGTCAGATGTGCCCAAGGTTGAATCTTCACTGCCAGCTGCTTGATCACCGCCACCAAGATCACTGCCTCCTTCGGATCTTCCACATCGGACCTCCGATTAAGACATAAGACATATCACCCTGTAGATTTTCAACCGATCTACACAACGCAGCCAAAAAAATCATCATCTAACCCTCCACGAGCCGCCACGCGCCAGTGAAGTTTTTTTCCACGCGCCTCACGCGCCTTCAGTATTGCTCCGATCAACTCACCGCCACTGTCATCGGTATCGTCTTTCTCCGATCTACTTAATCGGAAAAGAACCAGCCTTATTGGACTCTGCACGCGCTTTCACGCTCCATCAAAATCTTCGGCGAAGATTGAACCACGCGTCGCTAGGTCACCTGCTGATGTCATCATTACCACGTAAGCATCCACGTAAGCCCTAGCTGACGTCATCTTGCTGACGTCATCACAGAAGTTGACCCAACCTTGACCGTTGACTTTCTCATAGTTGATTTTTTGCAGTCCAGGTGCTCCTTACCTAGTTTTTCACGTAAATTTCATTTTTGCAATCCGTTTTTGCATATTTTGCTTCTAAATGAAGAATAAGGACAAGTCTTCTTCCTTTTGCAATAATCGTCGCCCACAATCCAACAAACGTTTTTGCCATAATATTGAGACTTGCTATCAACGTAACAAATCAGTTGTTTTCATTTCTGCTGCTACAGTTGTTAACACTAAGAGTGTCCAACCCATGGCTTCCGTCTCTACACAGTCTCAGTCTTCTGGATCCACTTTTACCATTTCCAGAGATGACCTTATAAATGTCATCGTCAATGTCATTCATATGGTTGGTAATGCATATTATTCCTCTTCTCTCTCAGCTTTATTCGGTATGTCTCCTACCTCTTGGCTTATGGATTCTGCTTGTTGCAATCACATGACACCTCACTCGTCCTTATTTTCTGAATTTAAACCTGCACCACACCCTCTTAATATTCACATAGCAAATAGTTCTACAATGTCTGGTCATAATATAGGTTCCGTTTCGACCTCCAACCTCTCAGTTCCTGGGGTCTTTAATGTTCTTAACCTTTCTTACAATTTATTCTCTGTGGGACAATTAGTTGAGTTGGGTTATCGCATTATTTTTTATTATTATGGGTGTATTGTGCAGGATCCGAGGACGGGACAGGAGCTTGGGACCGGTCCCAGAGTTAGGCGTACGTTTCCCGTGGACAACCTTCGTCTTCCACTTGTTGCTCCTGTTTCTATTGCTGCAGCTGCTACAGTTTCTTCAATTCCTTCCCTTGCACTTTGGCATGCTCGACTTGGTCATGCATCTTTCTCTCGGGTACAACAATTGGTTTCTAGAGGTTTGTTATGTTCAGTGTCTATAGAAAATTTTGATTATGTTTCATCAGTTAGGAAAACAACCAGCTTTGCCTTTCAATACTAGTGAATCAATATCCACTGATATCTTTGACCTTATTCATTTTGATATTTGGGAGCTTTCCTCTGTCTCTAGTATTAGTAGGTCTCGATATTTTGTTATCTTTATTGATGATTACTCTCTCTATAGCTATATTTTTCTGATAATACTCTTGAATACACTCAATATGCTTTTCAAGCTATTTTGCATTCCTATGGCACAGTTCATCAACTAACCTGTCCAAGTACCTCTCAGCAAAATGGTAGAGCCGAACGAAAACTTCGTCATATTCTTAACACTGTTCATGCTCTCCTTCTCTCTGCCAAAGTTCCTGCTCCTTTTTGGGGTGAAGCTACTCTTTATGTTGTTCATACTATTAATCGCATTCCGAGTCCTGTTATCCAAAATCAAACTCCATATGAGCATCTTTTTGGCTCACCTCCAGACTATCATCACCTTCGCTCCTTCGGTTCTACTTGTTTCGTTCTTCTTCAGCCACATGAGCATAACAAACTTGAGCCTCGGTCAAGGTTTTGTTGTTTTCTTGGCTATGGTGAAACTCAAAAGGGGTATCGGTGTTATGATCCTGTCTCTCATCGTCTTCGTGTCTCCCGCAATGTTGTCTTTTGGGAACATCTCCTCTTTGTCAAGCTCTCTCACTTCTGTGCCTCCCTGTCTTCCTCCTCTGTCTTAGATCTTTTTCCAAATGAGGCACATATTCCTTCTTTAGCTGCTCTTAATCCTCCTGTAATTACTCCTGATTCTCTTGTAGACTTCTCTGTCCAACCACCAGATATCACTAATCTCTTTCCTAGTTCACCCTTTAATGAACAGGTGGAAGATGAATAGGTTGAAGACGAGCTACCCAACCCCAACCTTGAGCTTGGGTCCCCTGCTCCTGCTCTGCCTGAAGATCTTGCATAAGACATTCCACCTCGTCATTCAACTCGGGTAAGATCTATTCCTGCACATTTACTTGACTATCATTGTTACACTGCCTTTGCTACACTACATGAGCCTCACACCTATCGTGAGACTTCCACTGACCCTTAATGGCAGATTGCAATGAAAAAGGAACTTAATGCATTATCTAAAAACCATACTTGGGATTTGATGACACTCCCCCCTGGAAAATCTGTGGTTGGTTGTAAGTGGATCTACAAGATTAAGACTCGCTCTGATGGGTCCATTAAGCGCTACAAAACTTGTCTTGTTGCAAAAGGTTTTACACAGGAGTATGGGATTGATTATGAAGAGACCTTTGCTTCGGTTGCTCGTATCTCATCTGTTCGTGCCCTCTTAGCTGTTGCTGCTGCCAGTAAATGGGGCATTTTTCAGATGGATGTCAAAAATGCATTCCTTAATGAGGATTTAAGTGAAGAAGTGTATATGCAACCTCCTCTTAGTCTCTCTGTTGACTCAAACAAGATTTGTCACCTTCGACGTGCACTTTATGGCCTTAAACAAGCTCCAAGAGCTTGGTTTGCCAAATTCAGCTCTACCATCTCTCGCTTGGGTTACATGGCCAGTCATTATGATTCTGCCTTATTTCTGCATCGCACTAACAAATGCACTATTTTATTTTTCTTGTATGTGGGTGATATGATCATAACTGGTGATGACCTCAGTGGCATTCAAGAACTCAAGGATTTTCTCAGTCAGCAGTTTGAGATGAAAGATCTTGGACATCTCAGCTACTTCTTGGGTTTTGAAATCACTCATTCTATAGATGGACTTTATATTACTCAAGCCAAGTATGCCTCTGAATTCTTGTCTCAAGCTGGAGTCACTGATAGCAAGACTGTTGACACTCCAATTAAGCTTAATGCGCATCTGACTCCCTCAGGAGGGAAACCATTGTCTAATCCCTCTCTTTAAAGATGCTTGGTTGGCAGCCTAGTTTATCTCACTGTCACTCGTCTAGACATTTTCTATGCTGTTCACCAGGTGAGCCAGTATCTATCTGCTCCACGATCGACTCACTATACTGCTGTTCTGCGCATTCTTCGATACCTAAAGGGCACTCTCTTCCATGGTCTTTTCTACTCTGCTCAGTCTCCTCTTATTCTCCGTGCATTTTCTGATGCTGATTGGGCAGGAGATCCCACTGATCGCAGGTCCACTACTGATTATTGCTTTCTTCTTAGTTTTTCTTTGATTTCTTGGTGAAGTAAGAAACAAACTCATGTGGCCCACTCCAGTACTGAAGCAGAATATCGTGCCCTTACTGATACCACATCTGAGCTCCTTTGACTATGATGGCTTCTCAAAGACTTAGGTGTGTCTACATCCTCTGCTACTCCTCTTTATTGTGACAACTAGAGTGCCATTCATATTGCTCACAATGATGTTTTCCATGAACGGACTAAACACATCGAGATCGATTATCATTTTATCCGTTATCATCTTGTCCATGATGCTCTCAAGCTGATCTCAGACTCTTCTAAAGATCAACTTGCAGATATCTTCACCAAGTCACATCCTAAGGGACTCCTTCGTACTTTGGTTGACAACCTCAAGTTGGTCTCACATCCACCTTGAGTTTGAGGGGGGCTGTTAACGTGTATAGTGTTATGGGCTTTAGGCCTAACTAGATTACTTGTATAGCACACATTCTTGTACTATACTCATATGCCTTTTATATAAAGGCACTCGTGTATATTCTTTCATCGTGAAATACAATACAATCATTCAGTATTTCTAACAGGCTGAAAATGGAAATCTCATCATTACAGACCAAAATAATCACACTGCTTGGTCCTCCAATTCTTCAGGAGCAGAAATGCCCATCGCCCAGCTTTTAGAGTCTGGAAACTTTGTGGTTCGAGAGAAGGCTAATACTAATATTGAAAGCTATATATGGCAAAGTTTCGATTTCCCATCAGACACACAGTTACCGGGCATGAAGATGGGTTGGAATTTTAAGACTGGTCTTAACCGATTCTTGACGTCTTGGAAAAATGCTACTGACCCTTCTAGGGGGGAATTTACTGACACATTTGACAATCTTGGGTTGCCTCAACTTGTTTTTCGCAAGGGATTAGAGAAGAAGTTTCGCACTGGTCTGTGGAATGGACTACAATTTAGTGGAATAGTTGTGAACATAAATGCAGTTTTTAAGCCCAATATTGTGTATAATAAGGATGAATTGTATTACATGTATGAGGCTAATGACAATTCTATTGTTACAAGAGTTACTTTGACTGAGTCGGGTTCAGTCCAACGTCTTTTGTTGAATGAAGGGAGTGGCGAATGGGGTGTAATGTATACAACACCGAATGATCTGTGTGATGTTTATGCACAGTGTGGAGCTAATGGAATTTGTAAGATAAGCAAAAGACCAATTTGTGAGTGTTTGAAGGGATTTGTTCCAAAACATCATCAGGAGTGGGAAGTGCTTAATTGGACTGGTGGTTGCATGAGAAGGCTACCACTAACTTGCCAGAAGGGAGAAGGGTTTCTGAAACTTGAAGGAGTGAAATCGCCAGACTTGGTCCAGTTTTGGTTGAACACAAGCACGAGCCTTAAAGAATGTGAGTCAGAGTGCTTGAAGAACTGCTCTTGTATGGCTTATGCTAACTCAAATATTAGAAATGGAGGCACTGGTTGTTTGATGTGGTTTGGTGATTTAATTGACATAAGAGAGTTCGATGAAAAAGGGGAACAGGCTATTTATATTAGAGAGGCAGCTTCAGAACTAGGTATGTGAAAACTCATTATCATATTACTTTTATAGTTCTTTTCAAATCTAAAGTTCATTACACCAGCCCCCAAAAACCTTAATGTGCAGTAATTTAGATCAGAAAGGTAGATCCCTTACCCTTGAATCATACATTTGAATTCCCAAAACGAAATGGCTAGAGAATTTGCTTATTTCACTTTAGGTATCCCCTGCATATGAAAAATCATCCAAACCAATAGTAAATTTACTTGTGGACTGCCACGCATGCACCTGAAATGAACTAGAGAAATTGGGTTATTTTGAATTTTGAGTTTCATTATTTAATATTTGATTGCCATCTATTCTAGAAAAATTAGGTTATTCCAGTCTGAAGGAGAAGAAACTACTGATCATATCAATAACTTGTGGGGTGCTTGTTTTTGGTTTGGCATGCTGCTTCATAATTTGGAAGAATAGAACGAGGAAAAGAGGTACATCCTTGTGTATATATACATATTGTTGACAAAGAGGCTAGTAAATTCCTTGTCCTAACTAAAACCTTTATCAAAATTACTCTGCTGTCTTGTTCAATTTCCTTTCTGGTTATGCTTGATCAAATCTTAATCCCACACATTCTGTATTTTCATTTGGCGTTTGCTACATATACTTTGGAAATTAAACACCCACTTGCAATAGTTTTAAATCATAAAATCTTCCAATCTTATAGGAAAAAGAACCAAGGAAGATTTGGACGTGCCATTGTTTGATTTTGTTACCATTGTGAGGTCAACAAATAACTTCTTTGGCACAAATAAGATAGGAGAGGGCGGTTTTGGTCCTGTTTACAAGGTAATATAATCTTGGCGCTATTGTTCTTTTTTTTTTTTAGTGAGATACCTAGATCTAACTCTCTCTTGAAAATATTTCCATATCATCAAAACTTGAAGGGTGAGCTATTATTAGGACAAGAAATAGCAGTGAAGAGGCTCTCAAATGGTTCCAGCCAAGGTCTTGAAGAATTTATGAATGAAGTTATTATGATCTCCAAACTTCAACATCGGAATCTAGTTAAGCTTCTAGGCTGTTGCATTGAAGGAGAATAAATGATGCTAATCTATGAGTATATGCCCAACAAAAGTTTGGACTATTTTATTTTTGGTCTGACTCTAACTCGGATTTTTCCATTGTAACACACTAAATACAAAACAGAGGCCCTTGTTTTATTTCTATAACAAGTAACCCTAATTGTTTTGGTGGTAAAATGAATGGCAGATCAGAATGGGAGAGCATCATTGGATTGGCAGAAGCGCTTTCAAATTGTCATGGGAATTGCAAGGGGACTACTTTATCTCCATCAAGACTCCAGATTAAGAATTATTCATAGGGATCTCAAAACTAGCAACATTTTACTTGATCATGAATTGAACCCCAAAATTTCAGACTTTGGTATAGCAAGAATTTTTGGAGGGGATCAAATGGAAGCAAAAACAAAGCGAGTAATTGGGACATAGTAAGTTCTATAAACAATTGCCTATAAAGTGTTTCTTCATTTTCAAGTAATGAGTTTTGAATATTTTGTACAATGGATACATGTCTCCAGAGTTTGCAATTGACGGAAAATTTTCAGTCAAACCAGACATTTTTAGTCTTGGCGTACTAATGTTAGAGATACTCAGTGGCAAAAAGAATAGGGGGTTTTCCCATCCAAATCGTCACCATAATCTTTTGGGGCATGTAGGTACATCTAATTAGAAATCACACTATTCTTTCTCTTGCTTAGATTATGCATCTTTAGCTTTTATGATTCACACTTAGCCCATGCAAATTGCAATTCTTTAGGCTTGGCTTCTGTGGAATGAAAACAAAGCTTTGGAGCTAATGGATCCATGTTTGAAGGAATCATATGTTAAATCTCAAGTGCTAGGATGCATTCAAGTGGGTCTACTATGTGTTCAGAAACTTCCAGAAGATAGACCAGCAATGTCATCAGTGGTTTCCATGATGGGAAATGAGGGGCCACCACTTCCTCAGCCTAAACAGCCTGGTTTCTTCATAGAAAGGAGTTCCAATGATGCAGATGTGTCAACAAGTGTAGAAGGATGCCATACTGAAAGTGCACTCACTATAACAGTGATGGAAGCGAGATAAAGGAAACATTTGCCGTTGCAATTGGGATAAGTTGATGTTCATCAAGAAATGAGATGTAAGATTCAGAAGTTCAAAGTTTGTGGCATCTTGAGTTGATCATGGGGGGTGAAGTTGGGGTGTGCATTAGAATTCTAGTAGATAAGAGAGAGGGAGAAACGAGAGCCTCGATTGCCGGTTCCGATAAGTAGGAATTTATGTCATTTATTTTTGCCAATGGTTGGACAAAATTTGGGAAAAGGCAGGTAAAGGTACCATTCTTGAGAAAAAGTTTCAATGGCTATGGTGAAGCAGAGTTCCTTCTGAGCTCCTTTTTTTTTTTTGGATTAATTTCTATATCTATATATAACATTATAACAGTATCCTCCTTCTGCTCAAACTTTATGTTACTAGTTATCTTATTGGTAGATAATTTTTCTTTTATACATATTTAATTTAGAGGTGGAGATTTAGTGCGTTGACAAGTGTTTTGCCAAAAATAATAGGTCACGGGTTCAAGATTAGACATTCAACCACTTCCAAAAAAAAAAAAAAAAAAGTGTAAAAATGCCTACGAATTACATCTCCTAGACGGCTAGACCCTATTTAGCATAAATACTCTATTGGTATTAGTAGTGACTTTTGGGATACCTCTGCATGTGTATCCTGGCTTCTTTTTTTATTTTAAATTTTTTCTTTTTTAAAAAGAAGTGCCCATATGTCCGAGATATGATCAATACTCAATTCCCAATAGTGAGAGATAGCCCTAATTTTTGAAGATTTTTATTTATATATTGGTTTAAATGTTAAACACTTATTATGAGAGATCGGGAAATTTGGGTGCTCTCAAAAAGGGGGGTTTAGGCATTGACACCTTCCCTTTTCAGGATTATATGAAGTCGCCACTTATTTTATAAGTAAAATAAGAAAACTATACAAATTTCAACATATCTTGAATAATACACATTCTCATTAACTGGAAATAATTACAATTTGATAGGAAGAACTTTACATGGCTTTGTTTCCTAGTTACAATCTAATAAAAAATTACAAGATCTTGTTTCCTAGTTACAATCTACAAAAAAATAAGACACTAGTTCTACCAACCTAAGATTCTAACGCTCGGGGGTTAGGTTATAAGATGGGAAGGTGTTAGGTACTCACCCTGCCTAGACAGAGTCTGGTCTTCTAGACTTTAAATGACCTTTTAAATACCCATTAAAAAAATGACAAGAAAATTATTGTGTCAATATTCCTAGATCTAAAGTTGGTTAATATGCAAAATACTAGATTTGTTGCATTTATGCAAGGAGAAATCACATTTGAACTTTACTTAAGGGAAAAGATTTTTAAGAGAAGTTTCAAATTAAGCAAATGAATTTTTTGTTAAAAAATTCAGATCTGATTTTTTAAAATAACAAGGAATGGATTTTTTGTTTTGTTTTTTTAAAAAAGCTCCCAAATCTAATTTCTTAATTAAAGAACAGAATGAATCTCCAAAAGGAAAATCCAAATCTGATTTTTTAATTAAGAAACGGAATAGGTTTTAAAAGAAATTGTAGATTTGATCTTCAAAATAAAAAAGAATAAATTTTTAGAATAAAATTCAAATCTAATTTGTGGTTTTGGAAAACAAAGGAGATTTGAAAAAATAATTTTAGATTTGATTTTTGGTTTAAGAAAACAATGAGGTTTTAAAAAATAATTAAGATCTGATTTTTGGTTTAAGAAAACTATGGAGTTTTAAAAAATAATTCAGATTTAGAATTTAATCATATGCATCACATAATTACATGAACACAACACATATGCATAAACAAACATACATCATATAACCAAAAGAGAATCAAGGCAAACAAAAGGAAGAACATGTTAAGAGCATGGAGAATTGAATTAGTTACATGAACATGTAAAGATAGAAACTTACCTGCATGAACTTGTTCCACAAGGAGAGAATTCTTTCAGAAATTCCTAAAGCAAAGCTCTCAAAATTTCTTTAACGTAAGGGGAGAGAAAGAGGGGGGGGGGGGGTGCTTGCTCACTCCCAAGTGTAGGAGATTGTAGCAATATAATTCTCGGAATACCGATGTCAAACCACAACGAACAGAGTAAATTCAAAGATAATGTAATTAAAAAAAAAAAAAAAAACTTTTAGTGAAGAAAGAAAGAAAGGGGGGCAAAATTGTCCTGGTCAATAAAGCTCTGTTTTTTCTCTCATCTATCTATATATTTCTAAAAGTTGAAGCATAGCATTTATTATTACTACGCTCCAGTTGAGTCACATCAGCGTCCACATCAGCGTCTCTCCCTTCCTTACCTTTTCATCTCTCCACTACTTCTCCAACCTTTCTCCCTTTCTTACCTTTTCATCTCCCCACTACCCTCTAAATTAATATTATTCTTCATTTTTCCCTTCATCTTCCTTTATTTTTTTCTTGTCTTATTCACACATTTTTACTATAAATTTGTCATTATCTCTTTCATTCTATGCATAGTTTTCCCTCACAACAAAAAGGTTGTTTCTCTCTCTCTCTCTCGCTCTCTCTCTCACATTTTTGGTGGATTTTTTTTTTTTCTTGCGTATCTGCTTTAGGATGATAATTTTTTATATTCTTTAAAACTCTACTTTGAGTTAATGTGATTTAGTTTAGTTTTTTTTATTTTATTTTTTGTTGTCTTTGATTGTTAAATGTTATACTATTGCGTTATAAAGAATTAAATATAGCATATAAAAATATAATATTATTCTATTACATAGCATGATTTGGATAATTTGGTATTTATTATAAATTGATATTTCTTTTATTACATAGCATGACTTTTTATAGTACTCAATTTAGATGTTAAACTATGAGACTTTACTAATTTTTGTTTATTCTTTAATCCTTTGTGGTGGACAAAATACACTTAATAGTTGAATTAGAAGTACACTATAATGCCATTTATTTAGAGAAAAGTAAAGGTTAACCAAACGAAAATAATTGGATGGTTGACAAATTTTAGCTTTTGCAATATTATTTTAATTACAATTATTATTTTATAACAATGCATATATTGAAATTTAATTCTTAGATTATGCTAATAATTGTTTATTTGACAATATGTTTTGGGTTGGTGAAATTACAACAGATTTTTTTCCTAATTGGTCCAATTAATCATTGTTAAGTTTTATTAATTTTCTGAGTTACATTTTTCAATGTTTTGGATTGTAGGCAGAAAAAAATAAAGTTTTAGAAAGTTTGTTTAAAACTAAAAGAATAATTTTTATATTTTATATTTTTTTAATGATTCACAAAATGTTATAAATAACTTTTATTAAAAAATGAATATTTTCGTTAACTTTCCTTTTGAATTTTGAAGAAAAATTGGATTGTTTTCATTTTTGTACAACAAAATTTATATTTATGATTTATGATTGTTCCTATAATAAATAAAAATATGATTACGAAATACATTACTCTTTATTAAATTAGTTTAAATTGTAAAAAAAAATAATAATAATAAAACCACCATAAAATAATTATCACGCGCAATGCGTAGGTTCACAGCTAGTTTTATCTTCAAATTGGAGATATTAGTTTTTGGTAGACCCAAGATAAAATACTTGGTCGCACCAATTTTCCATCATCTCCTCTTTCCAACAAAACACTTACAAAAATAATTTTTTCTTCGTTATTCTCTCATATTTTTTCAATCATCCCTTATGCTCCGTTTGTAGTTTTTCTTGTTTTTTAGTGTTTCATAGCATTAGAAAAAATGAGTCAAAAGAAAATTATATTTGATCAACATAAAAAATATGGCTTATTTTTATAGATTGTATTCCACTATTTTTTTTTTTTTTTTAAAAATTTATCTTACATTACGCTAAATAAAGGACGTTAAAAGATTGTTTTTAAACTCATTTAACGCAACTACCAAACATAGAAAAATGAAATAATTTTATAGAAAATATTTTTTGAAAAATAATTTATTTCCTAGAAAATATTATTGTCGAAACAAATAGAACGTTAAATCTTTCCAACCAAACGAATACTAAAAGAGGTCCCCACGTTTAACATAAATCAGTTTTGAATTCGGTTGCACGTGCTGGAAAATAGAAAGTTCTGTTTGTTTGAGTAGAAATCATTCACGAATATCGTAACATCATCACAATTCACAATCACATATGACTAGAATTTACAAACCCATTAAGTCCTCCAAGTCTTTGTTTCTAGACTCGTGATGAATGGGCTAATAGAATACCAGAACTTTCTATTTTCCAACACGTGCAGCCCGAATACATAAACATAGCACTCCAAGTCTTTATTTCTAGAGAGAATATTCCCTCTATAGCATTTTCTAATTCGAAATCTACAGCTTGGTCCTTAAAAAATTTGATGAATAGAGAACCCAAAAAATCTGTGTTATGATGGACTTGGCCCAAGCCCAAGACCAAGTAAAATTTAATACCAAACCAAATTCAATGATGAATGGTCTGGATGGATTGGGAATATGAGGATTTCTTTTTTGCTGAAATTTCATCTCCATTTGGGCCATGTGCTAGCTTGGCGGCACCCAAACCAAGGATGGTTGATGGCATGAAATCAACCTTGATGCATGTGTTTTTTAATACTTTATACTATAGTTGAATTTACTCTCACTTTTGAACCAAATCAACAAGCATCAAATACTAAGGACTACAATGACTTGTTTGAAAGGTTACGATGGGCTAAAAAGATTGAAGATTAAAATGGAATAAAAAAATACATGATTAGCGCATCAAACATTTAATATCATTAATCATCCACCACTCATTTGTATTAAAGAGATATAAATAAATATGTTAATTTTGAAATGCGTCAATGATCAAAAAGAGCATTTTGAACTGTGAGTTTTGTAACTCTCCCCCCACTAAGTTTTTTTTAAAACTCTAATAAAATGGAAAATAAATGATTAATAAAAACCTTTTCAAGAAGTAATTGAAAATTGGTATGTTACATGATTCTGATAGTACAAAGATCCAAACTCTAGAGTAGTATCAAACTCAATTGTTAACTTCTTTATCTTCTCCAAAAAAAAAAAAAAAAATTCTTTATCTCAAAACTTGAATATGGAAAGAAAAAAAAAAACCATAAAATCTTAATCATGAGTATGCATTATTTAAGTGTAATAATTAAAAAAGGGTCAAGAAAAGTCGGCTGGGATATCATATTAATCATTGTGAGGAGTAGTCCCAAGTTTTTTTGTGCCTTAAGATAAAGTTGTGATTCACGCTTATACTCTACCCAATTTCTTGTTCAACCTAGCTAGCTGCTATATTAGTATATCTTACAAGAATTAATAAATGTGGCACGCATGTAGATCATCTTGAAGTCCTTTTAAAATACATTTTAGTACCTAGTAGCTTAATATCCATAAAACAAAAATTCCAAAGATGAAGTGGCTCAAGTAGAACAAAGAATTCAATCGTATCTAACCGCGTTATGAGTAATGATTATCACATATTCATTAGTATACAACTAAATTCTGGACATGATACATACATACAAAGCGTACACATTCTTAAGTGTATAACAATATTTTTTTTTCCGTGTTATATGGTATTGATTCCTCCCCCAATCTTTTTATCTGGTTCGGGATGACCCTTCTTAATCAAGTCCATCAGCACCGTCTGCTCATACTGCAACACAAAATGTGTAAAGACATGAATTTTACAGAAATCAACTCTTGAGTAAATGCATTATACAATTTAGGCGTGGTAATTAATCCTGCTCCAGATTAAACTTTATGAACATAAACCAAGGGACTTGAGATGGCAGTTATTAGTGAATTGTAAGGTTAGCATTTAAGAATAAATTTTCTTTCTTTTGAAGCAAAAATTATAACACTCATCACACACCCACTGAGATAAAGATGGCTGGCAGGCTGGGGGGTGTGTGCATTTCTTTAGCTTTTCGTTCCTAAAGTTTGTAGGCCACATTGTATAGGCTGGTTACAACCAGAAAGACCCAGTTACACAAGCAAAGAACTCACTACACAGAAAAGGTAACATTCCAGATTCCACATGGAAAGCAAGATGTCATAAGTACTACTACAACTTTGAAACACCTTTTTGTAGATGCAATTTTCAGAAAAGCCAGATAATCCCCAAACAAAAATTTGTTAAGAGGATAAAAATAAATTATACAAAAGAGATTAAATATATTGACTAAAAGCAATAAGGGAGAATAACAGAACAACTGGTTGACGCATACCAAGCACGTTCTACAGCATAGACAATAAACTCTCAATAGGTGATGAGACTTCTACGTAAAAGCCAAAAGATGCTTCATCAATTGAGGTCCTGAAATTTCATAATTCTAAAGAGACCGTGCAAGGCATTTATAGAATCTTGTATAACAATGCAGTCAACGCCAAACTGACAATCATTACAAAGGACGCAAACAACAAGAGTAAACAAAATCCACAGACCATGGTTTGATATTTCCACAGGTCAGAGGTGCAGCTCAAGCCCTTTATATTTTTGTTGATATCATGAAAACATAATCCAAATCCATTAATTATTTTCATACATAGAAATATTGTTCCTCAACAAATATAACGTGCATCTTTAATGAAAATAATAATAAGGAAAAAAAAAAAAGTTGAAGCCAATGCACAAAGGCATCTTTATTATACCCTTAGAAAATTTTATGGACCAAAGTAGGATAGGCATATTTTTTCCTCCTTTAAAGCTAACATCACAAATAAGGAACCAACAGAGTTAAGTTGTATCCCTATGTGAGGATCCCACCTTTGGATGCCAATTCCTACATGCCCCAAGTAATCTTAACTCCCTAATAATCATATTGACAATATAATTCATAGAACCACATTTTTTTTATTGGTAATGCTTTTAAAAGCTGAAGAGATTCCATTTGAGCTAGTGCTCATTAACAAGTCCTTTTTTATTTAAAAAAAAAAAAAGACCCCTTTTAATATTTCTCTTTCACATGAATATTTGCAAGAATGAAAACCAGTGTGGAAATCTTCCATGCAAATATCATTTATTTCTTACATTATAACTCACACATTCACATACGGTCACTCATTTATCTATGGCCGGCGCACGTTCTCCAATTAAATCTTAGTTTTGCATTTGATAATCACCCATTAATGCATGGTTCATGGTATATATTCCCATTGCGGCCTACATTCATATATGCGTATTTTTCCATACAAAGTTGCAATTACTCTCTCACACATGAAAACAAGAAAATCCATTCCCTCTTTCCCTTCATCTTCTTTGTCACAATATCCTCTCTCAAGATACGGGAAGTCAAACACTCAATTGTTGGTGGTCTAAGCAAGAACTGGTCTATGACATTGAAGAACCTCTCCGTTTTTCAAACGAAAAGCCCTCAGTGGATTTAAGGTAACATTCAGTTTCAATGTTTTGATTATTCTTATTTTTTTTTGGTAAAATAAGTAATCAAATTGCAAACCCGGGTTTTAATTTTTAAATATTTGATGCGGTACGGTGGATATTCTTCACTGGATTGGCAATGTGAATTGCCCAAACATGCTTTTGGAAATTCATGTCTCAACTTTCAAGTCAAATACATACTATAAAAAGCGGAAATTAAAATAAAAAGAGTGCATATTCTCTGTATAACATTTTCTAATTCGAAGTCTACAGTTTTTTTTTTTTTTTTTGGGCTGAATAATTCGAAGTCTACAGCCTGGTCCCTAAAAAAAAAAAAAAATAATATGTTCACAACATTTTCACAATATTTTAACAACAAATTTTAAGTAACAGGTTATTACTGGTTGTTATTGTTAGGGCAAAAAAGTAATCTTAGTCTTAAGTTCAAATTTGAACCAATAATAACTAACCACCTACAATTTGTAGTGAAAATATTATAAAAAGTTATAGACGTAGCATCTCTTAAAAAAAAAAAAAAAGGATCGACTAATCTACATTTTTTTTATTTGAGAAACACACACATATATATAGGAGATGAAATAAGAGAATATACTCACATGCCAACACCAAAACTGCCAACATCAAAACTATATTCAACAATTAATATCGCGCAGCAAATAATAAACTCCTTCTCAATATAATAATCAACTTGCTATACAAAAAGACCACTTAATTCGACTAATCTACTAACTATACAAAAACAGCGATCTGGGGTTGAATTAAAATGTGAATTTTTGATATTATTTATATAGTTGGGGTATGGAATTTCCATGTGGGGTTTTGGTAATTTTAAATTTTGGGGTTAGGGAGTTTGTTGGGTTCTTGAATTCGAATCATGGGATGTGTGCATTTTTGGGCAATGATGGAGCAAAGAGGGATTACCTGCTCGGTATTGCTCTTACATGTTCTTCTGATTGTAGCTTGCTTTGTTGGTTGGTGGTTTGAGAGAAGGAATTGGGTTTTGTATTTCTGATTGTAGCTTGCTTTGTTGGTTGGTGACAGGTTTGAGACCTTTGTGGGGTAGGGCTTGGTTGTGGTCCTTGTGGGCAATGAAGTTGGTTTTGGAAAATTTGAATTTAAATTTTTTTTTTTTGTTTAATTTTTTCATTTGTTTATTCATTAGTATTTTGGAATAAAAATTTTAAATTTAAATGAAGAAGTGTAAGTTTGATTGATAACTAATGGTTCAATCATATAATGTTGCATGCAAAAGAACTACATAAAATGTTTTGCATTTTGGCGAATCTTAGATGGGTTTAGGGAACTATAAAGGATTACAATATATAACTAATTGTGTGATTTGCATATATTTAGATCTAAGTTATATTGGTAGAATATAATCCTCTAATAGATCAAGCACGTGCCTATCGTTGGAGATCAAGCACGTGTTGTTTCTACTAACTATATAAAAAGAGCGAATAGCTCTATCTACAATATTTTGGTTTATTCAAGTTTTGGTTAGTAAAACGGTGCATTTGGGTGAGGTTTTAGTGGGTGACCAAACAAAGACAAAACTGAGAGAGAAATAAAAAATCTACTGGCTCAGGGAGTGGGGTACGCACTGTTTGAAGAAGAGAGAGGCCAGCAGAGAGAGAGAGGATTGGTTAGAAAATACAGAAAGAGTGATCTCACTCTTTTCTTCGGACAAATTTGAGAGATGGAGAGTGGGGTGGGTTTGGTGTTTTTACTCAAATCACACTTCAGTTATTTTTTTTTCTCTCTAAAAAATTTATCTTTCTCTATGGTTTGCTTCTTTTCTTCTTTCCATTCTTTTTGGTTTCATTTCTTAGAATTTTAAGAACTGAATTTTTGGATGAAGAAGATGTAGCGGTTGTTTTTTGTTTTTGGTGTATTGTATTGTATTGGGGGCATGATTTCTGAATAAAGGTCTCTCTCCCTATGGTTGTATATATATAGAAAGAGTACTGTATCAACATAGGAAGATCTAACTGCAAATGATGAGACCCATAAATGTTTTCTTTTCTTTTTCTTAATGGATTTGTAGAAACTTTAATTCTTGATGTGTATAACATACTCAAGTGCCAAGCTCTGAACAGTTCTTGGTTTTTTCTTTGTTTTTGAGGCCCTAGTAGAATTCTAATGGTATTTGGAACTTTGAATGCAGTTAGAAGAACATTCATGGATGCAGACGGATTGAGATAGGTACTTACACTTTATTCTTTCCTCCTTTAGTTCTATTAACTAAATCTTATGATACATTAATTTAAAAAAAGTTTTAATTAATATTTAACAAATTTACAAATTTTAGTATTCTATATCTCTCTAAATTTTTCTTTGGTTTATTCAGTTTGCAAATCACTGGTGAGTCTTTTACATGAAACAAATACTTTGTATTTTGTCTTTTTAACTAGAAAGCCTGTTTCAGGACCCGCATTGTGCTTTTTTTTTTACTTTTTTTTTGGTTGCTGATTTTGCTATTTTACAGTTGCCTTAGTGTCTTCTCTTGTACTTTTAGCTTTGGATCTGTGATATGTTTGGTTCTGTGAAAATTTACTGATTTCTCTAAAAGCAATCACCTATATTTTTATTTATTTTAATTTTAGAGGATGCTGTCATCTGTGCTCTAACATTGGATGTGTGAATAAATTATTTTTATATATATAATATGGAACATATAAAGTGGTGGGAACATATTAGATTAGTTACCTAAATCTATAATTCCCTTATCCTAATCAATTTTATTCATTTTACCCCTAAAACACTATCATACAATTGGATGGATAAAGCTTATTTTCATTGGAAATTTTTAGACTACACCTTGAACAATTTAAAATAGAGTTTGAAATGTTAATGAAATTGGTTGTTCTTGTATGTACCGATACTTACAGATTAGTGATTGCATTCTTCTTTCATACCCTCCTTAAATTTTTGTACTGCTTTCATTCTTTTCTTTGGTATGACAGCCAGCTAAAGGACCTCAATCTAATGGGAGTTTAGCCTGCTGAATTTAAAAATCTATCTCATTTGTGAGAACTATAAGAAAAACATGCATGTTTTCTAGCATTATAGAAGTCAATTAACCTAATCATGTCATCATTTTTTTTGCTGAATTTTTCTTAGAGATTATTGATTTTGGAGAGTTGTTAGTGAGTAGTCCATGCAAGGTCTGTTGCTTGAGTCTAGGGAAATTGTCTGATATGTGACTTGTGTGTGATAGTTTTCCGCTGTTTGTGTAGGTCCTGTAAATAGCTTTTTGGAACTATTACTGTGGACTGTTAGTATTAACATTTATAGCTGTTTCAAGTTGCTTGATGTTGGTTTTATTGACTTGAGTTGGGTTGTGGCTTAATTTGTTGATTTGATTTTTGAAAAATGAAAAATTCTATTTAAATAACCAAACTAGCTGTAGTGCTGTGTTTTTGTACTTGGGTCCTAGATATAATGTTTATTTTTTGTTTTCTTGACCAAAGGTTTTGTTGTGGATTATTGGTATGTGGATTGTAATAGATTTAGGATGCATTAAGAAAGAGTTTGGTGGAATTGTTAACTAAGAGTGGTAAAAAGAACAACCTTTAATTGAGTTCATGTTTTAGTGTTTTAAATCATTGTTTTTTACCTTATTTTTTTAAAATTGATTTTGCCCTCATGTTGGACTTTCGGTTGGTTAAGTTTTTGTTATACCATCATTAAACCAACTATGATCATGATTGTTGTGCTCATTTCAGGTGGCATGACAATATCGCTCATTAAGATAAGAGCTTTATGGTGGTGACAAGTTTTCTGCTGAACTTCAAGATCAAACATTCAAAATTAATCCCTTTAAGAAGAAAAGTTTGGATCAACTTTAGCGTGCAAGGACAACCTGGAGAGAACTATAGTGCTTTGCTGTTATGGTGCTACTGCAACAATAGAAAAAGGAGATATTCATTGTAGCTCTTAGAAAAGCTCTTGGGGAAGTTTTTGGAGAGTGATTAATGATTAGGTTATACTTTTACATTGTATAGCTCTAAAAAGATAACTTAATTATATAGATAAATCCGTATCTTATATGTAATTATTCTAATCAATCAGAAAAATTTGTTAAGATTAAGAAATTAGTATTGTCTATGTATTTTTTAGTACAAAACCTTGTGGCTTTCGTTATCTAATGAAAAATATAATTTTTTTTGTAAAACAAAGGAGCAGCACGTGTCTTGCACTTGCAGCCCTAACTAGTTTAGGAATAAAAATGAAGTTTTACTTGGTTCCGCTTCTCTAGACGGGTATGTACTATGTAATTTACTTTTTCAATTGCAATTTGGCTCAAAGTGGATGAGACAAGTCTACTTGGGCCAGCAAATGGATAGACCAACAGTTGATTGTCAACCCAATATAGTCTTAGGACAATATGGTCCACCAGCTAGGCACTCAATTTGATGAATAGAGAACCCAAAAAATCTGTGTTAAGATGGACTTAGCCCAAGCCCAAGACCAAGTAAAGTTTAAAACCAAACCAAACTCAATGATGAATGGTCTGGATGGATGGAAATATGAGGATTTCTTTTTTGATGAAATTTCATCTCCATTTGGGCCATGTGGTAGCTTGGCAGCACCCAAACCAAGGATGGTTGATGGCATGGGATCAACCTTGGTGCATGTATTTTTTAATACCTTATACTATAGTTGAATTTACTCTCACTTTTGAACTAAAACAACAAGCATCAAATACTAAGGACTACAATGACTCGTTTGAAAGGTTATGATGGGCTAAAAAGATTGAGGATTAAAGTGGAATTAAAAAAAAAAAAAACAATTGAGCAAGTATGGATGGTAGGCTTGTTTTAAAGCTAAGTAGGCTTGTTTGAGAAAGCTCATGGGAATGGTAGATTCACAATCATGTTCTAGCAGCAATTGAGCAAGTATGGATGGTACCGACAATGAGAAAGAAGAAGAAGAAGAGGACTCACTTGTTGGACCCCTTTTCTTCTAGCTGCATGATGTTCTGCTATCAAGGTTGAAAAAAAAAAAAAAAAAAGATGTGTCATCCCCATAAATAGTTGCTTGGACAAACGAGAAGAATCTCATACCAAGGTGTCGCATCATGCATAAAACGAATAATGCCTTGTATTAAATATTGTATAATGACTAATACACACATCTTAGTGTGCTTATTTCTCACTAATTCCACTTATATCTATTTCCCAATGTGATGTGCACGTCACATTGGGGTGTGCACACTAAGATGTGTGTATTAGTCATTATCCAATATTTAATACAAGGCATCATTCATTTTATGCATGATGCGGCACCTTGGAATGAAAAGCTCCTCGTTTATCCTAGAAGCTCTTTGTGGGGATCACAATGCAGAATTGATGATTGCAACATGGACTAAGATCACGGGGAAATTCTTTGTGAGTTAAAGCACAAGTAGCTCTACTTGCTAGTAGCCAGTAAAATGACAATAGAAAAAGTAGTAACGCGATTATTTTAGGAGATATGATACAATTTTTCCGACTTTTACATTTGAAATAGATGATTCTATGCAATGATTCTCTTACACTTATTAGTATACATCTTTTATACTCGTCAGTAAAAAACGCATACATCATACGAAACATGATAGACACTGTGTAGAGTGTATAACAACATTAAGTGTGAAACAATCTTTTCCACATTTAGAAGACTACCAACATAGTGAGAGCAAGTAACTCTCTTGCCCAAGAAGTAGCATAACAGGCAATTTCTCGTGATTTGCAAGAAATACTCCATCTCTTCCATCTCCAACATTGCAAGGAAGACATCTAGATAGGAATTTTCTTCAAAAGTTCTCATATAACTAGACAATGTTTCTTAAAAATGTATAGAGCAAATTAAGGAGTTATTTAAAAAAACAATAGGACAAACGCTTAGGCAAAGAGCTAGAATTCGAAGAGTTGCATTAGATACAAACAAACTGTTTATTTACGTAAAATAATAGAATGCCCTGACCCAGCTAGTGCACATAGCATCAAATTTTTGGTTGACAAAGTTTAGGTTTCACTCGCAACATATATCATATGTGCACAAATGTAAAAAGAATCCAAGATTGATCAAGCAAATTAACAAGAACAAGTGTAGATTAGCATTTTTTTTTTCCAACCTTCATAGCAGAACATCATGCCGCTTGAAGAAAAAGGGGTCCAACAAGCGAGTCCTCTTCTTCTTCATCATCTTGATCTTCTTCTTCTTATTTCTCATCGCCGGTACCATCCATACTTGCTCGATTGTTGCTAGAACATGATTGTGAATCTACCATTCCCATGAGCTCTCTCTTTTTATAGTTAGCTTTAAAACAAGCCTGCCTAAGCCGCTCTGTATTGTCCTCAAGTTGTGCATCTAGAATTTCCTCCAGCAACATCCTCTACCCCTCTAATATCTCAATTGCTTCCCTCAACTTCACTTCACTTTCTTCCCTTCCCTCTTTAGCCAACTCCTACGTAACCCACACATTAATTGAAGTAATAAACACATATATGCATCAACACTGCTAAATGTACTAGAAGTTCAATCAACAACACAAATTCACTATTTTGAATTTTATCTACTAACACAATATTTTAGGTAATAAATACATACATGCATACATCACATACGCTATATGAACTTTTTTTTTTTGGGTGAATTATTGCTATATGTTCTAGAAGTTCAATCAATAACACATTCATTATTTTTATTTTTATTTTAGCTGCTGACACTAACATGATATTATTAATACTTTTTTTTAGATACATTTGAAGAGGGTAAGGATTAAATCGTGAATATCTCTAGTAAAAACAATAACAACAAAATCATTAGCTTATATATATATATATATATATATATATATATATATATACTGAGAGAAAGAGAACTTGCACATTCTTGATTAGCATTTGGAGGCTCATCAACTTCCTGTATGGCCACCTACGAATACCCAACTCCCTACACCTTTTCTTCAGAAGTGTTAATCCCACGTTAACTTCTTTTGCTGCCTGAGTTACGGGCATGTAAAAGTATTGAGAAATGGTTTCCATAGACAAAATTTTGGAACTGCTGCATCTCTCTTCTCTGCACCTCTTCTTCCTCCTCTTTTCCTTCACTTCCTTGCATTTTTTTTTCACTGTTATTCAATAGTATTAAAGCCTGGTTCTGGGGCTCAAACCCAACCACTTTTTCATTCCAAACTTCAAGCCGATTTTCGCAACTAAAGAAAAAGTCATCTGCCACATGATCCAAAAACCATTGTAAATTAATACGAATAATGGAAAAGCAATTGTAAATTTGTAATATATATATTCATAATGTGATTTAAATACTGTGTTGATCACCTTGAATGGTTGTGGTTGGTTCAAAATCCAACGATGCGTAGAGCAGGTTAGTAGGGAATCTCGCCATCAAATGAACAACATCAAAAAAACACTCTTGCATGGGCAATTAATATTGCCAATCTAGTGAAGAATATCCACTATACCACATCAAATATATTTAAAATTAAAAACTAGGTTTGCAATTTGATTGCTTATTTTACCAAAACAATTAGAAGAATCAAAACATTCAAAACGATTGTTACCTTAAATCCACTAAGGGCATTTGGTTTGAAAAATTGAGAGGATCTTCAATATCATAGACCAATTCTTGCTTAGCCACCAACCATTGAGTGTTTGACACCCCATTTCTTGAGAGAGGATATTGTGATATAGAAGATGAAGGGAAAGAGGGAATGAATTTTCTTGTTTTCAAGTGTGAGAGAACTTTGTATGGGAAAAGACACATATATGAATGTAGGCCGCAATGGGAATATATACCATGAACCATGCATTAATCGGCAATTATCAAATGCAAAACTAAGATTTAATTGGGAAACGTGCGCCGGCCATGCATGAATGAATGACCGTGTGTAAGTGTGAGTTATAATGTAAGAAATAATTGATATTTGAATGAACATTAAAATTAATTACAGTTAATCATACGTCCAATTTGACCTTCTTCTTTTTCTTAGAAACAAACACACAAAAGAAAATAAAATAGTTTTTAACACACACCATAAACTTTTTTTTTTGTTTTGGGAGAAAGAAGAAAACATACCATAAATTTCATTCGAGGAATATGCTAAACTTTTTCTACAAAATGAGAAAAAGTATACTATATAAAAATGGAAAAAGAATATTGTTACACACTTAATAATGTGTACACTTTATACGTATCATATCTAGAATTTAGTTGTATGCTAATAAATACATACATGCATACATCACATATGCTATATGAACTTTTTTTTGGTGAATTATTGCTATATGTCATAGAAGTTCAATCAACAACACATTCATTATTTTTATTTTTATTTTAGTTGCTAACACTAACTTAATATTATTAATACTTTTTTTTAGATACATTTGAAGAGGGTAAGGATTAAATCATGAATATCTCTAGTAAAAAAACAAAAAATCATTAGCTTATATATATATATATATATACACACACACACACACACACACACTGAGAGAGAGAGAGAGAACCTGCACCTTCCAATGTGACCACCAACGAATACCCAGCTTCCTACAACTTTTCTTCAAAAGTGTTAATCCCACATTAAGTTCTTTTGCTGCCCAAGTTATGGGCATGTAAAAGTATTGAGAAATGGTTTCCATTTGGGCCATGTGGTAGCTTGGCGGCACCCAAACCAAGGATGGTTGATAGCATGGGATCAACCTGGTGCATGTGTTTTTTAATACCTTATACTATAGTTGAATTTATTCATTTTTGAACCAAAGCAACAAGCATCAAATACTAAGGACTACAATAACTCGTTTGAAAGGTTATGATGAGCTAAAAAGATTGAGGATTAAAATGGAATTAAAAAAAAATACATGATTAGTCCATCAAACATTTAATATCATTAGTCATCCACCACTCATTTGCATTAAAGAGATATAAATAAATATGTTAATTTTGGAATGCGATAATGATCAGAAAGAGCATTTTGAACGATAAATTTTGTAACTCTCCCCTCACTAAGTTTTCTTTAAAACTCTAATGAAATGGAAAACAAATGATTAATAAAAACCTCTCCAAGAAGTAATTGAAAATTGGTATGTTACATGATTATGATAGTACAGAGATCCAGACTCTAGAGTAGTATCAAACTCAGTCGTTAACTTCTCTATCTAAAAACTTAAATATGAAGAGAAAAAAAAAACTGAAAATCTTAATCATGAGTATGCATTATGAAAGTGTAATAATAAAAAAGGGTCAAGAAAAGTCGGCTGGAATATCATATTAATCATTGTGAAGAGTAGTCTCAAGTTTTCTTGTGCCTTAAGATAAAACTATGATTCACGCTTACACTCTACCTTGTTTCTTGTCCAACCTAGCTAGCTACTATATCAGTATATCCTACAAGAATTAATAAACATGGCACGCATGCAGATCATCTTAAATTACTAAAATGTATTTTAAAAGGACTTCAAGATGATCTGCATGCGTGCCACGTTTATTAATTCTTGTAGGATATACTGATACAGTAGCTAGCTAGGTTAGACAAGAAACAAGGTAGAGTGTAAGCGTGAATCACAGTTTTATCTTAAGGCACAAGAAAACTTGAGACTACTCCTCACAATGATTAATATGATATTTCAGCCGACTTTTCTTGACCCTTTTTTATTATTACACTTTCATAATGCATACTCATGATTAAGATTTTTGGTTTTTTTTTTTTTTTTTTTTTTTTTTTTTTCATATTCATGTTTTTAGATAGAGAAGTTAATGACTGGATTTGATACTACTCTAGAGTCTGGATCTCTGTACTATCATAATCATGTAACGTACCAATTTTCAATTACTTATTGGAGAGGATTTTATTAATCATTTGTTTTCCATTTCATTAGAGTTTTAAAGAAAACTTAGTGGGGGGAGAGTTACAAAATTTGTCGTTCAAAATGCTCTTTCTAATCATTATCGCATTCCAAAATTAACATATTTATTTATATCTCTTTAATGCAAATGAGTGGTGGATGACTAATGATATTAAATGTTTGATGCACTAATCGTGTATTTTTTTTTTTTAATTCCATTTTAATCCTCAATCTTTTTAGCCCATCATAACCTTTCAAACGAGTCATTGTAATCCTTAGTATTTGATGCTTGTTGCTTTGGTTCAAAAGTGAGTAAATTCAACTATAGTATAAGGTATTAAAAAACATATGCACCAAGGTTGATCCCATGCCATCAACCATCCTTGGTTTGGGTGCCGCCACGCTGCCACATGGCCCAAATGGAAACCATTTCACAATAATTTTACATGCCCATAACTCGGGCAGCAAAAGAACTTAACGTGGGATTAACACTTCTGAAGAAAAGTTGTAGGGAGTTGGGTATTCGTTGGTGGCCAGATAGGAAGTTGCAGGTTCTCTCTCTCTCTCTCTCTTAGTGTGTGTGTGTGTGTGTGTGTATATAAGCTAATGATATATATATATATATATATATATATTTTTTTTTTTATACTAGACATATTCATGATTTAATCCTTACCCTCTTCAAATGTATCTAAAAAAAGTTTTAATAATATTAAGTTAGTGTTAGCAACTAAAATAAAAATAAAAATAATGAATGTGTTGTTGATTGAACTTTTATGACATATAGCAATAATTCACCAAAAAAAATTTCATATAGCATATGTGATGTCTGCATGTATGTATTTATTAGCATACAACTAAATTCTAGATATGATATGTATACAGTGTACACATTATTAAATGTGTAACAATATTTTTTTTCCATTGTTATATAGTATACTTTTTCTCATTTTGTAGAAAAAGTTTAACATATTCCTTGAATGAAATTTGTTGTATGTTTTCTTCTTTTTCCCAAAACAAAAAAAAAAACAAAAAAAAGTTTATGGTGTGTGTTAAAAACTATTTTATTTTCTTTTGTGTGTTTGTTTCTAAGAAAAAGAAGGTCAAATTGGACGTATGATTAACTGTAATTATGTTTAATGTTCATTCAAATATAAATTATTTCTTACATTATAACTCACACTCACACACGGTCACTCATTCATGCATGGCCGGTGCACGTTCCCCAATTAAATCTTAGTTTTGCATTTGATAATTGCCCATTAATGCATGGTTCATGGTATATATTCCCATTGCAGCTTACATTCATATATGCGTCTTTTCCCATACAAAGTTGCAATTATTCTCTCACACTTGAAAACAAGAAAATTCATTCCCTCTTTCCCTTCATCTTATACATCACAATATCCTCTCTCAAGAAATGGGGTGTCAAACACTCAATGGTTGGTGGCTAAGCAAGAATTGGTCTATGATATTGAAGATCCTCTCCATTTTTCAAACCAAATGCCCTTAGTGAATTTAAGGTAACAATCGTTTTCAATGTTTTGATTCTTCTATTTTTTTTGGTAAAATAGGCAATCAAATTGCAACTAGAAGACGACTCGCTTGTTGGACCCATTTTTCTTCAAACGGCATGATGTTCTGCTATGAAGGTTGGGGAAAAAAAATAATAATAATTCTAATCTACACTTGTTCTTGTTAATTTGCTTGATCAATCTTCGATTCTTTTTAAATTTGTGCACATATGATATATGTCGCGAGTGAAACCTAAACTTTGCCAACCAAAAATCTGATGCTATGTGCACTAGCTAGGTCAGGGCATTCTATTATTTTACGTAAATAAACGATTTGTTTGTATCTAATGCAACTCTTCGAATTCTAGCTCTTTGCCTGAGCGTTTGTCCTATTGTTTTTTTAAATAACTCCTTAATTTGCTCTATACATTTTTAGGAAACATTGTCTAGTTATATGAGAACTTTTGAAGAAAATTCCTATCTAGATGTCTTCCTTGCAATGCTGGAGATGGAAGAGATGGAATATTTCTTGCAAATCATGAGAAATTGCTCGTTATGCTACTTCTTGGGCAAGAGAGTTACTTGCTCTTTGGGCAAGAGAGTTACTTGCTCTCACTATGTTGGTAGTCTTCTAAATGTGGAAAAGATTGTTTCACACTTAATGTTGTTATACACTCTACACAGTGTCTATTATGTTTCGTATGATGTATGCGTTTTTTACTGACGAGTATAAAAGATGTATACTAATAAGTGTAAGGGAATCATTGCATAGAACCATCTATTTCAAATGTAAAAATGGGCAAAATTGTATCATAGATCCTAAAATAATCGCGTTACTACTTTTTCTATTGTCATTTTACTGGCTACTAGCAAGTAGAGCTACTCGTGCTTTAACTCACAAAGAATTTCCCCATGATCTTAGTCCACGTTACAATCATCAATTCTGCCTTATGATCCCCACAAATAGTTGCTAGGATAAACGAGTAGCTTCTCATACCAAGGTGCCGCATCATGCATAAAATGAATGATGCCTTGTATTAAATATTGGATAATGACTAATACACACATCTTAGTGTGCACACCTCAATGTGATGTGCACATCACATTGGGAAATAGATATAAGTGGAATTGGTGAGAAATAAGCACGTTAAGATGTGTGTATTAGTCATTATCCAATATTTAATACAAGACATTATTCATTTTATGCATAATGCGACACCTTGGTATGAGAAGCTCTTCGTTTGTCCTAGCAACTATTTGTGGGGATGACACATCTTTTTTTTTTTTTTTTTTTCAGCCTTGATAGCAGAACATCATGCAACTAGAAGAAAAGGGGTCCAACAAGTCAGTCCTCTTCTTCTTCTTCTTTCTCATCGTCGGTACCATCCATACTTGCTCAATTGCTACTAGAACATGATTGTGAATCTACCATTCCCATGAGCTTTCTCTTTTTATACTTAGTTTTAAAACAAGCCTGCCTAAGCCGCATTGTTTTGTGCTCAAGTTGTGCATTTGGGATTTCCTCCAGCAACATCTTCTCCTCCTCAAATATGTCAATTGCTTCCCTCAAACTCGCTTCACTTTCTTCCCCTTCCTCTTTAGCCAACTCCTGCGTAACCCACACATTAATTAAAGTAATAAACACATATATACATCAACACTGCTAAATGTATTAGAAGTTCAATCAACAACACAAATTCATTATTTTTAATTTTAGCTACAAAGACAATATTTTAAGTAATAAATATATACATGCATGCATCACATGTGCTATATGAATTTTTTTTTGGTGAATTATTGCTATATGTACTAGAAGTTCAATCAACAACACATTCATTATTTTTACTTTTATTTTAGCTACTAACACCCACATAATATTATTAATACTTTTTTTTAGATACATTTGAAGAGGGTAAGGATTAAATCGCGAATATCTCTAGTCAAAATAACCACAAAAAATCTTTAGCTTATATATATATAAACTAAGAGAGAGAACCTGCACCATCCTGTGTGGCCACCTATGAATACCCAACTCCCTACACCTTTTCTTCAGAAGTGTTAATCCCACATTAAGTTCTTTTGCTGCCTAAGTTATGGGCATGTAAAATTATTAAGAAATGGTTTCCATTGACAAAATTTTAGAACTGTTGCATCTATCTTGTCTGCACCTCTTCTTCTTCCTCTATTCCTTCACTTTCTTGCCTTTTTTTCATTGTTACTCGACAGTATTAAAGCCTAGTTCTGGGGCTCAAACCCAGCCGCTATTTCATTCCAAACTTCAGGCCGATTTCCACAACTAAAAAAAAAGTCATCTGCCACATGATCCAGAAACTATTGTAAATTAATACGAATAATGGAAAAGCAATTGTAAATTTGTAATATATATACATTCATAATGTGATTTAAATATTGTGTTGATCACCTTGAGTGGTTGTGGTTGGTTCAAGATCCAATGATGCATAGAGAGAGTCAATAGGGAAACTCGCCATCAAAGGAACAACATCAAAAACACACTCTTGCACGGGCAATTCATATTGCCAATCTAGTGAAGAATATCGACTATACCACATCAAATATATATAAAATTAAAACCTGGGTTTGCAATTTGATTGCTTATTTTACCCAAAAAATTAGAAAAATCAAAACATTGAAACCAATTGTTACCTTAAATCTACTGAGGGCATTTGGTTTGAAAAATGGAGAGGATCTTCAATATCATAGATCAGTTCTTGCTTAGACCACCAACCATTGAGTGTTTGACTCCCTATTTCTTGAGAGAGGATATTGTGATGTAGAAGATGAAGGGAAGAGGGAATGGATTTTCTTGTTTTCAAGTGTGAGAGAGTAATTGCAACTTTTTATGGGAAAAGGCACGTATATGAATGTAGGCTGCAATGTGAATATATACCATGAAACATGCCTTAATGGGTAATTATCAAATGCAAAACTAAGATTTAATTGGGGAACGTGCGCTGGCCCTGCATGAATGTAAGAAATAATTGATATTTGAATGAACATTAAACTTAATTATAGTTAAATATACGTCCAATTTAACCTTCTTCTTTTTCTTAGAAACAAACACACAAAAGAAAATAAAATGGTTTTTAACACACACAATATTTTTTTATTTTTTTATTTTTTGAGAAAGAAGAAAACATACCATAAACTTCATTCAATGAATATGCTAAACTTTTTTTACAAAATGAGAAAAAGTATACTATATAACAATGGAAAAAAAAAATATTGTTACACACTTAACAATGTGTATCATATCCAGAATTTAGTTGTATGCTAATGAATATGTGATAATCATTACGCATAACACGGTTATATACGATTGAATTCTTTATTCTACTTGAGCCACTCCATTTTTGGAATTTTTGTTTACTGGATTTTAAGCTACCAGGTACTAAAATGTATTTTAAAATGACTTCAAGATGATCTGCATGCGTGCCACATTTATTAATTCTTGTAGGATATACTGATATAGTAGCTAGCTAGGTTGGACAAGAAACAAGGTAGAGTGTAAGCGTGAATCGCATTTTTATCTTAAGGCACAAAAAAACTTAAGATTACTCCTCACAATGATTAATATGATATTCCAGCCGACTTTTCCTGACCCTTTTTTATTATTACACTTTCATAATGCATACTCATGATTAAGATTTTCAGGTTTTTTTTTTTTTTTTTTTTTCTTATTCAAGTTTTGAGATAAAGAAGTTAACAACTGAGTTTAATACTACTCAAGAGTCTGGATCTCTGTACTATCAGAATCATGTAACGTACCAATTTTCAATTACTTCTTGGAGAGGTTTTTATTAATTATTTGTTTTCCATTTCATTAGAGTTTTAAAGAAAACTTAGTGGGGGGAAAGTTACAAAATTTATCGTTCAAAATGCTCTTTCTGATCATTATCCTATTCCAAAATTAACATATTTATTTATCTCTTTAATGCAAATGAGTGATGGATGATTAATGATATTAAATGTTTGATGCACTAATCATGTTTTTTTTTTTTTAATTCCACTTTAATCCTCAATCTTTTTAGCCCATCATAACCTTTTAAACGAGTCATTGTAGTCCTTAGTATTTGATGCTTGTTGCTTTAGTTCAAAAGTGACAGTAAATTCAACTATAGTATAAGGTATTAAAAAACACATGCACCAAGATTGATCCCATGCCATCAACCATCCTTGGTTTGGGTGCTGCCAAGCTACCACATGGCCAAATGGAGATGAAATTTCAGCAAAAAAGAAATCCTCATATTTCCATCCATCCAGACCATTCATCATCGAGTTTGGTTTGGTTTTAAACTTTACTTGGTCTTGGGCTTGGGCTAAGTCCATCTTAACACAGATTTTTTGGGTTCTCTATTCATCAAATTGAGTGCCTAGCTGGTGGACCATATTGTCCTAGGACTGTATTGGGTTGACAATCAACTGTTGGTCTATCCATTTGCTGGCCCAAGTAGACTTGTCTCATCCACTTTGAGCCAAATTGCAATTGAAAAAGTAAATTACATAGTACATACCCGTCTAGAGAAGCGGAACCAAGTAAAACTTCATTTTTATTCCTAAACTAGTTAGGGCTGCAAGTGCAAGACACGTGCTGCTCCTTTGTTTTACAAAAAAAATTATATTTTTCATTAGATAACGAAAGCCACAAGGTTTTGTACTAAAAAATACATAGACAATACTAATTTCTTAATCTTAACAAATTTTTCTGATTGATTAGAATAATTACATATAAGATACGGATTTATCTATATAATTAAGTTATCTTTTTAGAGCTATACAATGTAAAAGTATAACCTAATCATTAATCACTCTCCAAAAACTTCCCCAAGAGCTTTTCTAAGAGCTACAATGAATATCTCCTTTTTCTATTGTTGCAGTAGCACCATAACAGCAAAGCACTATAGTTCTCTCCAGGTTGTCCTTGCACGCTAAAGTTGATCCAAACTTTTCTTCTTAAAGGGATTAATTTTGAATGTTTGATCTTGAAGTTCAGCAGAAAACTTGTCACCACCATAAAGCTCTTATCTTAATGAGCGATATTGTCATGCCACCTGAAATGAGCACAACAATCATGATCATAGTTGGTTTAATGATGGTATAACAAAAACTTAACCAACCGAAAGTCCAACATGAGGGCAAAATCAATTTTAAAAAAATAAGGTAAAAAACAATGATTTAAAACACTAAAACATGAACTCAATTAAAGGTTGTTCTTTTTACCACTCTTAGTTAACAATTCCACCAAACTCTTTCTTAATGCATCCTAAATCTATTACAATCCACATACCAATAATCCACAACAAAACCTTTGGTCAAGAAAACAAAAAATAAACATTATATCTAGGACCCAAGTACAAAAACACAGCACTACAGCTAGTTTGGTTATTTAAATAGAATTTTTCATTTTTCAAAAATCAAATCAACAAATTAAGCCACAACCCAACTCAAGTCAATAAAACCAACATCAAGCAACTTGAAACAGCTATAAATGTTAATACTAACAGTCCACAGTAATAGTTCCAAAAAGCTATTTACAGGACCTACACAAACAGCGGAAAACTATCACACACAAGTCACATATCAGACAATTTCCATAGACTCAAGCAACAGACCTTGCATGGACTACTCACTAACAACTCTCCAAAATCAATAATCTCTAAGAAAAATTCAGCAAAAGAATGATGACATGATTAGGTTAATTGACTTCTATAATGCTAGAAAACATGCATGTTTTTCTTATAGTTCTCACAAATGAGATAGATTTTTAAATTCAGCAGGCTAAACTCCCATTAGATTGAGGTCCTTTGGCTGGCTGTCATACCAAAGAAAAGAATGAAAGCAGTACAAAAATTTAAGGAGGGTATGAAAGAAGAATGCAATCACTAATCTATAAGTATCCGTACATACAAGAACTACCAATTTCATTAAAATTTCAAACTCTATTTTAAATTGTTCAAGGTGTAGTCTAAAAATTCCCAATGAAAATAAGCTTTATCCATCCAATTGTATGATAGTGTTTTAGGAGTAAAATGAATCAAATTGATTAGGATTAGGGAATTATAGATTTAGGTAACTAATCTAATATGTTCCCAACACTTAATATGCTCCATATTATATTTAAAAAAATAATTTATTCACACATCCAATGTTAGAGCACAGATGACAGCATCCTCTAAAATTAAAATAAATAAAAATATAGGTGATTGCTTTTATAGAAATCAGTAAATTTTCACAGAACCAAACATATCACAGATCCAAAGCTAAAAGTACAAGAGAAGACACTAAGGCAACTGTAAAATAGCAAAATCAGCAACCAAAAAACAAAAGCACAGTGCGGGTCCTGAAACAATTAGAGGCTTTCTAGTTAAAAAGACAAAATACAAAGCATTTGTTTCGTGTAAAAGACTCACCAGTGATTTGCAAACTGAATAAACCAAAGAAAAATTTAGAGAGATATAGAATACTAAAATTCGTAAATTTGTTAAATATTAATTAAAACTTTTTTTAAATTAATGTATCGTAAGATTTAGTTAATAGAACTAAAGGAGGAAAGAATAAAGTGTAAGTACCCATCTCAATCCGTCTGCATCCATGAATGTTCTTCTAACTGCATTCAAAGTTCCAAATACCATTAGAATTCTACTAGGGCCTCAAAAACAAAGAAAAAAACCAAGAACTGTTCAGAGCTTGGCACTTGAGTATGTTATACACATCAAGAACTAAAGTTTCTACAAATCCATTAAGAAAAAGAAAAGAAAACATTTATGGGTCTCATCATTTGCAGTTAGATCTTCCTATGTTGATACAGTACTCTTTCTATATATATACAACCATAGGGAGAGAGACCTTTATTCAGAAATCATGCCCCCGATACAATACACCAAAAACAAAAAACAACCGCTACATCTTCTTCATCCAAAAATTCAGTTCTTAAAATTTTAAGAAATGAAACCAAAAAGAATGGAAAGAAGAAAAGAAGCAAACCATAGAGAAAGAAAAAAATTTTATAGAGAGAAAAAAAAAAAAAAAAAAACTTAAGTGTGATTTGAGTAAAAACACCAAACCCACCCCACTCTCCATCTCTCAGATTTGTCCCAAAAAAAGAGTGAGATCACTCTTTCTGTATTTTCTAACCAATCCTCTCTCTCTCGGCTGGCCTCTCTCTGCTTCAAACAGTACGTACCCCACTCCCTGAGCCAGAAGATATTTTATTTCTCTCTCAGTTTTGTCTTTGTTAGGTCACCCACTAAAACCTCACCCAAACACACCGTTTTACTCCCCAAAACTTGAATAAACCAACATATTGTAGATAGAGCTATTCACTCTTTTTATATAGTTAGTAGAAACAACACATGCTTGATCTCCAACGATAGGCACGTCCTTGATCTATTAGAGGATTATATTCTACCAATATAACTTAGATCTAAATATATGCAACTCACACAATTAGTTATATATTGTAATCCTTTATAGTTCCCTAAACCCATCTAAGATTCGCCAAAATGCAAAACATTTTATGTAGTTCTTTTGCGTGCAACATTATATGATTGAACCATTAGTTATCAATCAAACTTACACTTCTTCATTTAAATTTAAAATTTTTATTCCAAAATACTAATGAATAAACAAATGAAAAAATTAAACAAAAAAAAAAATTAAATACAAATTTTCCAAAACCAACTTCATTGCCCACAGGGACCACAACCAAGCCCTACCCCACAAGGGTCTCAAACCTGTCACCAACCAACAAAGCAAGCTACAATCAGAAATACAAAACCCAATTCCTTCTCTCAAACCACCAAAAACTTGAACTTTGGCCAATGTCCCTATCAAAACGCAACCAAACCATCCCAAAATTCAACTTTTCTGTATCATCATAACCTTCTCATTCTTCTATAGGTGAGGGTCGTAATATTCTTAGCACAATCAACTTTCAAGTCAGAATGAAATATATATATATATATATATATATATAAAACATAAATAACATGACTATGTAAGGAATTAAAACATACCAAATAGAAAGAAGTTAATAATCCACATGTTCTTACCACTCTCTCCAAAAAGAAAAAAGAAAAAAGAAAAAAGATGAACCCATTATAAAGAAGCTAAATCTAAGTGAGATAAACATATCTTAAAAGGACAAAAACATCAAGACCAAGATAAATATAGTGAACTCATAAATAATAGAACTTTGATATACACTGTGAACTAAGTTCTAGGCTTAGAACCTATTAGGTACCACCAGTTTGATTTAAATCATAGAAGAAACACCCAGTAACTTCCAATTCTAATACTTTCTAAAGTGTAAATGGATTGCCAATATAAATAACAACCTTATGCATTAGTCTCCAACAATAGATTAATAATAACATACAATTACACTCCAATGACACATACTTGATCTCTTGGTATAAATAACATACAATTACACTCCACTCTCTTCAAAGAACAACGTCTAAGATTATGAGCACCAATAAACTCTATGAGAGACAGGAACTTAATCTTCGATGAACAAATGGCCAAGAAACTCAAAAACCCAAGCTTGAGTTTGTCTCCAGTGCTCTTTATAATATTAGCTGCTTGCTTACAAATTGTTGATATATAATTCCAAGTTTGAAATCACCTATTCCAATATTGATTTATTCTAATGAAGTTAACAATGAAGTGAATACAAGTATTGTGATATAAGTCATATAATGCTTAAGGTGGCTGTATATGAACCTTAATTGAACTCCAAATTTCAACAAAGAAAAATCGAAACTGAGATTCTGAACCTAAAGATTAGTCCTCATGCATTGAAAATTCTTTCTTGGATTTCATTGCTCTTTTAAATTCTCAGTTATAATTTATTGAGAGGAAGTATTATAATATATCATGTGTATTTTCATCACACAACCACTAATAATATCCCATTCTTCCGTTTTCACCAACAAAAAAAAAAAAAAATGATAGGTAAAACTCCCACTCTATTCAAAATTCAAACCTATTCAAAGAAATGAAATCCTTACAAAATTGATTATCTACCATATGAAGTACATGAAACCCTCATGAAACCAAGATTAAAGAATAAGTATAAACAAACTCATGAAATGAATAATTGAGAAAGTGAGAAATTGACCTGTGGCAACAATTAGCAGCATGAGTGCTTTGGAGAGAGTGATCTAGACCCTACCTTCTACGCCTGCACCACACAAATTTACAGATCTTAAATTCTTCATATTATGCTCAAAATTTAATGCTCACAAAATAAATACAATTTCTCTAACCCCAAAATTCAAAATCAGCAAAACCCCACATTCAAATTCAAAAAATCACATCCACATTTCTAAACCCCAAATCGACAAAAAAAAAAAAAACTGAAAACCCATTACACAGATTCAAAATTGAAAAATTAAAGAAAACCCATTACAGAAAACCTCGAAATGAACATACCCTTGAGTCCGCAAGAGGCGTCTCTGCTGTACAGTGGCGCAAATGGACAACAAGGACAACAAGCTAGCCCTTCTGATCAGGCCATCGAGAGCGAAATTGACCTCGCCGACGTGCTCCATCATCTCTCCTCCTGAGCCTCCATCAACCGGATGTGAGCCGATCTGGTCCTGATATGATAGAGAGAAGAGACAGAAGAAGAGATACGGAGAAAGTTCCAGAACCTTTCGCCTCTAGATGTTATTGTTTTATTCAGCCAGCGCATCGTTTAGCCCTCAACAAACGGACAAAAACTGGACTAAACGAAAGTTACTGTACATAGAGCATTCGCTGTTTTTGTATAGTTAGTAGATTAGTCGAAATAAGTAGTCCCTATTTTTTTTTTTTTTTTTTTTAAGAGATATTATCTTCACAATATTTTTATAATATATTAATATTTTTACAACAAATTATAAGTGGTTAGTTGTTATTAGTTTAAATTTGAACTTAACAGTGAGATTACTTTTTTGATTACTTATTTTACCCCCAAAAAAAAAAAAAAAGAATAATCAAAACATTGAAACTGAATGTTACCTTAAATTCACTGGGGCTTTTCGTTTGAAAAATGGAGAGTTTCTTCAATGTCATAGACGAGTTCTTGCTTAGACCACCAACCATTGAGTGTTTGACTCCCCATTTCTTGAGAGAGGATATTGTGACGAAGAAGATGAAGGGAAAGAGGGAATGAATTTTCTTGTTTTCTGGTGTGAGAGAGTAATTGCAACTTTGTATGGGAAAATACGCATATATGAATGTAGGACATAATGGGAATATATACCATGAACCATGCATGAATGGGTGATTGTCAAATGCAAAACTAAGATTTAATTGGGGAACGTGCGCCGGCCATAGATAAATGAGTGACCGTGTGTGAATGTGTGAGTTATAATGTAAGAAATAAATGATATTTGCATGAAAGAGTTCCATACTAGTTTTGATCATTGCAAATATTTCCGTGAAAGAGAAATATTAAAAGGGGTCTTTTTTTTTTTTTTAATAATAAAAAAGGTCTTGTTAATGAGCACTAGCTCAAATGGAATCTCTTCAGCTTTTAAAAGCATTACCAATAAAAAAAATGTGGTTCTATGAATTATATTGTCAATATGATTATTAGGGAGTTAAGATTACTTGGGGCATGTAGGAATTGGCTTCCAAAGGTGGGATCCTCACATAGGGATACAACTTAACTTTGTTGGTTCCTTATTTGTGATGTTAGCTTTAAAGGAGGAAAAAATATGCCTATCCTACTTTGGTCCATAAAATTTTTTAAGGGTATAATAAAGATGCCTTCTGTGCATGGGGCTCAACTTTTTTTTTTCCTTATTATTATTTTAATTAAAGATGCACGTTATATTTGTTGAGGAACAATATTTCTATGTATGAAAATAATTAATCGATTTGGATTATGTTTTCATGATATCAACAAAGATATAAAGGGCTTGAGCTGCACCTCTGACCTGTGGAAATATCATACCATGGTCTGTGGATTTTGTTTACTCTTGTTGTTTGCGTCCTTTGTAATGATTGTCAGTTTGGCGTTGACTGCATTGTTATACAAGATTCTATAAATGCCTTGCATGGTCTCTTTAGAATTATGTAATTTTAGGACCTCAATTGATGAAGCATCTTTTGGCTTTTACGTAGAAGTCTCATCACCTATTGAGAGTTTATTGTCTATGCTGTAGAACACGTGCTTGGTATCCGTCAACCAGTTGTTCTGTTATTCTCCCTTATTGCTTTTAGTCAATATATTTAATCTCTTTTGTATAATTTATTTTTATCCTCTTAACAAATTTTTGTTTGGGGATTATCTGGCTTTTCTGAAAATTGCATCTACAAAAAGGTGTTTCAAAGTTGTTGTAGTAATTATGACATCTTTCTTTTCATGTCGAATCTGGAATGTTGCCTTTTCTGTTTAGTGAGTTCTTTGTTTGTGTAACTGGGTCTTTCTGGTTGTAACCAGCCTATACAATGTGGCCTCTAACTTACAAACTTTAGGAACGAAAAGCTAAAGAAATGCACATACCCCCCCGCCTGCCGGCTATCTTTATCTCTGTGGGTGTGTGATAAGTGTTATAATTTTTACTTCAAAAGAAAGAAAATTTATTCTTAAATGCTAACCTTACAATTCACTAAGAGCATTAGCATTGGGAAATGTTAATGCTATTCTATTTTACAATTCTAAAATCCCACAATTCTATTATACTATCCCATTTTACAATTCATTCACATCCCAAAACTCTATTTTTATTAAAATATTATTTTTTAATCTTTTTTTATTATTTCTTTCCAACCGTCATCAATCACCACACCACCATCTTTTTTTATTAAACTCTATATCATCTATCACCACCTCCACGGCTCCACCATCATCAATCACCACACCACCACCACCACACCACCACCAAAATGCTTCAACCTAACTGCTTCAGCCTCTCATCATACATCGCTGATCAACCCCAATCAAAACTCACCGGAATCCCATCACCACCAAAACAACCCCGATCATCATCATCAATCAATCAGGCTGCGCCTCCACGGCTCCACCATCATCAATCACCACCAAAACAACCAAAATCCCACCGCGCCTCCACCAGGCCCACCAAAATCCCACTGGAACAAAAACCCAAACACCGCCGATCAACTCGATCACAATAGGAGAAAAAAAAAAAACTCAGATCAACCCCGATCAAAACCCAGACACAGCCGTCGTTAGATCAACGTTTCCTCCATCCCCAATCAAAACCCAGACACTGCCGATCAACCTCGATCACAACAGGAAAAATTTTTTTTAAAAAAAAAACCCAAATCAACCCCTATCAAAACCCAGACACTGCCGCCACTGCCGCCGCTAGATCAACGTTTCTTCCATCCCCGATCAAAACTCAAACACCGCTGTCACTGCCGTCGCTAGATCAACCCAGCTCAACCCCGATCAAAACCCAGACATCGGTGAGAATCACAACCCAAATCAACGTTTCCTCCACTGTGATGTGTGATGTTGATGTTGGGAGGAAGATATGGTTTGGGTTTGAAGAGAGGAGAGAGCAGATGAGAAAGAGAGAAGGAAGAGAGAGAAGAGAACATGAATAATGACAGAGGAGAGAGAGATTCCAGAGGTGAAGAGCTTAAAATATTAATTTTTTTTTTAGAATACTGCTACAGTACTATTCTACCTTTAGAATAGTACTGTAGCAGTATTGCAAAATAATTTGCAATACTGAGGTATGGCATTCTCTGATGCAAAGCATTTTAAGGCAAAAAATGCTAAATTCTCCCTAAATATGGCATTAGCATTCTCCACTGCTAATGCTCTAATAACTGCCATCTCAAGTCCCTTGGTTTATGTTCATAAAGTTTAATCTGGAGCAGGATTAATTGCCACGCCTGAATTGTATAATGCATTTAATCAAGAGTTGATTTCTGTAAAATTCATGTCTTCACACATTTTGTGTTGCAGTCTGAGTAGACGGTGCTGATGGACTTGATTAAGAAGGGTCATCCTGAGCCAGATAAAAAGATTAGGGGAGGAATCAATGCTTTTCAGGTGTGGTACCATCCTCTATGGAAAAGTAGGTGCTTCTTCCTTATAAGGGATGATGAATCTATGGATGATTTTAGCATCAGGAAGTGTGTAGATCATATATTTCCCTTGCCAGAAGAGATGAAGTAAAAATCCAATTTCAACAAGGCCTTAGGTGGAGGTAAAGGTCATGGTCACAGAGGTGGTGGTCATGGTGGACGAGGTGGTGGGTGTGGCTATGGAACAGGGGGTAGGTCGAGGAACTGAGGTATCATGTTTAATTTACCAGAGCTCGATTTTGCTTTTAAGATGTGGAGAGTTGTTTTTAATTAAAGATGTTTTTAGAAGAAACATCAAGACTAGCAGAAATTATAAGGTCCTCATAGTGGATAAGTGATGTGTTTAAAAGATTCACACCTGTTTAAAATTGCTAAGTTAGAAATTTAAAAAAAAAAAAATAGAAACTGATTATTAACTCTGTCATTTAAACAAGTGGGAGTCTTTTAGTAGAATGGTGGACAAGTGACGTAGTCCACCATGAGGACTGTATATAATTTCCAAGACTAGGGTACTTTAGTTTTATCCTGCTAATGCTGTTGTATTTTTCTTTATTCTGCTTGATATTTATATTTTAAGTGGTGGTTTTCTTAAAGTTCTGAAGTTTTGAGATTGCAAGATGCCTATCTTTAACAACTGTAATTACTCTTGGGATGTGACTAAATATCCCATGAAATGAGTTTTTTTGCTCTTGTATAATTTTGGTTATATTGGTGAAATTATTCACTTGGTGTTAGGGGAGTGCGAAAAACTGACCAACCGACTAAAACCGACCGAAATTTTAGAGTTTCAGGTAGTTTTCTGTTATTCCAATTCGGTTTCGGTTTGAGAGTTATAAGTTTTTCGGTTTTCGATTGGGTGGCGGTGTTGGATTTTTCCACCCAAAACTGACCGAACTGAACTGATATATATATGTGTGTGTGTGTGTCTATGTAACACTAAGTCGCGTTAGAGTGTGTAGCTTAGTGGTATGATGTAGCTTTAATGACTATCTGTTCTCTTGTTCGAGCCTTCACCTAAACGTTTTTGAGTTTTTTAATTTTTTAAAACCATTAAACTCTAGCATCTTATATTTATAAGTTCTGACCTTCCTACCCTTTTCTTTCTAGCCGCCCCTCCACCATTTTTTTTCTCTCTCACCTTTTTCTCTCTCTCTCACCCTAGCATTTTATTCCTTTCTCTTCTTCTCAGTGCTAACCCCCTCCCTGATGCTGCTATTATGATTTGATTTTGCTATTGGTATGTATTCTTCTCTTTTTCTTCTTGATTTTGTTTCTCTCATTCTAAAACCACCCATCTTCTTCTTCTCTTTTTCTTGTTGTTTTTTTTTTTTCTCCCCTTCCAAACACTGAAATCTGACTGAATGAAACTGGAACCAAATGTAATCAATCGGTTCGTCGTTTGTTCCTTAGATGTTGGTTTCAGTGCCAAATATGTTAAAACCGACATTATCGGTTCAGTGCAAAAATTGACTTCAACACCGACCGACTTGAACCAATTACACCCCTACTTGGTGTATTAAACCTCTTTTTACATGAAGGTTACATAAAGTTGGACCATACATGTTTATCTTGTGCAAAGGATTACATTTATATGAAAGGAGAGTGTAATCCACTGGGTGTACATAACTTTTGTTATATTGATGCAAATCATGCGAGTAGATAATTGAAGAAAATTAATTCCTGCAAACCATCCATAACATGTAAATCTTAATGACTACAATCTTTGTTAGGAGGGATATTGCTATTTTATTTTTACTAAAATAGGATGATACTACTTGGCTTAAAAAAAAAAACTTTGCTATTTGACATTTTAGTATATATTTAAAAAAAAAATATGTGGAAACACTAGGAGGTGCCAACAAGTTGAGCTACAAAGCTCTTGGTGACATTTTAATATTTTATTCATCAATGTTGCATTGTGGACCATGATAAAACTGAATTATCGTAGAATTGGTTGTAGTAAATGATGAACCTCTAAAATCATTTTTCCAGGTCTTATATTTGTTTTTTATTTTGTTTTTTTGTTTTTTATTTTTAAATTACATCTTTGTGTAAGGAAAGGGGGATTTGAACTTTGGACATTTCCGTTAGAAACATCAGAAAATGTTGTATAAAGGCCATAAGCTTGTATCATCTCTTTCTGTTTGAAGGTAAATAATTAAGGGATTGATATTTAACACCATTGAATTGGTTCATTCTACATACTATGAAAAAAGTTTATAGAAGTTTATAATGTTAGGGGAAACGTGTTAAGGACATATTTTATGTGATTGGCTAATCTTTTGACAAAATGCACTTTACTTGTAATTAGGTTGTTGATACCATATTTTGTCCGCCCTTGATTTACGTGGCGGAACCCGTTCGGACACTAGAGCACCCAAAGTGCCTTTTTCACCTAAAATGACCAAAATGCCCCTAGTCAACCTAAGGTTGACTGAAGGTCAAACAAGGTCAAAATCCTCACAAAGTAACACCTTTCAAAGTTTTTCATCAAACCCAAGCTTCTCAGAGATTTTTAGCAACTTTAACCAAGTTTGACTTGAAGTCAGTCCCGAGTGGGCCCAAAAACCCTAATTTTGATCCGACTGTCAGAACAAGTTGTAACCAATGCCATTGCGAAGATTATCAAATTATCATTCCAATGACTATTCATAGATCGAAATCAAAGTTAGAATGGCCGAGATATCACGAAAACCGGGATGATGCATTGATCGACACATCGCAAACTTCTGAGAGCCATAACTTTTGATCCGACCGTTGGATTTTTTAGTTCCATACCTTATTAGAAACTGAAAATCAAGATCTACCCAAGGGTGTCAAGATCAGCACAATTAGAGGAGGTTTGAGGCTGAAGGTCGCCTTCTCAAATTTCACGCTCGAGGCTATAAATAGCCCTAGGTACCCCTCAGAAGGACAGACAAACGCTTTTTCTGAAATTGGCTCTCTGCCCAGCTCCTCTGTACATTTTTATTCTCTTCCAAACACCAAAAACACCCAAAAACACTCCAAAAAACACATCAAAGTCTCTTGATTCTTCCCTCTTCACCAAGAACACAAGGTATTGCTTTTGTACCCAATCTTCCTTTCCTTGGTTCTTCACTCGAGATGTAGATTTTTTTAGTAATCATCCACACCCTTAACCTTCTAAATCTTTTTCTAGAATTTATCTTGCTATTCTTGCTTGAATAACATGATTTATTGCTTTCTTTAGCATGTTTCTTGCTTTATAGATGTTCCTAGCTTAGATTTCTTGGTTGTTGTGCTTTATGCCATGTTTTGTGCTTAGATCTGTGTTTCGACATGCTTATATGTTTATATCTACATGCTTAGGGGTTTTATGCCATGTTTCCTTGGTTTTGTTCCTCTCTTTGCTTTGCTTTGATGTTAGGGTTTCGTGCCCACATGTTTGATATCATGCCTATGGTTATGCTTTGCTTAGATCTATGTGTTCGTGTGCTTTTCGCCATGTTTTATGCTTAGATACGCATCCGAACATGCTTATATGCTTGGATTCACTTTCGCTAAGCTTTCTCATTTTCACACACGCGTTGCCATGTCTATGCTTAGATCTATGTTTGTGTGCTTAGATCTATGTTTTCGTATGCTTGTGTGCTTAGATCTAGGTTTTCACGCATTTGTGTGTTTAGACCTACGTTTTCACATGCTTGTGTGCACGGATCTATGTTCTTACATGCTTGCTCCCTTGCTTCTATGTTCTATATGCTTTATGCCATCTTCCATGTGCTTGTGCGCTCCATGCCATGTTTGTGTGCTTAAACCTAGGCTATGTTTATCTTGCCATGTGCTATTATAGCCCTTTTGTCGCTTTTGTCTTTCTTTCTTGCATTTTGGCCTATTGGTTCGGACCCGATCTAGATCCTATGGTCTTTGTCATCGTCCATACACCTTGGCCCATATCAAAGGGTTTGGATCACCCATTTTGCATGTCTATGCTTGCTTGCTTCTATGCTTTATGCTTGTGATAGCATCTCTAGTTCTAGGCTTTGCCATGTTTGGCGCCCTCTGTAGGCTTGATCTTGTTTGGTTACATCTGATGCCCATGAGGCCTTGTTCGGGTGTAACCGCTTGGGATGCGTCTTTGGATGCCGAGTCGCTCCGTGCGTACCCTTCCCTTTTTCTGCTCCGTGCGATGCCATGCTTGTTTATGCCACCCGTTGGCTTTCTATGCATCTTTACACGCTTGCTTACATGTCCATGCACTAGTCTTGCTTGCTTGTGTGTCCTCCATGCTTCAACACAATGAAGCTATGGACATCCAATCCAAACCTACATTTGTCCCTTGTGGATACCACCTTTTGTGTGTTTTCTTGCTTGTTTGCCTTTTTGCATGTTGGTTAGCTTTCATGCTTTTGTCACATGCTATGCTTGCCATGTCTATCTTACTTGTTTGCTTTTCACCCTTTTGCCATCATCTATGCATCTCTCCCTTTCTATTGCTTGTCTGCTGGTTTCTTATCTTTGCCTTTGCATATACACATATGGAGCGAAGGCACATGGAGCTAGGGCGCGATCTACTAGGCGCAAGCAAAAAGGACATGGATGCAAGCATGTGGTCAAGTCAAGCGGTTGCAGTCAGTAGGTTAGGGTTTAGCTTTTTCCCTTTGGTTATGTACTCTTTAAACCCCCTCCTTCCTCCTCCATTTCTCCCTTAGATGGTTTGTATTTGGTATATCATGCTTTGTACCATTCATCCTCATCTCTAGAGTATGGCAACCCCTATTTATTTTCCTGCACCTATATTTTGGGCCATGTTCTAAGGATGTAGGCATTTACTTTCCTGCTCTGTGTGCTTGCATTGTGCATGATGTATGTATATATATATATATACCTGTTTACCCCCCTTCGGTGTGATTGTCATAGTTCGTGTCACCTAAGATAAGCAATGCTAATTTTCGTCGTGAAAGTAAGGAGACTTGTTGCCAGATTTTCGCTGTGGAAATCTAGTACTTTGCTCGAATCCTTTAGGAAAGCATAGATTGGGGCCACACCCATTCAAAAGCCAAACCTCAAAGCCCCCATGCATGAAAAGCCCCGAAAACCAATGCCAAAATCATGTTTTTACTGTCAATCTCCAAAAATTAAGATTTTATCATAACAAAGGATTGTCCTTGGACAGGTGTTGTGGGTGCCTAACACCTTCTCCACATGTAACCAAACTTCCGGATCTAAGAATCAAGATTTTTTTCCATCCACATTAGATTAGGAAAAATGACCTTTTTTTCTTAACCTAGGATTGGTAATAAAATTAATTAGAAACAGGTGACCTATCACACCTCAGAAAAACCCAATGATTGGTGGTGACTCCACTTACCTTTGGTAATCCCTTAAAATTTGGCCCAGATTCTTGCCATAACGCCAAAGGTAGACCTACCTTCCTTCACCGAGAGAGAGAGAGCACATGAAGCTCCACGCAAACAACACGCATATGCATATCGAGAGGGGCCCTCCAATGGGGCCCTGCACATGTGGGAGTTGTCGCCATGGCGAATGGTCGAACGGGGTCCTGCGACGGCGGCGGCGTGTTTTTTGCTGTCGTTCCCGATCGAGGCCAGGCGTCGACAGACTGGCGACTCCACTGGGGATCGATGAGAGTTTAGCCTTTTGAGTTTTTGATAAAACCATTATCTTTGGACATTGCCTTTTAAAAACCACAGAAATTGGCATTGGCCTCTGGGACTTTCTTTTTGAAAAAGGGACTTCTACTATATTCTAGTAGACCATTTTCAATAGAGCAAAAATATTTTTTCCAAAAATCCTTTTCCAAAAAGGTGGCTTTGAGGTATTTTCACTTGGGGCTTTACCGCTTTCCTCACATGCAAACATAGGGTAGCAAAATTTAATTTTCACTACACCTTTATCTGCTTTCCATATATATCTACTGTGCTTTGATAAAAGTATTTCCTCTTCATTAAGAATTGCATGACATATACACCTTTTTTAGCCGAACCCGGGCTTCGCACTGTTGGCGTGGTCTCACCTTTTTTGGGGATTTCATCAACCCATTTGTAGGTGTATGGACAGAAACATCGGCAGTGTTACCCATAGTTAGCTTCGGGACTAATGTTGTAGGCACTTCTGGGTCCATGGGTGGACAGGAGTAGCTGAAAAGGCCCCCTCGATCCTTCCTACCCCATAACTTCCATGAAGGGAGGGGCATGGCAATTAAGTACCCTAGGACAGGAACCACTTACCAGTTAAGCCTTTGCATATAGTTGGTCTAGTTATGTCAAACCTGTGAGGACTAGATCAAGCCCAAAGCCCATTAGGACTAGGTGAAACTTAAAGAGTGAACATCCAAGCCTAGGAAAAGATACCCTTATAGGGCTAGAGGTTAGGGGAAAGTGTCTTATAATAGGTGCGCTAAAGAAATAGTTCTCTACTCCAGGTTCTTTCTATCCTGTTTGCACATCATCCATGATTAAACCCTTAGGAAAAGCAACCTCGTTGCTTGTACATGCTAGATCATACCCTATTCCTAAGGGTTTACAACCTTACAAGGGCACTCATGCATACACTAATTGGTTCTGTCACCTAATTGTGCAAAGATAAGATTTATGGCAAGTAACCGGAACTTCGTTCAAGGAGGAAATTCTGCCAAAAAACCGTCAAGGATCCTAAAACATCAAGAGTTCAAAATTTCTCCCAAGGAAGATCCAAGAAAGATTGTCAAAAGTCTAAGGGCTTCCCCCCTAAGAGATCTAAAGGTCCAAAAGATCCATGCTGTCCAAATTGCCAAGAGATCCGAATTGCTGAGATGTCAAAATTGCTAAAGGTCCTAGACATCAAGAATCCAAGGGCTCCCCCAAAAAATTCCCCGAGAGATCCACGCTATCTAAAGGTCCAAGAGGTCCAAGAGCTTCCCTTAAGAAGTCCACATTATCAAAAGCGAGCTTTTCCTCGCAAATACGTTTCTTGTATTGTAAAAGGCCCATTATTGGAGCTGATGTACCCATCATTGTAAAAAGCAAATTTTGTACAAGTATGTAATCAAAGGATGAGTCCTTCCCGCATTGTTAAGCATGTCATGAAAGTTTTGGTTACTTGCCAGTCTTGTGCATTAATCTTGCATCATAGTAGAAACTCACCATGATAAGTACCCGATCAAGGGTGCAGAGCCAAATTTTTCTGAAAATGGTAGGTGCACGTTAAATAGCAGGAGCAAAATCTAATTTGATTTTGGTGTTATGTTTCTACTTTGTCAAACACACCCCGTTTCTTTCACCTCCCACTATTTCTTAGGATCAAAAGATTACTAAAAGAAATAGTCTAAGCTACCCCTACATCGTGATCCCATCATCACTAGGTCTCGCGCAAGAGAGATGTCTACCAGTGGACCTTCGACTACCAAAGTGGATCCTACCCAATTCATTCAAATGAAAGAGCAAATGTCAAAACTAATGCATATGATACAACAACTAGTTATAGGAGGAGGGCTAAACTCTTCCGGTCATAGCTAAGGAGGTCCTAAAACTGAGAATGAAAATCAACTTCCACCAGTACAGGAATAGGGCCACCATGTACCACCCCAGGGCAATGACCAGGAAACTGATCCCTCCAAGGACAAGGTCCCCGAATTTGGATATGGCCAAGTCAAGAGTCAAATGGAAACTTTAGCTGAAAAGCTTCATAGAGGGCTCCAGCGTCTATGGAAGCGTTGATCTAGACAATCTAACCAACTTCCCTCAGGTCATTATGCCTCCCAAGTTCAAGGCACTAGAGTTCGTCAAGTACGATGGTACAGGAGATCCTTGTGCCCACTTACGCATGTTTTATAGGAAGATGGCTCCTTATGGGGATAATCACCCTCTGCTTTGCTAGATTTTCCCTGATATCTTGACTGGCCCCACGGCCACATGGTATGCAAGATTAGAAAAGACCTCTAGCTGGAGGGAAATGACCAATTCTTTCTTAGAGTACTACAAGTTTAGCACTAAGATAGCTCCCGACTGCACAGTTCTTCAGAGGACAGAAAAGAAGAGTAGGGAATCCTTTCATGAATATGCCTAGAAGTGGCGTGAGCTAGCCGTACAAGTACAACCCCCCATAATGGAAAATGAGATGATCAAGTGGTTCATTAACAACCTCAAGCCACTTTACAACAAGAAGATGATCAGTACCCAAGTCACTCATTTTGCTAGCCTCATCCTTATTGGGGAGTGCATTGATGAGGGTATTAGGAGCAAAAGGATCATGGATGCCGAGTCTCTAAGTTCCATGGTTGAATAACAAGCCAAGAGAATGACCGGCCGCAAGGCTAAGGAAGCCGATGTTCATGTGGTTGATAATGCATCAGAAAGCCCTAAGGGTGTTGCTTCTACCTATGCTCCCCCGGCTGCTAGGCCTTACCAGCAACAGAATCGAGCTTTTAATACCATGGAACTGATCAGAGAGGGAGGCCATACCCACCTCGTCCATCTAGGAGGGAAAACCGGAAGTACACTCCGTTACCCATGCCCATGGTGGATCTCTATGCTTACCTACTGGAAAGAAAGTTAGTGACCCTACTATTTCAAAGGCTTAGAGAAGGTCCTCTTCCTCCAGGATTTTATTCGTCCAAAAAGTGCGAACTCCATTTTGGGGCTGAGGGGCATACCTTGGAAGAATGTTTCCAGTTGAAAGACCGTGTTTTGGACCTTATTGATAACAAGCTGATACAATTCGATAACGCAGTCGCTCTAAATATCATCACCAACCCTTTACCTCCCCATCAGGGAGGGAATGTGAACGCCATCATCATAATAGAAGAAAGGGCTCTGGATTTCTCCTCGTCGTCTTTCCCATGGAAGGCTATGCTTCAAGCCTTGGTCCAAGAGAGCCATTTTGATCTTAAAGGTAAGGGAACCCCAAGATTTGATTGGGGAATCTGCTTATTCTATGACAGTGAAGACAGCCATGCCCTGTTTGACTGTAAAGTGCTCCGAGCACAAATGCAAAGTTTAGCCGAGCGCAGTATCATCTGGATTGAAAGGGAAGTGGTGTAAAGAGGTGATTGTATTGCCGCTAGCTTGTGTCCTCCGACTGTCCAGTCAGAGGTCAGCTGCAATGCTATATCAGTTGGGTCAAGGAAGGATTGGGATAAGTATTTACTGAAATGCCTTGGCCAGACTACTTCGGCATCTCCTTCTTCAGTAGTCATTGAGGAGATCGTAGAAGCACCTACAGATTTAGGGTTACTAGATTTAGGGAAAGGGCCAGCCTCGCCTACCATTAGAGGGTTAATGCCTCTAGTTCTTGCATTACCTACAATCGCGGAGTCGGCTCATCGTTAGTTTAGGAGGGAATTGCCATTGTTCCCGCTATCCGAGGTTTCGATCCTCTTATTTTGCCAAAGCCTGCCTCAGGAATCTCTGAGGTATTTGGCTTAAAGGCCCTTGAAGCCATTCTGCCAAGCCCGGTGGTCATTAATCCGAAGACATTTTCTATAGCGCCCAATTTGCAAACTCAAGAAGGTGTTATCATTCGCATGCTGAAGCCGTTCCCTTATAAAGATAGTCACTGCGTTCCCTGGAAATACGATGTATCCTTAATCTCCACTGGAATCGAAAAAGAGGAAGTCTATTCTAATATCTCTTTAAGTCTATCTAGGCTTACTAGGAGTGGCCGTTACTATACTCCCGAGGAGCTAGAAAAGTGAAGGAAAGAGATTGGCAAGGGCATAGCCGAACCTATTAGGAACAAGGTCAAAACACAAGAAGCTAAAGAGTTCTTGAAAGTTATCAGAAACTCAAAGTACAGTGTGATTCAGCAGCTAAAAAAATCGCCAGCTCAGATCTCCATCTTGGCGCTATTGCTATCCTCTGAGGTCCACTGTAATGCTCTCTTGAAAGTCTTGAAGGAAACACATGTTCCCACAAGTACTACAGAATCTGCCTTTGAAGGCATGGTCTCAACGGTGTTGGCCACCAACCAAATTTCCTTTACGGATGATGAACTACCACCAGAAGGTAGGGACCACACTTTGCCTATGCACATTATAGTAAAGAGTAAGGATATGATCGTCGTTAGAGTACTGATTAACAATGGGCCGGCCCTGAATGTTTGCCCGATGTCCACTCTAGAGCATTTGAATATGGATACCTCTCTTATTCGCCATACCACCATGATCATTAGAGCTTTTGATGGCACTCTCCGTAAGGTGCAGGGAGAGATCGAGTTAGCTATTGGAGTTGGCCTTATGTTCTTCACGGTAAACTTCCAAGTCATCAAGGTGGATTCCCCTTATAATATGCTCCTAGGGAGGCCTTGGCTACATGCCACGAGTGCGTTTGCTTCTACTCTTCATTAAAGACTCAAGTTCCCATCCGAGGATCTAATGGTCACTACTATGGCTAAAGAACCCTTAACTTTCTTCAAGGAGACTCCTGACCCCTACATAGGTGCTAACGCCTTCCCGAAGGCAACCTTTCACAGTTTCGAGCTAGTCTTCATGATTTCCAGAGCTTCAAAACTCGAATCAACATGGCCCTCCGCTACTCTAATGGCCGCCAAGGAAATGCTCAAATTTGGCTATCAGTTAGGCCAAGGCCTCGGTGCCGTAGGAGATGGGAAGGCTTCTTTGATCGAACTTTTAGACAATAAAGGAGGTTTTGGTCTAAGCTACGACCCCTCCGATGAAGAACATTTTCAGGCTTCTAGAGGAAAGAAAAGGAAGTGCATTGGCCAAAGGATGTCTACTCCCCACATTAGGGTCACTTTTCCGACTTAAACCGAGGTCATCAAATCAGAAGCAGTGAAGGAATCATATGAAGAGGAATCAGATTTGGTTTGTCTTATCCGTCTTTGTCAAGAGGAATTCTCAATGAATGCCATCATATCCCTAAGGGGATGATCTGACTTCTACTATCAGACCTTATGTGCTAGGCGAGATAGTAGACCATTGGACTGCCGAGTCCTACTTTGTGGTTGCACTGACTGAGTAAGAAGTATTCCATTATCGTGTGGTTGGGTCCTCCAATTGCCCAAAAGAGTGTGAATAGCATATCTAGTTTGTTTTGCATGTTTATTTCCTGTTTCTTGCATTCATTGTTCACATTTTCTAGTTTATTTTCCAAAAATGTTTCCCTTTTTATCATTATCAGGCATGAACTTTGTTATTCCCCCTATCTATAATCCACTAATGAAATTATCCAACGTATTATTCTGGAAATCCTTGCATTTATCTCTTTACTTTCTTTCTTATGAATATGTGTGTGCAAATTGTCTTATATTTCCTTATATATGTTCCGTTCTATAGGATCTATTCTAATTCCCAAGCAGGTACATCGTCCTGTTGCTATAACGAGGATACTGATGACATGAATGAGACAATAGAGTTGGAACATGACATTGAAGGATTAGAGGAAATTTCGAGTCTTCCTCGTGATATTTTGGAAGCTCTAAACAAAGAGAGCAAAGGGTCCAATCCCAACATAGAAGAGACAGAAGTGCTTAACCTTGGCGGCGAAGGTGAAAATGAAAAACCTATCAAGATTGGGGTAAACTTTCCTAAAGACATGAAGCCTGAGCTCATAGCGTTACTTAAGGAATTCAGAAAGATCTTTGTTTGGTCATACCAAGATATGCCGGGATTAGATAATGAGATTGTCATGCATAAAATTCTATTTAAACTTGAATGTCCTCCAATGCGGCAAGCCCTTCGAAGAATGAAATCTGAAATCATTTTGAAGATCAAAGAGGAAGTAGAAAAGCAGTTGAAAGCCGATTTCCTTACCGCAATAGCCTACTCAAATTAGGTCGCCAACATTGTTCTCGTGCATAAGAAAGATGGGAAAGTACGCATGTGCGTTGATTATAGGGATTTGAACCGGGCCAACCCCAAGGATAATTTCCCATTGCCACATATCGATACCTTGGTCGATAATACCGCTACCAACAGGTTCTTCTCTTTCATGGACAGCTTCTCTGGCTACAATTAGATCAAAATGGCCGAGGAGGACAAAGCCAAGATAGCATTCACCACATATTGGGGAACTTACGCATATAATGTCATGCCATTCGGCTTGAAGAATGCCGGTGCTACCTATCAACGAGCCATGGTAACCTTGTTCCATGATATGATGCATAAAGGGATTGAAGTTTACATAGATGACATGATTGCCAAACCCCGCACTGCTAGGGATCATTTGGTGGATTTGAGAAAGCTGTTCAAGTGCCTTATCAAGAATAGGTTGAGGCTAAACCTTAACATGTGCATCTTTGGAGTTAGCTCAGGGAAATTACTTGTTTTCATAGTTAGCCAAAGAGGAATCGAAGTGGACCCAACAAAGGTCCAAGCCATTCAAGATATGTCGATGTTGCAAACCGAGAAACATATTTGAGCTTTTTAGGGAAAGTCAATTACATAGCTCGCTTCATAGCGCAGTTAACTGCCACATGTGATCTGTTGTTCAAGCTCTTGAAGAAAGACGCAAAGATAGAATGGACAGATGAGTGCCAAATGGCCTTTGGCAAGATCAAGCAGTATTTGTCGAACCCTACTGTTCTGGTTCCCTCGATGCCGGGATATCCATTGATCCTTTATCTAGCGATACAAGAAACCACCATGGGCTACATGTTAGGCCAAGTAGTTGAACCTAACCAGAAAGAAAGGGCGATTTACTACCTAAGCAAGAAGTTCACCAGTTGTGAGATCAATTACATCGCCATTGAGAAGACATGTTGCGCTCGAGCCTGGGCATCGCGTAGATTGTGGCAATATATGCTCTACTACACCATGCAACTCATTTCTTGTATGGATCCCATTAAGTACATCTTTGAAAAACCAGCTCTCACAAAGAAGATCTCCCATTTGCAAATGTTACTCTCCGAGTTTAACATCATGTTTGTGACCAGAAAGGCCATCAAGGGCCAAGTCATAGCCGATTACCTAGCAGATCAGCTGCTAAATGATCCAGAACTTTCAGGATCCCTCTTCCTAGACGAGGAAGTCATGGCATTAGAGCCAGAACCAAACAGTATGGAACCGTGGCGTTGGAAGCTTTATTTTGATGGAGCTGCCAATTCTACTGGAAATGGAGTGGGAGCAGTCTTAGTTTCCCCCAAGGGCCAACAAATCCCTGTTTCAGTCAAGCTGAATTTTGGTTTTACCAATAATGTCACAGGGTACGAAGCGTGCATAGTCGACCTATAAGTGGCCCTAGAGTTTGGAGCCTATGACTTGAGTAACTTTGGAGATTCCCTATTGATCATCTCCCAAATTGAAGGGAAGTGGCAAGCCCGAGATACCAAGTTGATTCTATACCAGAAATGCGTCAGCTACTTGATTTCAAAATTCAGAAACATCACATTCGCCTATTTGCCCCAAGCATATAACCAGTTTGCAGATGCCTTGGCTACCCTAGCTAGCATGGTCAAGTTATCAGAAGAATATGATATGCGGCAATTGCACATAGAAGTCCGTGGCATCGCAACCTATTGCATGAACATCAAAGAATGCATGAGTGTTGAAGTTGAAGCCAACGGAAAGCCATGGTACCATGATATCAAGGCTTATATCAAGAACAATAAATAGCTGCCCAGTGCAACATATAGTGAAAAGAAGTTCATCTAGCGCATGGCCTGCCAATTTTTCTTGAGTGGAGAAGTCCTGTACAAAAGGAACCACGATTCTACCTTGCTCTGATGTGTAGATGCCTTTGAGGCACCTAATGGAAGAGATGCATGAGGGTTTACTTGGAGCTCATGCCCGTGGACCCCAATTGGCCCGTAAAATCACGAGAGCCGGTTATTACTGGCTCACCATGGAGAATGATTGCATTAAACACATGAGAACATGCCATCGTTGCCAAGCCCATCAAGACAAGAAGAATGCTCCTCCGCAGCCTTTGCACTCTTTAGCAATACTATGGCCCTTCTTAGCCTGGGGTATGGATGTCGTCGGACCCGTGATTCCAAAAGCTTCGAATGGTCATGAATACATCTTGGTGGCCATCGATTATTTCACAAAGTGGGTGGAAGCCGCTTCGTACAAGAGCATCACTCAAGCCGTGGTAGCCCGATTCCTGAAACACAACATTATTTGCCGCTACGGCATGCCAAGAGAACTCATCACTGATAACGGAATGAACCTGAATGGAAAAATGATCCAACAGCTCTACCAACAGTTCAAGATCGAACACAAAAATTTAGCTCCCTATTACACTTAGATGAATGGTGCAGTGGAAGCCGCTAACAAGAACATAAAGAAAATCTTGGTGAAGATGATAGACACATACAAGGATTGGCATGAGTACTTGCCCTTTACTTTGTGTGCATATCGCACTTCTGTTCGTACTTCTACGGGTGCGACCCTGTACTCACTGGTATATGGCATGGAGGTCGTCCTCCCTGCAGAGGTAGAGATCCCATCTCTTAGGATTCTATCTTAAACAGAGCTATTAGAAGCCGAATGGGCCCATTCCTGATATGAACAACTGAACATGATAAATGAGAAGCACATGACTGCATTGTACCATGGACAGTTGTACCAATGCCACACTGAGCGAGCATTCAATAAAAAAGTTAGACCTAGAGTCTTTGAAGAAGGTGGCCTAGTCTTGAAGAAGCACAACTAGGCCATCCTTGATCACAGAGGAAAGTTTGCCCTAACCTACGAGGGCCCATATGTTGTAAAGAAGGCCTTTTCCGGAGGAGCCTTGATTCTAGCTGACATGGACAGGCATGACTTTAATATGCCCACCAATTCAGATGCTGTCATATGGTACTTTGCATGAAAAGGCCTTGCAGTGCACCTCGTTTTTATTTCTATGTCAAAAAAAAAATATATATGTAAAAAGGTAGATTGAAAACCCGAAAGGGTGGTCTACGTAAAAGGAGAGTAAAAGAAAAAGTGTGTGAGAGCCTACTACATTGAAAACTCGAAAGGGTGGTCTAGGCAAAAATTAAGGCAATCAAAAAGTCAGTTGAACTATATGATGACCTGATCCTTCCTAATGGAGGTATGTAGGCAGCCATCTTGGTTTGGTCACACCTTAAAAGAAAAATCAATCATTTGCGCCCACTTGAATTTCAACTCAAGATCAGAAGATTAAAGGGATCCAACGTCCAAGTCAAGATACAAAGACACCTCTGAGATTTCTCTCTGTCTATGATACTGCCACGACCCAGTGGTCTACTCAAGATGTCCTGGCTTATGCCAATGGGAAATGTACCTCAGTGGGAAAAGGAAAAGATCTGTTTAGAATAGGATGTATCCTTGGAAAAATAAGATATTGATATGCATAGATTTTACATTTATCATTTATTTGTATAGTCTTGCATTTTCAAAGCATTTTCCTGCATATGCATTAACATGCCTGTACTGTGCCATTCTGTTTCTTTCATACATTTTGATACCAAAACATGAAATCTTATCTCATATATATCTTTTCTGAATAATCATCATAGATATCTCTCTACACCATCTCTCAGTTTCTAAGCATGCCTAACAGACTAAACTATGCTTTAAGAACTCAAAACAAAAAGCGAAAGGCCTTACACAATTGCCTAGCAATTTATGAAGGACCTTTCCACGCATGGTAGAATACTAACTACATAGCTCATGTGCAGAAATAAAGTAAAAAGAAAAGAGTACTAGCAAATCAAACATAGCCCAAACGATCGGACACGGCCTGGCACAACCTTCCAAAACCAATGTGAAGAATCGGGTCATCCTAAGCATAAGTACGAAGCAGTTCGGCTACATCGAAGCCCAGATCTCTGGCTACCTCTCTAAGTCTGTCATGTGAGTGTCGAAGACAAACCAACTCCCTCTCCATCGTGGGATTAGAAGTAGAGCTCTACCTCTCAGTATCTAGCAAAGCCTACAAGGTGCTCACCTCTGTAGTAGCAACCCTCAGGGCCTCATCTCTCTCGGCCAGCTCAGTTTGAAGGCGATGAAAAGCCCACTGTGGCTTGCTAGGCTCGTCGCCCTTTCTCCCGTACTCCATGCTCAAAGTGGAGTGAATATAAGACTTCACCTGTAGTAACCCCAATGCTAATCATCCGTTCGGCTGCTAGCCACAGCCCCGCTAGCCTTTAGTGCGGCTTTCTCCTCATCCCAAGTATGATCTAGAGCAGTAAATATTCAAGTAAGAGTCGCAAGCTTGTCTTCCAAACCCACGACCCAGGATCTTAACTGGGCACACTCTGCCTTTATACCTGGAGGGGCTGGCCCCCTCTGATCGAGCTATGCCCTGAGAGCAACAAGCTCACTCTCCTGCATGCTGCTCATCTCCTCGATGTCCTCCATGAGTGTATCGACTATCTCCCTATAGCAGTCCCTGTCCTTGACAGCCTCTCTCAAGAACTCCCTCAAGTCTACAAGGGCCCTCTCAACCCTAATCTCAAACTCTAGGGTGTAATCCCTTAAGATATCAGCTGGAAGTGGCAAATCAGTCGAAACTGGCAACGACAAGTCAAACACAAAGACAGGATCCCGTGAATCTTGCTATACCCTAAACTCAGCAGAGAACCACTCCTTGTCGTCCCTAAAGTAGAAGGGGAAGTCTATACTCGATTTGCACGCCTCCTAAAACTCCAAGGCACGCCCTACCAACTGCTATGTCGATGTCCACCAACCCATACTCACAGGTGACAACAAAAAGATCATTGAATCGGGGGATATGCTGGATACCCCCAAACTGTCTCATGGCCATGCCCAAGAAGTACCCTGTACATCCTCAAATGCCCACCAAGGGTATACCAAGCAAACCGACAAAATGGATTTGTCCCTGCCATCTAGTAATACCCCATTTGACCCTCTAGGTCCAGTTAGTGGGACTCAGGCTGCACAGATATCTCAACCAACCATCAATATCCTCGAAAAAGGGAAGATCAAGAGACATAGTAGCTCGAATCCTATTCCTATCCACAAAGCCCATAGGATGATCCCTTGTGATGACGCTCAAATGGCTATAAAACCACAACTGTAATATATGGACGCAATAGCCTAGCCTACCCCTACTAGCCTCTCGACACAAGGACAAAGACCTAATGGTCTCAAAAATTAAGGTGGGAATAAAAGAGGTGCCATGAGGTAGAGCACTCACCAGAGGAAGAGCACCATGCCAAAGAAGGCCACCAGGAAGGCCTGATGTTGATAGGATGCCCATCGCTCCTCCAAATCCATAAAATCGTCTTGGTAGCTAGCCAGGCACTTTGGTAACTGGAACCAATCATGTAGGAACTCGAAGGACATACTCCCTCCTACCCTGCTGCCATGCCAAGTCAGCGCCTCCACAACGGGCCTTTTGAAGCCCATCAAATCAGCAAGCTTCTTGTGGTAGCGTGTCTACACTTGTGGAATGAAAATAGTTCTCAGAGGAGTAGAAAGAGAGGGCAAACCATCATACTCCACCAAAGTAGGCACCAAGTCAACGTCTCCAATAGTGCAGCACCCCAAAGCGGGATCCCAACAAGAAGTGATGACCTCTAATAAGTGCCAATCAAGTGTAGTGTGCAGCAGAATGGCGGCGTCTCCAATAAGCTACCAAAGGAGTGCCTGGTCACCACAAGAAAAAGAGCCCCAAGGTATCATAAAAATGAGCGCTAAGAACCTCCATGAGCAAGTCCTACTCAATCTGACAATCTGATGAAGATCGACGCAAAAAAACGATGAAGAATTGTGTTTTCTAGGCATTTTGACTGAAGAAAGAGGTAGAAGAAAGCATAGAAAAATTGCAGGAGCGAATAAGCTGGGGCTAGGCTGATGCCCAGCTTTTATACACGCTCCCCGAGGCAGCGGCCCTATAAGAGCTGTCGAACCTTGGGAAGTGTGCAAGGGCTTTTCAGCCCCCTAGGCATAAACCCACATGCATTCTGGCACTCCCCTTCCTATTTGACATGTTTTTGAGCACTTTGGAGCGAAGATTCCCTTGTTTTAGTGCACGTTGTAATGCATAATCGACCTAACAGTGAATCAGACTATTGAAAACTCTCACTCGCACATCTGAGGTCGCACAAATCCTACGCTGGGGTAGTTTATATTTATGCGTCTCGTTTAGCACCTTCAAATGTCTTGAACCTCATTTTCAAAGCCCGGCTCAGGGGTCGGTTCAGCCCCGATAATTAGAATTTGCAACAGAGAAATGTTAGAGCCCGATCTCAGCCGTCTGGCGGCTTTTCTAGCTTATTTGGAGGAAGGAGGGAATGGTCTTCCTAATAATATATGATATGAAACTTCTGTTTTCACCATATGAAAACAAGCCAAGGAGGCTATTGGTCCCATCTTCAAACATAGTTGTATATGGCCTGCAGTAGACTCACATCTTCCTCTGAACCCCATTACTTCCATTGGGCACCCCTAAATCTTGCTTTCTGAAATTCTTGCTGCTTACATTGTGTTAAGCATGATGAGATTCAACGATGCACCCATATCAACCAGGGCTCTCTCAATGGGATTTAGTTTATGGAGGTTGCCAAGTAGAGGGGCCTCCTGTGGTCTGAGTACCCTACCTTCATGTCCTCATCGCTAAAAGTAATCTTGTTGGTGTCTTGTAGGAATGCTTTGTCAGCTCTGGTTTTCACCGCCAGACATTCTACTCCTGTTCTGAGGCAATGCTTACCAAAGCTTCTGTGGCAATTCTTCATTTGTTGGCTATGAGTTCCAGTTTATCAAACAAGTTCTTAAACCGAGAACTCTTTTGTAAGGTGGTAATAACTATAACAGGCAAGGTCGGCTTTCTTCTTCATCCTTTCTTGAATTTGCACAAATAATGACTGCTACTGCTCCCTTTCCCTTATGATTTAAGAGTGGGCTTCTCTACCCTTCCGGTTGGGACAACTTAAGAGTTCTCTCTTTAATTCTGCAGTGCACTAGTCTATGGAGTGCCCAGCATTCTGTGATAGGATGCTGCACATAATTATGCAAACGTAGAAATGTGGGTCCCTCTGTTCTTCCTCGATGGTTTCTCTGGAAACTTGATTGGGTTTGAAAACCCCATTTGTGATCCACTTGTCCAGGAGCACGTCTAGCTCCTTTGGTGTACATGGTATTGGCTGGGGGTTCTCATACTCTTTTCCATCTAACTTCCTCTTTTTCTCACCGGTGGATACTACCATGGCCTAAAGCGTGGATCTCCGCTCCTTGGACTTGCTAGAACTAGGCCTAACTGATTAAGCGATCTTTCTGGCTTTTTGTAATAGTTGCGCAAATTGCGAGATTTCTAAGTTCTCTAGGACAACTTTGTATTCCATGATCATTTTACCCATGCAGATTTCCACCAACATCTTCTTTTCACAGTGATCATAGCAATCGAGGGCTACATCCCTGAACCTCTTAATGTACTCCATTAGGTCTACACCACTCTTTTGCTTAGTTCATTGCAAAGTTGCAAGCGTTACTATTTTCTCTCCGTGGAAATACTTGGTGCAAAACATATCTACCATATCATCCTAACTTGGGATTGACCCTGGCTTCAAGTCAGTGTACGCTAAGTCACATAGGGATTTTGAAAACTCTCGAAGACACAAGTCCTCGTTTGTTGCATAAGGACCGGGGGTGTCAATATACTTACTTACACGCTCAATAGAACTTCCCCTCCTACCATCGTACTGTGAGAAAGTTCGCGGTTCATATCTCTTGGGATATGGCTTACTGGGTATTCTTAGCAAATAGGGAGGCCTTCGTGCGTAGAATCTTTCCTTGGGTGCCTTGGCCCTTTCCTACTCTAAAAGTGATGCGACTTCGGTTATCGTAATGAAACGATGTTCTGCGTCCTGCTGGCCACCACCCACGGGGGTTTCTTCATTGTCTGCCACATGCTTTGGGTCATGTTGGCTTCCTTTCTCTTTAGTCTTGTCTGACTTCAGCTGGCGAATCTCTTCCATCAGCTGCTATTGCGAATGCTGCACAGACTGCAATACTTCAGTAAAGAAGTTAGTATTGTCAGCGGGAATTCTATGTTGCTACTGTGGCCTAGCCCTCGCTCCATTAGCACCTTTCTCCTGATTAGGTTGGTGCGGCGTGGCTGGCCTTGATTTTTCCTGTGATGGCACAATACTCATATTTCGTGTCGTCTTTGATCTTGGAGGCATAACTTGCAAGGGTTTTATCTGCTTTCCCTGTCTTTTTCCTAACTCCCCAGTGAAGTCGTCAATTAAAATGTGGTGGGCCTTTTGCGTTTTAGGCTTGATTTCTCCTGCTGTACCAGGGCCCGTGATTTTGAAGTAGGAGATCTGGGACTAACCTAACTGAAACACACCTTAAGCCAGCTTGTGCGCAAGTTAGGCTATCCCTATGTAGACGTGTCTTGGCAGGAGCCTTGAATGTACAATGTGCTCACGGCAGGAACGACTATAACAGATATTACAGTAGGAAACATGATACGGCAAGATAACTAAAACATCTCTTCAAATAATAATAACATGTAAATAACACAACAAGGAAGAATAACGAGGTCATGGCAGAGTAATAAAATCACGAATAACAGCCGCTATCATTACACTATGTTGGCTGCACCACGCCCCATTCCCAAAAAAAAGTAGTTTTGTCTTGTCTCTTATCTCTTTTTGTTTTCAATACTCTCATCTAGATAAAGGTTAAACCCCTCCCTCACCTACATCTATGGCATGCATCTAGTGATTCCAGCTCATATTTACTTCTTTTCGATGAGATGTCATCCTAGCAGGACATTTCATCCCAAAAAAATTTGAGCGGGAACCTCAAAATAGGCTTCCCCCTTCTTCCTACAGCCAGACCACACCCTCTCATACCCCTGACTCGTGGCCCACGTCTCTTGTATTGGCTAGGTATAGGTAGGTGGTGTCTGGGCCCTGTGTGCATGCTCTACTTTCGTCTGAATCCATTACTTTTCTGGCCTTCATGCATTTGCCATTGCCTCTGCATTTGTCTATTTCTGCTGTACATTCTGGTAGCTGTTTAACTCTTACAGTGTGAAAGATACATGGGTCTTTGGGCTTATATTCTCTACATTCCATCTCCTCTTTGGACTAAGCATTGTTTGGGTACAGGCCTTCTCCATCCTACCTAGCTCATGTCCTTTTCTTTCCTGTGTCTATGGGCTTGGCTGATGATCCTGCCATGCCACTACACTGCTCCTACTATGATATCACTTCTCTTTTATTTCGTTGTTACCCCTGGGCTTACAGGTTGAGGCTCCTGCCAGTCCATTTTCTACATTCTTCTTTTGGGCTTCACTAGCCAAAGTTTCTGCTGTGCCAGCCCATTCCATTCCTTGAGCTTCCTCGGCTCATTTCATTCCTTGAGCTTCCTAGGCCAATTTTCTTCTTCTTTACCTCTTTTACTCCCATGGGCTTTTGCTAAATCTTTTGGGCTTCCTCGGCTTAATTACCACATCCTTACCTCTTTTTACCTTTTGGGCTTATTGGCCTTTATGCCAACCTTATGAATATACTAATTCATTTCTTGGGCTTTCCAGGTCCATTTACTTCTTCTTTACCTCTTATTATTCTCATGGGTTTACTACTTCATTCCTTGGGTCTTCTCGGCCCATTTGCTTCTTCTTTGCCACTTATTATTTTTTGGCCTATTGACCATTATTCTTGCCATTCCGACCTGCTAGTCTTTGCTTTACTATTTTCTCTTCCCATCTTCTTCATATTATTGGGCTTCTTCTGTCATTGGGCCTTTGTCAAAAGTGAGTATCAACAATAACCTTGTGTATGTGGGTGAAGGGAGCTATATATGACCAAGTGAATAGTTAGATTATCGAAAAGTACTAAATACTCTCATTTTTCACCAAAAAAAAAAAAAAACCAATGTCATATTGTATTTTCAATATAAGTATCAAAATTATTTCACTCAAAATTACACCTTATCATTTTATTTTTCATTTTTATATTAACGCATTAAGGACAGTTAGTTTATTATTTGGAAAAAAAAAAACTATGATTTGAAAACTTATTTTAAATTGTAAAGTTTAATTTGAATCCACTTCTAACTTATGAACTCTGCTTGTACCGCACCAATGCACTTATAAGCGAGAAATTCGTGTAATCAATTTTTTTTTTTTTTAACTCCCAAAAAATAGAAAAAAAATAAGTAATTTTAAATTATTTGTTAATTAATTAATTATTAACCATGAGACACAAAAGGCGTGTCCGAGAATGAATGTGAAAACCGGGTTGGGCATATATAAAAGGCTAAACCCACACCGCACACCACCACAGCCACCACACCATCAAATTATTGTAACAAGTAAGGGAGAGTTAGCGTGAGAGAGAGAATCAATTATTCTAGTGTTTGACTCTCAAAAAAAAAAAAAAAAAAAATTTATTCTAGTGTTTATGGCCAAAGAGAGCGTAGCAGAAATCGTCGAAGCAAACCCTACCGGCAGGACATGGACCTCGACACATCCTCCGATCATCCCAAGGTCGACAACGACAACGACAACGACAACAACAACAACAACGACGACGACGACGACGCGGTCGATTCTTCCTTGTGGACCAAGCGACCCAGAGAGAAAGAAGAAGAAGAAAAAGAAGAGCCCAAAACCAAGACAACGACAATGGTGACGGTGTCATTTTGAATAAGAAGCAGAAGGTAGAGGAGGAGGGAAAGTCCTTGGAAGAAGAGCGATTGGAAAAGCTAGCTGGAGAGGAACAAGAACAAGAAAAAGAAGAGGAGGAGAACTCGGGTCGGGCGAGCTTGGGTCCTAAGGATTTTGGGTCTTCGGTCGAGATGTTTGATTATTTCTACAAGTTTCTCCATTTCTGACCGCCTAACCTCAACGTTAACAAGGTAATTAAACCTTTTAATTTTTGTTTAAATTTGTGATTGGTTGATGAGAAAGTTGGTTCTTTTGTTGTATTTGATTTTAATTCTGTTGTGGGTTCTTTTGGGATGATCAAGAAAAAACTGAATTGAATTGAAAGTTTCCACTTTTTCTTGATAAATTTTGGATTGTAAAAGAATTTGATTTGTTTTGTTTGCTGTTTGGTTGCTGATAAATTGGAGGGAAAGCCAAGAAAAGGAAATTAATGTTTTCGGGTTTGGTTTGTTTAAAAAGATTTGAAATTTGCGACTTTTTTGTTGTTTTATTTGGTTTTCTTGGCAAGCAAACAGGGGTTGGGTTACTCTTTTCTTTTTAATCTTTTCGTCAAAGTTCAAGCTTTTGATAGTTTTGATTAATATTTTGTGTTTGCTTAACTCACCAACTACCCTGTCCCTCAGCAGAGGAGTAATAGAGAAAAGAGTAATGAAGTTCTTTGTTATGTTATACTGCAAAGTTACTGTTTCCATAACCTACTCATGCATTTGTTATTGTGGAAGTAAATTTGGACGTTCAATAGATGAGCGATTCTGAATTTATTATATTCTGGTTGTAGTTGTAGACGTTTAAAGTCCTGGTAAACTAATCACCTGGAAGCGACTCTATTTATCAAAGGGAGGTAGACTTACTCTGTTGAAGAGTACTCTTTCTAGCCTTCCTATATACTATCTATCCTTATTTGTCATCCCTGTAGCTGTGGCTGATAGGTTGGAGCATATTCAGAGAAATTTTTTATGGGGATCTTCGGAGGAGTGTTTCAAATATCCTTTGGTGGCTTGGGAGAAGGTGTGTTTACCATTAGAAATGGGTGGTTTGGGGATCAGGAAGTTAGTGCATTTTAATAGAGCCCTATTAGGGAAATGGTTATGGAGGTTTGGACGAGAAGGCACTTATCTTTGGAGGAGGGTTATTGCATCTAAATATGGAGAGGGTCAAGGGGGGTGGACTACTAAAGCATGTAGAAGGGCCCACAGATGTCGTCTGTGGCGAGGTATTCGTGATGGATGGGAGAGTTTCTCCAAACATGTGGCCCTAGTGGTGGGTGATGGCACTCGTATTCTTTTTTGGCATGATAAGTGGGTTGGAGATAACACACTTAAAATGCTCTATCCTCAGTTGTATGTGCGTTCTAATGATAAGGATGCTTGCATTTCTGATGTAGTATGCTACTAGGAGGGAGGAAACGATAGAATTTGGAATTTGAGATTTTATAGGGATTTTCATGAAAGGGAATTAGAGGCTGCCGTCTCTTTCCTTGGGTTCATTCAATCTCGGATCCCTAGGGGTGTTGGGAGTGATACTTCTCATTGCTGTCTCAATGGGAATGGCAAGTTTGATACTCGGTCCTACTACAATAACATTTGGGGTGCATCTGCCTCCAATTTTCCGTGAAAGGGTGTTTGGAAAGTTAAGATTCCTAAGAGGGTGGCATTTTTTGTGTGGACAGCGGTTCATGGGCAGATCCTTACATTGGATAATCTTATGCTTAGGGGGCGCATTTTGGTGAATCGGTGTTGTATGTGTCATCGTAATGAGGAAACTGTGGATCAGCTCCTCCTCCATTGTCCTATAGGTCACTCATTGTGGGTATATATGTTTCAGATCTTTGGGATCCAATGGGTCATGCCAGGCTCCGTGGAAAGCTTGGTGTATTGTTGGAGCTATTGGCTGGGAAAATTTAACTCTGATATATGGAATATGGTCCCTGACTATTTGATGTGGATTGTTTGGACAGAAAGAAACCGGCGCTCTTTTGAGGATACTGAGAAATCATTGGTTCAATTACAAACTCTATGCCAGAAGACTTTATTTGATTGGTCTAGGTGTTGGGGCTTTTTGGATTGCTCTACTATCTTGGAGTTTATTTCTTCTCTTAGTATTGCACTTTAAGTTTTTCTTTGTTGTTTGATGCTGATTGTTTGCTTGTTGCATTTCTTTGTGTTCACCATCATGAACACCTTGTATTTGCTTACTTTAGTATTATAGTTTTTTTTAATAATACTCTTATTACCTATAAAAAAAAAAAGTATTTCTTTGTGTTTTGAAGTAGGGTTAGCTGTTGACTGTTGTTTGTTCCAAAGAGAAACTATGGAAGTTCTATTTGATGCAGTACGAGTCTAATGATGTGGAATTTTGGGCACTGAATTAGATTAGGGCCAAGCATAGGAATGAAGAGAAAGGTAGTCCTTAAAATCATAGCTGGAGTCACAGATTTCAGTCTTTAGAGATGGGATTCTTCCATGTATTATGGTAATTGCTATCTGGGTGAAAATTAAATTTTCTTCTATTTTCCTAGAAATATTAAAGGGGTCCTTTTTTATATAATAAAAAAGGACTTGTTAATGAGCACTAGCTCAAATGGAATCTCTTCCGCTTTTAAAAGCATTACCATTAAAAAAAAGTGTGGTTCTATGAATTATATTGTCAATATGATTATTAGGGAGTTAAGATTACTTGGGGCATGAGTAATTGGCATCTAAGGTGGGATCCTCACATAGGGATACAACCTAACTCTGTTGGTTCCTTATTTGTGATGTTAGCTTTAAAGGAGGAAAAAATATGCCTATCCTACTTTGGTCCATAAAATTTTCTAAGGTTATGTAAAGATGCCTTTTGCGCGTTGGCCTCAACTTTATTTTTTCCTTATTATTATTTTAATTAAAGATGCATGTTATATTTGTTGAGGAACAATATTTCTATTTATGTAAATAATTAGTGGATTTGGATTATGTTTTCATGATATCAACAAAGATATAAAGGGCTTGAGCTGCACCTCTGACTTGTGGAAATATCATACGATGATCTGTGGATTTTGTTTACTCTTGTTGTTTGCGTCCTTTGTAATGATTGTCAGTTTGGTGTTGACTGCGTTGTTATACAAGATTCTATAAATGCCTTGCATGGTCTCTTTAGAATTATGAAATTTCGGGACCTCAATTGATGAAGCATCTTTTGGCTTTTACGTAGAAGTCTCATCACCTATTGAGAGTTTATTGTCTATGCTGTAGAACATGTGCTTGGTATCCGTCAACCAGTTGTTCTGTTATTCTCCGTTATTGCTTTTAGTCAATATATTTAATCTCTTTTGTGTAATTTATTTTTATCCTCTTAACAAAATTTTGTTTGGGGATTATCTGGCTTTTCTGAAAATTGCAGCTACAAAAAGGTGTTTCAAAGTTGTAGTAGTACTTACAACATCTTGCTTTACATGTGGAATCTGGAATGTTGGCTTTTCTGTTTAGTGAGTTCTTTGCTTGTGTAATTGGGGCTTTCTGGTTGTAACCAGCCTATACAATGTGGCCTCTAACTTACAAACTTTAGGAATGAAAAGCTAAAGATTGCATTGCACACACCCCCCAGCCTGCCTGACATCTGTGTCTCTATGGGTGTGTGATAGTGTTATAATTTTTGCATCGAAAGAAAGAAAATTTATTCTTAAATGCTAACCATATAATTCACTAATAACTGCCATCTCAAGTCCCTTGGTTTATGTTCATGAAGTTTAATCTGGAGCAGATTAATTGCCACGCCTGAATTGTATAATGCATTTACTCAAGAGTTGATGTCTGTAAAATTCATGTCTTTACACACTTTGTGTTGCAGTATGAACAGAAGGTGCTGATGGACTTGATTAAGAAGGGTCATCCAGAGCCAGATAAAAAGATTGGGGGAGGGATCAATGCTTTTCAGATGCAGTACCGTCCTTTGTGGAAAAGTAGGTGCTTCTTCCTCATAAGGGATGATGAGTCTGTGGATGATTTTAGCTTCAGGAAGTGTGTATATCATATACTTCCCTTGCCAGAAGAGATGAAGTTAAAATCTGATGTCAACAAGTCCTTAGGTGGTGGTAAAGGTCATGGTCACAGAGGTGGTGGAAGAGGCAGTGGGCGTGGAAGAGGGGTAGGTCGAGGAACTGAAGTATCATGTTTAATTTACCAGAGCTCGATTTTGCTTTTATGACGTGGAGAGTTGTTTTTAACTAAAGATGTTTTTAGAAGAAACATCAAGACTAGGTTACTTCAGTTTTATCCTAATAATGCGGTTGTATTTTTCTTTATTCTACTTGATATTTATATTTTAAGTGGTGATTTTCTTAAAGTTTTAAAGTTTTGAGATTGCAAGATGCCTATCTTTAACAACTGTAAATACTCTTGGGATGTGACTAAATATCCCATGAAATGAGTTTTTTTTTTTCTTTTCCTCTTTTATAATTTTGGTTATATTGGTGAAATTATTCACTTGGTGTATTATACCTCCTCTTACATGAAGGTGGACCATACATGTTTATCCTGTGCAAAGGATTACATTTATATGAGAGGAGAGTGTAATCCACTGGGTGTACATAATTTTTGTTATATTGATGCAAATCATGCAAGCAGATAGTTGAAAAAACTTTATCCTGGAAACCATCCACAACAGGTAAATTTTAATGACTACAATCTTTGTTAGGAGGGATATATATTACTATTTTATTTTTGCTAAAATAGGATGATACTACTTGGCCAAAAAAAAAAATTTGCTATTTGACATTTTAGTATACGGTTCAAAAAAAAAAAAAAAAAAAATTATATGGAAACACTAGGAAGTGCCAACAAATTGAGCTACAAAGCTCTTGGTGAAATTTTAATATTTTATACATCAATGTTGCATTGTGGACCATGATAAATCTAAATGATCATAGAATTGGTTGTAGTAAATGACGAACCTCTAAAATTTATCGCTTTTTTCCGTGTCATATATATTTTTATTTTTTATTTTTTAAATTACATCTTTGTGTAAGAAGAGTAGGATTTAAACTTTGGACATTTTTGTTAGAAACATTAGAAAATCTTGTCTCAATGCCATAAGCTTGTATCATATCTTTCTAATTGAAGATAAATAATTAAGGGATTGACATATAACACCATTGAATTGGTTTATTCTAGGGACTATGAAAAAAGTTTATAGAAGTTCATAATGTCATGGGAAACGTATTGTTCATTTTGGTCCTATGTCACTAATTTTGGTAATAGCTCTTGCTTCTTTAATATTAGTAGAAAGGGGGTTTCATTTAGAGCTGAATTGAAACATACATGGTGTTAGCATACAACATAGAAGAAATATCCTACTATCACCAAAAAGAGCAATGTTCCAGGCGAGACATAATGGAACTAAGAATATATACTATGAACCATGCATTAATGGGTAATTATCAAATGCAAAACTAAGATTTAATTGTGGAACGTGCGCTGGCCATGCATGAATGAGTGACTGTGTGTGAATGTGTGAGTTACAATGTAAGAAATAAATGATATTTGCATGGAAGAGTTCTGATCCATGCAAATATCATTTATGTGATAATCATTACAAATAAGATGATTAAATATGATTGAATTCTTTATTCTACTTGAGCCACTCCATTTTTGGAATTTTCGTTTATTGGATATTAAGCTACCAGGTACTAAAATGTACTTTAAAAGGACTTCAAGATGATTTGCATGCATGCCACATTTATTACTTCTTGTAGGATATACTGATATAGTAGCTAGGTTGGACAAGAAATTGGGTAGAGTGTAAGCGTGAATCACAGTTTTATCTTAAGGCACAAAAAAACTTGAAACTACTCCTCATAATGATTAATATGATATCCCAGCCGACTTTTCTTGACTCTTTTTTAATTATTACACTTTGATAATGCATACTCATAATTAAGATTTTCAGTTTTTATTTTATATTTTTCCATATGCATGTTTTGAGATAGAGAATTTAACGACTGAGTTTGATACTATTCGAGTCTGGATATCTGTACTATTATAATCATGTAACGTACCATTTTTCAATTACTTCTTGGAGAGCTTTTTATTAATTATTTGTTTTTCATTTCATTGGAGTTTTAAAGAAAAGTTAGTGGGGGAGAGTTACAAAACTTACAATTCAAAACGCTCTTTAATTCTGATCATTACTGCATTCCAAAATTAACATATTTATTTATATCTCTTTAATGCAAATGAGTGGTGGATGATTAATCACTATTGCATTACTGCAAATTAGTGGTGGATGGAACAGAACCAGTATGTAACTCTTCCATGCAAATATCATTTATTTCTTACATTATAACTCACATTCACACACGGTCATTCATGCATGGTCGGCGCATGTTCCGCAATTAAGTCTTAATTTTGCATTTCATAATTACCCATTAATGCATTGTTCATGGTATATATTCTCATTGCAGCCTACATTCATATATGTGTCTATTCCCATACAAAGTTGCAATTACTCTCACACCTGAAAATAAGAAAATACATTCCCTCTTTCCCTTCATCTTCTTCATCACAATATCCTCTCAAGAAATGTGGAGTCAAACACTCAATGATTGGTGATCTAAGCAAGAACTGGTCTATGATATTGAAAAACCTCTCTATTTTTCAAACCAAATGCCCTCAGTGGATTTAAGGTAACATTCGGTTTCAATGTTTTGATTATTCTTATTTTTTTTGGTAAAATAAGCAATCAACCTGCAAACCCAGGTTTTAATTTTTAAATATTTAATGTGGTACAGTGAATATACTTCACTGGATTGGCAATATGAATTGCCCAAACATGCTTTTGAAAATTCATGTCTCTAACTTTCAAGTCAAATTCATACCATAAAAAGCGGAAATTAAAATAAAAAGAGAGCATATTCTCTGTATATAGCATTTTCTAATTCGAAGCCTACAGCTTGGTCCCTAAAAAAAAATGGACTATTTATTTTTAGATATAAAAATGAAGAAGTTTTCCTAGGTTCTGCTTTTCTTGACGGGTATGTACTATGTACCTTATTTTTTTAGTTGCAATTGGGCTCAAAGTAAGGCATACTTGGGCCAGCAAATGGATGGACCAACGGTTGATTGTCAACCACTCAACCCAATACCGTCTTAGAACGATATGGTCCACTAGCTAGGCAATCAATTTGATAAATAGAGAACCCACAAAATCTGTGACATGATGGACTTGGCCCAAGCCCAAGCCCAAGACCAAGTAAAATTTAAAACCAAACCAAACTCAATGATGAATGGTCTGGATGGATGGGAATATGAGGATTTCTTTTTTGCTGATATTTCATCTACATTTGGGCCATGTGGTAGCTTGGCGGCACCCAAACCAAGACAACGTTTCTTAAAAATATATAGAGCAAATTAAGGAGTTGAATTAAAAAAACAAGAAGACAAATGCTCAGGCAAAGAGCTAGAATTGGAAGAGTTGCATTAAATACAAACAAACTGTTTATTTACGTTAAATAACAGAAGGCCTTGACAAGTGCAGATAGCATCATATTTTTCAGCCTTGCAGCTAGAAGAAAAGGGGTCCAACAAGTGATTCCTCTTCTTCTTCATCATCTTGATCTTCTTCTTCTTCTTTCTCATCGCCGGTACCATCCATATTTGCTTGATTGCTGCTAGTTCCCATGAGCTTTCTCTTTTTATAATTAGCTTTAAAACAAGCCTGCCTAAGCCGCTTTGTATTGTCCTCAAGTTGTGCATTTGGGATTTCCTCCAGCAACTTCCTCTCCCCCTCTAATATCTCAATTGCTTCCCTCAACTTCACTTCACTTTCTTCCCCTTCCTCTTTAGCCAACTCCTGCGTAACCCACACATTAATTGAAGTAATAAACACATGTGCATCAACGCTGCAAAATGTACTAGAAGTTCAATCAACAAAACAAATTCATTATTTTAAATTTTAGCTACTAAAACTCCATTTTAAGTAATAAATACAAACATGCATATATCACATATGCTATATGAACTTTTTTTGGTGAATTATTGCTATATGTCCTAGAAGTTCAATCAACAACACATTCATTATTTTTATTTTTATTTTTATTTTAGCTGCTAACACTGACTTAATATTATAAATACATTTTTTTAGATACAAATCATGAATATCTCAGTGTGTGTGTGTGTGTGTATATATATACACTGAGAGAGAGAGAGAGAGAGAGAGGGAGGGCACCTGCACATTCTTGATTAGCGTTTGGAGGCTCATCAACTTCCTGTGTGGCCACCTAAGAATACCCAACTCCCTACACCTTTTCTTCAGAAGTGTCAATCCCACATTAAGCTCTTTTGCTGCCTGAGTTATGGGCTTGTAGAAGTATTGAGAAATGGTTTCCTTAGACAACATTTTAGAACTGCTGCATCTCTCTTCTCTGCACCTCTTCTTCGTCCTCTCTTCCTTCACTTCCTTGTCTTTTTTTTCATTGTTACTCGACAGTATTAAAGCCTGGTTCTGGGGCTCAAACCCAGCAACTATTTCATTCCAAACTTCAGGCCGGTTTCCACAACTAAGGAAAAAGTCATCTGCCACATGATCCAGAAACTATTGAAAATTAATATGAATAATGGAAAAGCAATTGTAACTTTGTAATATATATACATTCATAATGTGATTTAAATATTGTGTTGATCACCTTGAATGGTTGTGGTTGGTTCAAGATCCAATGATGCATAGAGAGGGTCAGTAGGGAAACTCGCCATCAAAGGAACAACATCAAAAAAACACTCTTGCATGGGCAATTCATATTGCCAATCCAGTGAAGAATATCCACTATACCACATCAAATATATTTAAAATTAAAACCTGAGTTTGCAATTTGATTGCTTATTTTACCAAAAAAATAAGAAGAATCAAAACATTGAAACCGAATGTTACCTTGAATCCATTGAGGGCATTTGGTTTGAAAAATGGAGAGGTTCTTCAATATCATAGACCAGTTCTTGCTTAGACCAATAACCATTGAGTGTTTGACTCCCCATTTTTTGAGAGAAGATATTGTGATGAAGAAGCCGAAGGAAAAGAGAGAATGGATTTTCTTGTTTTCAGGTGTGAGAGAATAATTGCAACTTCGTATGGGAATAGACACATATATGAACGTAGGCCACAATGGGAATAAATACCATGAACTATGCATTAATGGTTAATTATCAAATGCAAAACTAAGATTTTATTGAGGATAGTGCGCCGGCCATGCATAAATGAGTGACTGTGTGTGTGTGAATGTGTGAGTTACAATGTAAGAAATAAATGATATTTGGATGAACATTAAACTTAATTACAGCTAATCATACGTCCAATTTAACTCTTTTTTTCTTAGAAACACTCACATAAAAGAAAATAAAATGGTTTTTAACAAAAAAAACACTACATAAATTTTTTTTTTTTTTTTTTTTGAGAAGAAGGAAACATACCATAAACCAAGGTTTTGAAATCCGGACATGGATAACCCGCTTCGGTTTTTTAAACCCATGCCGACCCTATAATTTATCGGGCAGGGTAAAATCCGACCCATTAGGGTCGGGCCGGGTTGGGAATCCATCCCTTAGTCAATGAACTGTATCAACCTCGGTCGGATCAGAGCTTAAAAAAGCAAAAAAGAAACTTGTTAATTACAGCACCTTATTATCGCCATTGTTAAGAAAATCCCAAAAGGCAAAAGAAGATCATTTGATACACAGAATCAATAATCTTTCTCAAAAAGAAAAAAATCCTTTTACAAGACCCCTCCAAATAGAAAAAGAAAAAACTAAAATTTTCTCTTACTCAACCGTAGTGTCCACACTGTCATAACTCAAAAGTTTGCCTCCACGTACAAGTCGTCCGACGCCAGTCACAGCTTCAGTCCTTGTCTTCTGCAGCCTCGTCGACGACCAGTGAGCAATGGCGCTGGGATCTCTATTTCTCTTCCTGTTCTTGTTCTTTTGCTGAGAACTCTCATTTCATTCAGTCACTTGTTTGTTGAACACTTGAAGTCTATCTACCTATTTGGTAAAGGTGGTTTCCACTCTCTAGCTTAGGAAATGACGCCTGCCACTTTGTGTACCACACTAAGACCACAAAAATCAGATTTTTCCTAATATTTGTTATATTTAATTATTAGTTTTGTTGATATGTCTGTACTACGGCAGCTTTTTAATATTTTACTAATATTTTATGTTACATTTAAATTTGAAACCGATGGTTTATCTCTCCTAATATTTAAGAGATTTTTTGTGTTTAGATTCTCCATTTTTTTTTTAAGTTTAAAAATGCTCTTTTTTTTTTTTTTTTTTTTAAGGAATAATTATAACATGTTGCTAATTTTTTTTTTTTTTAAGAAATAATTATAACATGTTACTAATTTCGTAAATCGAACACTTTTTTTTTAGACCTCTAAGCACTTTGTATATGAAAAGATGTCAATTTAGCTACAAAGCCTTTAGCCTCTTATATTTAAGTAAAGATAAAATTAAAAGACAATCTGATAAAAATATTACTCTAACTCTCACTAAAATATTACCTAAAAAATAATATCATTCTTTAATTAATTTTCAAATTGTTTTATTCACTTATAAATTAGATTTTCAAAATAAAAATTATATATATAAAATAAAAATATAATATATTTTCTTTTTTGCTAAAAAAAAACCTTGTCACTTGCGTTTCGCACGTGTGACGAGGATAATTATTTGTTTACTCAAATAGTAATTTTGATAAATCAACAATGTTTCTTTCGCAAAATAATTATTAGTTGATATTGTAATAATCATCTTATTGCACATTTGTATGAAATGTAATATTGTATATATTTACATAAAATTATATAATATTATACACATTTTTATAATGTAAATCTTACATAAATATTACAATGTAAATTAATAATTTTCTTTTTGATAATTAGTAAATCAACTATAATATTGTTATATGTTCTGTTTATTATGTTTGCTTAGGATTTCATATTTTTTATTTATTTTATGAAAGTTATGATATAAAAAATATATTTGAAATATAGAACTCTATATTTACTTGGACTATTTTAGTCTTTTTTTATTTTTTACTAATTTAATATATTTATTTATATTTAAAATAAATATAAAAGTAATTATAACGTTATCACGGTTTGACTTCGGTTTGACCTCAGTCTGATCTCAACAACCTTGAATCTTAAACCTTGAACCTCTCTATTTTACGGTTTTTTTGAACGGTTCAGGTTTCAAAATCATACCATAAACTTCATTCAAAGAATATATACGCTAAACTTTTTCTACAAAACAAGAAAAAGTATACTATATAACACAGGAAAAAAATATCAGTATACACTTAACAATATGTACACTTTGTACATATTATATCCAAAATTTAGTTGTATACTAATGAATATGTGATAATCATTACTCATAACATGGTTAAATACGATCGAATTCTTTATTCTACTTGAGCCACTCCATCCTTAGAATTTTTGTTTATTGGATATTAAGCTACCAGGTACTAAAATGTATTTTAAAAGGACTTCAAGATGATCTGTATGCGTGCCACATTTATTAATTATTGTAAGATATACTGATATAGTAGCTAAGTTGGACAAGAAACTGGGTAGAGTATAAGCGTGAATCACATTTTTATCTTAAGACACAAAAAAACTTGGGACTACTCCTCACAATGATTAATATGATATCCCAGTCGACTTTTCCTAACTCTTTTTTAATTATTACACTTCAATAATGCATACTCATGATTAAGATTTTTTTTTTTTTCATATTCAAGTTTTGAGATAGAGAAGTTAACAACTGAGTTTGATATTTGTACTATCAGAATCATATAACGTACCAATTTTCAATTACTTTTTGGAGAGGTTTTTATTAATCATTTGTTTTCCATTTCATTAGAGTTTTAAAGAAAACTCAGTGGGAGAAGAGTTACAAAACTTATAGTTCAAAATGCTCTTTCTAATCATTAATGCATTCCAAAATTAACATATTTATTTTATATCTCTTTAATGCATATGAGTGGTGGATGATAAATAACTATTGCATTAACTGCAAATGAGTGGTGGATGATTAGTATTTTTTTTTTTTAAGCTTCGGTTGGATTAGATTCACTCAGGTTCATAATTTTCAACTAAATCCAACCATGTTATTGATAGTATAAAAATATATGAATTTTAAAAATTTTTAAGATTAATTTATTTTGGATTTTGTATCTTAGTTTAATTTTTTTTTTTATCATAGATATTTATTAAAGTTGAAATACAATTAGAATCTAAATCAAATTCAAACTTTTAAAATAGTCTAATTTTGAGCCAGATATCCAATTTATAGTGGCAAATACAAAAATCAAGGGACTACAATAACATTACACGTATAAACTATTGCTTTGGGATTTGGGATTCAATAGTTTTAATTTTTAAATATCTACAATTTTATATCTTTATTTATTTTTTCATGTTTAATGAGATATGATGCAACATGAGAGTATATTATTTGTGCTACCACTTAAATAGGTCACAATACATCACTGAGCAAAATTTTGACCAGCTACTGTTGCTGGCTATTGAAGAGTGAAGACAATTAGACAAGATCATTTGGTCTCTAGGTATTTTGATAAATAATTTTAAAATTATTGTTTAGAATGCGATTACTATTTTTAATATACGCCAAATTTAGCTCCACAATATATATTCTTAATATCAGTTAGCTTTTTGAGTGCTTGGTATACCAAATGATATCTTCATGAGTTAGAAGTCTTGTTAAACCAAACACAATTAAGATTGACGCAAGTAAGATTGACAACCAGTAATGATTCTCTTATATGATTTCCAATGATATATAAAAAAAATAAAAAAATAATAAAAAAGTATTTTTTAGAGCACTACCAAAAAAGTATTTTAAGAGCTTTAAATATTTTTAGAAATTGTTAGAATTAATTTTAAGTGTAATTATGCATATGTGCGGGATTACTTACAAGCTAGTTTGATTTATTTTGGTACTCAATTTTAATGAGATTGGAATATTAGGTTCAATTGTGTAATTTGAAATCATTTATTAAATAATTAAATTAAATAGTTACATGGAAACCTAATTTTAGGCCTAACAAAATAGTATCAACTCAATGACCCAATCCAATTTGATCCTTACAAGTTGGGTTGGAGATTTCTCAATCCAAAGAAATCAAGTTTAATTGACCCCACCCCTTACCATTAGTTGGGCATGCCTCTTCCTACACTTTGCATAGCTATTGTGTTCTTGAATTGTATCAATCCCTATGCAACCTGCGTTTGCATTGTTAGAATAATGATATAATAAATTCATTATTTCATAATTTGTAGTTTATCATGAAGTGGGCATTAGTCTGAACTCAATCCCTAATTAAATCCATCATTTCTTATCAAATTTAGCTTTTGAGACAAGTATTACTTTATCATGCACCCTCATCCATAATAGAGAAAATGAAAACCTTAAAATCCACAAGATTGTTGCAAAGATAGAGGAGGTAGTTTAATAGGAGACATTACGTGATGGGCTTCTCAAGATCTTTGAGGATAACAATTAGTGTTGCAATCGAATTGTCTACCTTTTAAGATGGGCCTTCTACTTTTACCGTTAATTACTCTTTGAAGAAGTTTATTTTAATTGGCTTATTGGATTTTTTTTTTTTTTTCTTATTAGACTTAAAAACAAATAAATTGAGAAAAAATACAATTGCATCCTAAAAAAAATAAACACTCAAAAAGTCATATATAAACTAAGTAAGCTGAATAAACCAATGTTATTAGTTCCATTCCATCTAGTTCGAAACATTGCTCTTTTTGGTAATAGTAGCATATCTCCTATATGTTGTATGCAAATACCATGTATGTTTCAATTTAGCTCTAAATGAAATCCCCTTTCTACTAACATTAAAGAAGCAAGTGCTACTACCGAAATTAGTGTCATAGGACCAAAATGAACAATACGTTTCCCATGACATTATGAACTTCTCTAAACTGTTTTCATAGTCCGTAGAATGAACCAATTCAACGATGTTACATATAAATCCCTTAATTATTTACCTTCAAACAGAAAGAGGTGATACAAGCTTATGGCCTTGAGACAACATTTTCTAATGTTTCTAACAGAAATGTTCAAAGTTCAAATTCCCCTCTCCTTACGCATAGATGTAATTTTTAAATGAAAAAAAAAAAAAATATATATATATATATATATATAAGACATGGAAAAAAGCGATAAATTTTAGAGGTTCATCATTTACTACAACCAATTCTATGATAATTCAGTTTTATCATTTACTAAAATGTCAAATACCAAAGTGTTTTTTAGCCAAGTAGTATCATCCTATTTTAGCCAAAAAAAAAAAATAGTAATATCCCTCCTAAAAAAGATTGTAGTCATTAAGATTTACCTGTTATGGATGGTTTGCAGGAATTAAGTTTCTTCAATTATCTGCTTGCATGATTTGCATCAATATAACAAAAATTATATACACCCAATGGATTACACTCTTCTCTCATACAAATGTAATCCTTTGCATAGGATAAACATGTATGGTCCACCTCATGTAACCTTCATGTAAGAGGAGGTATAATACACCAAGTGAATAATTTCACCAATATAACCAAAATTATACAGGAGGAAAAAAAAAACACTCAATTCATGGGATATTTTAGTCACATCCCAAGAGTATTTACAGTGGTTACAGATAGGCAGCTTGCAATCTCAAAACTTCAATACTTTAAGAAAACCAACACTTAAAATATAAATATCAAGTAGAATAAAGAAAAATACAACAGCATTAGCAGGATAAACTGAAGTACCCTAATCTTGATGTTTCTTCTAAAAACATCTTTAATTAAAAACAACTCTCCACATCATAAAAGCAAAATCAAGCTCTGGTAAATTAAACATGATACCTCAGTTCCTCGACCTACCCCCTCTTCCACGGCCTAGCCCACCACCTCTTCCACCATGACCACCACCTCTGTGACAATGACCTTTACACCACCTAAGGCCTTGTTGACTTCGGATTTTAACTTCATCTCTTCTGGCAAGGGAAGTACATGATCTACACACTTCCTGAAGCTAAAATCATCCACAGACTCATCATCCCTTATGAGGAAGAAGCACCTACTTTTCCACAGAGGATGGTACCGCACCTGAAAAGCATTGATCCCTCCCCCAATCTTTTCTCTGGATGACCCTTCTTAATCAAGTCCATCAGCACCATCCGCTCATACTGCAACACAAAATGTGTAAAGACATGAATTTTACAGAAATCAACTCTTGAGTAAATGCATTATACAATTCAGGTGTGGCAATTAATCCTGCTCCAGATTAAACTTTATGAACATAAACCAAGGGACTTGAGATGGCAGTTATTAGTGAATTGTAAGATTAGCATTTAAGAATAAATTTTCTTTCTTTTGAAGCAAAAACTATAACACTTATCACACACCCACAGAGAGAAAGATGGCAGGCAGGCTGGGGGGTGTGTGCATTTCTTTGGCTTTTCGTTCCAAAAGTTTGTAAATTAGAGGCCACATTGTCTAGGCTGGTTACAACCAGAAAGCCCCAATTACACAAGCAAAGAACTCACTAAACAGAAAAGCTAACATTCCAGATTCCACATGAAAAGCAAGATGTCGTAAGTACTACTACAACTTCGAAACACCTTTTTGTAGATGCAATTTTCAGAAAAGCCAGATAATCCCCAAACAAAAATTTGTTAAGAGAATAAAAATAAATTATACAAAAGAGATTAAATATATTGACTAAAAACAATAAAGGAGAATAACAGAACAACTGGTTGACGGATGCCAAGCACGTGTTCTACAGCATAGACAATAAACTCTCAATAGGTGATGAGACTTCTACGTAAAAGCCAAAAGATGCTTCATCAATTGAGGTCCTGAAATTTCATAATTCTAAAGAGACCATGCAAGACATTTATAGAATCTTGTATAACAATGAACGCCAAACTGACAATCATTACAAAGGACACAAACAGCAAGAGTAAACAAAATCCACAGACCATGGTATGATATTTCCACAAGTCAGAGGTGCAGCTCAAGCCCTTTATATCTTTGTTGATATCATGAAAACATAATCCAAATCCATTAATTATTTACATAAATAGAAATATTGTTCCTCAACAAATATAACATGCATCTTTAATTAAAATAATAGTAAGGAAAAAAAATAAAGTTGAGGCCAACGCGCAAAAGGCATCTTTATATAACCTTAGAAAATTTTATGGACCAAAGTAGGATACGCATATTTTTTCCTCCTTTAAAGCTAACATCACAAATAAGGAACCAACAGAGTTAGGTTGTATCCCTATGTGAGGATCCCATCTTTGGATGCCAATTCCTACATGCATGAGTAGGTTATGGAAACAGTAATGGGCACATCACCATGACTGAATTGATGAACTAATCATTCAATCATTCAAAATACCCAACAACCATGTGAAAGAATAAACGGTAAAAACCCATCAAGAAATCAATTGGGAACTAAAAAGAACCCCAAAAACAATACACAGTAATTCTTTTCAAACATATTTTCTGATTCTACAATAACCAATTACCAACATAAAAAAAAATAAAATAAAATTTTTAAAAAATACACCTGTGTATAAAACTAACTTTGCAGTATAACAGAGTACTTCTTACTCTCTCTATTACTCCTCTACTGAGGGACAGGGTACTTGGTGGGTTAAACAACCACACAATGATAATCAAAACTACCAAAAGTTTGAACTTTGACGAAGAGGTTAAAAAGAAAAGAGTAACCCAACCCCTGTTTGCTTGCCAAGAAAACCAAATAAAATAACCAAAAAAGTCGCAAATTTCAAATCTTTTTAAACAAACCAAAACCAAAAACATTAATTTCCTTTTCTAGGCTTTCCCTCCAATTTATCAGCAACCAAACAGCAAACAAAACGAAACAAATCAAATTCTTTTACAATCCAAAATTTATCAAGAATAAGTGGAAACTTTCAATTCGATTCAGTTTTTTCTTGATCATCCCAAAAGAACCCCACAGCAGAATTAAAATCAAAAACAACAAAAGAACCAACTTTCTCATCAACCAAACACAAATTTAAACAAAAATTAAAAATTTTAATTACCTTATTAACGTTGAGGTTAGGAGGCCAGAAATGGAGAAACTTGTAGAAATAATCAAACATCTCGACCGAAGACCCGAAATCCTTCGGACCCAAACTCGCCTGACCCGAAATCCTTCGGACCTTAGAATAATTGATTCTCTCTCTCTCACTCACTAAACTCTCTCTTGTTACTCTAATTTGATGAGCGTGGTGGTGTGGTGGGTGGGTTTAGCCTTTTTTTTTTTTTTTTTTTTTGGGTAATCAGCCTTTTATATATGCCCAACCCGGTTTTCACGTGCAAATTACACTCTCAGAGTTTGGAGATGATTAGATTTTATATTTTAAAATTTCAGAATTTAGATTTTACTTTCTAGGGTTTGGGAGTATTTAGATTTTACACCCTAACATTTCAAAACTTGAATTTTACCATTTAGGGTTGTTTAGATTTTACACTCCTAAATTCTAAAACTTTAGAAAAATTTGCAGTCTAGCATAGTAGGGGGATACAATATAATAAGTTAACATTTGAAAGATATTTGCAAACTAGTATCTTGATTTTTATAAACTTGAGTTCCATATAAAACTCAAGACTTAAAGACTCGCTTCCTGCTTAGAGCATCCACATCAGGTTGTGGAAAATTATGCAAAATAGAAAAAGTCACTGGTTTTACACAATTTGAACAAAAAAATCACCCACATCAGTGGGTGTAAAGTTTTGTATAAATGCAAGTTGCTACAGTAACTGTGCATATTTGCAAGTTACTGTAGCTTTTGCAAATCAATATTTTATATTATTTTATCTCTCACCGGTCAGACCTCTCTCTTCTTTCTCATTTCACTCTCTCTCTCTCCCTTCCCCTGATTCCCTCTCATCTAAAAAGCACAGCCGATCAACCATCCACCCACCACCACAATCCAGTACCACCCCACCACCACCATTAAAACACATAATATTCCAACCAAAAAATCAATGGAAAATCAAACCAAACATCAACAGAAAATGGAACCCAAAATTAATAAAAAATCAAACTGAAAATCACGCCCCAGCTGCTGTCGCAGCTGCCATGGAAGCTTGGGTGGAGTGATCGTTGCTTCCATGAGAGAGTGAAGATTTGGACCACTTTTTGTGGTGGTGTTGCAGCTGATCTTTGCTGCCACCGGTAATGGCATGGCATAGGATTTGGGGCTCTCGGCCCTGGACGGAGCTCAAGGTGAGCTTTGGCTATGGCTGATCGTGAGAGAAAAAGAGTTTTAGAGTTAGAGATGAGAAGCTTGGGCCATGGAGAAGAGAGAGTGCTGTTCTGAGAAGAGAGAGGGCTGTTCTGAAAAATGAGAAAAGTTGAGAAATGAGAGACCGTGTGTGCGGTGGAAATTAGGGTAGTAGGCAGGGGGTAGGTGGGAAAGTTAAATAATAAAATAATAATAATTGTAGGGTCAGTTTTTGTAGCCCAAGCCTAAGGAAGTATGGATTCGGAGCTCACTGAGCGCAAGACAATAAATTTTGTAGAGAGTGGGTGAAAGAGCTAGGCTAATAATGAAAATAACAGTATTAAACGGCAACACCAATGGGAGGATTTGGATTAATATGTTCTCGGACTGATATGAGTGCTATGTCCGAAGAGGTACTTTTCATTGATAATCTCAGATTACAATTCTTGGAGCTACAGTAATCAAATATATTCTTTTCTTTTTTCTTTTTTTCAATCCCCACTATCAGAGGCACCTTTCCCTTATATAGCACTATCTCCCTACATCTTCTCCGTCCACTTGTTCATCATCCAGGCGCTCACTTGAGTGCATGTCCCATCACCCCCCTCTTAACCTTATGTGAGTGGTGGTAGCTGAGAAAGAACTGTTCAGGGGTCTTATCCACATAAATGCGGCCAGAAAGGTAGGTGCAGTGCATTAAATGTGGTGGCTGAAGTATGCCTCCTTGATATTTTTCTGTTCCCGTTATCTTTATGTGTGCCTGAGGTTCCTTTCCCTCCTGACACTTGTCAGACAGATCGCTGGAACCTCCCATATTCGTGTTGGATCAAACTTCTTCGGATCCGAGGATGGTGGACTACTCGGACATATGAACATCTCCTCGGACGGTACACGTGCTCATCTCAGGGCATTCCCCTTTGACATGGGCCTCTGACTGAAGGCCTCGACTCTTCGGAAGAAAATTGTTCCTCATTCAGGGCCTTGGGCCCAATAAGTTGGGTTAGGTTCTTTTTCTCCCCTCACATTAGCCCCTCAAAATTGTAGTTTTTCATTCGCGTCCGAAGAGAAAAAGTAGGATTTTGACTGGCCACGGAGCAAAAGCTTGTAAACAGGCAAATTTAAACCGGCACGTGCATAAGTATAGGAACTGTCACTTCATTAATGCCGCTGCGGTTTCCTCATTCCCTAGGCGCTGCATTAATTGCACCAGGTGGCGCTTCGTCCTTCATATCCAATGGTGACTGACTGATCCAACGGCTGTGGTTTTTCTTCGAAATTTGGGCGGGAGTGCCCCTGACCCTTCGTTTGACCCGGTATAAAGATTCAGAAGTCATTATTTCTTCCTCACTTTGCAAGTCTTCAGACGCTCCAGAGAGAATAGACGCGCCGCTCCGTCCAAACCTCTTAGTCGCCGCTTTCAGGTCTCCCCAGAGTCATCAAGAACCCTCCTGCAAGCCTGAAGTCTTCCCTCCGATTTAGTCCCGGTGAGTTATCGTTCACCAAGCCATTTAGTTTTCTCTTCGGCCAACAGTTTCATCTAAGCACCATGGGAAAGTTTGAGTACATGGTGGATACCCCTGAGCGATTAGAAGCATTTAGAGCCACGTATCGCATACCTCCCAACGTGGGTGTGAGGTATTGCCCCCCAGAAAAGATTCTAACAGACCGGAAGACGGGAGAAGTAGTTATTCCCCTTATCGCCTTCAAAGAAGGGGGGATGACAATCCCTATGGGTCCCATCACCACTAACTACCTTCGGAACCATAGGCTTACTCCCTGGCAATGCGTGCCCAATATGTTTAGGATTTTAGGAGCGATTGAGGACCTCAACCTTCACCTGGGGTTGGGACTCACCTGGCGCGACGTGGTACACATGTACGAATGCCACAGTCAGCAAGATGCGGGGTATTACTTAAAATCCCGGTCGGACGTTGTCAGACTCATTTCCTGCCTTCCAAAATCCAACAAAGGGATGAAGGACGACTTTGTAATCGTCTCGGGCGCATGGCATGACGGCCATCATTGCCCAACCAAGCATGGAGAGCCAGGTGGGGCATGTTAGATTTAGGCACACTAACCATAGGTTTAGGGTCCTTGTCATTTAATGGTTTCTGGGTCTTCTTATGCCGCCATTTGTGGGACACTAATATGATTTTGCTGCAATGTAACAGATAAAAATTTCGTTGCTCCTCGGCTCAGCCTTACGAATATCGCCGCCCTTAATTTTCTATTGAGATCGGAGATATTCGTGAGTGAGGACGGACAGCTCCGATCGGCTCCTCTCATTCTGGGATACACAGCACAACCAAAGGGTTTTCAACCAGTCGGCAACGCGATTGTTCAAGGAGACCGCCGCCTTGCACGAATTGACGTCGGCCGGAAAGGTTTTTTGGCGCCATTCGATCTTGAGCCCGTGCCTCATCCACTTCCTCAGGCCGTTCCTCTCGTCCAACCACTACAACAGGTTCCCCTCGGACAAGCAGTTGGGGTTGAAAGGGTTGGCTCTTCCACCTCATCGTTAGAAGAGCAGATAGACGAGTTCCAGTTTGGAGAGGCTTCAGCGGCGGACCGAGTGATAGAGGTCTCAGACGCCGAGGGGGATAACGACAGGCAGTCAGGCATTCATCTTGATCAGCTAGCTACTCACTCCGAAGACTCTTCAGACGACGGCATGGATTTGAAGAGTATGATGAAGACCCGGGGTAAAAAGGCAGAGCAGAAGGGTGTTGGGACATCCCAAACGGTGGTGAACCTGCCCCCCGCGCCATCACATGTTCCTGACCCCAGCCTGAAACCCATTCCTGATCTAAGGAAGAAACGGCCCCTCACTGATGCTGAGGAAAAGCAAGTGCCGCCACCCAAGGGGCCTAAGCAACAGAAAGTGGTGAAAGACCCCCGGACTCGCAGGGCCTCATCCACCGAAAGCCGTGAGGAGGCTTTATTGGCAGATGTCCGACGAGGGGGACCCCGAATTTGGTCTCCAAAGCTGGAGTTGGAGGGCGCTCCGATCCTGTGGGATACCTCCCTCAGGAATTATGACGGAGGAAGGGCAGGCTATGTTGCCGAGGCTCTGCAGCAACCGCTCCTCCTCCCCCACGACATGGAGTCCTTCAGGCGCTTCAATCAGCAGGAGCTCTTTCAGTCCCTTAAGAGGGATGTAGCCATGGTAAGTGACCTCAGCTCGTTTAGCCGAATTTAAACTTGCCTCTTTTTTACTGCGCTTGACATTAGGAATTTCCGTTGTGCAGCTCACCCAGCAGATCTATGTGGCTGAGGAATGGAATAAGAAAAACCACCTCGAGGCCCAATCGGCATTATACTCCCGCGACGAAGTGGAGAAGGCGCTGGGCCAGCTGAAGGAGGATTACGCCCGCCTGTCCGAAGACCTTAAAGAGATGAGAAACCAAAAGAGGAGTCTTGATGCTGGGATTAAGAATGCCGAGAGACAGGCCGAGGAGCAGCGCAAGCAGTTAAACATGGCCGAAATCAATCTGTCGACCGAGCGGGAGCTGGTAAAGGGTCTCCGCGCTGAACTGACGAGGGCGAAGGCGAGTGCCCAGGTAGCCGAAAATGATGCCAAGCTGGCCAAGGAGGCGGTTGAGGCCGAGAGAAAAGCGGCCTACCAGTTGGGAGTGGAACAGACCTCGTCCCAGCTCGTGGAGCAATTTGCTATGGTTAGCCGAGATTACTGCGGCATAACATGGAGCAAAGCGCTGGACGCCGCCGGAGTACCGGCTGATTCTGTTCTGAGGCTGCCCGGGAGCGTATACTACGACCCAGAGATCCGAGAGCTTCCGGAAGAGGACCCCCCTGCTCGGATACAAGAGGCTTCGGAGCCGAAGACAGTTGGTGAAGCTCCCCCATCCACTCTTGAGGCACCTGAGGGGGCTGGTCAGCTGGGTGTCAAGGGTAAACCAGCCGAGCCAGCCAAAGGCAGAGGCAAAGAGTCAGGCAAGGAGAAGACTCCTGCTGGGCTTAAAGATCAAGTGCCTGAAGCACCTGCCCCGACTGACCAAGCTGCTGGTTCTGTGCCCCCTCCAGCAAAAGAGTAGATTCATAGGTTTTTTTTTTTTTTTTTGCTTATATATTTTTTTTTGTCCAAGGAAGTGTAAACTCTTATCCTATTTATGGAATGGCTTCCCCTTATGCTTCTAACGCTTTTAGTACTCGTCCCAATATTTATTACTGCTACTCATAATTGCACATTATACTGAGAACAAAAGGATATGAACAGACTTGATTGACGCATCGCATTGATGCCGCGAGTAGGTGAAATTGATGTTGAAATGGGCAGCCCGGGTAAATGTTATTAATAAGTAATAATTGCCGCGAGTGGTATAACTAAGGAAAACAGTCATGAGCGAAAACTATTTTTGAACGCAAACGAATATTAACTAATTCACAACACCTGTTCCGAGGACTGCAGGCATGGTTGGGCTTAAGCTTGAACACTTAAGAACTGAAAGGAAGTGTTAACTAACCCAAATCATCTGGTCCGAGGACTACAGGCATGATAGGATTTAAGTTTGAACACTTAAAAGAACTGTAATGTAGTGTTAACTAACCCAAATCATCTGGTCCGAGGACTACAGGCATGACAGGATTTAAGTTTAAACACTTGAAAGAACTGCAATGGAGTGTTAACTAACCCAAATCATCTGGTCCGAGGACTACAGGCATGATAGGATTTAAGTTTAAACACTTAAAAGAACTATAATGGAGTGTTAACTAACCCAAATCATCTGATCCGAGGACTACAGGCATGATAGGATTTAAGTTTAAACACTTAAAAGAACTGTAATGTAGTGTTAACTAATCCAAATCATCTGGTCCGAGGACTATAGGCATGATAGGATTTAAGTTTAAACACTTAAAAGAACTGTAATGGAGTGTTAACTAACCCAAATCATCTGGTCCGAGGACTACAGGCATGACAGGATTTAAGTTTAAACACTTAAAAGAACTGTAATGTAGTGTTAACTAACCCAAATCATCTGGTCCGAGGACTACAGGCATGACAGGATTTAAGTTTAAACACTTGAAAGAACTGCAATGGAGTGTTAACTAACCCAAATCATCTGGTCCGAGGACTACAGGCATGATAGGATTTAAGTTTAAACACTTGAGAGAAGACTTTATGCGGTGAATTGGCACATTGGTTGAAAAGTGGACTCGATTAGTAAAAGTACCTCTTGAGGTTATTTACATTCCACGGACGTGGTATTACATGGCCATCCAAGTCCTCCAAGAAATATGCCCCAATGCCTGCTCCTGAAGTGATGCGATATGGTCCTTCCCAATTGGGTCCCAGTTTTCCCCAAGCTGGATTTTTTGCGGTGCCCACGACTTTCCTCAGCACCAGATCACCAGGCTCTAGAGGCCTCAGCTTTACATTAGCATCATAGCCTTGCCTGAGTTTCTGTTGGTAATGCGCCAACCGAACCATTGCGTTCTCCCTCCTTTCGTCAATCAGGTCCAAACTCTTCTGTAGTTGCTCATTATTGTCGGCTGGATTGAACGAGCTACTTTTCAACGTTGGAAACCCGGCTTCCAGAGGAATGACAGCCTCAGCCCCGTAGGTCATAGAGAAGGGGGTCTCGCCCGTAGACCTACGAGGCGTAGTTCTGTACGTCCACAGCACATGTGGCAACTCTTCTACCCATTTGCCCTTTGCATCATCCAGCCTCTTCTTCAGGCCGTTCAGTATGACCTTGTTGACAGCTTCTGCTTGTCCGTTACCTTGAGGGTAGGCAGGAGTAGAGTATCTGTTCACAATCCCCAGCTCACTGCAATAATTCCTAAATGCCCTGCTATCAAACTGTAAGCCATTGTCCGAGATGAGAGTATGAGGGACTCCGAACCGAGTGACAATGTTCTTCCATACGAACTTCTGCACGTCCACGTCTCTGATATTGGCGAGTGGTTCGGCTTCGACCCACTTGGTGAAGTAGTCTGTGCCGACCAGTAGGTACTTCTTGTTTCCTGCAGCTTTGGGAAAGGGTCCGACGATATCCAAGCCCCACTGGGCGAATGGCCAGGGGCTAGATAGCGGATTAAGAATTCCTCCTGGTTGGTGGATGTTTGGGGCGAAGCGTTGGCACTGATCACACTTTTTGACATAATCGTGGGCTTCCTTTTGCATGTATGGCCACCAATAACCTTGGGTGAGGGCTCGATGAGCCAGGGATCTACCTCCGGTGTGGCTCCCACAAATTCCTTCGTGCAGCTCTTCTAATAATGATTCAGACGCTTCAGGATGCACGCATAACAAATATGGTCCCGAATAGGAGCGTTTGTACAGCTTATGGTCCTCGGATAGCCAGAACTGGGTTGCTTTCCTTCGAATTTTGTCGGCTTCTCCTCTATCTTCTGGCAACGCATCTTCCTTGAGGAACTTGATTAAAGGATCCATCCAGCAGGGGCCGGCTCTGACCTGGTGGACCCGGATGGACTCTGCTTTCGCCTCTGTAGGGCTGTGCAAGTCCTCAACGAGGATGATTCTTGGCAAGCCATGATCCGAGGAGGTAGCAAGCGTGGCCAAGGAGTCAGCGTGTGAGTTACCACTTCTGGGGATGTGCCGCAAACTGAAAGAGTTGAACTCTGATTGCAGATGTTTAACACGGCTCAAGTACCCTTGCATTCTTTCATCCTTCGCCTCGAACTCGCCCCGTACTTGACCTACGACCAACCTTGAGTCCGAGAGCAGCTCCACGGACTTTCCCCCCATTCTTAGGACCATAGCCATTCCCATCAGTAGGGCCTCATACTCCGCCTCGTTATTCGTTGCCGAGAAGTCCAACCTTAGTGACTTTTCGATAATGATCTTTTCAAAGGATATCAGTACTAACCCCACTCCTGAACCTCGTTGGTTTGCCGCGCCGTCTACGTATACTTCCCAGTGGGAATGGTTCTGTTGCAAAATCACGCCAACTGATTTTTCATCCATGCCCGACGTGGGCCTTATTTCTTCTAGCTGGGGCTCCGTGAACTCTGCTACCAAATCCGCGAGGACCTGCCCCTTGACCGATGTGCGGGGCATATATCTTATATCGAACGCCCCTAGGATTGTGCCCCACTTGGCAATCCGACCAGTATAATCAGCGCTTCGGAGTACAGCTTTGAGTGGGAGTTGAGTAAGAACAATGACCGTGTGGGCCTGGAAGTAATGAGGTAACTTCCGTGTGCCGAGTACTACCGCTAGGACAGCCTTCTCCAGAGGTAGGTAACGAATCTCGGCCTCATGCAGTGACTTGCTCACGTAATAAACTGGTCTTTGTATGCCACAGTCTGATCGTATCAACACCAAGCTCACCGCACAAGGAGCCACGGCAATATAGGCGAAAAGTACCTCATCTGGCTCAGGACTGGACATGATTGGTGGCCGAGCGAGATAGTTCTTAAGCTGCTGAAATGCCAAAGCGCACTCTTCCGTCCATTCGAACCCCTTCCACTTGTGGAGCAGAGAAAAGAAAGGCCGACACCTGTCTGCCGATCTAGAGATGAACCGATTGAGGGCAGCCGTCATTCCGGTTAGTTTCTGAACTTCCTTAGGGTTCCGAGGAGCTCGTAGGTCGTTGATGGCCCTTATCTGGTCAGGGTTAACCTCAATCCCTCTGTGAGTCACCATGTAACCCAAAAACTTGCCGGACCCTACTCCGAACGAGCACTTCGAAGCGTTCAGTCGCAGCTTGTACTTTCTTAGAACCTCAAAGGTACTTTCAAGGTCCTTCACATGCTCGGCGGCGACTTTGCTCTTTACCACCATGTCGTCTATGTAAACCTCGATATTCTTCCCCAGCTGTGGCTCGAACATCCTCGTCATCATCCTCTGGTATGTAGCCCCCGCGTTCTTCAAGCCGAATGGCATCACTTTGTAGTGGTAGTTACCAATAGGAGTGACAAAAGCAGTTTTCTTCTGGTCATCCAAGGCCAATGGTATCTGGTGGTAGCCTTGGAAAGCGTCTAGGAAACTCATCCGAGGGTGGCCGACAGTGGCATCTACCAACTGATCGATTTTCGGCATGGGAAACGGATCCTTGGGGCAAGCCTTGTTTAAATCGGTGAAGTCTACGCATACTCGCCATTTCCCACTCTTCTTCTTTACCACCACGGTATTTGCCAGCCATTCAGGATAAAAGACTTCTTTGATGGCCCCGGCCTGTTTGAGTTTAGCCACCTCCTCTCTCACTGCATCCGCATGTTCCTTAGAAGGGCGCCGTATAGGCTGCTTCTTGGGGGTGACCATGGGATTCACCTTCAAATGGTGACATATAAACTCCGGATCTACTCCCGGGGCTTCATAAGCATTCCAGGCGAACACATCGAGATTCCGCTTGAGGAACTCTATTAGCTCTTCCCTCTCTTGAAGAGGCAGCTGAGATCCGACTTGGAAGAACCTATCGGGATCATCCCCAATAACCACTTTCGTTAGATCCTCACACCGATTGCCTCTATCTGAACCCTCGACGGAAAGTTCCCGAGACTGTAGCTGCTATAAACTCCTTTCGGGCATGGCCGAAGATTCGGATTGGGCCTCATGTTGAATGGCAGACACCAGGCACTGTCGGGCAGCGGACTGATCCCCTCGAATCTCGTGGATCTGCCCTTCCGACGGGTATTTGACCTTCTGGTGCAGAGTAGAGGGGACAGCCCCAAGCGCATGAATCCACGGTCTGCCCACGAGTGCCGTATAGGGCGAATATACGTCCACAACTATAAAGTCCAGCTCCACCACCTCGGAGCCAGCTTGCACGGGTAGACGTATCCGGCCTTTCGGGGTGACGGGCCTTCCTTCAAAACTTATGAGAGGGGAACTGTATGGCGTCAGGTCTTGGGGCCCCAGGCCTAGCCCCTTGTAAAGGTCTGGGTACATTATCTCCACGGCACTGCCTTGGTCCACCATCACCCTCTTCACATCATACCCTGCTATTCTGAGGGTAATGACTAATGCATCGTCGTGGGGTTGAATGGTGCCCATCATATCTTCGTCTGAGAACCCTATCTGTAGCGGGGCTCCAGACTTAACTCTCTTCAGACCTAGGCTTGACTCCCCTGCCGATGGTCGGCCTACCGACATAACTTTCAATGGCCAGGACCCTGTCCTCCCCGGCGCGGCGAAGACAACGTTTATAGTCCCTATCGGCGGCTTTGAGGGGTCATCTCTTCGCTACCCTGAGCCTGTCTGCCCTACTCGGCCACTGGAGGGGTGCAAGAGGTGTTTCAGTCTGCCGTCGCGGACCAGTTGGTCCAAGTGATCCCACAAGCTTCTACAGTCCTCCGTGGTGTGCCCATGGTCTTGATGGTATTGGCAGTAAAGATTACGGTTGCGCCTCTCGGGGTTTCCTACCATCTTGTTCGGCCACCTGAAGAATGATTCGTTCTTGATCTTTTCCAGGATCTGGGGCACTGGCTCTTTGAAGACGGCGTTGACCGCCTGAGGATTCGTCGACCCTGATTGCCCAACAAAATCCCTCCGCGATTTACCATGGGTGTAACGGTCCGACCTGAAATCCCTCCCCTCCTGAGAGATAACCTTGCCTTTTCCCTGGCCCTGCCGTTGGTCCTCTTCAACTCTCTTGTACTTTTCTATACGGTCCATCAGTTGACGCACGTTTGTGACCGGCTTGCCAGATAAGGATGTCCTCAACCCGTGGTCAATGGGGAGGCCGAGCTTGAATGTGCTGAGAGCCATTGCATCGTTGTTGCCCTCCATATCATTGAACATCTCCCAGTATCTGTCCGAATACACCTTCAAGGACTCACCTTCCTGCATGGACAAGGATAGCAGTGAAGAGAAAGGCCTGGACACTCTTCGGCATGTGACAAAACGGGAGCCGAATGCCTGAGTGAGCTCCTTGAAGGAGTTGATGGAGCTTGCCTTCAACCCGTCGAACCACCTCATAGTAGTAGGCCCAAGACTGGAAGGGAAAACCTTGCACATCAGAGCTTCATCCCTGGAGTAAATAGCCATCCTCTGGTTAAAATGACTCACGTGCTCCACAGGGTCAGTTTTACCATTGTAGATAGTGAACGTTGGCTGGTTGAAACGTCGAGGAAGTTTGGCCTCCTCAATCCTGCGCGTAAAGGGTGACCTGGATATTTGATTCAGAGCCCTGTTCATGGCATCGTTCTCCACGTCCTCGCGTGATGGACTTCTGCGTTGCCTCTTACGATGGGATTCCTCCTCATAAATGTAGGGCTCGCTGGCTGGTGTCTTGGATTTGTGCTGATAAGAGACATCTCGCTCATCATCAAGATCATCCTCAGAGTATGAGGAAGCCCGTCTCCTCTTTGCATGGCGTAGCTCTCTCTTTAATTTTTCTACTTCCAGTTGCAAGTCGCGGTTTTTCTTTGCATGGGACACGTGACTTCCGCTCTGTGATTGGCCCTGGCTAAGGCGCACTGTGTGTACGCTACCTTCACGATTTTGTCTCCTCTCTGGGTTGGCAAAATGGTCCACGTGTTGGGATGCCCTGGATTCTGCTTCTTGTTCACCTGGTCCTGCCATCATCAACTGTTGCTTTCACTCTGGCACAAGCTCTCCCCACAGGCGGCGCCAATTGTAGGGTCAGTTTTTGTAGCCCAAGCCCAAGGAAGTATGGATTCGGAGCTCACTGAGCCCAAGACAATAAATTTTGTAGAGAGTGGGTGAAAGAGCTAGGCTAATAATGAAAATAACAGTATTAAACGGCAACACCAATGGGAGGATTTGGATTAATATGTTCTCAGACTGATATGAGTGCTATGTCCGAAGAGGTACTTTTCATTGATAATCTCAGATTACAATTCTTGGAGCTACAGTAATCAAATATATTCTTTTCTTTTTTCTTTTTTTCGATCCCCACTATCAGAGGCACCTTTCCCTTATATAGCACTATCTCCCTACATCTTCTCCGTCCACTTGTTCATCATCCAGGCGCTCACTTGAGTGCATGTCCCATCACCCCCCTCTTAGCCTTATGTGAGTGGTGGTAGCTGAGAAAGAACTGTTCAGGGGTCTTATCCACATAAATGCGGCCAGAAAGGTAGGTGCAGTGCATTAAATGTGGTGGCTGAAGTATGCCTCCTTGATATTTTTCTGTTCCCGTTATCTTTATGTGTGCCTGAGGTTCCTTTCCCTCCTGACACTTGTCAGACAGATCGCTGGAACCTCCCATGCTCGTGTTGGATCAAACCTCTTCGGATCCGAGGATGGTGGACAACTCGGACATATGAACATCTCCTCGGACGGTACACGTGCTCATCTCAGGGCATTCCCCTTTGACATGGGCCTCTGACTGAAGGCCTCGACTCTTCGGAAGAAAAGTGTTCCTCATTCAGGGCCTTGGGCCCAATAAGTTGGGTTAGGTTCTTTTTCTCCCCTCACAATAATAAATGATTATTTAAAGAAAATTTTGTGTATAATAGACAAACTGATGTGGATGTTTTGTATAAATGAGAGTGTAAAATAGAAAAAGTAGGTTTTAGATGTGTAAAATGGAAAATTTTTTGCATCCACTGATGTGGATGCTCTTACTGAGTTAAACACTATTATGCCACATATATCTCGAGTCTTATAGACTCAAGTTTTACAAAACAAAACCGAGTCTTTAAGGCTCGATTTTTTTTTTGGGAAATTCAATTATGCCTTATAGATCTCGAGTCTTATAGACACGAAATTCAAATAAAATATACATGGATCTCGAGTCTTATAGAATCGATTTTTACTTGGCAAAATTTTATAAAACACAGACACAAGTATCAGTAACTTACTGAACACTCTCTCACCCATAACACTCCTAGCCTCTAACACTTCTTAGTAACTCACTGCCTCACTCACCCATAACACTCACACTTCTCACACCACATTGCCTCTCTCTGTCACTACTTCTCCTTCTTAACAAATTTACATCTTAGGTAAGTGTTTGGATTTTATTGCCATTGCAGTTGGGTATTATTTGTTGTTAGGTATGGGTTAAAGAGTTTGACTATTTATTTGGTAGATGGTTAACATAACTTAGTTAATATACCAATATTGTGAATTATAGAACTTTGTTTTGTTTGTGTAAATTTTTTGAGTATTTATTTGCATGGTTTTTGTTATCAAAATTTATTCATCATTTCTAGGCTCTTATCTTTATCTTGATCTTACAAAGATTTTGGCTTTTTATTTTTATTTTTTTGTATTGGGTACGAAATGGGTAGTGAAATTCATGCCCTTCGAATGAATTATAATGAAATGGGTATGTAATTCATGCCCTTTGAATGTGTAATGAAATGACTTTTCTTTTCTTTTTTCTTTTTTTCTTTTTTTCTTTTTTTTTTTTTTTTTTTTTTTGTATTGAGTATGAAATGGGTATATAAATGTTATGAGTATGTAACTAGATAAAATGTTGTATACTTTTACAAGGATTTTGGCTTTTTTGTTTTTTGTTTTTTTTTGTATTGGGTATGAAATGGGTAATCTTAGCATGACTTAAAAAGGATTTGAATATGAAATGTGTAACGAATGTGTAATGAAATTCATGCCCTTTGAATGAATTGGAATTTGTATTTTGTGTAGTTTGACTAGATAAAATGTTTTCTAACTAACATAGTACACTTGACTCTAACAGGTTCACAATGATTGTAATTGATATAATCTTATACCACGGTGGTCTGCTTAAGAATGTCAATGCAAACAAGGGATTGCCATTTGAAGGGCCGGGTATAAAGTGCTATTATACTCAATTTGATTGTAAGTTGAAGAACCTTAATGAATTGAAGATGATAGTTATGAAAGAATCGTGTGTGAATCTTGCTATGCACAACATACAAATTACTTATCGTTCTCCACATGAAGTCCTAAAGCATCGAATTAATTACAAGTATATAGCGATAGAAGCAGACAAACATGTAAAGATCATGTTTGACAAGTTAGAGAGAATACCCAAAGTAAGTGGCATTGAGTTGCACATACAGTTGGAGCCGTGTGCAGAAGTTAGTATCGAGGAAATCCAACAAACAACCACAAGTTTATAGGTTACAGTTTCGGATGCTCATTATGAGTATTTTACACATGTAGAGGATGATGATGTTCATGATGACGATGATAATGATGACTATGTTGATGCGACTGCCATTAATGATAAAGATTTTGTCAATAGAGATGAGTATGAAGAGAGGATTGAATAAGGGGACTTTGAGAGAGACATCGATGATGATGAGATATTTGACCGTAGTAAACTGGATGCAGATAATGTTATTAGTGTCCAAAACATTCCGAAAACAATCCCTACCTACGTACCTCCTACCTTGTCATTTTCTGCGAATACTTGGGCAAATATAGTTGATCCTTCAAATATTGAGATACCATTTGTGTCTACTTGGAGAGAAGGGATGAATTTGTGCAAATGGTTGACTTTTGCCAATAAAGTGGAGGTGAAGAGCGCATTAACAATTTATACCCTCAAGGAAAACAAACATTTTATGATCAGTAGGTCAACGAAAGTTAAACTTTGTGTGAAATGCATGGATGAGTCATGCAAGTGGTATGTCATGGCAGTCATGAAGCCCAATCTCCACGGACTACGGATGGTCACCGTATATGTGGATCCCTACACGCGTATACCAATTGGGTTGCGAAATGATGGTAGAATGATGAATTGTAATTTTATTGCATCAGACATCCTTAAGAAGTTGGGTGAGGATCACACTACCCCAATTAAGCATCTTAAATATATGACAGATTCGAAAAATGATGGCCATAAGCCTTCTTACTATAAGGTATAAGATGCGAAACAAAGGCATTTGGGAAGATATTTGGGAATTGGGAAGAGTCTTACCAAAGGTTGTAAAAGTTGCTAATGACATATATTGATCAGGATCCAAATACTCGAGTGTTCTATCATACCACACCCACTAGTGTAGATGACACTGTATTTTTGCATGATGTGTTTTGGTCTTTCGGTCTATGCATTAATGGATTCAAATATTGCAAGCCGGTTATTAGTATTGATGAGACCCATCTGTATGGTAAATATCAAGAAAAGTTGTTGGTCGCAATGGCAATTGATGCTAACAACAAAGTATTCCCTTTCGCCTTTGCTGTTGTGGATTATGAGTCAGGGTCTAGTTGGAGGTGGTTTTACAATGCCTCAGAGATACGATAGGCGATGTGATACTTGACGAAGGCATTTGCATAATTTCTGACTGACATCTTGGTATCAAAAAGGCCATTGCAGCCTGGTTTACAAATAGAGATAGAAGAATACGGGTATTTCATAGATATTGCCTTCGACATGTTGCTAGCAACTTTAATACACATTTTTAGGACTTGACTCTAAAGTCAATGGCGTTGAAAGCGGGATATGCTACTTAGGCAGTTAAATTTGACAACATAATGGAGTCCATTAAGTAGGTGGAAATTGAGGCCATTAGGAAGAACAAGAAGGTGACGGGGAAGAACGGTAGGGAAAAAGATTATCTTCCATACAAGAAGGTGACGGGGAAGAACGGTAGGGAAAAAGATTATCTTCCATACACATACCTAATGAGCGAGTCTGTAGATATGTGGGCCTAGTCACATGATGGTGGGACACGTTTTGGGGTAATGACAACCTATATATCAACGTGCTTCAATGGTGTATTGAAAGGTGCACGAGGCCTTCTTATTGCCACAATGGTTAAGTTCACTTGGTTCAAACTTGTTGCATATTTTCACAACCGACACAAAGAAATTACTCATGATTTGTTGGAGGGTAAGAGATGGAGTATATATGCCATGTCCACGTATTTGGAAAATAAACCAACTGTATTTTAAGCTTAAACTACTGAGCACTCATTAAGACCACAACAATATATAATTTAATTTCCTTTAGGAATATTTACACTTATGTATGAGGATCCAACATTCCAAGGGATGCTTCTTGAACATTATAACCTTCTGAATTGTTTCAATCTCTTAATCCCACCCTTAACTTCCTTTCAGGGTGCTGTTTCTGTTCTCCATATGGTGCATTGCTTTCACTTGGCTGGTTTTCCCAAGGGTCTTATAAACTGTGTCACTGGGAAAGGCTTTGAGATTGGAGACTTCCTTACTATGCATCCTAGGGTGAACTGTATAAGGTAAAAACAGTTCATTTTCTTTCATACTAAATAGATCTCTCCCTTCCCTTGTATGGTTTATAATTGATCATCCCTATCTTGCTTTGTTGCTTTGCTCAGCTTCACTGGTGGAGACAGCAATTGCAATTTCAAAAAAGGCTGGCATGATTTCTCTTCAGATGGAATTGGGAGGAAAGGATGCCTGCATTGTACTTGAGGATGCTGACCTAGATTTGGTAGCAGCAAACATAATAAAGGGGGGCTTTTCTTACAAGTGAAAGGACTTTCCATAAATGTCCTTACTTTGTACCTTTTAGTGTAGCATTTGGTAAGAGAAAAGAAGAGTCGGGACTGGTTCCATGAAATTGCAATTGCTGTTCTTACTTAAGCACAAAAGGGGAGAATTTTTTTCAAGCTACAATCTATGTTGTCAATAACAAAGGAAAACTTACTTACCAAGGTCTGCAGGAAGTCATTTTTCAGATATAAGGTGGCTATACATGCATCATTCATTTTATAATGTGCATTAAACATCGAACCAATTTCTGATTTGACAACATTATTTGCTTCTCCAACTTCATTATTTTCCATTTATTTTAGCGGAAAATATAGTCAGAAAAAACTAGTAAATGTTGCTAACTATTATTACAATATTCAAGATAATGCATAATGTGAGATGAATGTGGCTTATGTCTTAAAGAGTCAGTGTTGATAACCATTTCTGAAGGATGCCATTCTCCACCATTTTAATGGCATATGGAAATTGTTCTCAACGTAGTTTTCAAGTTTATTGTATTCAAATAAAAGGTGGATAAAAGCATTATGAAACCACATCTCATGATCTACTTCTCTGTAATAAATTGAGCCTAATTGTTTCTGCTACATTTTCTAAATTGTGGCTGATAAGACATACTTTTTAAATGCTTCTATTCTACCAATATCTATGACAGTGGCCAAAGATGCATAGCAGTTAAGGTTGTCTTGGTGATGGAATCTGTGGCTGATTCCTTGGTGGAGAAAGTGAAGGATAAAGTGGCAAAATTGACTGTTGGGCCACCTGAGGATGACTGCGATATCACTCCAGTAGTGTCAGAGTCATCTGCCAATTACATTGAAGGATTGGTTAAGGATGCTAAGAAAAAGGAGCTACATTTTGCCAAGAGTACAAAAGAGAGGGCAACCTTATCTGGCCTTTGTTGTTAGATAATGTAAGGCCTGATATGAGGATTCAGGATTGCATGGGAAGAACCATTTGAACCAGTTCTGCCAGTTCTTAGGTAGGGATGGCAATTTTTGCCCGACCCGCGGGTACCCGGCCCGGCCCGATCCTAATGGGCCGGATTTTACCCGGTCCGATTAGAAATAGGGTCGGGTATGGATTTTTTTAAAAAAACCCGAACCGGGTCCGGGTCGGGTTCGGGTTTTATCAAAAAAATCCAAAACCCGACCCGGATATAACCCGGTTACCCTGAAATTACCAAAAACACCCCCTATATATATATAGCTATAACTAACCCTAGAATCACTCATTTCTTCAGTCACTGCCTCACGCCTCCCTCAGTCCCTCTTCACCCTCACTCCCCCATTTCAGCTCCCTCACTCTTAGTCACTGCCTTACACACACGGCCTCCCTCACTCTCAGTCTCTGCTTCAAGCACACGGCCTCCCTCACCCTCACTCAGCACCTCACCCTCACACAGAAGCATGCTCACAGTCACAGTCACGCTTATGCTCATGCCTCACTCAGCGCCTCCTCTCTCTCTTTCTCAAGATCTCTGCCACCCTCTCAGCCGCCTCACCTCTCAGACAACGTGTCGTTTCCTGACCAGTGCTACCCTCCGACGATCTATGCAACCTAGCCTCAGCTGCACACGCCGCTGCGGCGCGTATGGCGCTCGGCGACATCGACGCCGGTATCGAATGCGAAAGAAGCTTGATTGTGTTTTCTGTTTGTGATTTATGTTTTGTGTTTTTTTTTTTTTAGTAAAAAATTTGTATTAACAGAGGAGCAAAAACAAAGCTTTTTATGTTTGGGATTGTGATTTGTATTTTTTATTTTTTTGATGGTGAGAAATTTGTATTAACAAAGAAGTGGAAAACAAAAAAGCTGATTTGTTTTCCTTTTTTTTTTTTTTTTTACAAAAAAAAAAAAAAAAAAAAACAAAAGAGAGGAAAAATCTTACACTTGCATATGACAATCCAGTGTTTGACAAGCTGATTTAGTGTAAGATTTTTCCTTTTTTTTTTTTCCTCCATATTTTAAAAGCTGATTGGGCCTATTTTTGGCATCTGGGCCTTAAAAAAAAAATGTAATTGTGATTGGGCCATGATTTGGTCTGAGAATTAGGCCCAAATTTGGCCTAGCTGGACGGGGCCCACGGGGCCCGCGGAGCCCGGTAGGGGCGGGTCCGGGCCTCAGGAAAAAAACCCGTTTAGTAAACGGGCCGGGTTCGGGCCGCGGGTCTTGGCCCGCGGGTCGGGTCCGAGTATGGAAAAACCCGGCCCGAACCCGACCCGTTGCCATTCCTATTCTTAGGATCAATTCTGTAGAAGGAATACACCATTGCAATGCTAGCAATTTTGGACTCCAGGTATAAATTTCTCTTATTTTCTGATATCGTTGTTCTAGTTTTCCTCTACTGTGTGTGGTCAAGCTAAAAATGTGGCATTAGAGCATTCTTATCAAGTGTGTCAAATGCCAAATATTTGGCATTTGACACACCAAACACCACTGTTTAAGCTTCATCAGGTGTTTTATATGTTTCAAAATTATGAAACATGCTACAGTACCGTCTCAAATATGAGACGGTACGGACACAAATGCCAAAATTTTTTATTCTTTGTTTATTAACCGGGTTTTCTCTCTCATTCATTCTTTAGTCCCTCTCTCTCTCTCTCTCTCTCTCTCTCTCTCTCTTTTATCTCATCTTTTCTCTCATCTTCGTTCTTTTCCCTCTACATCTGATCTCGCCGAAGCCGCCAATCTCGCCGCTGATCTCGCTGATCTCATCGGAGCCACAGTCGTCCTCCACAGCTCCCTATTCACTCTTATTCTCTTCCTCTCTCATCCTCAAGCCGCCTGAAGCCGATCTCGCCTAAAGCTCGCCTGAAGCCGATCTCGCCGCTGACATCTCCCGCCTGAAGCCGATCTCGCCGCCTAAGCTGTGGGTTTGTTTGATTTGGGATGGGTTTTGAGGTTTGTGAATGTGGTGGGTTGTGGGTTAGTTGTGGTAGTGGCACTGTGGTTGTGGCAGCAATTTGGTGGTTGTGGTGGTGATTATTGGGTAGTTGTGGTGGTTATTTTTTGGGTTGTGGATTTTTTTTTTTTCCTGGTTGTGTTTTTTTTTTTTTTTTTAAAGGTGCCGTTGGTGAATGTGAGTGAGTTTGTGCCGGCGTTGGTTGTCAGTGTTGTTGCGGCCGTGGTTGTTGGTAGTCGTTGTTGCGGCAGTGGTGGAGGAGTTGTTGTTGTTGTTGTTGGAGGAGTTTAATATATTATTTTAATGTAGTGTAAATATTATTTTAATATATAGAAGGAAAAAATAGAACATCTGATAAATGGTATATTGTAAAATGATGTGCTAAAATGATAAAGTAGATTTTTGGTGTGTCAAAATGACATTTTTTATGAAAGAGATGATGAGAATACTCTTATACTCTCATAACTCGTTAAATTCTATCAAATTCAATTCAGTGCTGCCCTGTTTTCCTTGATACTAGCACATGCAATTTTATCCATTCAATCACTGCCTTGTAAAATGAAGAGGTTACCTGAAATTTGCAGTATTTGGTTAGTTAGGCTGAGATAGGCTTTGGGCTTGTGGGATTTGTACTAGCCCAATACTTTTGGACCTACAAATTTTTCCCTTCCAAGATCAAAGATTAACTGAGTACATAAAACCTTATAAGAAAATCCACATTTTATTTTATGGTCCTTTTGATATGTGTTGGATTGTAACTCCGTGCCTATGGAAATATTAGAGCTAACAAATGAAGATGATTAATACTAGATAATGTGATTTTGGTTTGGTATATGCTAACATAATTTTTATTTTTATTTTTTTTAGTTTTTAAATCATATTCCTACTAGATTAAGAGTCCACATTAGTGTGATATACGATTCAACATACAATCCCATGCGCCATTGGTCTTTTTTTTTTTTTTTTAAGATTAATTATCAACTAGCTGACACTATAAATTAATTATTCAATTGCTGATGAGGTTTATTGTTAAGAAGGGTGTACAATGCAATGAAATAAGGAGGTAGTAGCTTTATTTTTTCTGTTGAGAAACAAAAGAGGCAGTAGTGAACTTACAAATTTGAATTCGGACTGCAAATGTCAGAAAAAAAAAATAGAAAGTGCTGTTAAAAATATAAAGTTATTGATGAATATCGTCCGCGTCACTCTAATATCATCACCATTCACAAATACATAAGACTTGAATTTACAACCCATGTAAGTCCTCCAATAACAAGTCTTTGTTTCTAAAATTGTTATGAAAGAGCTAATAGACTATGTAAATTTAAGTCCTTGTTCACGCAATTCTATTACTTTGCAGTTGCTAAGTGCTAATATTTTTGTTCTCTGCTGGAAGCAGCAGTTAACTACTTTTATAATTAGGACTGAATAAGGTTCTTTCATTCAACCAAAAATGAAGAAGGGGATTGTTAAAGGAGATACCTGCTCTTCCCACTCTCTTTTATTGTCCCATTGCTTTCTCAACTTTCTTGAAATTCTGCATTGCAGATGACACTTGACACCATTGTCCCTAGAGGTGTCCAAACTTTGCTTTCCTCAGGCCAAGTTTTTGAGCTAGGCTTCTTCTCTTCAGGAAACAAGAGCAGTTATTTGGGCTTACGGTAGAAGAAGACCCCAGTGACAAGTGTGTGGATAGCCAACCAGAACAACCTACTCACATATCCATCTGAAGTATTCACCATCAGCAACAATCAAACACTTAATTCTTCTCAACAAAAGAAACCTCACTATCTGGTATTTGGATTCACCCAGGGCAGCTCAGACAGCAGTTGCTCAGCTTTTGGGTGTAACATGTAATCAATCCTTAGTATCATCTTAAATGTACATACCCTAAAATTAAAAGACAGATTTATAGAATTTTTCCATAGATACCTTTACACCCGTTGAATAGATGTAACTGCTATCTAATTCACTGAAAAAGGAGAAATTTAACACACACACACATAATGAAAGCATGGCAGACAATATAGTGCTTAATCATTTTTGTAAACACGTTGGAACAAAACTTCACATCATCCGGAAAAACTAACATAAGAGTGGTGTAGCCCAAATTAGTTTAACAAAATAATCTCCTCTAAAGTTATAACTACAATCCATTTTGACATAATAACTAATGCCAATACTAATTCCACAACACCAAGAAACTTTGTTGACTCTTTTCTTTCACCGAGTCAAGTTTGTTACTTATGTACAGCTCATCAGCACCATGATTCCTCAACGTCCTGCAAGAATTTAAAATCAGTTTAGTAACAATGTGGAAAAAACCTAAACCAAGATTTGTGGGTTTTCAGAATGAAATTAAGAAATGCTCCAAGCCTTTACCAAATGAACATGTCCACCAAGGTGAATGTGGGACCGAGGTAAATGTTCTAAGCAGGTTACCATGCCCGAAATTATATAATAAGAAGATATTTTTCTACTTAACACAAGACAATTGTAAACAGAAGACACCGTGCTCCCAAAGAAAATCAGAGAATAGAAATATTGCACAACCAAAACAAACATTTCAAAGTAAAGCCAAAGCCAACTAGACCACCACAAAACACGAGTTGAGTCCAAGTTTGTATCATCCCTTGACACACATTCATAATTACATCCCTGGTTGTTAGTTAAGGGTTTTTTTCGATTAAAAAAATTACATCTCTAAGTGTTGAATGTGTCTTATGTGTAGGCTGCTGTCCCTTGCTCAACAATAATTGATCACTCATATATTCTTTTCATTCATAACACCCTCATTCTTAAATTGTTTCAGAGAAAAATTTAACCCTCCTCTAAAACGTAAATTTGACCTAAAGAACAAACTAAGAACATTAAATTGTTTATAATAGAGAAAAAAATACAATAAAATGACATTAACTTGTTTTAAGATGAAAATAAATTTCAGCAAACATATCACAGAGAAAAAGGTGCTAGCTTAGCTTTTTGGTAAAAAAAATTTGGGATTGAATTTCACCATCACCAAGTTAATTGGTATGGAAGAGAGGGATGTCTAAATAAAAAAAAGGCTTTGCAAGACTACAGCCTATTACTGCCTCCAAACCAGGAAAAGTTATAAAGTAGAGGTACAACCACCTAAATGGGGGAACAATGAAAAAAACTAGAAGCAAATGTTAGCATACTCCATAACAAGAAAAATATATCCAAAAACCACAAACAGTACCACCATCTCTTGCCAAGAAACAATCACAAATATCACAGATCTCATTGCATTCTTTTGATATGAACCAAGGATTGATTTGTCCATCAACATGTTTTCAAAAAGAGGTTTATATTTATAAACAAGTCTTTCTTTTTTCTTTTTTTTCTTTTTTTGAGGAACTGTCATTTTCAATTCTTTTTGTGTCTTTTTAGAAGTAATATGAAATTTTGCAAAATAACAAAGGGTGATCATAAATAGAAGACGTGTGTTCCAAAAGAAACTAAGAGAGTAGAAATATACAAAATTCTTTGTAAAAGAAACAACACAAATACAAAATAAGCCATCAACTATATAAGATGAAATAATTTTCAGTATTATAAATCATTGAGAAAAGTTTCCAACTTAGCTTCTTGGCAGATTTTTTATTTATTTTTGGGAGTTGTGTTTGGATTATGGATTGAGTTTCGCCTTCACAAGGTTGGCATGGGTTAGAGGAATGACTATAAGGAAAGGTGAAACATCGCACAGCCTGTTGCTGCCACCAAATCAGGAAAAGTTACATCGCACAGAAACAACCACCAAAACAGGTGAAACATGAAACATAATGCAGTAGGGAAACAACCACCTAAATTGGCCAAGTGTTGAATGTGTCTTATGCACAGGCTAGTGTCCCTTACTCAACAATAATTGATCACCCATATATTCTTTATGTTTATAACACCAATGTCTTCATTCTTAAGAGAAATATTTATCCCTCCTCTAAGAGATAACTTTGAACTAAATAACAAACTAAGAACATTAACTTGTTTTAGTAATAAAATAAAAAAACTGAACATTAACTTGGTATGAGATGAAAATAAATTTCAGCAAAACATATCACAAAGAAAAAGGTGCTAGCTTAGCTTTTTGGTATTGAATTCCACCATCACCAGGTTAGTGTGGATGAGAGGGATGTCTAAATCGGTGTTGTATGTGTTGTGGTGATGGGGAATCAGTAGACCATCTTCTGCTTCATTGTCTTGTTACACATACCTTATGGTCCTTCATGCTTCAGGCTTTTGGTATTCATTGGGTTATGCCAAGATCAGTGGCGGGATTGTTATCTTGCTGGCATCAGTGGCTTGGGAAGCATAACTCGAATATTTGAAATTTGATTTCAGGGTGCTTAATGTGGATTGTTTGGTTGGAACGAAATCGTCGCTCCTTCGAGAACACGGAGAAGACGTTGGATGAGTTAAAGGTTTTATGTTAGTGCAGTCTTTTTGAGTGGGCTCGTTGTTGGGACTTTACTGATTCTTTGTCTCTTTCAGAATTTATGTTTTCCCTTAGATTATCTTTCTGATTTCCTTATCTTTTGTTTTGCTGTTTGTTTCTTCTGTTTCTTGTTGTTCATAATCATGAACAACTTGTACTTTTCATTTTTTCTCATTAATAACAGTTCTTTGATTACCTAGCAAAAATAGAGAGGGATGTCTAAATAAAAAAGGCTTCGCATGACGACAGCCTATTGCTGCCTCTGAATTAGGAAAAGTTTCAAAGTAGAGGCACAAGTACCTAAATGGGGGAACGGTGAAATAAGCTAGATGCAAAATTTAGCATACTCCATAATAATAAAAATATATCCAAAAACCACAAAGTGATCCACTATCTCTTGCAAAGCAACAATCATATATTATCACATATCTCATTGCTACAGTCAGAAATCACTCTTATGAACCAAGGATTGATTTGTCGATCAACATGTTTACAACTACCGAAAAAAGGATAGAAAGATGCTAACAACCTATCAACTTCCAGAATTATAGAAACCTTAGTAACCAAATGTTGTTAAGTCAAAGACAATACACACACACAAAGAGCATTGGCAAGCATCTTCATCCCAATGCAAGCATGAAGCATGGTAGACACAATTAAGCATTCCATCATTTTTGTAAGCACACTGAAACCAAACTGCAAATCATCCAAAAATGCTAAGAATGGTGTAAACAAAATGGAGTTTAACGTTATAAAAACTACAACACAATTTCACAAAATAAAATCAAGCCAATAATAAGAAAATAAACACCATCAAAAAGCTTTGTTGAATCTTTTCTTTAATTGAGATAAAGTCTAGTACTTATCTATAGCTCATTACCAACCATGATTATTTGTGATTTTATAGCAGAAGTAGATTTATTTTTTGATAGGTAATCGGACCATTTATCGATTTATGCTAAAAGCAAAAGGAGATAAAATAATACATATCAGTGTAGTATCATATGGAAAAAATCTACACCGATGCTTGAAGGTTTTCTAGATACATATTAAGAAACACTTCAAACCTTTACCAGAAAAACAAGTGTACCAAGGGGGATCAGGTACCAGGGTAAATGATCTAAGCAGGTTCCAAAGCCAGCAATTATTTGGAGTAAGCTGGGTTATGCCACAGTCTATTATGGGGCTTCTAGCTTGTTGGCAAGGTAGATTTGATCATCATAGAAATGGTCATATATGGTTAATTGTCCTCCATTGCTTATGTGGTGTCTTTGGAGGAAAGGAATAGTAGGTGTTTTGAAGATAATGAAATATCCATACCAGACCTCAAGCTTTTTTTCTTTAGGACTTTATTAGATTGGTTGGCTACTTTGCGAAACCAATCATTCTCTTCCTTTCTTGATTCTTGTAAATTTTGTTGACCCCTAGTACACTCCTTGCATATTAGGGTGTCCCTTTTTTACATCAATAAAATTTATTACTTATCAAAAAGAGATGGGTTCAAGTTACACCTAGTGTAATTCTAAAGAGTTACATATTTTTTAAACCATTGAATTTAAGTAGATCCAACAGTAAAAAAAAGACTCTCATTAATGCTAATATTCTGATTAAAATCTCATTAATTATCCCTCATTTATTATATTTTATATCTATTTTTAAACCCAAAAAAGTGTTATATTTGACTCTCTCTACGTTTCTCTCTCTATCTCTTTCTCCTCCACCGTTGTTCCACCTCCATGAGAGATAGTGACTCGACTCAAAAAACTCAAATCTTTCAGCTTTCATCACCCAATAATTCCTCTCTCTCTATCCCCACTTTTTTAACAAACTTACCACAATTTCGTTGGATTTCCACAACCGACACCAAAAGTTTCATTACCCACACACACTGTTCACAATAATACAGACCCAATTACATTTCTCAACAGAGATATTTTCCAAATTCAGATCTTATTCTCTCACTAAACAATGCACTCTCTTTAGCCACGTTGGAGATTCATGTTTTTCTGTTTTTTTTTTTTTTTAAATTAGGAAAAAAAAAAAGTATTTCACTATGTCGAGGAGACCAGGAAATCACACTTGATGATTAGGGGACAATGGAGGTTTATTTTCCAGTTCGAAATCATGGTCTTCGCCGATTTTGTCTTTAGGGCTTATCTTCGAGGTAATTCAAATTTTGGTTTGTTTGTGGTTATGGAATGTCTGCTTCAAATTATATTAATATTATAATATAGACACTGAGCAAATTTTGAATATGGACATTGAGCAAACACCAATGTCTATATAGTACGGATTATAATATTGTGGTAATTCAAATTATATTAATATTATAATATAGACATTGAGCAAACATCAAACTGACTATAACTAGTTAACGTTTGCTTCATTGGATTGGGACAATAAATAAGGGAGGAGAAAGAGAGAAATATGTATGAAATGTCATAAATAAAGGATAATAAATGAGATCAATTAGAATAATGAGGGTCTTTTTTTTACCATTGGATCTGCTTAAATCCAATGGTTTAAAAAAGGTGTAACTCTTTAAAGTTACACAAAGTGTAACTTGAACCCATCTCTATCAAAAAATATATATACAAAATTCTTAGTAAAAGAAACAACACAAATACAATATATGTCATCAACTGTATAAGATGAAACAATTTTCAGCATTATAAATCATTGAGAAGAAGTTTCCAACTTAGCTTCTTGGGAGATTTTTTTTCTTTGGGAGTGGTGTTACAATTATGGATTGAGATTCACCTTCACCAGGTTGGTATGGGATGAGAGGAATGACTATAGGGAAAGGCTTCTAAAGCCTACAGCCTGTGTTACTGCATCCAAATCAGCAAAAGTTACATAGCAGAGAAACAACAACCCAAACAGGCAAAACAAGAAATCTGATGCAGTAGGAAAACGACAACCTAAATTTTGGGGGGTTGTAACTTTTGATTTTTGACACCAACCTCCCTGCTACATTAATAAATCACTCTTATGAATCAAGGATTGATTTGTCCACCAACACATTTTCAATTACATAAAATTAAAAGGCTAAAAAGATGCTAACTATCTATGAACTTCTAAGGATTTTCCATTCCAAATAAGTGAATATATTCATTAGTGAGCTACAACAGGGGCAAAACCAATTACCAAACACAAGTGCTTATACACATTTATAGAAACAGTAGCAACCAAATCTTGTAAGTTTGAGACAATATTCTGACAAAGAAAAAACATCCCATTAAAACTACCATACTTGCAAAGACATTGAACTACATCCCATTAAAGCCAATGTGTAACCCCAATTCTTGCATAAGGGTCTATACTAGTTGGTTTTTACTTCTACTTTAAACAATTGTGTAAAAAAAAATATACTAATTCACAAAATATTAAAAGAGGGAAAAAGATGAACAATGGAATAAAATGGAGTCAACAAAAAAATTCATCTTAGCATAACCACTTTATCAGGATAAAAATATTCAAACGATGCTAAGGAAAAAGTGATAACAAAATAAGATCAAAAAGAGGTTTGTAAACAAGTTATTTTCAATTCTTAACCACCCAAAGCAAGAAATAATTATTGATGAGCTACTTTGCCCATGAATATGGTGCTACGGGAATCCTTTCAGTAAGAAGAATGGCATATGAGGCAATTAAAATGCAAAAGCAATATCTTCAGCATACTATGATCACAATTGACAGATTAAGAAAAATGTATTAATAATACATTTTTTAAAATCCAAGGAGATCATGAAGAACATTTAATGCAATTGTGAAAACATGAAGTTAAAAGAGGTCACCAGAACATTATCAAGAAAGAAAAAGTTGAGTAAATCTATCTATTATATAATATAAATTATAAGTGGCAAGAAACATGAAATTCACAGTCCCATTTATTTTCTACCACTTAATAAATAAATGTGCTAAAAGTTGATAATCAACACAAACAACTTGGTTTTTTCATAGTTGAGTATACATGCTATTGACAGCAAGCACGACCTTGATAGGCTATCTATCATAAATATAAATCCACTCAATTAAGGTAATCAATCAGCAAAATATTCATCTCTAACTCATAATGAATGCCAATAATATATGAAGAACAAAAAAGAAAATCATAAAAATAAGCATGAAAATAAAATGCACCTTGCCTGTTGTTGTTCCTGTTACTTTCCCTTAGTAAGTAACTGCAAGGTCGGGTTTGTCTAGCAAAACTAGACTCTCAACATAAGGATCAACAAAACTATACTTAGATCCAGTAATCCCAAGGTCTTTAACCTCTTGGGTCTCAAGGTTTCGCGAGACAAGCCTTTTTTTGTATGTTTCCAATATAACCTCGCCACTCTTCCTAAAAGCTTTTGCACAAGGTATTTTCTTTCTGGAAAAACCATGAAATGGCCTTGGTATGTCCTGTGGGGGCGCTTGAGCATCCAAACTTATAATTTTGGTCCATGATGACGCATCTGCATAGTTTTTCAACACCCATATATCGAGAGTGTGAAGAACATACCCAGTTTCGAGCAGCGCAATGGAATTCCCACATGCCAAAATAGATACCCACTTCCAATAGAACATATCGGAATGCTTAGGCAGCGGTATCTCACGGAAGACCTCATCCTCCAAATCAAACACCAAAACAAAGTAGAGAAATCTGATTTCTTGAGTTCTCTTGTAACAGACCAAATGCAAAGCCCCATTGACAAAAGCCTGTAGGCGTAGGCAGAGCAACATTGTATCACGAACAGCACATTTGGGACATTGAGCAGTAACCACTCTCCATTTCCCAGTGGCAAGTGAGTAGACCTCAACCTTGGGTGTAGATTTACCCTCTTCGAAGTCGTCATCCTCAGGAGTGACAAACCTGACCACCTTATAGTCATTGGTTTTGGAATCAAACCCAAACCCAACAGCCGCGGTGTAGGGACCGGTAGTCATGAAGGAGAAATTGGGGTTAGGAAGTTTCACGTATTTTTTAACACAAGGGTTCCAGAGAATGAAATTATAAGCGTAAGTGTATAAATCATCAGCCAGGCAAATCAAGCCATTACAAGTACCAACCACGCGGAATACACCAGTAGCGCTTTCGCCATGGAAAGGGAAGTCGTCAAAGCTGGTGTGTTGATGGAAATTAGTATTGTCGTCCCAATGTAAAGCGTAGACTTCTTTTTCGTCTCCGATTCGTTTCAATCGTTTGACTGCTTTGGCGAGAGGCTTAGGGCAGAGTCTGAAGAGGAGGAGGTTGTTGTTGGAGGAGCGGTGAAGATGAGTGGAAATGAAAGAGGCGTTTTGGATGAGGGTTTTCCATGTTTTGGAGACAGAGGTGCAAGTGATGATGGATTTGATGGGTAGGCGTAGGAAAACCTGGGTTAGGATTTCCTGAGGAAGAGAGTCCCACATTGCTTCTTCGGCGATGGATTTCGAAACTTCAGGTAAGTTGTCTGACATTGCTGCTACCTTCAAAAGAGAGAGATTAGGGGTTTAAAGAAGTAGTAACTGTAATAGGAAAGAGAGAGGGAGAGCAAGCAGACCACCAGGCGGATTGGACCGGAGCTAAATCCCTAAATAACTAATCAGAGGAGCTGTGAGAGAGAGAGAGAGTGCTAGAAAAGAATCAACGCATAATAAACTTGTGTACTAAAACGATGTCGTATCCATATTAATATGTATGGATGCTTTTTTTTTTTTTTTAGAATCAATACGGATGCAATTTTGTTATTGCGGTTTGCGGACTTGTGGGCTTGTCACTTGTGGCATTGCAATTTGTGCCGTGGTCTTTCTGTAATTTTATTTTGTTTCTCATCCGGTCATTCCTCACCAGTCACTAGACTCACTCCTCAGCAATAATCAATGAGTAATTCGTTGCATTCTTTTTCGTTTAATATTATGGTAAAGCATTATAATTTTCTAACTTATCTTGCTTTCATTTGTTTTCTTGATTCGGTGAAAAAATTAGATTTAACACTATAAAATTTAAGTACAGTTGCCAAGAACTTTATAACAGAATTGAGGCCTCCACAACACAAAATGCTTGGGGTTTGGAGGTGTTATTTTCTTGTCCAAGATACATGTCCGAGAAACAATGGTAAATTAAAAAGACTATAACATATACAATGAGGCCGAAAAAAATCACCAGTGAGCCAAACGGTTCTCGCACACTCGAAACAGCGGCTGCACAACACAAAAGCTGAAGACCTTAAGAGGAGTACCGATGTGGTACCAGTCAAATACCCTCCGAAAGTCAAGTTATAACTTCTCACAACTCTAAAGCGCTAGAGTGGGGTCAATTATGCTTAATTTGGTTTGTGAGGGTATTGGGGCTTTTATAGTCGTAGAGGGTTGACCTCTCTTCCTTGGGCTAGAAGTCTTTTCCTTATAGGAATTCTCATGAGCGTATATTGCGGAATCCTTTCCTTATAGGAGACTAGTACTAAGCGTGAGATACAAGACGTTTCCTTATATACTTATGCGTGGTGATCAAGTTAAGGATACATTGGAGCCATCAGCTTTAAGGTCGTCAGCTTGGCCTACTCCCTTGTCAGGGTCGTCAACTTGGCCTACTCCCTCGTCGAGGTCGTCAGCTTCGCCTACTCCCACGTCGGGGTCGTCAGCCTCGCCTACTCCCACGTCGGGGTCGTCAGCCTCGCCTACTCCCTCGTCGGGGTCGTCAGCTTCACCTACTACCTCGTTAGGTTCGTCAGCTTCGCCTACACCCTTCAGCTTTATTAGCGTCGGCTACCTATCTTCATTGCCTAAGGTCAACTTGTCGGTTATGCGGTGAGTTTCGTGGACTCCCTAACAATGTCACTTACTAATGGATCCCGACAGAGGTTTGCTTACCCTCTTCAACTTGTTCTCATTAGCTTACTCTTCAACTTACTATCTTCAGCTTACTGTCTTCAGCTTACTCTTTAGCTTACTGTCTTCAGCTTACTCTTTAGCTTCCTGTCTTTAGCTTTCCATTTATGACAAGTTAACCCTGTCTTTTTAAACCTGCAGACGTCCTAAAACTATTTGACTACCATTTATGACAAGTGAGATCGACAGGTCTATTTTGAACGTCGTTTCATGATACTATATTTATAAGTATTCACATTCACAATTTTACCCTTATTAGTTGCCCCCCACTCCATGATCTCGTTAGCTTAAACTGACAGGTTTATGGAGTTTAAGTCCTTTTCATTTGGATAATTCCAACTCATCTCTTCAGCAGACTTGTTCATCTCGTTATCTTTTATGTTAAAATCGTCGTCTTGTAATATTAGTCATATCCTCTGGTGGACGAACTCATCAGCTTTACGGGCTCGTCTGCTTTGGGGACTTGGCGCAATCGTCCATTTTGTGGGTATTACTAACTGACTCGTCCAATCTGTAGACTTAATGATAAACTCGCCCACTTTATGGACTATAATTTTTCATTCTCTTAGGATGAGGTCATTCACTTTGGACTTATCAATGTCGTCCACTTTGTGGATTTAATAGGGTCGTCCACTTTGTGGACTTAATAAGGTTGTCTAGCTCGTGGACTTAATAACACATGGTTGTCCACTTTGTGTCAATTTTATGGACTTCATAATTTTTTTCATCCTCCTGGGATGAAATCGTCCATCTTATGGACTTAATAAGCTTGTCCATTTTATGGACTTGAGATCATTTCATCCTCTTGAGATGAGGCCGTCCACTTGATGGACTGCATATTAACGTAGTCTACTTTGTAGACTTGGATTCCTCCACTTTGTGGACTTGTTGAGGTGACTAAGTGTTGGTATCTCGTCACCTTGCAAGTCGTCCACTTGGGGCTGTGGACTAATTAAGGTGACTAAATTTTAGTGCCTCGTCACCTTTTTGGTCGTCTACTTGTAGGCGACTTAGTATGATAATCATCCACCCATAGTCGACTTCGGTCATGCGTCTACCCGTAGGTGACTTAACGTAGTGACCATTCACCTGTAGGCAACTTTGGCCACGCGTCTACTCGTAGGTGACTTAACGTAGTGACCGTCCACTCATAGGCGATTTTAGCTATGCGTCTACCCGTGCAATTTTTTTAACAATATAAATAAATAAATAAATAAATAAATAAATATATATATATATATATATATATATATATATATATGACAATAATAATATTATGTCATGAAGAATGAAATTGAACACACAGGATTGGATATATGATTTTCATTCCCTTCAGAGCACATGGTGTTTATTGCATTGGTCATGATGAGACAAACTTTTGTGAAACACAATCCCACGTGATACATATTCTAGATCGACTAGCTAGCAATAGCATCAACATGCACCACAAGCCATACATTGAAACACGGTATATATATATATGGTTGTTGTGAAGATCATTTTGGCAAAGGTTGTTGTCACTCTCGATCACAGTGCCCGTGCATCATATGTGAAGATCATTTGGCAGAGATTCTTTTATTTCTTTTTGCTACTCGGTAGCAAACTGATTGATTATCTATTTATAACCACACATCTACACCGACGGAGGATAGAGCGCGAGCTACAGGAAGAGTGTCACCTGCGTATCCACCAATGGCAGCTCCTATCTTTGTCGGGACTATCATCACACTCGTGTACTCCCTCCTTAACTTGACGGAGTGGTTCGGATTGAAGCTACAGGTGATTCTTAGTTTATTGGACTGACGGGACTGACGAACTCATTCGCCAAGACGACCTCAACAATACAGACGAGGGCATACTTGGACGAACAAAACCAATGCCCACGTCATTGACGAGGGTAAAGCCATCCATTCAATACAGCCAATTAATACATAGGGCAGTTACAGATCCAACTGTGTGAGCCGTTGGAGCACATTGAAGTCACATTATGAGGCACGAAACGTTACTAAGAAGAGCATTAAAACCACCTTAATTGCCCCAACGGCTAGGAGCTGTAACTGCATATATAAAGCCTCCACATTGCCAAGTGCAAGGAACATACACACATAGACACTAAGAGATCTCTTTCATTTTTGTTCAATTACATTGTTTATTCCCAAGAGAGCTTCTTATACTGACTTTGGCATTGGAGGCATTGTGGCAGGCACCACACCGGTGACCACCTTTGAGAGTACGTTCATACAGGCTGAGGATTGCTTCCATCTGACCAACTCGACTGACGAGCTTATGGTTCATCAGTATAACTCTACTGACGAACGTATTCTACTGACGAACTTACTTGACTGACGAATTTACGCTTCATCAGTTTGGCGCCGTCTGTGGGGACGACGTTTTCGTGTTCAATCTCGAAAAAGTAGTTTCCGATCAACTATTTCTCTTAGATGGAGTCCAATCATGATTCCGCAACCCTAGAACAACAAGTCTAGGCTCTTGCAGCCACCGTTGAAGAACTGACCAGACAAAATCAGGAAATGAAGCTACGGCTTCAGCAGGAGAAGAATCGGTCTAAGGGGAATCAGGATGACGAGGGAGATAGCCATAGAAGAAGTGACCATCGAAGGCCTACTACTCCAACCGAGCAGAACTCGGACTTGCTCCAGGAGATGAGGAGGGAGATAGACGAACTTAGGAATGCCATCAAGGAAAAAACAGAACGGAGTGTGGATCGAATGGTCAGGGCAACGGATTCGCCGTTCACCACAGCAGTCCTTGACTGTCCAGTGCCGTCAAAATTTTGGCTACCTCAACTTGAACCCTTTGATGGGCTAAAGGACCCTCAGGATCACCTTAACACCTTCAAAACGATACTAGGACTCCAACAGCCCCCAGACGAAATATTATGTCGTTCCTTCCCAACCACTCTCAAGGGAGCTGCAAGGGAATGGTTCACAAAGTTGCCAACATCTTCCATTGACACCTTCGAGCAGTTGAGCAACGCCATTCTGCGTCACTTCATTGGAGGACAACGTCCAAAGAGGACCGCGGATCATTTACTCACCATCAAACAAGGAGAGAAAGAAACCTTGAGGTCCTATATGAAACGCTTCACTCGAAAAACCCTAGAGGTGGACGAAGTTGACGATAAGGTGCAGTTGACGACCTTCAAAGCGGGACTGCGATCTAGGGAGTTCGTTTCTTCACTCGCAAAAAATCCTCCAAAAACAATGGCGGAGATGCTCCTGAAAGCACAGAAGTACATGAACGCAGAAGAAGCGCTGGCTGCCATAAGGGACGTGGAAAAACCAGGGAACAAGGGAAGAAAGGAGGATGAACGTAGAGGACAGAAAAGGGACCGCTCAGATCGACGGTTCAGTGACGAAGGTAAGTCTAAATGGGGTTTCTCTCGTCGGGGTTCTCGCTGTGGTTCCGTAAGCCCACATGGGAAGGACCTTACCGAGTCACCCACTACTCCAGACAAGGTAGCTATCACCTGGAAACCCTAGACGGACAGAGGCTCTCGAGGCCATGGAACATCGGGCACTTGAAGAAATACCACCAACAGATGTAACAGAAAATGTATTCGTCATTGAAATTAATAAATGAACTATTTAGCTAATGTCTCCATAACAAGCAGGTCTGAGCAGCTACAAGTCTCAAAAATGGCTAAGTAACAAGATTCCGTCTCGACGGATGTAAGTTACTGACGATGACAAGATCCCTAAAAGGGTGTAAGTCACAAAAGCTGATAAGTAACAAGATTCCGCCTCGACGGATGTAAGTTACTGACGATGACAAGATCCCTAAAAGGGTGTAAGTCACAAAAGCTGATAAGTAACAAGATTCCGCCTCGACGGATGTAAGTTACTGACGATGACAAGATCCCTAAAAGGGTGTAAGTCATAAAAACTGATAAGTAACAAGATTCCGCCTCGACGGATGTAAGTTACTGACGATGACAAGAGCCCTAAAAAGGTGTAAGTCACAAAAGTGGATAAGTAACAAGATTCCGCCTCGACGGATGTAAGTTACTGACGATGACAAGATCCCTAAAAGGGTGTAAGTCACAAAAGCTAAAAATGGCTAAGCTAAAAATGACTTAATAGGGTGTAAGTCACAAAAGGTACTGACGAAGTTATAGACAAAAGGTACTGACGAAGAGAAGGGAAGGAATTCAGAAACAAAGGTTCAAAAAATTGAAAACTAGCGGGAAACCCAATGTTCACATGAATTGGAGTTATTTACAGCCCAAAAGCTTTCACATTCTACGGTCATCATTACAAGTCACGACGACCACAGAATTGGGGGGCAACTGACGGGACTGACGAACTCATTCGCCAAGATGACCTCAACAATACAGACGAGGGCATACTTGGACGAACAAAACCAATGCCCACGTCACTGACGAGGGTAAAGCCATCCATTCAATACAGCCAATTAATACATAGGGCAGTTACAGATCCAGCTGTGTGAGCCGTTGGAGCACATTGAAGCTACATTATGAGGCACGAAACGTTACTAAGAAGAGCATTAAAACCACCTTAATTGCCCCAACGGCTAGGAGCTGTAACTGCATATATAAAGCCTCCACATTGCCAAGTGCAAGGTACATACACACATAGACACTAAGAGACCTCTTTCATTTTTGTTCAATTACATTGTTTATTCCCAAGAGAGCTTCTTATACTGACTTTGGCATCGGAGGCATTGTGGCAGGCACCACACCGGTGACCACCTTTGAGAGTACGTTCATACAGGCTGAGGATTGCTTCCATCTGACCAACTCGACTGACGAGCTTATGGTTCATCAGTATAACTCTACTGACGAACTTACTCTACTGACGAACGTATTCTACTGACGAACTTACTTGACTGACGAATTTACGCTTCATCATGGACGGTTGAGATTTCGCGAGAAAGTGAAATGGACGGCCCAGATGGACTGCCATTTAGTTTTTTTTTTTTTTTTTTTTTGGGAACTGTCAACCTATATATACTACGGAAAAGAAATGGTCATTTGTTTTCCTGGCTCCGTCCTATTGCATTTATTGAGTTGGAAAGGTCTTGTAAAAATTTTTGATATGCTGGAAACCGGATAGCATAAATAAGGATCCTCATATTCATTTCGTGTGCGCCAAATGCATGAGAATAAGCTGAGCACGTTTCAGGACGGAGGAATCCTCTTATGAAAATCCGTACCCTTAATGTATATGTAGTTCAAAAGGACGGCCTAAGTGACAAATCCATGACTGTACCATTAGATTTAGTGTGCATTCTTTTTGGTTCCACATACCCTTTGATTATAGTTGTTTATTCCCAAGAGAGCTTCTTATACTGACTTTGGCATCGGAGGCATTGTGGCAGGCACCACACCAGTGACCACCTTTGAGAGTACGTTCATACAGGCTGAGGATTGCTTCCATCTGACCAACTCGACTGACGAGCTTACGGTTCATCAGTATAACTCTACTGACGAACTTACTCTACTGATGAACGTATTCTACTGACGAACTTACTTGACTGACGAATTTACGCTTCATCAGTTTGGCGCCGTCTGTGGGGACGACGTTTTCGTGTTCAATCTCGAAAAAGTAGTTTCCGATCAACTATTTCTCTTAGATGGAGTCCAATCATGATTCCGCAACCCTAGAACAACAAGTCCAGGCTCTTGCAGCCACCGTTGAAGAACTGACCAGACAAAATCAGGAAATGAAGCTACGGCTTCAGCAGGAGAAGAATCGGTCTAAGGGGAATCAGGATGACGAGAGAGATAGCCATAGAAGAAGTGACCATCGAAGGCCTACTACTCCAACCGAGCAGAACTAGGACTTGCTCCAGGAGATGAGGAGGGAGATGGACGAACTTAGGAATGCCATCAAGGAAAAAACAGAACGGAGTGTGGATCGAATGGTCAGGGCAACGGATTCGCCGTTCACCACAGCAGTCCTTGACTGTCCAGTGCCGTCGAAATTTCGGCTACCTCAACTTGAACCCTTTGATGGGCTAAAGGACCCTCAGGATCACCTTAACACCTTCAAAATGACACTAGGACTCCAGCAGCCCCCAGACGAAATATTATGTCGTTCCTTCCCAACCACTCTCAAGGGAGCTGCAAGGGAATGGTTCACAAAGTTGCCAATATCTTCCATTGACACTTTCGAGCAGTTGAGCAACGCCTTTCTGCGTCACTTCATTGGAGGACAACGTCCAAAGAGGACCGCAAATCATTTACTCACCATCAAACAAGGAGAGAAAGAAACCTTGAGGTCCTATGTGAAACGCTTCACTCGAAAAACCCTGGAGGTGGACGAAGTTGACGATAAGGTGCAGTTGACGACCTTCAAAGCGGGACTGCGATCTAGGGAGTTCGTTTCTTCACTCGCAAAAAATCCTCCAAAAACAATGGCGGAGATGCTCCTGAAAGCACAGAAGTACATGAACGCAGAAGAAGCGCTGGCTGCCATAAGGGACGTGGAAAAGCCAGGGAACAAGGAAAGAAAGGAGGACGAACGTAGAGGACAGAAAAGGGACCGCTCAGATCGTCGGTTCAGTGACGAAGGTAAGTCTAAATGGGGTTTCTCCCGTCGGGGTTCTCGCTGTGGTTCCGTAAGCCCACATGGGAAGGACCTTACCGAGTCACCCACTACTCCAGACAAGGTAGCTATCACCTGGAAACCCTAGACGGACAGAGGCTCTCGAGGCCATGGAACATCGGGCACTTGAAGAAATACCACCAACAGATGTAACAGAAAATGTATTCGTCATTGAAATTAATAAATGAACTATTTAGCTAATGTCTCCATAACAAACAGGTCTGAGCAGCTACAAGTCTCAAAAATGGCTAAGTAACAAGATTCCGCCTCGACGGATGTAAGTTACTGACGATGACAAGATCCCTAAAAGGGTGTAAGTCACAAAAACTGATAAGTAACAAGATTCCACCTCGACGGATGTAAGTTACTGACGATGACAAGATCCCTAAAAGGGTGTAAGTCACAAAAACTGATAAGTAACAAGATTCCGCCTCGACGGATGTAAGTTACTGACGATGACAAGAGCCCTAAAAAGGTGTAAGTCACAAAAGTGGATAAGTAACAAGATTCCGCCTCGACGGATGTAAGTTACTGACGATGACAAGATCCCTAAAAGGGTGTAAGTCACAAAAGCTAAAAATGGCTAAGCCAAAAATGACTTAATAGGGTGTAAGTCACAAAAGGTACTGACGAAGTTATAGACAAAAGGTACTGACGAAGAGAAGGGAAGGAATTCAGAAACAAAGGTTCAAAAAATTGAAAACTAGCGGGAAACCCAATGTTCACATGAATTGGAGTTATTTACAGCCCAAAAGCTTTCACATTCTACGGTCATCATTACAAGTCACGACGACCACAGAATTGGGGGCAACTGACGGGACTGAAGAACTCATTCGCCAAGAAGACCTCAACAATACAGACGAGGGCATACTTGGACGAACAAAACCAATGCCCACGTCACTGACGAGGGTAAAGCCATCCATTCAATACAGCCAATTAATACATAGGGCAGTTACAGATCCAACTGTGTGAGCCGTTGGAGCACATTGAAGCCACATTATGAGGCACGAAACGTTACTAAGAAGAGCATTAAAACCACCTTAATTGCCCCAACGGCTAGGAGCTGTAACTACATATATAAAGCCTCCACATTGCCAAGTGCAAGGTACATACACACATAGACACTAAGAGATCTCTTTCATTTTTGTTCAATTACATTGTTTATTCCCAAGAGAGCTTCTTATACTGACTTTGGCATCGGAGGCATTGTGGCAGACACCACACCGGTGACCACCTTTGAGAGTACGTTCATACAGGCTGATGATTGCTTCCATCTGACCAACTCGACTGACGAGCTTACGGTTCATCAGTATAACTCTACTGACGAACTTACTCTACTGACGAACGTATTCTACTGACGAACTTACTTGACTGACGAATTTACGCTTCATCAATAGTTATTCATATCAAGACAAACCACAAAAGACTTCTCTTGGTATGATAAACTGAAATTATCGCAACAAAATCCAGACTTTTTGTCTATGTCATAATGACGCTCAGTGTGTGCACCGTTACTTTTTTGATACTAACTAATCTCACCTACCATCTAAAGCGCATCAAGCATGCGCAGTTTCTATGAAGCCAAACTAGCCAGATGGCATGTGTAAGTGTAATAGGCAACGATGTTAATGTGGATACCTTTCACGGGTGTATCCGTCCACCTTGTGGACCCAGTCATTATCAAATACATTCAAGTACCCGTCCTCCTTACAAACTCGGTAATAATTTTGGTACGTTTCATCATCCGCCCACCTTGTGGATTTGTTAATAATTAAATGTACTTCATTCTATATCATTCTTCCATCCACCTTGTGAGCTTAGTCAATGTATCCATCCATCCTGTGGACAAATTTGGATGCTTTTTGACACGTTCATTTTATGGACTTATTTCATATATCCGTCCAACCTGTGACATCCGTCCACTTTGCAGATTTTATAAATTTTTGATACTAGTTTGTATCTGTTAATTCTATGGTCTTGGTAAATTTTGGAGGGTCGTTTGTCACCTTGGTGACTTGGTTCGATGATTTCTATTTGAGTCAATTATTTTCGAAGGATCTCTTGGATCGTTCGTTACCTAGATCATTCATCACACTGCAGGCTGGAAGATTTAGATCTTTTACTAAGGCAATTTAGGGTGACTTGGTTTGTCCATCCTCCAGTAGGAAGACTTAGAATTTTGACCAAGGCATTTGTAGGTGACTTGGTTCGTCCTTCCACCAGTAGGTAGTAGGACTTAAATTTTGATCGAGGCACACGTGAATGACTTGGTCTGTCCTTCCACCCGTAGGTAGTAGGACTTAAATTTCGTACCAAGGCACTCGTTGGTGCCTCGGTTCGTCCGTTCACCTGTAGGTAAGAAGACTTAGAATTTTAACTAGGGCACACTTGGGTGATTTAGTTCGTCTTTCCACCCGTAGGTACTAGAACTTAAATATTGTACCAAAGCACTTGTGGGTGCCCTGGTTCGTCTGTCCACCCGTAGGTAGGAAGACTTAGAATTTTGACAAATGCACTCGTGGGTGACTTGGTTCGTCCTTCCACCCGTAGGTAGTAGGACTTAAATTTTGATCAAGGCACACGTGAGTGACTTGGTCTGTCTTTCTACCCGTAGGTAGTAGGATTTAAATTTCATACCAAGGCACACGTGAGTGACTTGGTCCGTCCTTCCATTCGTAGGTAGTAGGACTTAAATTTTATACCAAAGCACTCGTGGGTGCCTTGGTTTGTCTGTCCACCCGTAGGTAGGAAGACTTAAAATTTTGACAAAGGCACTCGTGGGTGACTTGGTTCGTCCTTCCACCCGTAGGTAATAGGACTTAAATTTTGATCAAGGCACACGTGAGTGACTAGGTCTGACCTTCCACCCGTAGGTACTAGGACTTAAATTTCGTACCAAGGCACATGTGAGTGACATGGTCCGTCCTTCCACCCGTAGGTAGTAGGTCTTAAATTTCGTACCAAGGCACTCGTTGGTGCCTTGGTTCGTTCGTCCACCAGTAGGTAAGAAGATTTAGAATTTTAACCAAGGCACTTGTGGATGACTTGGTTCGTCCTTCCACCCGTAGGGAGTAGGACTTATATTTTGATCAAGGCACACGTGAGTGACTTGGTCTGTCCATCAACCTGTAGGTAGTAGGATTTAAATTTCGTACCAAGGCACTCGTTGGTGCCTCGGTTCGTCCATCCACCCGTATGTAGGAAGACTTAGAATTTTGACAAAGGCACTTATGGGTGATTTGGTTCGACCTACCACCCGTAGGTAGTAGGACTTAAATTTCGTACCAAGGCACTCGTTGGTGAATTGGTTTGTTCGTCCACCAGAAGGTAGGAAGACTTAGAATTTTAATCAGGGCACTCGTGGGTGACTTAGTTCATCCTTCCACTCGTAGGTACTAGAACTTAAATTTGGTACCAAAGCACTCGTGGGTGCCTTGGTTCGTCTGTCCACCCGTAGGTAGGAAGACTAAGATTTTTGACAAAGGCACTCATGGGTGACTTGGTTCGTCCTTCCACCTGTAGGTAGTAGGACTTAAATTTCGTACCAAGGCACACGCGAGTTACTTGGTCCATCCTTCCACCCATAGGTAGTAGGAATTAAATTTCGTACCAAGGCACACGAGAGTGATTTGGTCCGTCCTTCCACCCGTAGGTAGTAGGACTTAAATTTTGTACCAAAGCACTCGTGGGTGCTTTGGTTCGTCTGTCTACCCGTAGGTAGGAAGACTCAGAATTTTGACAAAGGCACTCGTGGATTACTTGGTTCGTCCTTCCACCCGTAGGTAGTAGGACTTAAATTTTGATCAAGGCTCACGTGAGTGACTTGGCCTGTCCTTCCAAGCGTAGGTACTAAGACTTAAATTTCGTACCAAGGCACACATGAGTGACTTGGTCCGTCCTTCCACCCGTAGGTAGTAGGACTTAAATTTCGAACCAAGGCACTCGTTGGTGCCTTGGTTCAATCGTCCACCCGTAGGTAAGAAGATTTAGAATTTTAACCAAGGCACCTGTGGGTGATTAGGTTCGTCCTTCCACCCGTTGGTAGTAGGACTTAAATTTTGATCAAGGCACACGTGAGTGACTTGGTCCGTCCATCAACCCGTAGGTAGTTGGATTTAAATTTCGTACCAAGGCACTCATTGGTGCCTTGGTTCGTCCATCCACCCGTAGGAAGGAAGACTTAGAATTTTGACCAAGGCACTTGTGGGTGACTTGGTTCGTCCTTCCACCCGTAGGTAGTAGGACTTAAATTTTGATCAAAGCATATGTGAGTGACTTGGTTCGTCCATCCACCCGTAGGTAGTAGGACTTAAATTTCGTACCAAGGCACTCGTTGGTGCCTTGGTTCATTCATCCACCCGTAGGTAGGAAGACTTAGAATTTGAACCAGGGCACTCGTGGGTGGCTTAGTTCGTCCTTCCACCCGTAGGTACTAGAACTTAAATTTTGTACCAAAGTACTCATGGGGGCCTTGGTTTGTCTGTCCAACCGTAGGTTGGAACACTTAGAATTTTGACAAAGGAACTCGTGGGTGACTTGGTTTGTCCTTCCACCCGTAGGTAGTAGGACTTAAATTTTGATCAAGGCACACGTGAGTAACTTGGTCCGTCCATCAACCCGTAGGTAGTAGGATTTAAATTTCGTACCAAGGCACTTGTTGGTGCCTTAGTTCGTCCATCCACCCGTAGGTAGGAATACTTAGAATTTTGACCAAGGCACTTGAGGTTAACTTGGTTCGTCCTTCCACCCGTAGGTAGTGGGACTTAAATTTTGATCGAGGCACACGTGAGAGACTTGGTCCGTCCATCCACCCGTAGGTAGTAGGACTTAAATTTCGTACCAAGGCACTCGTTGGTGCCTTGATTTGTTCGTCCACCCGTAGGCAGGAAGACTTAGAATTTTAAACAGGGCACTTGTGGGTGACTTAGTTCGTCCTTCCACCCGTAGGTACTAGAACTTAAATTTTGTACCAAAGCACTCGTGGGGGCCTTGGTTCGTCTGTCCACCCGTAGGTAGGAAGACTTAGAATTTTCACAAAGGAACTTGTGGGTGACTTGGTTTGTCCTTCTACCCGTAGGTAGTAGGACTTAAATTTTGATCAAGGCACACGTGAGTGACTTGGTCCGTCTATTAACCCGTAGGTAGTAGGATTTAAATTTCGTACCAAGGCACTCGTTTGTGCCTTAGTTCCTCCATCCACTCGTAGGTAGGAAGACTTAGAATTTTGACCAAGGCACTTGAGGGTGACTTGGTTCGTCCTTCCACCCATAGGTAGTAGGACTTAAATTTTGATTAAGGCACACGTGAGGGACTTGGTCCGTCCATCCACCCGTAGGTAGTAGGACATAAATTTCGTACTAAGGTACTCGTTGGTGCCTTGATTCGTTTGTCCACCCGTAGGTAGGAATACTTAGAATTTTAGCCAGGGCACTCGTGGGTGAATAAGTTCATCCATCCACCTGTAGGTACTAGAACTTAAATTTTGTACAAAAGCACTCGGGGGTGCCGTGGTTCGTCTGTCCACCCGTAGGTAGGAAGACTTAGAATTTTGACAAAGGTACTTGTGGGTAACTTGGTTCGTCCTTCCACCTGTAGGTAGTAGGACATAAATTTTGATCAAGGCACACGTGAGTAATTTGGTCCGTCCATCCACCCGTAGGTAGTAGGACTTAAAATTCGTACCAAGGCACTCGTTGGTGCCTTGGTTCGTTCGTCCACCAGAAGGTAGGAAGACTTAGAATTTGAACCAGGGTACTCGTGGCTGACTTAGTTCGTCCTTCCACCCGTAGCTACTAGAATTTTAATTTTGTACCAAAGCACTGGTGGGTGCCTTGGTTCGTCTGTCCACCCGTAGGTAGGAAGACTAAGATTTTTGACAAAGGCACTCGTGGGTGACTTGGTTCGTTCTTCCACCCGTAGGTAGTAGGACTTAAATTTCGTACCATGGCACACGTGAGTGACTTGGTCTGTCCTTCCACCTGTAGGTAGTAGGACTTAAATTTTGTACCAAAGCACTCGTGGGTGCCTTGGTTCGTCTACCCTTCCGTAGGTAGGAAGACTTAGAATTTTGACAAAGGCACTCGTGGGTGACTTGGTTTGTCCTTCCACTCGTAGGTAGTAGGACTTAAATTTTGATCAAGGCTCACGTGAGTGACTTGGTCTGTCCTTCCACCCTTAGGTACTAGGACTTAAATTTCATACCAAGGCACACGTAAGTGACTTGGTCAGTCCTTCCACCCGTAGGTAGTAGGACTTAAATTTCGTACCAAGGAACTCGTTGGTGCCTTGATTCGTTCGTCCACCCTTAGGTAAGAAGATTTAGAATTTTGACCAAGGCACTCGTGGGTGACTTGGTTCGTCCTTCCACCCGTAGTTAGTAGGACTTAAATTTTGATCAAGGAACATGTGAGTGACTTTGTCCGTCCATTCACCTGTAGGTAGGAAGACTTAGAATTTTGACCAAGGCACTTGTGGGTGACTTGGTTCGTCCTTCCACCCATAGGTAGTAGGACTTAAATTTTGATCAAGGCACATGTGAGTGACTTGGTCTGTCTATTCACCCGTAAGTAGTAAGACTTAAATTTCCTACCAAGGCACTCGTTGGTGCCTTGGTTCGTCCATCCACCTATAGGTAGGATGAGTTAGAATTTTGACTAAGGCATTCGTGGGTGACTTGGTTCGTCCTTCCCCCCGTAGGTAGTTGGACTTAAATTTTGACTAAGGCACTCGTGAGTGAGTTGGTTCGTCCTTCCACTCGTAGGTAGTATGACTTAAATTTTGTATTAAGGCACTTGTTGGTGGCTTGGTTCGTCCTTCCACCCGTAGGTAGGAAGATTTAGAATTTTGACCAAGGCACCTGTGAGTGACTTGGTTCGTCCTTCCACCCGTAGGTAGTAGGACTTAAATTTTGACCAAGGCATTCGTGGGTGCCTTGGTTCGTCCGTCCGTCCACCCGTAGGTAGGAAGACTTAGAATTTTGACCAAGGCACTCGTCGGTGACTTGGTTCGTCCTTCCACACGTAGGTAGTAGGACTTAAATTTTGATCAAGGCACACGTGTGTGACTTGGTCTATCCTTCCACCCGTAGGTAGTAGGACTTAAATTTCGTACCTCGGCACTCGTTGGTGGCTTGGTTCATGCATCCTCCAGTAGGTAGGTAGACTTAGCTCTGGATGAGAATCAGGTGTCGTTGGCATCCTTAATCGTCAGTACCCTTTGTTGTCGATCCATCCCATTGGGGTGAGGATGAGGTGCCTGTTGGCTTCCTTTTGTAGTGTTTAGTCATGAGGTCTTGTTGAAGCGTTGGCATTTGTCGAATGCTTTTACGTAGGATTGGACATCCTTCTGCATGCTAGGCCACTAATACGCTGCCCCTGGGACGCGTGGTGCTTGAACTTTCAACCTTCGGTACGTGTTGTAGTCCTCTAAAAGTGTCCCATTCTTAAGGTAGAAGGTGATTGGAATCGTCCAACCAATACATGATGGTATCACTTGTATTTCCAGTTCCTTAGTGACGACCAGTAGTCATGTGTCAGTCGTCAACTTAAGGTCATGGACTAATTGAGGTGACTAAATTTTGGTGCTGTCACCTTTTTGGTTGTTCACTTTGGGTCATGGTTTTGTTTGGGAGGTGTTCCACAGTAGCGGCAAGAGTTTGAACCTGTCTCTCGAGGGTAGTCGTGGGTGGTTCTTCTTCTTGAATGTCGTTAGTGGTTGCCATCGAGCGAGTGAGTACTATGCAACTCTTTTGTTCGGGAAGCGATAATATGGCTTACAAATCACAAATGATTCCTACAGACGACACCAACTGATGAGGCCAAAAAAAATCACCAATGAGCCACACGATTCTCGCACACTCGAAACAGCACCTGCATAACACAAAAACTGAAGACCTTAAGAGGAGTACCGGTGTGGTATCGGCCAAATACCCTCCGAAGGTCAAGTTAGAACTTTTCACAACTCTAAAGCGCTAGAGCAGGGTCAATTATGCGTAATTTGGTTTGTGAGGGTATTAGGGCTTTTATAATCGTAGAGGGTTGACCTCTCTTCCTTGGGCTAGAAGTCTTTTCCTTATAGGAATTCTCATAAGCGTGTATTACAGAATCCTTTCCTTGTAGGAGACTAGCACTAAGCGTGGGATACAAGACGTTTCCTTATATACTCATGCGTGGTGATCAAGTTAGGGATACATTGGAGCCATCAGCTTTAAGGTCGTCAGCTTTGCCTACTCCCTCGTCAAGGTCGTCAGCTTTGCCTACTCTCTCGTCAGGGTCGTCAGCTTCGCCTACACCCTTTAGCTTTATTAGCGTCGACTACCCATCTTCATTGCCTGAGGTCAACTTGTCGGCTATGCGGTGAGCTTCGTGGACTCCCTAACATTGTCACTTACTAATGAATCCCGACAGAGGTTTGCTTACCCTCTTCAGCTTGTTCTCATCAGCTTACTATCTTCAGCTTACTCTTCAGCTTACTGTCTTCAGCTTACTGTCTTCAGCTTTCCATTTATGACAAGTTAACCCCGTCTTCCTAAAGCTGTAGACGTCCTAAAGCTGTTTAACTGCCATTTCTGACAAGTGAGGCCGACAGGTCTATTTTGAACGTCGCTTCATAATACTATATTCATGAGTATTTACATTCACAATTTTACTCTTATCAATATAAAACAAAATTTAGCTAAAACTTGCACTCAATATATTTATATTAGATATTAATTGTGATAAATCCACTGTCTCAATATATTTTTATTGGATATGAAATTTATCAAATCCATCATTAGATTATATTTTCTTATTATATCTCCGTTGCTTGCAAAATTCAAGAAAATCAAATATTAATAGCTATGTCATCAATCAAATATTTAAATTTTAAGTTTTTATATGCATAAAAATTATGTTCTTGGATCAAATAGTAAATAATATCCGATTAACATAAAAATTGACACACATATATTAGAACATAAAAAAAATTCAATTCAACTATTAGATTTTTAAAATATGTAATCATGTTAATCTTTTAGTGAGTGTTCGTTGTCTTTAGCATCATACTGGTTGTCTTTAGGGTTCGGAAGTAAATCCCTAGCTAGCTTATCAGAGGAGAGAGAGAGAGAGAGAAAGAGAGAAACTAGAAAAGAATCAAGATATAAGCAAATAGAAAGAAATTTAAAAAAAAAAATTAATTTTTTTTAAATCAACGCATATTAAACTTGAGTCCAAAAACGATGTCGTATCTATATTAATATGTACGGATGCAATTTTGTTATTGTGGCATTGTGATTTGTGCCGTGGTCTTTTTGTAATTTTATTTTATTTTTTTCTAATTCCTCTATCAAGCTATCACATATTCCTCTAATCAGAACTCTCCTCAAGCAAGCACAGTGGACAAAGTTAAGAAGAAGAAGAAGGATAGTAGCAGAAATACAAAGAAGAAGAAGAAGAAGAAGAAGAAAGTATCAGAGGCAAATGACAAGTAGGCTTATGTGTATTAGTGCCAAAACTACATGTAGCTTAGTAATGTATTTAAGTGTCTTTGAGAGCACGTGTGGGAGTTAGTTTTTCTCATGTGCCTAGTGCAGTTAGGAGGATCTTTTTACTTTCTGGTCTTCTGTTAGTTTGTTAGCACCTTTTTCACTTCCAGAGACTTCGATTCTTAGCTATATATATATATATAGCTTATTGTAATTAGTTTCTTAATTAATGAAATCATTTCTCTCATTAGATTTCATACATTATCAGAGCTATTTGCTTCCGTTTAGAGCTTTTCCCCTTTTTCTCTGTTCTCAATCCCTAGAAACTTCGATAAAGTTCTCAAAGCTTTAAAGCTTCTCTAATGGCTTCCACTGAATCCTCTACCTCAGCTTCTTTAAGCACCATTGATGAATCTCATCCTTTCTTTCTGCATCATGCTAAAAGTCCAGGAGCAATCTTGATTTCACAACCTTTAGTTGGAGGAGAAAATTACTTTGCTTGGGCTAGATCAATGTAGAGGGCACTCAGTGCTGAGAACAAGCTTGGCTTTATTGACGGAACTTCAATTCTCACACCTTCCATGGCGAAAGAGCCTCTGATTGCTCAAGCATGGACTCACTACAACAACATAGTTGTTACTTGGATTCCTAATTGTGTATCACCTAGAATTGCTACAAGTGTGACGTATCGCAACACAACTTTAGATGTTTGGAATAATCTTTGAGAAAGGTTTTCTTAGGGTAATGGACCTAGGGTTTTCCAGTTGCAGAAAGATCTTGCTAGCATTTCACAAGGTGTGCCTCTGTCAGTGACTATTTCACTCAATTGACAATTCTTTGGGATGAAATTCAGAATTTTTGTCCTTTTCCTTGTTGCTCATGTGCTAAGTGCACATGTAATGTTAATTGAAAGATTGAAGATCTTTAGCACAAAGATTCAGTCATGCAGTTGCTAATGGGGCTGAATGAATCATTTGCCTAAGTCCGAGGACAGATTCTGCTAATGGATCCACTACCTCCTCTTAACAAAGTTTACTCTTTGTTGATTCAAGAGGAGAGGCAAAGATTTATTAGAGTTGTTAACTCTAATGGACTTTTTGTTGAGTCCATTGCCCTTGTTGCAAAGGTCAATTCTGGATCTGGTTCTTCCTCAACTGGTGGTTACAAGAATCACAAGAAAGGCAAGGAAAGACCTGTATGTAGTCATTGTGGTGTGGTTGGGCACACTGTGGACAAGTGCTATAAAATCCATGGCTATCCACCAGGGTATAAGCCCAAGTCAAGGAATGCTCAAGTTAATCAAGTTTCAAGCACTAATCTTGGTCCTAATTCTTGTGCACAATCTCAAGCTCATTTCGGATTTCATCCACAGTTTCCTCATTTTCAATTTGGGAATCAATCTCAAGCTCCTATGCAGAGCCAATTCACTACTCCAGTTCAATTTCCATTCACAATTGAGTAGTGTCAAAAGTTCCTTGCAATGATTGATGGACAGGAAGCACCTTCAACATCTCTAGGAATGGCAAATAATGTCTCTCTCCCTGCACAATAGACTACTCCTTTGGCAGGTATCTTCTCTCAACCCAATGTTGGTCTTAAACATTCAGTTTTTACTACCAAGGTTGTGAATAGAACTACTTTTGGTTATAAGACCTGGGTTATTGACATAGGAGCTAGTGATCATATTGTATGCTCAATGACTTTATTACATTCTATCACTTTAGTTACCAATTGCATTGTTGAATTACCCAATGGAGAGTCTGCTCAGGTCACACACATTAAATTTGTCCAATTATCAGCCACTTTAATCATTCATAATGTCCTTTGTGTCCCTTCTTTCTCTTTCAACCTCTTATCTATTAGCAAACTAACTCAAAAGTTGCCATTGCCTTGTTTTCTTGGCTCAATATTGTTTTATTCAGGACCTTACCTGTTGGAGGATGATTGGAGTGGGTGAAATGAACAATGGACTTTACTTACTGCATTATTCTCCGTCTACAACAACAAGACTGCCTTTCTCTCTTCATGATTATGTCACTCAATTCAGAAAATCCAATGTTTTATCAGCTAAAGCTTCTACTCTAGATATGTCTACTATTTGGCATTTTAGGTTAGGTCACCCTTCATTGAACAAAATGTTACTCCTTAAATCTTTTTTACTTTCTTTCTCTGGTGAATACATAAAAACTTGTACTGTTTGTCCTTTGGCAAAACAGAAACGTTTATCATTTCCTTTTAATAATAATATGTGCTCTTCTGCCTTTGATTTGACTCATGTAGATGTTTAGGGGTCTTATTATGTTCCTACTTATGATGGTTATAGGTATTTTTTTAACTGTAGTGGATGATGCAACCAGGTCTACCTAGGCTTTTCTAATAAAGTCTAAGTCTGACGTTAGACCTCTCATTGTTTCTTTTCATAAGATGATTTGTACTCAGTTTGATGTTGGTTTTAAAGCTATTCATTTTGATAATGCTTTTGAGTTTTGTATGGTTAACTTCTTTAGTGCTCATGGTATTATTCATTAGAAGAGTTGTGCTTATACTCCATAACAAAATTCTGTTGTGGAAAGAAAGCATCAACATATTTTAGCTATTGCCAGAGCTTTAAAGATTCAATCCCATATCCCTGTTGCATATTGGGGTGAATGCATTCTCACTGTAGTTCATCTCATCAATATGCTCCCTTTTCCCTTACTTAACAATTTAACTCCTTTTGAAAAGCTTTTCAACAAACCACCAACATATGCTCATCTCAAAGTCTTTGATTGCCTTTATTACACATCCACTATAGCTCCTAATAGGCCAAAGTTTTCCCCTAGAGCTTTTCTTTGTGTCTTTTTAGGTTATCCTTTCAATACCAAAGGTTATAAGGTTCTTAATCTCAAAACTAGAACTATTTCTGTTTCTAGGGATGTCATTTTTTATGAATAAATTTCCTTTCTCTCCCATGTTTTCAAAATCTAATTCTTTGCCTCCTTCCATTCCTTTACCTAATACAACTTTTGATTTTCATGACTATTTCATGCCCATTTCAACTAGCACTATTGCCAGTCCTATTGATGTGCCTCATTCTGCAGGCCTTATTGTTTCTATTGATGCCTCAGGTCCAACTGCTTCATCACCTTCACTATTCGAGCCTGTCCCAGATGGTTTTGTCCCTGACCTTGTGCCTGTTCCAACTGTTCCTACTCCTATAGTTGACCCCATACTTGTCCTTGAGCCTATCATTGAACTTGATCTAGTTGTTCCCATACCTGAGCCTCTGCTTGCTCTTCCTCCAGCACAGGTTGTTCAACTTAGAAGGTCCTCTAGGCCTACTCATAAGCCTTCTTATCTGGCTTCTTATCGTTGCAATCAAGTCCAAGTGCCTTCACCTGCTACTTCTTCCGCCACAGGTACTCCTTATCCCCTTTCTTCTTTCTTATCATATGACAAACTGTTGCCTAGTCATAGGCATTTCTGCAATATGACAAACTGTTCTAGACCCTAGGTGGAGGGATGCCATGGCTGTTGAGATTGTAGCCTTGAAGGCCAACAACACTTGGTCTTTGACACCTTTGCCTTCCCACAAGAAACCCATTGGTTATAAATGGGTCTATAGGATAAAGCACAGATTTGATGGTTCAATTGAAAGGTATAAAGCTCATTTAGTTCCCAAGGGCTTTACACAAAAGGAAGGGTTGGACTACATTGAGACTTATTCTCCAGTGGCCAAAATGGTTTCAATTAAGTGTATTCTTGTTGTGGCTGCTATGAAAGGTTGATTTATGTGCCAATTGGACGTGAATAATGCCTTTTTGCATGGTGATCTCAAGGAGGAGGTTTACATGGCTCTTCCCATAGGCTTTCACAGCAAGGGGGAGTTGGTTTGCAAGCTCACTAAGTCACTTTATGGGTTGAAGTAAGCATATAGGTAGTGGTTTTCTAAATTTTGCATAGCCTTGGTGTCTCACTTCGGCTTTCAGCAATCTAAATCTGACTACTCACTCTTTACTAAGAAGACCAAAGATGCTTTCATTGCCTTATTAGTTTATGTAGATGATATTCTCATTGCAAGTGATAACAAGGTAGCTGTGGAAGAATAGAAAGTGATGTTACATTAGAAGTTCAAGTTGAAGGATCTTGGAGAGCTGAAGTACTTCTTGGGATTAGAGGTGGCTGGATCTGCTTAAGGCATTAATCTTTGCCAAAGAAAGTACACATTGGAGCTATTAAGTGACATTGGTATGCTTGGCAACAAACTTGTGAAGACTCCTATGGAGCAAAATTTGAGACTTAGCAAGTATAAAGGGCAAAAATTAGAAGATCCCAGTTCATATAGGAGATTGATTGGCAAATTATTGTATCTTACCATTACCAGACCAAATTTCACCTATGCTGTACATAGGTTAAGTCAATTTATGTCACAACCAAAAAAGCCTTACCTTTTTGTAGCAAACAGAGTTCTGCAGTACCTGAAAGCTACTCCAGGACAAGGAATTTTGTTCTCATGAGCTACTTCAGAATTTGCAAATGCAGATTGGGCATCATGCCTTGATACTAGGAGATCACTAACAGGGTTCTATGTTTTCCTTGGGGATTCGTTGGTTTCATGGAAGTCTAAGAAACAACAAACTGTCTCTAGGTCCTCTAAAAAGGCAGAGTACAAGTCCATGGCAATGGCAATGTGTGAAGTAATTTGGTTGCTTTATCTTTTAGAGATTTTCAAGTGGCACATCCTAGAGCAGCTTTGTTGTTTTGTGATAGTCAGGCAGCCTTGCATATTGGTGCTAATCTTGTGTTTCATAAGAGGACTAAGCACATTGAAATTGATTGCCATGTTGTCAGAGATAAGGTGTTAGAGGGAGTCATTAAGCTGCTCCATATCAGAACTAAATCACAACTTGCAGATTTGCTTACCAAAGCACTCAGTGCTTCACAATTCAGTTTTCTTTTGTCCAAGATGAACCTTATTAACATACACAATAAGCTTCATCTTGAGGGGAAGTATCAAGCTATCATAGATTCCTCTAATCAGAACTCTCCTCAAGCAAGCACAGTGGACAAAGTTAAGAAGAAGAAGAAGGATAGCAGAAGAAGAAGAAGAAAGTATCAAAGGCAAATGACAAGTAGGCTTAGGTGTATTAGTTCCAAAAGTACATGTAGCTTAGTAATGTATTTTAAGTGTCTTTGAGTAGCATAAGTGGGAGTTAGTTTTTCTCACGTACCTAATGCAGTTAGGAGGATCTTTTTACTTTTTGGTTTTCTGTTAGTTTGTTAGCACATTTTTCGCTTCCAGAGACTTCGATTCTTAGCTATATATATAGCTCATTGTAATTAGTTTCTTAATTAATGAAATCATTTCTCTCATTCAGATTTCATATCCTCATTAGTCAAGTCACTACCACACTATTTCTGATGACCAATATATATATATATATATATATATATATATATATATTTGAGCAAATGATCACCAATAATTAGTGAATAATTTATTGCATTCTTTAATTTCTCCCTTAAATAAGAAATATTTTATGGCATTATGAAAGTTTAATACGGTAAAGCATTATAATTTTCTTACTTAACTTTAACTTAACTTGACTTCATTTGTGTTTTCTTGATCTAGTGAAAAACTTAAATTTAACACTATAAAATTTAAGTACAATTGCCAAAGGCCACATTTATTGCTACTCACTCATCTGGGGTTGGAGTAGACATCAGGGACAGCAACAGTTGTGTAACGGCAACAATGAGCATGAAGATTCCTTGCCCTCTAGGACCTTTGGAATGCAAAGCTAAGGCAATGGAGACTGGGGTTAACTTTGCATGGGATGTAGGGGTACTGGAGATGATTTTTGAGTGTGACTCCCTGATTTCGTCTGAAGCCTTGAATGGATCAAGTGAACCCCCAGTGGCTATTAGCGATTTAGTTGAAGGAATCCAACATCAGATAAGAGATTCTTGCAGCATTCAAGTAACACATGTTAAAAGAGAGGAAAATCGTTCAGCACATATCTTAGCTTAGTATGCCAAGGGCATTGATGGTTATGTAACCTAGATAGAGGAAAATTTTGCTTTTATTGAAATAGCTTTGATTTGTGATGTAATGCATTTATCTTCTCTTTAATAAAATGATGATCTTCCTATAATTTAAAAAAAAAAAAAAAAGAAAAAAAAAAAAAAAAAACACAATTGCCAAGGGCCTTATAACTGAATTAGCACTTCCAATGCACAAAGTACTTGGAGTCTAGAGGGGCTATTTTCTTGTCCAAAGATGAATGTACGAAAAGCAATGGTAGATTAAATTAATTGTTATTTACTAATGGCATTCAAGTAATTGTTTGTGGTTTTTTTTTTTTTTTTGGCTTAATCACTCACTTCATTTTGTTTTTTGCTTTTTCTTTAATTTTTATTATGTAACTTTGATTCCTAACTACAAAATTGGTCAAATTAGAATACCCACAATGTGTTTGATGAAATTTCTTATATAAGTGCATTTCTTCGAATTCAATTGTAGCTTCACATTTTGCTATTGATTGTATGTCTATATTTTTTAAGTATTTACCAAATGTTATATATATATATATATATATATATATATATGATATAGTCTATTTGGCAAAGTTCAGTGCTTCTATTTAATGAGATTTATCATGATAGGTGCTTAAATGATAAAATGTTAAATCAACTACATTTCCAAACACTCATTAGAGTAGCTGGTTCTTATTATTCTTAGTGAATTACAAGTTTCTTGTTATTTTTTTTGTATGACAATTAGCTTAATAGTGACTTTGTTCTCATAAGAAATGCACTTCAAGAAATGTTAAAGCCAAATGCACATTGCTAAGCATTATCATGTTTATGTTAGTTGTCTATTGTGATGGTTACATTAAATGTGCTACATTTGACCATGGTTGTTATAAGGTGACCGTTATTATATGAACGGAAAATTCATTGGATAAACTGGGCTAGGCTGTGTACTCCAAAAGATAGAGGAGGAATTGGGTTCCGAGACATTCACGCTTTTAACCTTGCAATGTTGTCGAAACAGGCGTGGAGGTTGATTCACGGGACTCACTCTCTCTTCTACAAAATCTACAAAGCAAGATACTTCCCCACATGCTCATTTATGGAGGCAGAGCTGGGGAGCAACCCCTCTTACGTGTGGCGTAGCCTACTCTGTGCCAGGGAGTTGCTAAGAGAGGGATTGATATGGAGTATTGGGGACAGGCAAACGGTTGGCATTCAAAGCCATAAATGGCTCCCTCACCCCCCAAAGTTTTGAGAAGGTATGGACTTGTCACTAAAGGTAAATGATTTTATAGACCCTCATACCAATCAGTGGGATAGGGCAAAGGTCAACTCATGGTTCCTACCACAGTTAAGGGAAGAGGTGCTAAAGATTCAGTTGGGGAATGTGGAGGCCCGAGATAAGTTGGTATGGAACGAAAACAAATCTGGTACATTCTCGATTCAAATGGCTTACCATGTAGCCCTTCGATTGAAGTAGGGGTCGGGTGGCGAGCACTCTAGGGCACGGGATGACAAATGGGTCTGGAACAGGCTGTGGAAGCTACCTATCCCTCCCTAAGTCAGAAATTTCGTATGGCGGGCTACTCTAGACATCCTGCCCACCCGTGTTTGCCTTACTCGTAGGAAGGTCCCCATAGACCCAACGTGCGTGATATGCGGTGCACAGGATGAGACCGCCATCCATATATTATGGCAATGCCCGCTAGCACGCAATGTTTGGTCACTTGTCAGGGGGAAGCTGCAGAAATGCGATACCTCGGCCCAGGTGTTCCTCAGCCTAACCTGTTCGTTGATGGAGAAGCTGCCAAAAAGAGACCTTAAGACGTGGGCCATGGTGGCTTGGTCCATCTGGAATGCCCGGAACCAAATGCACTTTAAAGCAATCCAAACTCCTCCCCAGGCAATCCTCAAGAGTGCAACCTTGCTTCTGGATGACTACCAACAGCTAGCACGTACCCTGCATGGTCTCTGAGCACTGTGCTTTTCATGTGGGCACGTAAAATTGCGAAGAAACCTTTTGTATACTTTCCCTTATTTTTTTGGGCACTGGGATGTTTGTCCTATTTTTTTTAATCTTGTTGTTGTAAGGGCTGATGGGTAGGTGGTCAGAGGGACCCACCCTGCACAAGAACCTTGCGTATACTTTCCTTTATTTTTTGGGCACTGTGATGTTTGTCCTATTTCTTTAATATTGTTGTTGTAAGGGCTGATGGGTTGGTGGTCAGAGGGACCCACCTTGATAGCTTCGTATTTCTGGTTTATTAATATACTTCTACCTTTTTCTGTAAAAAAAAAGAAAAGAAACTTAAATGGTGCTTGCTTTTCATTTTATTTAGGCGTGGATTTGTGGAAAAGCAATAGGTCGTTAGAGTTGATGGATCCCATTCTTAAATCATTCCCATTAAGCATGGTATATGCTAAAAAATTCTTTTTTTTTTAGCATTTATAACCCAAAAACGTGCTTCATCAAAGACGGTATATGCCAAAAATTTTGCAATACTGCTACAGTGTGCTTTCATTTTTGAGACCGCACTGTAGCACTATGCTATAATTTTTTATTAATTTCTTTCTCTCTCTCTTTTGTGTTTCCAAGTCTCTTCTCTCTCCTCTCTCACTTCTCCTTTGTCACTCTCTCTCGTGCTCTCCGTCCCTCTCTCCTTCTGGTGTGTCTCTCTCTCAGGCAATCCCTCCATAGCTCGCCAAAACATGCCGCCGCTGTTATTCTCCAAACCCACATGCTTTCTCCCTGTCATCATCATCGCCGTTATCTCCATCCCCACTGTCCGATCCGATTACCCTCCGATCTCTGCGCTATCTCCATACCCTCATACCACCGCCGATCTCATGCTCTCCATCCACTCCTTTCCTTTTCACTGTCTCTCTTGTGCTTTCCGTCAACTCCTTCTTACTATTTCTTTCATTTTCTCTCCGCCTCTCTGTTTCCCTTTCTCTCTGCATCTCGAGTTCGTGGGTCTTGGGTGTGGTCGAGATGTGATGCTGGGTGTGGTTGGGTTGCGGTGGTTTTTCGTGGATTGTGGGTCTCTACGGTGGTTTGTGGTGGGTCTTTGCGGTGGTTCGGTGAGTGGGTTTTGCAATTTGATATCGGTGAGTTTTAATTTCAGTGGTTTTGATTGATTTTGGTGGGTTCTTGATTTCGGTGGCTGGGTTTGTGGGTTGATCGGAGTGGTTTTGGGTGCTAGGTGTGGGTTGATCGGGGTGTTTTTGGGTCTTTGTTATGATGTTGTGATTCTTTGATTTGGATGATTCTTTGATTTTGTGGCTTTGGATGTGGAGGTTCTTTTTTCTTTTTCTTTTTTTTTTTCTTTTTTTGGCTGTTGTTTGTGGTTGCGGCGATGGTGGGTGGATGTGGTGGTTGTGATATGGGTGGGTGGATATAGTGGCTGGCGGCACTGGGTTGTGAAAGAGAGACACAGAGGAGAGAGAAACAGAAAGAGAGAGGATGAATAAAAAAGAATAAAAAATGATAAAGAAAGAATATTGAAATGAATTGTTAAAAAAATTAGAAGTTTTGATGTAAGGAAGATTGTAAAGTGGTGTGTTATATGTTATAAATTTGGGTTTTGAAATGATAAATGCTAAATTTTTTAGAATTGTTGATGGGAATGCTCTTAGAGAGATGCTGCACCTGCCAAGGTCCTGTTGAGATACATAAACATATATAGAACTCCTTTGTGTCCAAGAAAATGTAACTGATAGGCCTACCATATATGATGTGGTCTTGAATCTTGATGTTCAACATGAATCTTGCATGTTTAATCTAAGAGAATACCGCAAATTTGTTCTGTAATAAATGACGTGATAATCTCCATTTTAATTTGGAAGTTCAATGACAATTTAGAAATTTGTGATCACACCTCAATCATCTTCTCTTTTATCTAAGTTTTTTTTAAATAAACAATAATATGTCATAAACTCCACGACTTATACCCTTTCTTTTTAGAGATAAGTTTGTTTAGGGATGGAAGCAAGAATTTGCCTTGGCAACCAAACATGAAGGGGGAAAAAAAAAGGGAACAAGAAGAAGATAATTCATAAATAAGAAACTCTCTAAAATTCAAAAATAAATTAATACATGAAAAACAAAACTAAAATCTATTCAAAACTAATATCTAACAATATAAACAAAATAAAAGACAAATAATTTTCTCCTCAAACAGTCAATTCAACCATTTATGATATATTAAAACATAAAAATAATCTATCATGAATTATGAATTGAATTTCGCAAAAATTTACATTTTATGTACAAAATCAAAAAGTCTGTTCATATCATCGTCCATTTTGTTATGAAACCAACTTCTCATAATTGAAAATATTAACAACTAGTCTATAAACAAATTAATAGACTATTGAATTTCAAATCCTTATTAGTCATTGGTACACAATTCCAAAATATTTAACAATTTCTTAAGGTCAAAATGTCGAACTACATCATGCTAATAAAACTTGTTCATCAACAAACAAATATTATAACTTCTACAAAGATTCACATACCTCTCAAACATCTAGAGATGAGATAAATATCGGAAACTCATTTATGCGTTTGCTAAACAAGAAGTCCACGGGGTCAGTTGCTCGGTTGGACAACTTTGGGCTTGATAAAGCATGTAGAGGTTACCTGAAAATTGCTGTCTTGGGTCAATCAAGCAGAGTTGGGCTTTGGGCTTGTGTGATGTGCCGAATCATTTTGGGCCTACAAATTTTTTTCTCCCAAAAATGAAAGATTAACGCATACAACCTGATGAGAAATTCCACATCTTATTTAATGGCCGTTTTGATGTGTGTGGGGTTGTAACTCTCTGCCTGTGGCCATATTTAAGCTACAAAATTGAAGATGATTAATATTAGATAATGTAATTTTTTTCTTTTGTTTTTTAAATTTTATTCCTACTGAATTAGGAGTCCACATTAGTGAAATATATGATGCAATGCGCCATTGTTTGTTTTTTATTTTTTAGTTTTAAATATAGATTAATTATCAACAAGCTGACATGATAATAAACTAATTATTCAATTGCTGATGTGGTTTATTGTAAAGTAGGGTGCACATTACAGCAAAAGAGGTAGTAGCTTTTTTTTTTTTTCCTTGAGAAATAAAAGAGGTAGTAACTGTCGACATCGTAACTTATAAATCGAGTGAGTTTTTAATTCGAACTGCAAATGTTAGAAAAATAGAAAGTGCAGTTTGAAATATAAAGTCATTGATGAATATCGTCCGGGTTACTCTTTAAGTCTGAACATCATCACCATTCACAACGACACCCGACTATAATTTACAACCCATTTAAGTCATCCAACTCCAAGTCTTTTGTTTCTAAAATTGAGATGAAACTTGAAAGGGCTAATAGACTTGGCCTATTATGTAAAATTTGTAAATCTAAGTCCTTGTTCACGCAATACTCCTGCTTTGCAGCTGCTAAGCGATAACATTTTTGTTCTCTCCGGGAAGCAGCGGTAAACTACTTTTATAGTTGCTCAGCTTTTGGGTGTAATAAGTAATAAATCCTTCCTATCATCTTAAATGCACACATCCTAAATTTAAAAGACAGATTTATAGAAATTTTCCATACATACCTTTACACTGATAGATGTAACTGCTATCTAATTCACTGAAAAAGGAGAAATTTAACACACATGATGCAAGCATGGCAGACAATATAGTGCTTAATCATTTTTGTATACACATTGAAACCAAACTTCAAATCCTCCAGAAATACTAACATAAGTGGTGTAGCCGAAATTAGTTTAACAAAATAAACTCCTTTAAAGTTATAACTACAATCTATTTTGACAGAATAAACTAATGCAAATACTAAGAAACTACACAACAACAAGAAACTTCGTTTTGAGTTAAAGTTTATCACTTTTGTACAGCTCATCAGCATCCATGATTGCACAAGGTCCTGCAAGAATTTAAAAACTGTAAGTGCATACTTTTTGTGATTTAATACCATAAGACGATGAAAATATACTAATTAACAATGCAGAAAAAAACCTACACGGAGATTTGTGGGTTTTCAAAATGTACAAATTAAGAAATACTCCAAGCCAGCAATTATATAATATGAAGATATTTTGCTACTTAACACAAGAAAATTGTAAAGAGAAGACAGCGTGCTCCCAAAGAAAATCAGATAATAGAAATATCAAACAACCAAAACAAACATTTCAAAGTAAAGCCAAAGCCAAAGCCAACTAGACCACTGCATCACACATGTTTGAGTCAAGGTTTGTATCATCCCTCGACACGCTCTCATAAATACATCCCTGGTTGTTTGCTCAACAATAATTGATCACCCATATACTCATTTCTTTTATAACACCAAAGTCCTCATTCTCAAATTGTTTACGAATAATATTTAACCCTCCTCTAAAAACATAACTTTGACCTAAAGAACAAACTTAGAACATTAACTGGTTTTTTCAACCCAAAAAAAAAAAAAAAAAAAAACTGAACATTAACTTGGTATGAGATGAAAATAAATTTCAGCAAATACATATCACAAAAAAAAAAGGTGCTAGCTTAACTTTTGGTAAATTTTATTGGGATTGAATCCACCAACCACCATCACCAGGTTGGTGCGGATGAGAGGGATGTCTAAAGAAAAAATGCTTCACATGACTACAGCCTATTGCTGCCTCCAAACCAGGAAAAGTTTCAAAGTAGAGGCACATCCACATAAATGGAGGAACAGTGAAACAAACTAGATGCAAAATTTAGCATACTCCATAGTCCATAAAAGGAAAAATATATCCAAAAACCAAAAGTTGAACCACTATCTCTTGCAAAGCAACAATCATATATCATCACAGATATCATTGATATAGTCAGAAATCACTCTTATGAACCAAGAATTTATTTGTCGATCAACATGTTTTCAACAACCAAAAAATAAAAAGGCTAGAAAGATGCTAACAACCTAAGAACTTCCAGAGTTATAGAAACTTTAGTAACCAAATGTTGTTAAGTTAAAGACAATACACACACAGCGCATTGGTGAGCATCTTCATCCAATGCAAGCATGAAGCATGGCAGACACAGTTAAGCACTTAATTGTTTCTGTAAACACACTGAAACCAAACTGCAAATCATCCAGAAATACTAAGAATGGTGTAGGAGTATAACATAGTTCATTGAGTATACATTTAATGTTATAACAACTACAATCCAATTTGCCAATAAACTCATGCCAATATTACGAAATAAATACCATCAAAAAGCTTTGTTGAATCTTTACTTTAGCTGAGTTAAAACCAATTTCTTATCTATAGCTCATTACCAACCCCGATTGTTTGTGATTATATAGCAGAATTAGATTTATTTTTTAGTAAGTAATTGAACCATTTCAAGATTTTTGCTAAAATAAAAAGGAGATAAAATAACACAAATCAGTGTAGTATCATATGGAAAAAAAGCCTACTCCGATATTTGAAGGTTTTCTGGATACATATTAAGAGACACTCCAAACCTATACCACAAGAACATGTGTATCACGGGGGATTGGGGGCCAGGGTAAATGATCTAAGCAGGTTCCAATGCCAGCAATTATTTAATAATAAAAAATCTTGCAAAATAACAAAGGACGATCATAAAGAGAAGACATAAGTTGCAAAGAAACTAAGAGAGTAGATATATACAAAATTCTAAGTAAAAGAAACTACGCAAATACAATATATGTCATCAACTGTATAAGATGAAATTACTTTCACCATTATAAATCATTGAAAATTTTCCAACTTAGATTCATGGCAGATTTTTTTTTTTTTTTTTTGGGGAGTTGTATTAGGATTATGGATTGAGTTTCACTGTCACCAGGTTGGTGTGGGATGAGAAGAATGACTAAAAGGAAAGGCTTCTAATGCATATAGCCTGTTGCTGCCTCCAAATTAGGAAAAGTTATATTGCAGAGAAACAACCACCCAAACAGGCGAAATATGAAACATTATGAAGTAGGGAAACAACCACCTATTTTTTTTTTTTGGGGGGGGGGGGGGGGGTGGGGTTGTGGGAGTAAAAGAAACTAGATCTCATAACAAGAAAAATATATGCAAAAATCAAAATCTTTGCAATGATTTTTGGCCAAGTCAAAATCACAAATTATCATAGATCTCATTGCTTTCTTTTGATTATTGACACCAATCTCACTGCTACATTAAGAAATCACTCTTATGAACCAAGGATTGATTTGTCCACCAACACATTTTCAATTACAGAAAAATGACTGGCTATAAAGATCCTAACACTATGAGCTTCTACAATTTTTCTTTCCAAATAAGGGAATATATTCATCAGTGAGATACAACAGGGGAAAAACCAATTACTACGAGTGCTTATACACATTTATAGCAAGAGCAGTAACCAAATCTTGTAAGTTTCCAATGTCAAACCCCAAATTCTTGTATAAGGGTCTACTCTGTTTGGCTTTTACTTCTAGTTTGTACAATTGTGTAATATAAAAATACGAACTCATTCACAAAAGATTAAAAGAGGGAAAAAGAAGAAAAATGGAATTAAATGGAGTCAACAAAACAATACATCTAAGCATAACTATTTTATTTGGACAAAAATATTCAATTTGTGCCGAGGAACAAAAGATAACAAAAATAGTTCAAAACGAGGTTTATAAACAAGTCATTTTCATTTCTTAACCACCCAAACCAAGCAATAATTATTGAAGCACTGCTTTGTCCATGAACATGGCTCTATGGGAATCTTTCAGTAAGAAGAAAGGCATACGAGGCAATTAAAAATTTCAAATGTAAGGGCAACATCATTAGCATACTAAGATCACAACTGACAGAGTCAGGAAAAAAAAAAAAATAATCCAAGGAGAGCACAAAGAACATTTAACGCAAGTGTGAAAACATGAAGTTAAGAGAGGTCACCATAACATTATCAAGAAAGAAAAAGTAGAGTAGATCTATCTATATAATGTAAATTATAAGTGGCAGGAAACATGATATTCAGTGTCCATTCATTTTCAACCAATTAATAAATAAACGTGCTAAAAGTTGATAATCAACACAAACAACTTTTTTTTTCCATAGTTGAGTATACATGCTATTGACAGCAAGCACGACCTTCATAAGCTATCTATCCTAAATATAAATCCACTCAATTAAGGTAATCAATCAGCGATAACGTTATAGCATTTAATTCATATCTAACTCATAATGAATGCCAAATATATATGAAGATCAAAACAGAAAATCAAAAAAATAAGACTGAAAATAAAATGCACCTTGCCTGTTGTTGTTCCTATTACTTTCCCTTAGTAAGTAACTGCAAGGTCGGGTTTGTCTAGCAAAACTAGACTCTCAATGTAAGGATCAACAAAACTATACTTAGATCCAGTAATCCCAAGATATTTAACCTCTTGGGTCTCAAGGTTCCGCGAGACGAGCCGTTTTTTATATGTTTCCAATATAGCTTCACCACTCTTTCTAAAAGCTTTTAGGCTAGGTATTTTCACTCTGTAAAAACCTGAATGTGGCCTTGGTATGTCCTGTGGGGGCGCTTGAGCATCCAAACTTATAATTTTGGTCCATGATGATGCATCCGCATAGTTTTTCAACACCCATATATCGAGAGTGTCAACAGAATACCCAGGTTCGATCACGGCAATGGAATCCCCATATGCCAAAATAGATACCCACTTCCAATAGAACATATCGGAATGCTTAGGCAGTGGTATCTCACGGAAGACCTCATCCTCCAAATCGAACACCAAAACAAAGTGGAGAAATCTGATTTCTGGAGTTGTCCTGTAACAAACCAAATGCAAAGCCCCATTGACAAAAGCCTGTAGGCGTAGGTAGACCAACATTGTATCACGAACAGCACATTTGGGAGATTGAGCAGTAACCACTCTCCATTTCCCAGTGGCAAGTGAGTAGACCTCAACCTTGGGTGTAGATTTACCCTCTTCGAAGTCGCCATCCTCAGGAGTGACAAACCTCACGACCTTATAGTCATTGGTTTTGGAATCGAACCCAAACCCAACAGCCGCGGTGTAGGGACCGGTAGTCATGAAGGAGAAATTGGGGGTAGGAAGTCGCACGTATTTTTTAACACAAGGGTTCCAGAGAATGAAATTATAAGCGTAAGTGTATAAATCATCAGATAGGCAAATCAAGCCATTACAAGTACCAACCACGCGGAATACTCCAGTAGCGCTTTCGCCGTAAAAAGGGAAGTCGTCAAAGCTGGTGTATTGGTCGAAATTGGTGTTGTCGTCCCAATGTAAAGCATAGACTTCTTTTTCGTCTCCGATTCGGTTCCGTTTTTTGATTGCTTTGGCGAGAGGCTTAGGGCAGAGCCTGAAGAGAAGGAGGTTGTTGGAGAAGTAGTGGAGATGGTTGGAAATGAAGGTGGGGTTTTGGATGAGGGATTTCCATGTTTTGCAAACGGAGGTGAACTTGATGATGGATTTGATAGGTAGGCGTATGAGAATATGGGGTAGGAGTTCAGAAGGAAGAGAAGCCCACATTGCTTCTTCGATTAAGGATTTCGAAACTTCAGGTAAGTTGTCTGACATTGCTACTTCCTACAAATAGAGAGAGAGAGAGAGAGAGAGACTCACTTTGAGACTGCAACAGGAGAGGAGAGCGAGTCGACCAGGTGGGTTGGATTTGATGTTAAACCCGAGGGCAGCGCAGCTTGCGAATGTGAGAGACTGTCAGAAAGAAAACCGAAAAAGAGTAAAGGTATGGGAATTTTATTTCCATTTAACAATAAATATAAAAAAATTTAGATAGTTGTCACGTTTCAAAACAATGTTGAAAAGTAGCGTATCGAGTGTCTAAAACTCGAGTTTTTAAGTCTCGCTTTGTAAGCGGATTGCTCTGAGGTGGAAAAAAATTCAAGTAAAAATCGAGTTTTAAAGACTCGAGTTCCGAAAAAACGCCGCTATAGGCACTTAAAAACGTCACTATAGGGCTTAAAATGGAGTTATAAAAAAATTTAGCAGAAAAACGCCGCTATAGGGCTTTAAAACGTCACTATAGGACTTAAAAACGCCACTATAGGGCTCCCTAAACCTGGTATTGAACACTTATGAAAATTTTTTGCAGGAAAACGCCGCTATAAGGCTTTAAAACGTCACTATAGGACTTAAAAACGCCACTATAGGGGCAATAAAACTAAATTTTTTTTTGCATGGAACTCGAGTTTCTAAAACTCGAGATCTATGAATATGGATCTCGAGTTTCTAAAACTCGAGATATCTAGTTTCCCTTATAGTTTCAAACGTTGCCTAACTAACTATATACAAAGCCTTTGCACAGTTATTCTGCACATTCTCCCAAAGGTATGGATAGTCGTTTAAAGAAAAGAAAATCATCGCATATTAAATTTTGAGTTCAAAGTCAAAACTACGTCGTATCCTTATATTAATATATATATATAGAAGTATCTAATATCCAGAGAATATAGAATATTGATTTTTTTTTTTCCCGAGAAGATATAGAATATAGGAATTGATTATCAAAAAAATAGAATATAGAAATTAAATATGTGCTATCCATTCTCAAAAAAAAAAAAAAAAAAAGTGCTATTAAATCGTTGTCTTATTGTGGATTTCAGTTAGCTCAATTGGTAAAACTTTTTATAATTGTATAAGAGATTTAAAGTTCAACTTCTGTCCACACCAAAAATTAATTAGTGTTCTTGGTATGATATAGAATGGCATTTACCAAAAAAGAAAAAAAGAAAAAGAAAAGAGAGAATATGAAATGGTAAAGTGTTATGATTTTCTAATTTAACTTGATTTCATTTATTGAGGAACTTGATTTCATAGAGTGGCAACTTCTTATCAAGATTGGCAGTAAAAAGAGATAAAACAAGATTTTTAAGGGATGCAATAGCAATAGTGATGGTACTCATGTCACGGCAGCCACAAAAATGCATATTCACCACACATGGGTTCATCTAGATTTTTGTAACACAACCCTATAACTCTATGCTTTGTATTCTACGTTGTTCTTAATGTTAATGGAAGTATGTTGTTCTTAAAGTTAATGGAAGTATCGAAAAATTTGATTTCATTTTTTTTTTTTTTTTTATAATTGTTTTTTTGATCTGGTGGGAAAACTAAATTAAATTTAATTATAAAAAATATTTAACAAGATAAAATCCAAGTACAGCTCTTTGTGTGTGTCTTGATTAAATTCAAAGTTTAATTGAATATTTTACTTGAAATTGCTTTACTATTTTGGTGAAGTCAGAGTTTCCTATTGTTTTCCAAAATCTTTAAAAGAAGTTATTTTAATGTCTAGGATGCCTGCACGCAAGTAATGGCAGATTCAAGGGCTATCAACATACATAAGTCGATGGGGAAAAGAAAAAAATTATCAAACCTAATCAATCATTTCCCTTTGTTAAATAGAAATTTCAACTGAAAGCCTTCCAACCCTTCATCCAAGCATGATGGGAACACTATTAATTACTCCAAGCATGAACATTAACTTAATCAATCATTTCATTTTGTTTTTTTTTTTTTTTCCTTTAATTTTTATTGTGTACCTTTGATTCCTAACTACAAAATTGGCCAAATTAGAAATCCCACAGTATGTTTGATGAAATTTCTTATAAAAATACATTTCTTCGAATCCAATTGTAGCTTCACATTTTCTCCCTATTACAGATTGCATTTGTAACCTTCTGATTATAATAATAAGAAGAAAAACTTATGGGGCATTTGATTTTTGTGCAGTGGCTATATGTGCAACTGAGGGAACATTTTCTGTGAAATCTAATATCTTGGGTGTGCTTATATTAAAGATAGTAGTGAGTGGCATAAGAAATAGAGGGTTCTCTCACCCAAATCACCATCATAACCTTCTGGGACATGTAAGTGGAAAATACACTCTCTCCTTATGGGTGATTTGGCAGCATCTGGATTGTAAATTGTAATTATTCTAGGCATGGTTGCTGTGGTAGGACTAGGCCTTTGGAAATGTTGGATACATGTTTGGAGGATTCATGTTCAAGATTTTAAGTACCAAGATCTATTCAAGTTGGTTTATTATGTGTCCAAAAGTTTCCTGAAGGCAGACCAACAAGTCAACGATATAATGTGTGATATCTATGTTGGTGAATCACAGAAAATTTCTTCATAAATAGCATAGTTTCTTCATAGAGAGAATCTCCAACAATGCAGATGCAACTTTAAGGAACGAAGTATCACAGAAAATTTAGTGACTATAACTATGCCAAAAGATAGATAGATCAAGTTGTAAGTGAAATCTTCAATTTTGGTTTAATGGGTGTGTAATTCAAGATGAGTTAAAAGAGAATGGGCCTAGGTTGGAATTTGGAAGGGTCTAAAGAAACGTCCCTATGGAAGAATTGGGCTCAAGTAGTCCAAGGAAAATTTGAATCCAAGGAATGAGATGAGTTAGGAATCATGTTGAGGATGACTACTGATGAAAGAAATAGTAACTAGTCCAAGAAAAGGTTGGAAGAAGCTTCCCGACGAAGCCATCGTCTCTTCCACATTAAATGTACAATACCAACCAAGCATGTCGCATAAATAGCTGAATGACCCCTCTAAACAATGTCCCGACAGTTTGTTACCTATTCAACATAACCCCAAAAGAAGGGGAGAAGGAAGATGGGACAAGTATCTTGCTTGAAGGATTATCCACTCTAAAGGTGGATGGCTGAGATGGATGCACTAAGACTATAAATAGGAAAATATCCTCCTTATACATGGATCAAATTTTTTTTTTTTAGAAAGAGAAAGATAGAAAGAAAATCTAGACCTTTGTAATATCCAAGAGAGACGTATCTTGTATTCCTTTCCTAACAAAAACTCTCCTTGGACGTTTCGAGGAAAGCATAATAAACCACGAAATATTTGTTCCTTATAAGTTTGGTCCAAGTTTTTTTTTTTTTTTTTTTTTTTTTTTTTTCATTCATTCTCTTGATCAGGGCCCTATTCTTACTTAACTATTGTCTTAGATAAAGGCCCAACCCAAACTAGGGTCCTCGGTTTTTTATCCCAAACAAGGTGCATTTAGGATTTGCTTCCCTGGCCTTTTTTTGTGTCTTCTTGAAGTAATTTTCTTGTCTTTGGAGGACAGAGTTGCTAGTTGATTGGGTATGTAAAAATAATGAGCTTTTTTTCAAAGAAAAGAAAAGAAAAGAAAAAAAAAAAAAAAAAAAACTAATGAGCTTTTCTGTATGATTTTTATTAGCATATATAAATCCACCATCACATAGCTAGTATAAACCATGTAGACTTCTCCGGCATATTAGTTGTGAATTTAACATGTAAGGTATAAAACATGGATTTTATTGTATTCATGTTTGGCGATGATGAAGTTGTGCTTCTTTGGTTATCCCTTGACATATGTAGTTATGGTGGTGCCTTCCCAGCGACCTTAGGCCCATTGGGCCTGAACCCCTCAATTAATTAGTATTCTATTCTGGGTTTAGCCCACAATGAGAGGTCCTATAAGAAGTTTGGCTAATAGTTGATGGTTTAAGAAAGTGGTGCAGTGTTTTTTTGCTGGAAATGTGACCATCTGAGATGAATATCAGACTACTGAGGTCTCCCTTTTGGTGTTCGAGCTAGATCACCTTACCCAAGTATTGTGCTCTAATCTCTCACTTTCTCTCATGTTTCTTTCTCCAAAGTTCTATTCCAACCGCTTTTTCTTTGCCCCTCCCTTTGTTTTTATACCCTTGCCTTAGTGGACTTGTCATGATTAGAGAATATCCTACATATACATGGGTCTCTCCACTCATGGAGTTTAGGTGTCTTCATTACTATTTCAACGTGTCTAATAGTGTATTAGGGATAGGACCCACAACCCTACTGTTGAAATGATTTTCTAATAGTTTGTGCCTGACGCTGAATCTTGTGTTCAGCAAGTGGATTCTCTTAAGGCACTACTTTATGTCCTCGGCTGCAATAGACATTTGTTGGAGTGTTCTGCCAAGGTAGGGTCGTTCTCTTAAAATATCTCAATATTCACCTAGTCAGAGTGGATCAATCAAGGCCGATCTAACATTAGATGGGCATGAATTGGTCTGGGAATGGGCCGGCCTTTTTGCCAACAGTAGTGATTATCTATATAGTTTGTTCAAATAGAGTAAAAAAACAAAAAAATTTCAAAAATTGTCTTACGAACCATGTACAAAGCTTCATTTTGATCTTTTATCAGATATCCTAGATTTTGATTACTGATAGCTGAATCTAGATTTTTATGTCCTCAGCTGCAATAGACATTTGTTAGAGTGTTTTGTCGAGGTAGGGTCCCTCTCTAAAAATATATCAATATTCACCTAGTCAGAGTGGATCAATCTCGGGCCAATCTAACCTTAGATGGGCATGAATTGGTCTGGGAATGGGCCAGCCTTTTTCACCACCTACAGTAGTGATTATCTATATGGTTCGCTCAAATAGAGTAAAAAAAACAAAAAAATTTCAAAAATTTTGTCATACGAACCATGTACAAAGCTTCATTTCGATCTTTTATCAGATATCCTAGATTTTGATTACTGGTAGTTGAATCTAAATTATGGTAATGTATCTATGTACATTTATCATTTATAATTTTAATTTCATTTCAATTTGATGGAATTTAATGATGTACTTTGAGATAGCAAGGGTCTTAGCAATCAGCATGCTGGCAGAGCAGAATATTGGTAAATGAATGTAGTACAGGCTCGTCCAAAGCTAATATTTTACATATGAAAAACAAAAGGAAAAAAAAAAAGGACAAATTGTGTTCACTTTTCACGAGAGATCACCTTGTTTGGGTGTCATGAGTATTTCTCTCAATGTTTTCAGTTTAATCCAATATACTAGTCCCAGATCTATGTGATGTGTGAGAATATATAGTTATTTTATAGTTGTGATATAATGTATAATTTGCTCTCCTATATTTGTTGAAGATATTTTGCTCTCCCTAAAAATTAAAAAATTTCTAAAACTATTTTCCATCCCTCTATCTCTACAAATACGTAATGCTATTATTTTTGGTTTTATAGTGCGTTATGTTTTCCTAATTTTTTTTCTTTAAAAACTGAACTTTTTAAGTTTCAAATATATATTTCAAATTTCTCATTCTCCTAAAGGATATTATCATGATAATCAAAACTTATCACAAAAATACACTTGATATTACTCAAATAACCAATAGACATATTCAAATACATAGCCAAGATTGTGTTTTAATATAAATTCAAATTCTCATTTTCAAAATGACTAAATATTAATTCAAAAAAAATTAAATAAAAAATATAAGAGGGAGAGAGATGACTTGTGATAGGGAACTCAATTCAATTCAATTGGTCTTCTTCATATTTTATCAAAATTCAATTTCTTCAGATAGCCAAGCATACATCTTCTTGGCATTTCTCACATCCAATTGGTCTTCGTGGATTTTGAGGCTTTGTCCAAACTTGAATAATCTTTCACCCTGACATTTTTTTGGTTGTCTATTGCTATCTTATCTAGTTTTTTACATGTCCTTTGATTTGATTTTATTTCCATTGAATCAAATTCTGTAGTTTTGCAAAGTCTTCTAGCAAAGGCATCTCATAATAATATCTAAATTTGTTACAATACAAAACCAAAAAAAGAGTAGCATATCTTGTACTAAGTTATGCATCTACATTCATGTCACAACTAATATGCACATACAACAAAACTGATCATACACAAAGAGAATACTTTATTCATAATGGTGAATACATCACACAAATGCACATAAGAGGTATCCATTAGTGGGGGGGGGGGGGGGGGGGGGGAAACTCATCCATCTACAATTTATTGGAAAACTGAATATACATTTCTATCTAAGACACAACTTTCTAAACATTGGTTAACGACCACACAAACTATAGTAGTCAAAACTCACTACAATTCTTTTACTATATTCTTCACCATGGCTTTCAGATTTTTTTGGATGGTTTATGGGAACCAATGTTGTTGACACTTGAGATCTTCAATGGCACATCACCAACAAAATTAATCGGAAAATCCTGAAGAAAAAAAAAAAAAAAACTCACTTTAGAGGGACTTCGCAAAAGTGTATATATATAATCAGTAGTTTTTTTTTTTTTTTTTGGAATTCCAATAGGGTGGCAATTGAACGGTTTTCATAGCTACTTGATTAGATAGAAGCAAAGTCATAGAGTTCAATGGAGTTTGAATTATTATCAGATTTGAGTTTGATGGAATAATAAATGGAAAGTTGAAAAAGTTAAGAAATGTTAATTGAGAGAGAGAGAGAGAGAGAGAGAGATGGTGGTTGAATAGAAAATGGCAATAGATTTGGCTTGATAAAGTAATAAAGGGGAAGTTGAAAAATGGTAACATTAATTGAGAGAGAGAGAGAGGGAGATGAATTATTGATGTTCACGAATTAGGTTTGATGGAGTACATATATATATATATATATATATTATGTGATGGAATGATAATTGGGAATATATTAATTTACAAAACGAAGGAAAAGAAAAAGAAAAAGAAAAAAAAAACATTGTTGGTCAGTAAGTTTACCTAATATTATATAGCTCGGTTTACATTGATTGTACATTCCAACACAAAGAGCTACATTTTAGATGTCATGTTTTACTTCCCATATATCAATATATTTTTGTCATGATCATGGTTGAATGATCACAATAGAAATATTGTAACAAAGCCACTCATAGTTCCAATAATAAAAAGCCTTCCATCAAAATTTAAGCTCTCAAGGTTTTGCATTAAGTTGGATGCTCCAATATGGTCCAAAATAACATAAACTCCAGCCATTGAACATTTAGTTAGTTGTTCTTATATATCACCTAATAAATCATTGGAAAAAGAATAATGAAAAACATCAATATCTATAAAATTTTAGGTGTAAATGCACTTTTAGTCCCTACATTTTGACTTTTTTCTATTTTGGTCCATACATTTTAATTTTACCACTTTTAGTCCCTAAACCAATTAACGCGTGTTATTTTCGTCATTTTTGTCAGTCAACCGACGGAAATAGCTGAGGTGGCTGCCAGAGGAATTAAAATATTATAAAAATGCCACATCACCCATGACATAACAACATATAAATTTAAAAAATTAATTTATTAATTTTAACTAAATAATAAAATTAAAAACAGAATTAAAAACTAAAATTCACATGAATTAAGATTGTTCTTCATGTTCTTCATTTTACAACTTGTTCTTCATATTCTTCCCAAATCAAACCCAACAACTAAGAACTCAAACCCATCACAAGAACACAAACCTAACAACCTAAGAACTCAAACCCAGATCACTAAGATATAAATGAAAACAAGAAGAAAAAACCCAAATTCAACACCTCAGAGATCATCAAACCCAGCAAACCTCCCAAAAGTCCCAACAACTATTCTTCATCTCCATCGCTCCTTTCTCGTAAGTTCTGGACATCACACGCATCCCATTACGTCATTGGGTCGGTTTCGTCTCCTAAATAAATTACTTCTACAACCATTAGTCTCTCATCCAAATATCTCTTGAAATCTCAAAATTTTGCGAATCTCTCTTGCAAATCTCTCTCTCAAAAAGATGCAGATCTTCGTGAAAACTCTGATCGGCAAGACCATCACCTTGGAGGTGGAGAGCTCCGACACAATCGACAACGTGAAGGTCAAGATCCAAGACAAGGAAGGCAAGTCGCCAGATCAATAGCGATTGATCTTTGCCGAAAAGCAGTTGGAAGACGGTTGTACTCTCGTCGACTACAATATTCAGAAAAAGTCCACTCTTTACCTCATTCTGCGACTCCGCAGAGGCATGCAGATCTTCGTCAAAACCCTGACCAGGAAGACGATCACATTGGAGGTGGAGAGCTCCAACACCATCGATAACATGAAGGCCAAGATTCAGGATAAGGAAGGCATTCCACCGGACCAGCAGAGGCTCATCTTTGCCGGGAAACAATTGGAGGACGATCATACCCTCGCCGATTACAACATTCAGCAAGAGTCAATGCTCCATCTTGTGCTTAGGCTTCGTGGAGGTATGCAAATCTTTGTCAAAACCCTAACTGGAAATTCACTAGGACATGAAGAATTCAATGATCTTGACTTGTGGTAGATCTGATGGTGCTGGGTTTGATGATCTCTGAGGTATTGAATTTGGGTTTTTTCTTCTTGTTTTCATTTATGTCCTAGTGATCTGGGTTTCTTGGGTTGCTGGGTTTGTGTTCTTGTGATAGGTTTGAGTTCTTAGTTGTTGGGTTTGATTTGGGAAGAATATGAAGAACAAGTTGTAAAATGAAGAACAATATGAAGAACATGAAGAACAATCTTAATTCATGTGAATTTTAGTTTTTAATTCTGTTTTTATTTTTTATTATTTAGTTAAAATTAATAAATTAATTTTTTAAATTTATATGCTAATGTGTCATGGGTGATGTGGCATTTTTATAATATTTTAATTCTTCCGGCAGCCACCTTAGCTATTTCCATCGGTTGACTGACGGAAAAGACAAAAATAACACGTGTTAATTGGTTTAGGGACTAAAAGTGGTAAAATTAAAATGTAGGGACCAAAATAAAAAAAAAGTCAAAATGTAGGATCTAAAAGTGCATTTACGCCAAAATTTTAAGTAGGATGCTCCAATATGATCCAAAATAATACCAACTCCTGCCATTAAACATTTAGTTAGTTGTTCTTTTGTTTATCACCAAATATTCACTACAAAAGGAATAATGAAAAACATCAATCTCTACAAACATTGAGGAAAACTAAGGTTTTAATATTAAAAAAAAAACATTTTCCACTTGTTTATTCCTTCACCCTTTTAACAAAGTCCTTTGTCTTGTATTGATGCACACATCAGCCTCAAGATCCTAGCAAATAGCTAATTTTTCTTCACTCCTTATGAATACTTGGAAACCAAACTTGTGCTTTAGAAGAAAAGTGATACTGAACCTACAATAACAAACACTTGCTCCATAGTATTTAGCTATCTAAATTGCAAATGTACCAATACTGCTTGAGCCCCCATGAACCTGAAATTTTAATATTCATCAGTTTTGCATTGGAGACACCATGTTGCAACAAACAAAAAATATAGAAATTATCATTTTAAGCTTGTATCATGCATAAATTATCAAACCATTTGTAAATTGGACAAAAAATTACACTAAATAATCATAAAGGCTCAAAAATTAACCCCAAAAAAAAATCTACTAAAAAATTGAGGGAGGGAGAGAGAGAGAGAGAGAACATTTTTTGTGAGAGGAAACTATGCATAGAATGGAAGAGAAAATGACAAATTTATAATAAAAATAGACAAAATAAAGGAAGTAAAGTGAAAGAGTAAGAGTGAAATTAATGTAGAGGGTAGTGAGGAGATGAAAAGATAAAAGAGGGAGAAAGGTTTAAGAAAATGTAAATATTAAAAAAAATGAGTGAATGAGTAATATTAAAAAAATTATAGGAAAATTGAAAATAAAAAAGATAATGATGTGGATGTTGATGTGGCTCAATTGGAGCATAACAACAATAAATACTATACTTCAGCTTTTAGATAGATAGATAGATAGATAGATATATATATATATATATATATATTTGTTTTTTTAAAAGTAATGCCATAACCATAATTCTTGCCACAACTTGCTCACATAATAAGTTATGAGTGGTAGAATAAAAGTGATGAATTCACAATTTCACAATTCACGACTTACCGCTTGAGCAAGTTGTTTTGATTATACTAGTTTTTTCAAAGATCAAGTCAATAAGGTTAGGGGTGAAAAAAAGTTAAAGTCAACATAGGTTGGCTAAAAACAATATCAAAAATATCAGCCACTTGTGGACCTTGCGGTCAATAGCGTTAGCGGAATGTTATAACATTACACTATCAATGTCAAAAGCTGCCTGCAAGTTCCAAGAGTCCACTTCTTGTCAAAAACCAATGCAGAGCTTTTCATTCATCTTCTTTCTCTCTCTAGTCTCATTAGAGTTCTCCTCTGGAGCTGATATCATAGCTTCAATGCATTTCATCATTAAGGAGGAGACCTTAGTTTCCCCCAGCCAAAGGTTCGAGTTGGGTTTCTTCTCTCTTGGTAATTCCAGGAACCTATATCTGGGGGTATGATATAAAAAATTTCCACGTACCATTGTATGGGTTGCCAACAGAGAAATTCCCCTTCCAGATTCATATGGAGCTTTGACTTTGGCTGAAAATGGAAATCTCATCATTACAGACCAAAATAATCACACTACTTGGTCCTCCAATTCTTCAGGAGCAGAAATGCCCATCGCCCAGCTTTTAGAGTCTGGAAACTTTGTGGTCAGAGAGAAGGCCAATACTAATACTGAAAGCTATATATGGCAAAGTTTCGATTTCCCATCAGACACACAGTTACCTGGCATGAAGATGGGTTGGAATTTTAAGACTGGTCTTAACCGATTCTTGACGTTTTTCCGACGTCTTGGAAAAATGCTACTGACCCTTCTAGGGGGGAATTTACTTACACATTTGACAGTCTGGGGTTGCCTCAACTTGTTTTCCGCAAGGGATCAGAGAAGAAGTTTCGCACTGGTTTGTGGAATGGACAACAATTTAGTGGTGCTGTTACGATCATAAACCCAGTTTTTAAGCCCAGTATTGTGTATAACAAGGATGAATTGTATTACATGTATGAGGCTACTGATAATTCTGTTGTTACAAGAGTTACTTTGATTGAGTCGGGTTCAGTCCAACGTCTTTTGTTGAATGAAGGGAGTGGCGAATGGGGTGTAATGTATTCTATACCGAATGATCCCTGTGATGTTTATGCACAATGTGGTGCTAATGGAATTTGTAAAATAAGCAAAAGGCCAATTTGTGAGTGTTTGAAGGGATTTGTTCCAAAACATCAGGAGTGGGAAGTGCTTAATTGGACTGGTGGTTGCATGAGAAGGCTACCACTGACTTGCCAGAAGGGAGAAGGGTTTCTGAAACTTGAAGGAGTGAAATCGCCAGACTCGGTCCAGTTTTGGTTGAACACAAGCACGAGCCTTAAAGAATGTGAGTCAGAGTGCTTAAAGAACTGCTCTTGTACGGCTTATGCTAACTCAGATATTAGAAATGGCGGCACTGGTTGTTTGATGTGGTTTGGTGATTTAATTGACATAAGAGAGTTCGATGAAAAAGGGGAACAGGCTATTTATATTAGAGAGGCAGCTTCAGAACTAGGTATGTGAAAACTCATTATCATATTACTTTTATAGTTCTTTTCAAATCTAAAGTTCATTACACCAGCCCCCAAAAACCTTAATGTGCAGTAATTTAGATCAGAAAGGTAGATCCCTTACCCTTGAATCATACATTTGAATGCTCAAAACGAAATGGCTAGAGAATTTTCTTATTTCACTTTAGGTATCCCCTGCATATGAAAAATCATCCAAACCAATAGTAAATTTACTTGTGGACTACCACGCATGCACCTGAAACGAACTAGAGAAATTGGGTTATTTTGAATTTTGAATCTCATTATTTAATATTTGATTGCCATCTATTCTAGACAAATTAGGTTATTCCAGTCTGAAGGAGAAGAAACTACTGATCATATCAATAACTTGTGGGGTGCTTGTTTTTGGTCTAGCATGCTGCTTCATAATTTGGAAGAATAGAACGAGGAAAAGAGGTACACCCTTGTGCATATATACATATTGTTGACAAAGAGGCTAGTAAATTCCTTGTCCTAACTAAAACCTTTATCAAAATTACTCTGCTGTCTTGTTCAATTTCCTTTTTGGTTATGCTTAATCAAATCTTAATCCCATACATTCTATATTTTCATTTGGCGTTTGCTACATATACTTTGGAAATTAAACACCCACTTGCAATAGTTTTAAATCATAAAATCTTCCAATCTTATAGGAAAAAGAACCAAGGAAGATTTGGACGTGCCATTGTTTGATTTTGTTACCATTGTGAGGTCAACAAATAACTTCTCTGGCACAAATAAGATAGGAGAGGGCGGTTTTGGTCCTGTTTACAAGGTAATATAATCTTGGCGCTATTGTTCTTTTTTTTTAGCTCCGCTTGGGAGGAGGGAATGGAATGGAATAAAAAAAATAATTTTAGAATATTATTCCCTTCTCTTGTTTGGGAGTTCTAATGGAGGGAATAGAAAGTCCATTCCCTTATTTGGGAGTTTAAGTGGGAGGGAATAGAATGGGTAGGAGGGAACACTCATTTCTCTCTATTCCCTTAAAACCTCAAATTTTCATTCCCCCCAAAATTGGAAGGAATGGGAGGGAATAGAATTAGATTTAATGATTTTTTACTAAAACTCCCAAAATATTCCTATATATTCAACCTTTTATTTTAAAATAGAAGTCTAATAGTAATATTGTCATAAAATAATTTCATTCCATTCCCTCCATGTTGCTCCCAAACAAGATTACTTACATTCCATTCATTTTCATTCCTTTCCATTCCTTTATTTTAAAACATCCAAACAAGGTTACTTAATTCCATTCTTTTCCATTCCTTTCCCTTACTTAAATACATTCCATTCCATTCCTTTATTCCTTTCCCTTACTTAAATACATTCCATTCCATTCATTTCCCTTACTTAATTACATTCCATTCCATTCCATTCCTTTCCATTCCCTTATGATCATCTCATTCCATTCCATTTCATTCCTTTATGAACTCCCAAGCGGAGCATTAGTGAGATACCTAGATCTAACTCTCTCTCTCTTTCTCTCTTGAAAATATTTCCATTTCATCAAAACTTGAAGGGTGAGCTATTATTAGGACAAGAAATAGCAGTGAAGAGGCTCTCAAATAGTTCCAGCCAAGGTCTTGAAGAGTTTATGAATGAAGTTATTATGATCTCCAAACTTCAACATCGGAATCTAGTTAAGCTCCTGGGCTGTTGCATTGAAGGAGAAGAAAGGATGCTAATCTATGAGTATATTCCCAACAAAAGTTTGGACTATTTTATTTTTGGTCTGACTCTAACTCGGATTTTTCCGTTGTAACACACTAAATACAAAATAGAAGCCCTTGTTTTATTTCTATAACAAGTAACCCTAATTGTTTTGGTGGTAAAATGAATGGCAGATCAGAATGGGAGAGCATCATTGGATTGGCAGAAGCGCTTTCAAATTGTCATGGGAATTGCAAGGGGACTACTTTATCTCCATCAAGACTCCAGATTAAGAATTATTCATAGGGATCTCAAAACTAGCAATATTTTACTTGATCATGAATTGAACTCCAAAATTTCAGACTTTGGTATAGTAAGAATTTTCGGAGGGAATCAAATGGAAGCAAAAACAAAGCGAGTAATTGGGACATAGTAAGTTCTATAAACAATTGCCTATAAAATGTTTCTTCATTTTCAAGTAATGAGTTTTGAATATTTTGCACAGTGGATACATGTCTTCAGAGTATGCAATTGACGAAAAATTTTCAATCAAATCAGACATTTTTAGTCTTGGCGTACTAATGTTAGAGATACTCAGTGGCAAAAAGAACAGGGGGTTTTCCCATTCAGATCATGACCATAATCTTTTGGGGCATGTAGGTACATCTAATTAGAAATCACACTGTTCTTTCTCTTGCTTAGATTATGCATCTTTAGCTTTTATGATTCACACTTAGCCCATGCAAATTGTAATTCTTTAGGCTTGGCTTCTGTGGAATGAAAACAAAGCTTTGGAGCTAATGGATCCATGTTTGAAGGAATCGTATGTCAAATCTCAAGTGCTAGGATGCATTCAAGTGGGTCTACTATGTGTTCAGAAACTTCCAGAAGATAGACCAGCAATGTCATCAGTGGTTTACATGATGGGAAATGAGGGGCCACCACTTCCTTAGCCTAAGCAGCCTGGCTTCTTCATAGAAAGGAGTTCCAATGATGCAGATGTGTCAACAAGTGTAGAAGGATGCCATTCTGAAAGTGCACTCACTATAACAGTGATGGAAGCGAGATGAAGGAAACATTTGCCGTTGCAATTGGGATAAGTTGACGTTCGTCAAGAAATGAGATGTAAGATTCAGAAGTTCAAAGTTTGTGGCATCTTGAGTTGATCACGGGGGGTGAAGTTGGGGTATGCATTAGAATTCTAGTAGATAAAAGAGAGGGAGAAACGAGAGCCTCAATTGCCGGTTCCGATAAGTAGGAATTTATGTCATTTATTTTTGCCAATGGTTGAGAAAAAGTTTCAATGGCTATGGTGAAGCAGAGTTCCTTCTGAGCTCCTTTTTTTTTTTTTTTTGGATTAATTTCTATATATATATATATATATATATATATATAACAGTATCCTCCTTCAACTCAAACTTTATGTTACTAGTTATCTTATTGGTAGATAATTTTTCTTTTATACATATTTAATTTAGAGGTGAAGCCTTGGTGCGATGACAAGTGTTTTGCCAAAAACAATAGGTCATGGGTTCAAGATTAGACATTCAACCACTTCAAAAAAAAAAAAAAGGTTTAAAAATGCCTACATATAAAAATATCCTCCTTCATCTCAAACTTTATGTTACTAGTTATCTTATTGGTAGATAATTTTTCTTTAATACATATTTAATTTAGAGGTGGAGCCTTGGTGGGATGACAAGTATTTTGCCAAAAGCAATAGGTCACGGGTTCAAGATTAGACATTCAACCACTTCAAAAAAATAAAAATAAAAAAAGTGTAAAAATGCCTGTCAATTACCTCTCCTAGACGGCTAGACCCTATGAAGCATAAATACTCTATTGGTATTAGTACTGGCACTTTTGGGATACCTCTGCATGTGTATCCTAGCAGTTTATTTATTTTAAAAAGAAGTGCCCATAAGTCCGGGATATGATCATTACTCAATTCCCAATAGTGAGAGATAGCCCTAATTTTTGAAGATTTTTATTTATATATTGGTTTAAATGTTAAACACTTATTGTGAGAGACCGGGAAACTTGGGTGCTCTCAGAAAAGGGGGTTTAGGCATCAACACCTTCCCTTTTTAGGATCATATGGAGTCACCACTTATTTTATAAGTAAAATAAGAAAACTATACAAATTACAACATATCTTGAATAATACACATTCTCATTAACTGGAAATAATTACAATTTGATAAAAAGAACTTTACATGGCTTTGTTTCCTAGTTATAATATAGTAAAAAATTACAAGACCTTCTTTCCTAGTTACAATCTACAAAAAAATAAGACACTAGTTCTACTGTTCTACCAACCTATGATTCTAACTCTCGGGGGTTAAGTTACAAGATGGGAAAGTGTTAGACACCCACCCTGCCCAGATAGAGTCTAGTCTTCTAGATTTTAAATGACCTTTTAAATACCCATTAAAAAAAATGAAAAGATAATTATTGTGTCAATATTCCTAGATCTAAAGTTGGTTAATGTGCAAAATACTAGACTTGTTGCATTTAAGCAAGGGGAAATCACATTTGAACTTTACTTATGGGAAAAGGATTTTTAAGAGAAGTTTCAAATTAAGCAAAATGATTTTTTTGATAAAAATTCAGATCTGATTTTTTAAAATAACAAGGAATGGATTTTTTGTTTTAAAACAAAAGTTCCTAAATCTGATTTCTTAATTAAAGAATAGAATAAATCTCCAAAAGGAAAATCCAAATCTAATTGTTTAATTACAAAACGGAATAGGTTTCAAAAGAAATTGTAGATCTGATTTTTCAAAGTAAAAAAGAATGAATTTTTAGAATAAAATTCAGATTTGATTTGTGGTTTTGGAAAACAAAGGAGATTTGAAAAAATAATTCCGATTTGATTTTTGGTTTAGGAAAACAATGAGGTATTAAAAAATAATTCAGATCTAATTTTTGGTTTAAGAAAACTATGGAGTTTTGAAAAATAATTCAGATATGATTTTTTGGTTTAAGAAAACTATGGAGTTTAAAAAAAAAAAAATTCAGATCTGATTTTGTTTTAGGAAAACAATGAGGTTCTTAAAAAGAATAATTCAGATTTGATTTTGTTTTACATAAAGCAATAGATTTAGAATTTAATCATATGCATCATATAACTACATGAACACTACACATATGCATATACAAACATACATCATATAACCAAAAGAGAATCAAGGCAAACAAAAGGAAGAACATGTTAAGAGCATGGAGAATTGAATTAGTTACATGAACATGTAAATAAAGAGATAGAAACTTACCTGCATGAACTTGTTCCACAAGGAGAGAATTCTTTCAAAAATCGAGGAGAATGATTTTTTTTAAAAGATCTAAAATAAGAGCCATTTAATAGAAAAGAAATTCCTAAATAAGGGGAGAAAAGAGGGGGGGGGGGTCCTAATTTCTGATTTTAATTCCCTATTTATAGAGGGTTGGTGCTTAGAAAATAAGCTAGGTTTGATCAGATACAAATTAGATCGAATTTTTATCACTAAAAAATTGAATCGGATGTGCTTTGGCTTGATCTGATCATTTCTGGGCCGGGCCTCAGAGTTTTGCCCATTGGAACTCCAAGAGTACCAATTGGCACTCTTAAGTGCCGAGCCCAATCTCCTCTTTTGGTTCGATCTGGACTCTTTTTTAGGAGTTTTCTGAGTCGGGAATTGCACTTTGGCATATTTTTAACTTGTATTCCAAAATAAATCCCTTTTATTTTGATAATCAAGTCCTTAAAATAATAATTATCTGATAGATCAATATTCTAAAAAGACTTAATTATCAACAATTCCCTTGTTATCTGATTATCCATTTTATTCCTATACAACCAAACTTATTTTTGATAAAATCCAACAGCCAATCACATAAATTATTCAATTAATTTTAATTGTTGACCAATCAGAATTAATTTCAATTAATCACACGTGATCAGCTTCACCCACATAAATGCATGTAGATCGTGAAAACTTGATCTTGTAATATCTTTCACTCCGACAGTCCGATTTGGGAATCAGGTATATCGTCGTGACTGTTAGAATCTCAAGATCATTTTAATTATATGTGATGAATGATTTAATGCATGAAATGCAACTATGATTTTTTGGGCACTTGAAATGGTCATTTCAGTCATCTTCCAAGATTAAATTACGGGTGCAAAATTAAGTGTCTATACTTATCTTTTTATTTTTTTACTTACTCTTTTGGATCTTACTTTGAATTCTAAACACACTTTTAATGGCCATATATTCACTTTATCCATTATTACTCTTAAATTGATATATGCTTAGCAATATATAAAAAAATCAATATTTGACAACATGTAAAAATATAGCTAATAATTAATTAATACGCGTATCCCTATCATATTGTATCATAGTTTTTGAGGAATTGTCATATTGTATCCTAGATTTTTGGAAATTTGCATATTGTCTTATCTCTAAACTTGTTCCTGAAAACAAATACATGCTTATTAGCCCAGACTCAATAAAAATGGGAGCTTTCTACGTATCATCTTTAAATTCTATTGATGCAACCTAAAATTGAAGACGCATTTTTTAGTGCACAAAACTTAAGTACAAATATTAGATGTATTATAGATTCTTCAATAATTCAACCATATGATTTGTTAGCTAATGAGTCAGATAGTTGACTATGATTTCCCTTAATGGAATATAACATTTTTTTTTTTTTTGGGTGTGTTACAATTTATATTATGCAGTCTTGTGATTGAATTTACTTGGGGAAGCAACACTTAAGGAAATATATATGAATTTTTCCCTTCATTAATTATGTCCTAATACACCCATATCTCGTTTGTTGTAGCATAAGGTAATGAACTCAAGCTAGATGTATTCAAGTTGGTTTACTATATGTGTCCATAAGTTACCTGACCAATAATGTCATCAGTGGTTTCTATGTTGGTGAATGAGAGAGTAGTCCTGCCTCAACATAAACAGCTTGGTTTCTTCATGTAAAGAAGCTTCTACAACATAGATACATCTTTAAGGGGTATATTCGGGATTTGATTCCTTGGCCTCCTTTTATATCTTTTATAGAACTAACGATAATTATAAGTTTACATTGTATTAGCAATATAAATTGTAAGGACTTGATTTGAACTCCTAGCCCAAAAAGTATATGGACTTAGGCCTAAAAAGCCCAAAACAATAAATTTGTAGAGAATATGTTAGAAAACTAGGATTTAATGAATTAAGCTACAAATAAACAGATTTTGATGACAAAGAAAAGAAAATAACGAACTTTCACTAAGGAAAAACGTCCTCGGTGGAGTCCAAGGAGACTGATTCTTATGTATTGCTTTCGAAGTTTGATTACAAGTCCGGTTCTAGATTGTTACAGTGTTTCTTTCCTAATTTTTCGATCTCCCTCCCTCAAGAGGTCTTTTACATTATATATCTCCCTTCTCGTGATCTTGGCCTTCCATTTGTTGATCATCCAAGCCACTACTTGAGTGCCTGTCCTATCAGACACTCTCTTTGGCTTTCTGTAAGTTGTGGTAGCCAAGGCAGCACTGTTTAGGGGTCTTCTCCACATAAATGCGGCCAGGAAGTTAGCTGCAGGGCATTCAATGCGGTGGCAGCAACTTTTCCTTAGGTGTTTCCTAGTTTCCACTTTTTGGCACACTCGAGATGTACGTTCCTGTCACTGGAGCTTCCTAGAAGGCTACCTTGAACCTTAGGATACACATTTGAGCCGTGCTTAACCTATCCGAGGAGACATTCCTCCTCAGACCATCCCCTATTCGTATCTCACTCATTAGATTCTAAGCTTAACCCATCCAACACCATTCATTTGTTCTCGGATTGCTATGCTCTCGACCAAGGCCCAAGGCCCAATATACAATTTGGGCCCTTAACCTTACAATAGCCCCTCAAAACTTTGGTTTTCTCCTTCCCATCATAGGAGAAAAGTGGGGTTTTGATTTTCCATGCGTCGATATTATTTTGCCTTTTGATTTGCACACATGGGAGTGCCGTTTTGCGCACCCTTTAATTACTACTGACGCTTTGAAGCCCGCGAGGTGTCATTAACTGCTCTAGGCGGCGTTTTGTCCCTCGCATCCAAAGGTGAGGCGCTAATCTAATGGCTGATATTTCTCCTTAGGTTTTGAGCGGGATAACTCCCACTCAATTTCGCCCTCTATATAAAGCACCCGGAGAAATCATCTCCCTCATTTCACAAGTCTTCAAGCTCTCCAGAGATCCCAAGCATTCAAGCTCACAAAGCTCTCTAAGTTACTAAGCTTCCTACACCTTTTCTCTAAGAAATCCTTGAAAATCTTTCTAAAGGTTTCAGGGACTAACACACATCTTAGTTCTTGTAAGTTTCTATTCCTTTAAACTTTTCTTTTTCTCCTCGGCCAGTCTCCTCGGCTTCTAGTTCTTATTTCTCCATTTATCAATTTAGGTTGTTTCCCTTTAACTTGTCTAGATGGATAGATTTAAGCACCTAATGGACTCCCCTGCCAAAATAGAGTCCTTTAAGGATAAATACCATATACCACAGGAAGTAGCCCTGCAATACTATTCCCTGGAACAAATAGTGTCACACATAGAAGAGGGGGAAGTCATCATCCCTATGATAGCTTTCATAAAAGGGGGAATGACTCTCCCCATGGGTAGGATAACATGAGACTACCTCATCAACCATAGGATATGCTTCCACCAGTACGCGCCCCTAACCTATTTAGGGTCTTGGGTAGCGTTGATGCTCTCAACGAGCATCTGGGTCTGTAGCTCACCTGGCATGATGTGGTCCACATGTACGAGTGCCATTCCCTTAAAAGCGCGGGATATTATCTCAAGTCCTGATCCAACGTTGTCAGACTAGTATCATGTCTACCTAAATCTAACAAGGGTATGAAAGATGACTATCTGATAGATTCAGGAGCGTGGCATGATGGCCTTCATTGCCCTGTTCAAGAGGGAGTGCCAGGTGGGATACCTTAGAGTTAGGCTCCTTAGCAAAAGATTTAGACTCTTTAACCCTGACCATGTTTTGCTTTTTTTCGTTTTGCTTTCTTTTAATGATGGATTTCAATTTTCTAACCATGTTTTGCTCCTCAGCCGTTTTCGCAGATAAGAGGCAAGTAGCTCCCAGGCTTAATCTAACCAACGTTGCAGCCCTCAATTACTTACTAAGATCCAAAATCTTTGTAAGTGAGGACAGACAGCTACGAGTTGTCCACCTGATTTTGGACTTTAAGCCCATCTCGGAGATATACCAAGAAATCGGCTATGCCATAAGAGTAGGTGACCCACGACTGGCCTAGATTGACGTATCACAACCTAACTTTCTAGCTAGAGACGACCTTCCACTAGTCGTACTGCCATTCCAACAGAACCTTCCATTGGTTGTACAACCATTCCAACAGGTTTTGCCTAAAGCAGCAGCAACAGGAGAAGAGATTGCCTTCTCAAATTCCTCGCTCGAAGAAGAAATTGACAAGTTTCGTTTTGAAGAGGAGGAGACTCAGGGAGTACAAGTGATTCCCGTCTCGGACGCCGAGGAGGAGCCTGACAGGCATTCCAGTGTCAACATTTCGATCCTTGTGACTTCCCGTCCAGACAATACCTCCAAAGAAGAGGAAGGTGAGATGGCTTTGAACCGGGGGAACAAGAGTGTAAGAGACCTCATGGCCGCAAGGGGCAAGGTGTCAACTTCGAAAGAAGCCACCAAGTCCCAAGTTCCACCCACACTTCTTCCTCATCCTCCCACCGACCTCGGATTGAAGGCCATTCCAAATTTAAAGAAGAAAAGGCCAATTCAAGAGCTCGAAAAAGGGGAGGTTGGCCCTCGAAAGGGGTTTAAGTAGCAAAAAGTGGCCAAAGATCCTCAAGACAAGAGGTCCACTTCTGTGGACAGTTGGGAAGAGCAAACTAGGGCCGATGTGCGCCTCTCGCAACGCATCTAGTCTCCTCGGCTGGAGGTGGATGAGGCTACCATCCCTTGGAATGCCTCAATCAGGGATTTCTAAAGGGAGCATGTAGGCTACATTGCTGAAGCCCTAGAGCAGCCCCTTCTCCTCCCCAGAGACATGAAGGCTTACAGGCGCTTCAAATAGAATGGCCTCTTCCTGTCCCTGAAGAGGGACCTCGCTATGGTAAGCAATCTGTCATATCCTTGAATTTAAATGCTAAGCTGTAATTTCTTTCTTTCCCTACTATTTTATTCATGTGATTCTTCCCTTGTTTTTGTGAAGATTACTCAACAAGTTTTTATGGCCGAGGAGTGGGTCCATGATGCCCGTAATGAGGCCAATGCTGAGGCCCTCTCCCGTGTTGATGTTGAGAAGTCCCCGAGCCCTCAAACAAGAACAGGCGAAGCTGTCTGAGAAGCTGAAAGAAGCGGACAAGACTAGCTTGAGTGTCGAGGTATGTCTAAAGACTATGGAGAGGTAGGCCAAGGATCAGCGTCAAAAACTGCACCTGACCGAGATAGACCTAGCCATTGAAAGGCAGCTGGTCCTAGATCTCAAGGCCAAGCTGCAGAAGGCCAAGGAGGCAGCTCAACTAGCTAAGGAGGCAGCCGAGGCTGAGAAGCAAGCGTTTTATCTGCTTGGCGTGGAAGAAACGCAAGTTAGGCTCGCTGAGGAGCTTTCTGAGGTATGTAGGGATTACTACAATGTAACATAGGATAGGGCCCTTAGTGTTGCAGGAGTCCCTGCAGACTCTGTTTGGAGGCAGCCTGAGAGCATATATTATCACCCAGATATATCTGTGAAGTCCCAGGTGCTATCCCCTTTCCCTCTGCCCTTGCCCCAAAGACCTCTAAGCAACCCCTAACTACCTAAGCTGCTCTCCCTCTCCCTGAGGCTTCAAAGGGATCCAGTCAAGCTGTTGATCAAGGCCAGGGGGTTGAGGAAGCCAAAGACAGGGGTAAGGGTAAGGAGAAAAAGCCCTCTTCACGAGCCAAAGACGCTGCCCAGGACAAAGAAGCTGCAGTTAAGGCAAAGGAAGCAGAGGCCAGGACTAAAGAAGCTGATCCTAAGGCCAAGGATGCTTCTAACTCCCAGCCGAGCCAGAAAGAAGACCCTCCTACTTCAAAGGTCAAGGCTTAGCACTTAGGATTTTCTTGTAGTTTTTTTTTTTTTTTTTTGGTGGTGGCACTCTGTCACTGAATATAATGTACCCTTCTTATTTAATGAAAATGTTTTTCTTCTTATCTCTTGCACCTTTACTTTATATGCTTTGAAGCTGATTACCTTTGCAAATAACATTGAACCACTACTACTCTGTCTCCATTAAAAACTAACAATAACACACTACAATCAATCTAAGTAATATGACCAAGTGCCAGCAATAAAGAGGTCTACCACGTATTTGTATTGAGAGTTGAACATCTTGCAATGAAGGCTGAATCTAGTGTAGGTAGATACATACTTTGTAAAAAATAAAATGGAGAGAGATTCTTCATTCTGCCCAACACTTGGATAAACAATTAAGGACTTTAACTTACTCAAAGCTAAAAATCCGAGGAGCTGGTTATAATCTTGTATATGTTTTGACACTTAGTGAGAAACAAATAAATATCACAGAATGTTAATTTCCCCAAAGTATGTGGTCCGAGCAGCCATGCATAACTGTGGTTCTGGTTAAACATTTAGAAAGATGTCATAGAGTGTTACTTTCCTCAAAGCATCTGGTCCGAGGACTTAGGCATAACTAAGGTTCTGTTTAAATACTTAGTGTTAATTTTCCCAAAGCATCTGATTTGAGGACTCAGGCATGACTAAAGTTCTGTTTAAACACTTAGAGAGATATCATAGAGTGTTAATTTCCCCAAAGCATCTAGTCTCAGGACTCAGGCATAACTAAGGTTTTGTTTAAACACTTAGTGTTAATTTTCCCAAAGCATCTAGTCCGAGGACTCAGGCATGACTAAGGTTCTGTTAAAAAACTTAGAGAGATGTCATAGAGTGTTAATTTTCTCAAAACATCTGGTCCAAGGACTTAGGCATGACTAAGGTTTTGTTTAAATACTTAGAGAGATGTCATAAAGTGTTAATTTCTCCAAAGCATCTGATCCGAGGACTCAAGCATGACTAAGGTTCTGTTTAAACACTTAGAAAGATGTCATAGAGTGTTAATTTCTCCAAAACATTTGGTTCGAGGACTCAGGCATGACTAAGGTTATGTTTAAACACTTAGAGAAATATCATAAAGTGTTAATTTCCCCAAAACATCTGGTCCGAGTACTCAGGCATGACTAAGGTTCTGTTTAAACACTTAGAAAGATGATAATGGGCAGTACGATGTATTTATACAATGAACGAGAGTATGACAAAGCAAACTTTCATTAATAATAATACATTTTTAGGTTGTCTGAGTACTCAGGCATGACTAAGGTTCTGTTTAAACACTTAGAAAGATGATAATGGGTAGTACGATGTATTTATACAATGAACGAGCGTATGACAAAGCAAACTTTCGTTAATAATAATACATTTTTAGGTTGTTTACATTCCAAGGTCGTGGTATTACACGTTTGTCTAGGTCTTCGAGGAAGTAAGCTCCTATACCAGCCACTGAAGTGATACGGTATGGCCCCTCCCAGTTAGGCCCCAGCTTTCCCCATGCTAGGTTCTTTGCGGTACCCAGAACTTTTCTCAATACCAAGTCACCAGGTGTTAACGGTCTCAGCTTCACATTGACATCATGACCTTGCTTGAGCTTGTGTTGGTAATATGCCAGTTGGACCATTGCATTTTTCCCTCCTTTATTTAATCAGGTCCAAGTTTTTTTCTAGCAATTTGTTGTCATTACTCGGATCAAAAGAACTTGTTCTTAGCATTGGGAAGCCAGTCTCTAAGGGGATAACAGCTTCGGCTCCATAAGTCATTGAGAAGGGAGTCTCTTCCGTTGACCTACGAGATGTGGTTCGGTACGTCTACAGGACGTGTGACAGTTCTTCCACCCACTTTCCTTTCGCATCATCCAGCCTCTTCTTGAGTCCATTCACTATGACCTTGTTAATAGCCTTGGCTTGCTCGTTCCCTTGGGGATAAGCTAGGGTAGAATACCTATTTGTAATTCCTAGGTCACAACAATATCTTCTGTAAGATTTGCTATTAAACTGAAGGTCATTGTCCGAGAAGAGGGTGTGAGGGACCTCGAATCGCGTGACAATGTTTTTTCAAACAAATTTCTTAGCATCCACGTCCCTGATATTTGCCAAAGGCTCAGTTTCAACCCATTTATTGGAGTAGTCCGTGCCGACTAGCAGGTATCTCTTATTCTCTGCTGCCTTGGGGAAATGGCCTATAATGTTTAAGCCTCACTGAGCTAATGGCCAGGGGCTAGACAGAGGATTAAGGACTCCTCTTGGTTGGTGTATCTTTGGCGCGAACCTTTGACACTGGTCACACTTCCTTACATATTCCTGTGCCTCTTTTTGCATGTTTGGCCACCAATAGCCTTGAGTGATATCTCTGTGTATCAAAGATCTACCTCCAGTGTGGCTTCCGTAAATCCCCTCATGTAACTCCTCAAGTAGAAATTTTGTTGTCTCGGAGTATATGCATAGCAGGTATGACCCAGAAAATGAGCATTTATATAATCTTTGGTCGTCGGACAGCCAGAAACGAGGAGCCTTTCTCCGCACTTTGTCTGCTTCTAATTTCTCCTCGGGTAGGATATCCTCCTTTAAGAATAGTACCACAAGGTCCATCCAGCTAGGCCCTACTCTAACTTGGTGAACCTGGATCACCTCTCTCTTCACTTCTGTGGGGTTGTACAAATCCTCTACAAGGATGACCCGAGGCAGATTCTTCGCTGAGGAGGTGACAAGTGTGGCTAGGGAATCAGCATGTGTGTTTCAGCTTCTAGGGATATGCAACAGGTTGAAAGATTCGAACCCTGATTGCAAGTGTCTAACCTGATTCAAGTACCCTTGCATTCTTTCATCTCTTGCTTCGAATTCTCCTTTCACCTGGCCAACGACCAATCTTGAGTTAGAGAGCATCTCTACCACCTTTCCACCCATTCTTTGAACCATGGCCATTTCCATCAGTAGAGCCTCATATTCAGCTTCGTTATTTGTGGCCGAGAAGTCCAGCCTCAATGACTTCTTAATAGTGATCTTTTTGGGGGATCCTAGAACTAGCCCCACTCTAGACCCCTTCTAATTTGTTGCGCCATCAACGTATACTTTCTAGGATAAGGGACCTTGTTGGGAGATCATGCCAACCGATTTTCCATCCATGTTTTGCTTCTCCGCTTCTACTTCCAACGAGGATTCAGCGAACTCAGCTACCAGATCCGTGAGGACTTGACCTTTGACAGAGGTACGAGGCATGTATTTGATGTCGAAGGCCCCAAGAATTGTCCCCCATTTAGCAATCCTCCCCGTGTAATCAACACTTCAGAGTAGAGCTTTAAGCGGAAGCTGAGTTAGGACAACTACCGTATGTGCCTGGAAGTAATGAAAGAGTTTACGTGTAGCATGTACGACTGCCAAAATGGCTTTATCTAGTGGCAGATAACAGACCTCGGCCTCATGTAATGACTTGCTCATGTAATAAACTGGCATTTGTATGCCGCTATCAACTTGTATCAAGACCAAGCTTACGGCATGGAGGGCCATAGTAATATAAGCAACAAGACCTCATCCATCACAGGATTGGACATGATAGGTGGACGAGAGAGATATTCTTTAAGCTACTGGAAGGCTAAGGTACACTACTCGCTCCACTCAAACCCTTTCCACTTATTCATCAACATGAAGAAAGGTTTGCATCTATTTGTTGACCGAGAGATAAACCGGTTCAAGCCAATAGTCATTCCGGTCAGTTTTTGGACTTCTTTAGGATTCCGAGTTAGTTGTAAACTGTTAATTGCCTTAATCTGGTCAAGGTTAACCTCGATTCCTCGGTGAGTTACCATGTAGCCCAGAAATTTTCCTGATCCCATACCAAAAGAGCATTTGGAAGCGTTAAGGCGCAACTTGTGCTTCTTCAGAATTTCAAAAATGTTCCCGAGATCTCCCACGTGCTCGGACACTACCTTACTCTTCACCATCATGTCGTCTATATAGACCTCGATACTCTTACCCAACTGTGGTTCAAATATTCTAGTCATCATCCTTTGATAGCAAGACCTAGCATTTTTCAAATCGAATGACATCACTTTGTAGTGGTAGTTCCCAATGGGGGTGACAAAAGCTATCTTTTTTTGATCGCCCAGGGCTAGCGGCATTTGGTGGTACCCTTGAAAGGCATCCAAGAAGCTCATCTGAGGATGGCCTATGATTGCATCTACCAGCTGGTCTATCTTAGGCATAAGGAATGGATCCTTTGGGTAGACCTTATTTAGATCTGTGAAATCCACACACACTCGCCATTTCCCACTCTTCTTCTTCACCACCACCGTATTGGCCAACCACACGGGGTAGAAAACCTTTTTGATTGTCCCTGCCTGCTTGAGCTTCTTCACCTTATCTCTGACGGCATCAGAGTGATCATTGGACGAGCGCCGAGGTGGTTGCTTCTTGGGAGTGACAGATGGGTTAAAATTCATATGATAGCAGATGAAGCTCGGATCCACCCCCACGGCCTTGTAGGTGCTCCACGCAAACACATCAACATTTCTCTTAGGAAACTCTGTCAGCTCCTCTTTCTCTAGAGGAGGCAGCTGAGCTCCAATCAGAAAAAACTTCTCCGGATCATCGCCGACAACAACCATTTCTAAGTCTTCACATTGCGCTTCCTCAGCTAATCCATTGACAGGCAAATTTGAAACTTTTAATTGTTATAAGCCCCTTTTGGCAAGGACCAAGGACTCAACTTCAGGCTGATGTAAGATGGTGGCCCCTAGGCATTACCTAGCCGTGGATTGGCTCCCAACAATCTCTTCAATTTGGCCGCCTGACGGATATTTCACCTTCTGGTGCAAGGTAGAAGAGACGGCTCCCAGCACATGAAGCCAGGGCTTGGCCACAATGGCCGTGTAGGGGGAATAAGCATCCACCATGATGAAGTCCACCTCCACCACTTCCGAACCGGCCTGCACGGGTAGTCTAGTTTGGCCCCTCGGAATGACAATCTTCCCATCAAAACTCTCCAAGGGCTAGTCGTAGGTAGTTAAGTCCTCGGGTTTCAAGTTCAACCCTTTATATAGGTCGGGGTACATTATCTCAGCACCACTGCCTTGGTCCACCATCACCCTCTTCACGTTATATCCCTTGATCCTGAGTGTGACCACCAAAGTGTCATCGTGGGGCTGTATGGTTCCAACCTTATCTTCTTTTGAAAAGCTTAGCGTCGGCTGAATGTTCACTTTAGCCCTTTTCGGCTTTGAACTGGTGTCCTTAGCGTACAGCCGAGCCACAGACATCACTCTGGAGGGGCAAGAATCGGTCCTCTTTGGAGCGGCAAAGATGACATTTATTGTGCCCAACAAGGGTCTTGAAGAAGCGTCTCTCTGAGGTTCCGAGCCAGTTTGGCTCCTCTGGCTACTAGAATGATGCAAGAGTTGCTTCAACTTTCCCTCTCGGACCAGTTGGTCCAAATGGTCTCACAGATTTCTATAGTCTTCTGCAGTATGACCCTGGTCCTGGTGATATTGGCAATAGAGGTTTTAATTCCGCCTCATAGGGTTTCCTGCCATCTTATTTGGCCATTTGAAGAATGACTCATTTTTAATCTTCTCCAAAACTTGATGCACCGGTTCCTGGAACATTGCGTTGACCGCCTAAGTATTGGCAGACCCTGACTGCCCCGCAAAGTCTCTCCGAGGCCTGTTGTTGTTGTATCGGTTCGACCTGAAATCCCTCCTCTCCTAAGGGATCACCTTATCCTTTCCCTTCCCCTACTGCTGGTCTTCCTTAACCCTCTTATATTTATCAATCTGGTCCATGAGTTGGTGCACGCTGGTGACGGGCTTTCCTGTTAAAGACTTCCTTAAACCGTGCTCGGTTGGAAGGCCAACCTTGAAGTATTGATGGCCACGTCATCAAAATTGCCGTCTATCTCATTGTACATCTTCTAGTATCTGTCTGAATACGTTTTCAGGGTCTCCCCTTCTCGCATGGACAAAGACAGTAGGGAATCTAAGGGCCGAGAAACCCTACTACAAGTGATAAAACGAGAGTCGAATGCTTAGGTGAGCTCCCTGAAGGAACCTACGGAGCCTGCCTTTAAGCCATCGAACCATCTCATTACCACGGGTCCCAGACTGAAGGTGAACACCTTGCACATTAGGTTTTCGTCCTTGGATTGGACAGTCATTCTTTGGTTGAAATGGCTCACATGCTTAACAGGATCTGTTCGACCATTGTAGATGGTGAATGTTGGCTGATTGAACCGTTGAGGGAGTCTTGCCCCTTCAATCTTGCGCGTGAAGAGTGATTTGGAAACTTGGTTCAATGCCTTGCTCATAGCGTCATTTCCTAGGCCTTTGCGAGGCGGGCTTTGATACCTACGTTTGTAATGGTGCTCCTCATCATAGGAGAAAGACTTGCTGAGTGGGGTCCTTGACCTTCGTCTATAACTTACATCCTCTCTATCGTTAGAGGAAATGTCTTTCGCTGTGCACGGCGCAGCTTTCTCCTCAGATGGTCAACCTTTAGTTGCAAAGCTCTGGTATCCTCCCCATGAGAGAGATGGCTCTTATCCAGGGGCTGACTCCTACCAGACTGGATGGTATGCACACTCCCCTCCCGATCCCTTCTTCACTCGAGGTTGACAAAGGGATTTTCACGTTGAGATCCTGTGGATTTAGCCTGGTGTGGACCTGAACCTACCATGGTTGAACGCTACACATACTATCACCCAAATAATCTTTCCACAGACGACGCCAATTATAAGGACATGATTTGAACTCCTCCAAAAAGTATATGGACCTAGGTCCAAAAAGGCCAAAACAATAAATTTGTAGAGAATGGGTTGGAAAACTGAGTTTTAATGAATTAAGCAACAAATAAATAGATCTTGATGACAAAGAAAAGAAAATAACGAACTTTCATTAAGGAAAAACGTACTCGGCGGAATCCAAGGAGACTGATTCTTATGTATTGCTTTTGAAGTTTGATTACAAGTCCGGTTGTAGATTGCTACAGTGTTTCTTTCCTGATTTTTTGATCTCCCTCCCTCTAGGGGCCTCTTACATTATATATCTCCCTTCTCGTGATCTTGGCCTTCTATTTGTTGATCATCCAAGCCACTACTTGAGTGTCTGTCTCATCAGACACCCTCTTTGGCTTTCTGTGAGTTATGGTAGCCAAGACAGCACTATTCAGGGGTTTTCTCTACATAAATGCGGCCAGGAAGTTAGCTGCAAGGCATTCAATGCAGTGGCAGCAGCTTTTCCTTAGATGTTTCCTAGTTTTCACTCTTTGGTACACTCGAGATGTATGTCCTTGTCACTGGAGCTTCCTAGAAGGCTACCTTGAACCTTAAGATACACATTTGAGTCGTGCTTAACCTATCTGAGGAGACATTCCTCCTCGGACCATCCCCCCATTCGTATCTCACTCATTAGATTCTAAGCTTGATTCATCCAACATTATTCATTTGTTCTCGGATTGCTATGCTCTCGGCCAAGGCCTAAGGCCCAATATACAATTTGGGCCCTTAACCCTACATAAATCTTACAATTAAACAATTGTTGTACATATTTGCAAAATGTTTACAATATACATTAATTTAGTTTAGAATATAAATCTTACATTGCTACTACAACGTAAACTAAAAATTTTTCTAGAAATAATTTCTAGCATCTGGAGATCAACGTTGCTAGTTGCTTGGGTATGTCATCATATGTAAAACAGTAAAAGTAAGGGTGACGAAAAAGTAAAACTATGTTGACCTTACCGTTTGCGTATCATTCATATTTGCCCCTATGTACCCGACCTGTTTGTATGGCCAATTTCAAATTTCCCGAGTAATACTACTGCTGCCTAAAACCATGAAAACACACGACCAATCTCAGTTTGCCATCAAATTAAAGTTAAGGAGGTGATCAAAACTTTCACAGGTTCATCCTAACATACTTAGTATTTTCTTTTTATTAATCTTAGTTGTTGGTTTTTTTTTTTTTTTTTTTTATTTTTTAAATTTATTTTAAATTTATTTTTATTTATGTATGATTATTGCTCTCGTTCATTGTATCCACCAAAAAATTCTGTCTACTTTCATATGGAACATGATTTTAAGTGTTGATTATTGTAATAAGGTACTTTATTGGGGTTCGACCAAATCTGGCTGTGACTTTTTGTGGGAATGTCAATTTGGATTTTGAATTTTGAAGATTAAACTTATGAAACTGTTGATTTTGAAAGGACTGGCATGTTTTGTTGCTCTTCAATTCAACGCCGTATTAGTTCATTCAAATTACTTAGATGTCAATTTGCATATAACGTGTACAATGCGTTGGTTTTTATTTATTTATTTATATTTATATTTGTGGCGGTGTTGGTGGTTAGATTATGATGTAAAGGTTTTTGCATTGCAATCCGAATTCGGTGTATGCCATTAGTGGGTTTATTTATTTATTTATTTATTTTTAAATGTTATAAAAAAATTGTATGATTTCCAGAGCTATTGAATCAGAGTTTAATTTGACTTCATAATTTTACTGATATTATTTCTTCTTCCAATATTTAGATATAATTAATTCAAGTTTTCTTCCTTCAATGTAACTAGTCAAAAACCCATATGATGCATGAGAAAATTTTGCCTAAAAGTATGTTGTTCTCAAATATACATAAAAAGTATAATTAAATTATATTAGCCTCAAATTGAAACAATAAACACTACAATACTACATGAAGACTCAAAAAAAAAAAAAAAAAATTTGTGCATCTAACTAAAAGTTTTTGTAGTCTTCTCTAGTTACTAGTTACTACCATATGGGATTCTAAAACTATTTTTGTATCATATATGCCAAATATTTGGAGCTAGAATCCTATAAATTGTTTAAATTTTCAGAATGGACAAATGCTATTAGAATCTACAAATATAACAAATGCTATCATAATCTATGACCATAGTATCTCAATTTTTTGTCAATATCTGAACTTATGATTATCTTTATGCTTATGATGAACCTACTATTTTCATGCATTTGTGTAAAAAAAAAAAAAAAAACACACACACACACCTACAATTCGAAGGCATCACAAACAATTTGGTCCAACTTGTTGTGAATTTCTTAATTTGTTGTAGAAGCATATCAAAACTCATTAACAAATTGGTCTTCATACCTAGTACCATAGCATCACAGACAACTCAAAATTTCATAAGAATATAGTTGAATGCAATATGACTATTGGTGACTATGCCATATCACATATCATTTGACATTTTCTGTAACACAACAAGAGAAGCACTCGTTATCTTAGTAGACAATCCTTCCAATGTGTAGCCCATTAGTAAGATTGAATATTATATTCAATTTGGGAATCTTAATATACCACTTAAAATGGAGAGAGAGAGAGAGAGAGAGAGAGAGAGAGAGAGAGAGAAGTTTTGGACGAGGAATAGTAAATAGAGTGGTGAGACTGTTGAGGTTAAACTGTACATTTCCTTTTTATTTATATTTTTTTGAGTGATTGTATATCTTCCTTGACCGTACATCTCCATTAGTTTACATAAAAGGGCTGAATTAATACTTGAAAAATGAGTAGGAACATTGGTTTGGTCAAATGGGATCATTGAATCCAAACTGCAAACCATTGTTTGCAAAGAAGTTGAAGAGTGTGTAGTCTGAAGGGAAGCTTGTATGGAGGAAGAGAACTTCTAAGTGAGTCAGTATCTTGGCTTTCAAGTTTCATCTACACGTGGGTAGGAGAAAGAGAGTTTATAAGTGGGTTAGAGTTTTGGCTTTCATCTACACATGAGAAAGGATAATACTTGGGTCATAATATGTAAGAGAATAAGTGGGCTTGGACTTTTCATAAGGTTTGGTCTGTTTTGTTCCAATTTTCAACAGAAACCCATCTTTTGATAAAAGTAAAAAGAAATTAATGTGATCTTTTGGGAAATAGTAAAAAAAAAACTTAATGAGTAGAGGTTGAATGCAAAATTAGAGCGCCATATGGTGAGACCTCATGCTCTCCCACGTGAGGTCTTGCTCTTATAATATGGTTTTCATTAACTTAGTGAAAGCATGTGGAAGGAGTCTTTGGGAGCTTATATGGTGGGATTAGGGAAAGAAAGAAGCTCCTCTACAATTCATTAACTTGATTATGTGTGTGTGTGTGTGTGTGTGAGAGAGAGAGAGAGAGAGAGAAAATTGTAACTATAGTAAAAACAAGTTGAGGCATCAAGTGAGTTTCTTAGTTTCCTATCACTATAGATTTGCATGAAGGATCGGTAATAAGTCCATATCTCTTTCCACTAATCATAAATGAGTACACTAAACTGATTCGAGAGGAAAATCTTCGTGTATTCTTTTTGTGGATGATATAGTTTTAGTGGATGGAGCAAGAAATAAAGTTAATGTCAAGTTGGAATTTTGGCGAAATGCTTATGAATCTAAAAGCTTTTGGGTACGTATGACTAAAAAAAGTAGAAACAAAGACGAAAGGTTGAAAAACTTGACGATTAAAAGATACCAAAGGGTGACAGCTTTTGATTTCTTGGATCAATAATTCATAAAAATTGAGATTTTGATGAGTATGTAATAATCTAATAAGATCATAGTAGATAAAGAGGGGAAGCGCATTAGGAGTATTGTGTGATTTGGAATACTTGTTAAGAGAAAGGAAAATTTTTATAAGACTAAGTATACTTTATCTAAATGTTAACTTATTAAGAAAAACCCTTTTTATGATATGAGTCTAGCTATAATTGCCTAATTTAAATGTTAAGATGGATAGCTAAAATACAAGGAAATATAAGGTTTGAAAGATAGGGATACCCCCCTATTGATGAGAATAAGAGGGAGAGTTGTTTGAGATAGTTTGGTCATATCTATATATATAATAATAGGTGAAGCAGAGAGAAACTCAAATTAGAATTCCAAATTAGAGTTCCAATATTGTGCCATGTGTCCTAAATTATTTATTTTTAAAGAGTTTTATTTATTAATTTTAGAATCAAATGTGGGACCACATCATAAATATTTATTTAAGTGAGTTATTAAATACAAAAACCAAAGAGTCTAGAATAAATGAATCATTAAAAAAAAAAAGTGCTTCACAAAAATAAAAATAAAATATGGATAATTTACATTTTATACCTAATAACATCCTTACAATTTTTTTTTAGAGAATTAACAAAATATAAAAATGACTATCAATAGTATTTAAATTATATATATAGAAATTATATTATGCATCTTATTATATATCTTTAAGTGTATCTATGCATATGCATAGAGTTACAAGTTAGTTTAGATAAAAGTAGTTAATGCACTAGTGTGTGAGAGAGTGAGTTGATTTAAGTTGAGGGAAAAAAAATGTAGAGAAAGACAACAAATAAGTAAATAAAATTAATAGAAATAATTCAAAAAAATGGCATATCAATTAAGGAAGTAAGAGATTAATAATACATGTGATCAATCAGACTAATTTGTTAAATATACATATACTCTGATCTGAAGAGTTCTTACCCAAAATCCTTCTATCAAATATCATCACATGGACTTATGAAATGATTCAATTTAATCCTTCTGCGGTCATTGGGCCAAGGATTCAATCCCATTTTTTGCTTTTATTTCTTTCTATAAGATGCAGTCCTGGCCTTAAATGTAAGTAAAATAAATACTAAATCATAAATATCATACAAAACAACATTTAGAAAATAATTTCATTTTTTTTTAAGTACATCATGCCATCTTACATAAATTGATTTTGGTGCAATCCAAAAATAGAAAGAGACTACGGATATTTCATCTAGAGGGATAAACTGCAAATTTCACCCCTGAAGTTTGGGGTTGTTTGAATTTTACACACCAAAGTTTTGGAAACTTGATTTTACACTCAGAAATTTGGTTTCGTTAGCAATTCACCTCAAACTTTAAGGAGTAAAATCAAGTTTTGAAATTTTAGAATGTAAAATTCAAACAACCCTAAGCTTCAAATGTGTAATTTGCAATTTAGCAAAAATAATGATATAATTATCTAGAAAAATAATGAGATAGAAATGACAAGGTCTTTTTTATTTTTTATTTTTGGGTTGACATTGGTTAGATACAATTACTCCATCATTTCCTTTGTGAAATAAATGTGAATATATAATTATACCTAGCACTTAAAATTCTCTTGGGTCAAGAGTTAAAGCTTGTGTATCTAAAAGTTAGACCTTCTCTCTTCTCTGTGTGTGTGTGTTAAAAATATTTAGGTTATATTTGGTAACAACTTTTGTTTTCTATTTTCAAAAACTTGTTTTTGGGAATATAAAGAAAAACAATTTTCTTGTATTTTTGAAACCAAAAACATGTTTGATTAATTGAAATTAAAAAAAAAAAAGTTTTTTGATGAAAAAATGGAAAATATTAAAATATGTTGTCACTAGGATTTGAACTCTAATGCTAACTTATTAAATGAGTTAGAATCATTAAATTAAATACATGTTTTAATTGACTTTTGAAAATTAGAAACTGAAAACAGTTTTTTGTATTTTTTCAGTTTTCTTCACAAATTGAGTTTTGAAAGCAGGTTTTTTTTTTTTTTTTGGGTCCATTTTGGGTTGCTAAACAAGTTTTTTAGTCTCAAAACTAGAAAAGTGTTTTTGAAAACAGAAAATAAGGGGAAAAAAAAAAACAGTTACCAAACAGTACCTAAGTATTCACCAAAAAAAAAAAAATCTCTTGGGCCAATGGAAGGGAAAAAGGAGTTCAAAACAGTTCAAGTCAATAACTTACAATAATGAGATAGTTATTTATTAAAATCAAGTCAATAATGGAAGGGAAAAAAAAGATCCAGTCAATAAAGTAGGCGAAGGTTCAAAACATACCGAGTATCAAGTTGGGCCGATGGCTTAATGTTATAAGAAAAAAGAAAATGCTAACGTTTTCAATTTGAAAAGCTGCCTTACGGTTCCAAAGTACCATCCAGTTCTTGTCAAACACCAATGCAGAGCTTTTCATTCATCTTCATTCTCTCTCTAGTCATAGAACTCTCCTCTGGAGCTGATATCATAGCCTCAATGCAATTCATCATCAAGGGGGAGACCTTAGTTTCCCCCGGTCAAAGGTTTGAGTTGGGTTTCTTCTCTCCTGGTAATTCCAGGAACCTATATCTGGGAGTATGGTATAAAAAACTTCCTGGTACTATTGCATGGGTAGCCAACAGAGAAAACCCACTTACAGATTCATATGGAGCTTTGACTTTGGCTGAAAATGGAAATCTCACCATTACAGACCAAAATAATCACTGTTTGGTCCTCCAATTCTTCAGGAGCTGAAATGCCCATTGCACAGCTTTTAGAGTCTGGAAACTTTGTGGTTAGAGAGAAGGCTAATACTAATACTGAAAGCTATATATGGCAAAGTTTCGATTTCCCATCAGACACACTGTTACCTGGCATGAAAATGGGTTGGAATTTTAAGACTGGTCTTAACCGAGTCTTGACGTCTTGGAAAAATGCTACTGATCCTCCTAGGGGGGAATTTACTTACACATTTGACAATCTTGGCTTGCCTCAACTTGTTTTTCGCAAGGGATCAGAGAAGAAGTTTCGCACTGGTCTGTGGAATGGACAACGATTTAGTGGTGCTGTTACGAACATAAACCCAGTTTTTAAGCCCAATATTGTGTATAACAAGGATGAATTGTATTACATGTATGAGGCTACTGATAATTCTGTTGTTACAAGAGTTACTTTGACAGAGTCGGGTTCAGTCCAACGTCTTTTGTTGAATGAAGGGAGTGGCGAATGGGGTGTAATGTATTCTATACCGAATGATCTCTGTGATGTTTATGCACAGTGTGGTGTTAATGGAATTTGTAAAATAAGCAAAAAACCAATTTTGTGAGTGTTTGAAGGGATTTGTTCCAAAACATCAGAAAGAGTGGGAAGTGCTTAATCGGACTGGTGGTTGCGTGAGAAGAATACCACTGACTTGCGAGAAGGGAGAAGGGTTTCTGAAAGTTGAAGGAGTGAAATTGCCAGACTTGGTCCAGTTTAGGTTGAACGAAAGCAAGAGCCTTAAAGAATGTGAGGCAGAGTGCTTAAAGAACTGCTCTTGTATGGCTTATGCTAACTCAGATATTAGAAATGGAGGCACTGGATGTTTGATGTGGTTTGATGATCTAATTGACATAAGGGAATTCATCGATGAAAAAGGGGAACAAGATGTTTATCTTAGAGAGGCAGCTTCAGAACTAGGTATGTGAAAACTCTTCATCCTATTACTTCCTTTGTTCTATTCAAATGTAAAGTTCATTACACCAGCCCCCAAATCTGCTTCAGTTTTCTGTCTCGTTTAGATCAGATAATTATATCCAACCCTTAAATCATACATTTGATGGCTCAAAATGTAATAATTAGGAACTAGTGAAAATTTTTAATTCAGTTTAGGTATCCCCTGCATATGAATGTGGAGTGCCACACATGCACCTGAAAGAACAAAAATAAAAAATTGTCCAATGAAAAAGAAAGAAGGCTTGAGTTTCATAATTTAATATTGGCATTGCATCTGTTCTAGAGAAATAGGGAGATTCCAGTCCAAAGAAGATGAGACTATTAATCATATCAATAACTTGTGGGATGCCTGTTCTTGGTCTGGCATGCTGCTTCACAGTTTGGAAGAATAGAACAAAGAAAAGAGGTAAGCATACATACTCATGCACCTTTTTAAAATTGTCCAGGAAAAGCAAAAACATATTGATGACAAAGTGGCTTGTAATTCCTTTGCATAATTAACACCTTTTATCACAGTTGCTTTGCTGTCTTGTTCAATATCTCTTCTGATTATGCTTGATCAAATCTTAATCCCATGCATTCTGTATTTTCATTTGGTGTTTACTACACATACTTTGGAAATTAAACTCATCCTTTTACATCAGTACAGCATCCTGAAATTTTCTCATTTTATAGGAAAAATAACCAATGAAGTCATGGAGATGCCATTGTTTGATTTTGCTACCATTTTGAGGTCAACCAATAACTTCTCCAGCACAAATAAGATAGGTGAGGGCGGTTTTGGCCCTGTTTACAATGTAATATAATCTTGGCCCTTCAGTTATTCATTGTGTGAAATCTAAATTATACTCTTTTTCTTTGAACTTATTATTTTCATACCAAAACTTGAAAGGTGAGCTATTATTGGGACAAGAAATAGCAGTGAAGAGGCTCTCAAATGGTTCCAGCCAAGGTGTTGAAGAGTTTAAGAATGAAGTTATTACAATATCCAAACTTCAACTGCGGAATCTGGTCAGGATTCTGGGCTGTTGCATTGAAAGAGAAGAAAGGATGCTAATCTATGAGTATATGCCCAACAAAAGTTTGGAATATTTTATTTTTGGTCTGACTCTAAATCTGATTTTTCTTTTGTAACACACTAAATATAAAACAGAGGCCTCTGTTTTATTTCTATAACAAGCAAGCCTAATTTATTTTTTTATGCAAAATGCATGGCAGATCAAAATGGAAGAGCGTCACTGGATTGGCAGAAGCGCTTTCAAATTGTTATGGTAATTGCAAGGGGAATTCTTTATCTCCACCAAGACTCCAGATTGAGAATTGTTCATAGGGATCTTAAAACCAGCAACATTTTGCTTGATGGTGAATTAAACCCCAAAATTTCAGACTTCGGTATAGCAAGAATTTTTGGAGGAGATCATGTGGAAGCAAAAACAAAGCGAGTAATTGGAACATAGTAAGTTATATAAATAATTTCCTAGGACGTGTTTCATCATTTCCAAGTACTAAAATTTGATATTTTACAGTGGATACATGTCTTTAGAGTATGCAATTGGTGGGAAATTTTCAGTAAAATCAGATGTCTTTGGTCTTGGTGTACTAATGTTAGAGATACTTAGTGGCCAAAAGAACAGGGGATTTTCCCATCCGGATCATCACCATAATCTTTTGGGGCATGTAGGTACAAATTATTGAATAACATACTGCTCTTTCTCTTGCTTAGATTATGCATCTCTTACATGTGTCATATTAAGCCCATACAAATTGTAATTCATTTAGGCTTGGCTGCTGTGGAATGAAAACAAAGCTTTGGAGTTACTGGATCCATGTTTGAAGGAATCATATGTTAAACCTCAGTTTCTAAGATGCATTCAAGTGGGTCTATTATGCGTTCAGAAACTTCCACAAGATAGGCCAGCAATGTCATCTGTGGTTTTCATGCTGGGCAATGAGGGGTTACCACTTCCTCAACCTAAGCAGCCTGGTTTCTTCATAGAAAGAAGTTCCAATGATGCAGGTGTGTCAAAAATTGTAGTTGGATGCCATACTGAAAGTGCAGTCACTATAACAATAATGGAAGCAAGATAACGGAAGCATCTGCTTTTCCAATTGGGAAAACTTGATGCATCAAGATATGAGAGAAAATCCAGGAGTTTAAAGTTTGTGTCATCTTGAGAAGTATTAGTCTATTTTTCTTGAGACGTAGGAATTTATCTAGCGTGAGGATGACCATTGTCAGAGTGATTTTTCTTGAGAAGTAGGAATTTATCTCATTGACTAACATCTTAGGCGATATTTGGACACAAATTTGGCTAAGAGAAAAGGCATGTAAATTACTATACTTGAGCAAAGGTTTCAATGGTTATGGCTGAAGCAATGGTGCTCCGGTTTTCATGTATTCTTATCTTTCTAGTGGTTTATTTTCAAAATATAACAATATTCTTATTTTATTGGTAGATAATTTCTTCTTTTATGCATGTTTTAGAAGTTGAGCTTCAATGCAATGGCAAGTGGCTTCCACCAAAAGCAAAAAGTCAAGGGTTCGAGTAAGGGAATCAATCTCTCTAAAAGAAAAAAGGAAAAGAAAAGGTAAGGTTCCCTTACTCAAGGCTTAGTGTAAATTCTGTTGCTGAAACTTACATTTGAAGAAGCATATTTTGGGGACAAAATGGAAGTACAACTCCTTAAATGTATCATAAATTTTCTAATTAAATTCAATTATATAATTTCTTTGGCTAATGATGCACATAGTTGACTTTAATTGTCCTTCGGAGAAGATACGTTTTGTGTTGCATTTGTCAATACAATCATGTGGTTAAATTTAATTGGGAGAACTAAGTTACAACTCCTAAAGAATCGTACATAAATTTTTCCCGCCCTTAATTATGTCGTAACACACCTATATATAGCTTTTTGGAGTATAAGGTAGTGAACTTAAATTAGCACTTATATTCACGAGAGCGTTGCCTGAATCTAGGAGGGAAACCCTTTTTTTTTGGGATGGGGGGGGGGGGGGGGGGGGGCGGGGGGTGATGCTCTAGAAATCAGGAATTTTACAAACCCCAGCCCCAACTGCATACACAGCTACACCAGAGTAACATAAGCTCGGACGAACAGACACCACAGCCAATTATCAGCTATCACAACAAAACCAATTGGGTACAAACCAACTGACAAATCCAAAGAAATTCACTTCAAGAACTGAGAAACCGAATTCACATCACAACAAAGGACATTTTAAGAAAAGAATTCTTGAAAGCCCCTTTAGATTGGACTTGAGCTCTAACTACTCATTTTTTACAGTCTGAGTAATGGAAACCTCAGTCTTAATATTCCCAACATAAACCCAAACATTCTTCTGAATACAAATATGGTACATAACTACTTACAAACTTAATTTACAAAGCACTGCTATGAAGTTGCTCCCCTTTAAGTTATGCAATCCCTAGTTGACTACATCCCAACAAGACTTAGGATTATTAACGGGGCAGCAGATCATTAATTAGATGATCTCTTCTTTTCAATTAGATTATGCAACAAAAACACACTAGGAGCCCCTATTGTAGTCCCATTGCAACAATCTGTCCCAGGTAGACAAACTATTCTTGAACACAAGCCAACCAATAACCGCATGCTTGCACACAACTAAAGGAAACTAGACTATTTCCCAATATGGAGTTTCTTGCTTCTTCAATCTAACTGCATTCCAGTCTTCAGTAGAATCAAATTTTCTTGATTAGGATGGAAACCACAGAAGCTGAAGAACTTTACCACCAACTTCAACCAAGCATATCAGGCCTTGATGTACATTTTCAGATTTAAAAAAAAAAAAAAAAAAAAAAAAAAAACTGTGAAATAGACTCTTTCTATTTCAAATGAAACCAAGAGAATCTTGTGATGGTGTGGGTGTGTTTTAGCAAGTGATGTTCATAACAGAATGGAATGGAGTCCATAAGGAAAGTGGTATTATGTACTCAACCAGGGACAAACAAGGACGTGTGAGTAAAATTGGTACAAAAGCACATTTTAAGGAGGAGAGAAATTTGAGTAAAGCTTTAAAGCTATCGCTGAATCAAAAATGGGATTAACAAATATTTAATATTGATAGAAGCTGAAAATGGGATTGAGATCAGATAGATAATGTTTAAGCAGCTGTGGTTTTTTCTCAACAGGGTTTCTTAATGTATGGGGTTAATTTTGCATTTCAGAGATCTCAAATGGCCTATTCATAAACCCACAATAATTCCAAACCTTCAAATAATAAGAATAAAAAACTTTATAGCTCTCTTATCTATCACACCATCTGGACTCGCAGCTCTATATCCTTGAAAAAGAGGAGCCCACAACTACATGTTTGACCATATTAAATCTAAGAGCAATGCTATAGACATAAAATTTTTTTACAACATCTGAGTTAACAAACTTTTGTTGGTTTTTATTAGACCTACCGCTGACATCACTTTTTTATTTTCCACCAATAATCTAACACATCAGTTTAAAATTTTTTGCGTTTACAGGCTTTTTCTAAACTAAAATATGGGCCAAAGAGAAATTCCTCATCGTCTAGTTGGCTATTCTCAACTCAAGTCTCAACAACTCAAAAGACAAAATAGATCTCTATATAACAAATTTCACAACGTTGAGGAGGTAGATTGTGATTTGTGTATTATATGTGAAAGTGACGTTACACTAATCTGAAAACTGAAAAAAAGTTGCTGGAGAGGAATCAGAGCCGCCACCTCACATCTCTAGTAGTCTGTCTCCTTCACCTCCTAAAGGGCAAGTTTGGTCTTGAGTCTTGACTTACCTGCTCGGCTGCTCCCCTTTGTGTTTGTTGGGGCCAGCTTAACTTTCTCTAGGAAAAAACTAAAAAAGAAAAAAAGATTGACAAAATGGGCAGTGCCATGGGGATAAAAATCTGTGCCTCTGCGTATAGTATATGCATATATTACTCTCTCTATGTAAAAGAGATGAACCATTTGAAAATCAATGGAAGCCTTTACCTATCTTTTTGTATACTCAATCTTGTCCACCTTCCTAAGAACCTCCATTACACTAGACACTATTACTCCAACCCAATCAATCAGAGACGGTGACACTTTAGCTTCAGCTGGTCGAAGATTTCAAATAGGATTCTTCAGCCCAGATAATTCAAAAAGCCGATACGTTGGGATATGGTACACCGTATCTTCTGGGACAGTTGTTTGGGTAGCCAACAGAGACACTCCACTGAACGATCACTCAGGAGTTTTGAAGGTCACTGATGGAGTTGTTATCCTTCTCAATAGCACAAATAGTACTGTTTGGTCATCTAATACATCAAGAATTGCAGAAAATCCAGTTTTACAGCTCTTAGATAATGGAAATCTTGTAGTGAAAGACAGCAATGTTGATGACACAGAGAACTTTTTGTGGCAGAGTTTTGATTATCCTTGTGACACATTACTACCGGAAATGAAACTCGGAAGGAACTTCGTAACTGGCTTAGACAGGTTCTTAACATCTTGGAAGAGCACGGATGACCCTACTCAAGGTGAATTTTCAATAAGGTTAGATCTTCGTGGGCTTCCACAAGTGGTTATCGAGAAAGGAGACACAATAAAGGCTAGACTAGGGTCATGGAATGGCGTCGGTCTTACGGGATTTACTGGTTTACCACGTAATCCACTATATGTGTATGAATTCATGTTTGATGAGAATGAGGTCTATTACAAGTACAAACTCAAAAATAGTTCATTTTTCACAAGATTCGTGGTAAATCCTTCTGGAATTGCACAACGGTTCACATGGCTGGATCGGACAAACCGTTGGGAGCTATTCTCAACAATGCCACCAGATCAGTGTGCAAATTATGCCTTCTGTGGGGCATATGCTAGCTGCAATATTGGTAACACTCCCGTATGTGCATGCTTGGAAGGATTCTTACCCAAGTCTCCAAAAGCTTGGGATTCAGTGGATTGGTCTGATGGGTGTGTTCGAAAGACTCCATTGAATTGTAGTGATGGTCCTGATGGAGATGGCTTCCTAAAGTACACGGGGTTGAAATTGCCTGATACGTCTTCTTCCTGGTTTGATAAGACTATGAGCCTCAAGGAATGTGAAGAATTGTGTTTGAAAAACTGCTCTTGCACAGCATATGGAAATTTAGATATCAGGAAGGGAGGTAGTGGTTGCTTGCTTTGGTTTGGTAACCTACTTGATATTAGAGTATTTGCAGATGGTGGAGAAGACCTCTACGTAAGATTGGCTGCTTCAGAACTAGGTACCATTTTAGCTTTACACTTTTTTATCTCATTTTGGTTTCACTTTTCAATTGGCAAATATAGGCTAGCTGGAGTATTTATTTTCAGACTTTTTTCTCCATGTTTTCTTGGGTGAAGGGGAGGAAGTTGGGGATTTGTAAATATAAACAAAATTGGTAGACACTACAGAATATCTTTTAAAGTTTTCTTTTTAAACTGCAACATATCTATAAGCAAGACGATTTGAAATAAATGTTTTCAAAGTTTGCCTGTTAAACTGCAACATATCTATAAGCAAGAGAATTTGAAATAAATGTTTTCAAGGGAGATGTTCAAGGTGCAAATCCTTCCTTTCCCAACTCAAGAATTATTTAAAAAAAAAATGTGAAAGTGAAGCATGCGGGACATATTGTTGTCAACATAGTAACGTCAATGAAACAAGGAAGTGGTGGCTTTGGTGCTGTTAAGCTCTACTACTTTATCCACCTCATCATATGTACCCATTTCCCCATCTTTACAATTCTGAATAGTAAAGATGTGGCAGCAAAGGGCTTACCGTTGTAGACTAATGCCGAGATAGATTCCCTTTCCTTTCTTCAGTTGCATAATTTGAGGTGGAATACTCTAAGTCACCCGCTGTTTTGATATTTCAGATCATGTTGTGAAAAAGAGGCGCTCCAGCAAGAAGAAACAAGTAGGAATCATGATTGGCTCTGCATTATTTGTCCTGGGAATGATAATACTTGGATTGGTATCATACATATGGAAGAGGAAACTCAGAAAACAAGGTTCATTTTATAAGACATGGACTCTAATAATTACTGATGCGTGATAGAAGACTAGTAGGCTTGTAGCTAAGAATTTTTTTTTTTTTAGAAGTTGTTAGTTGAGAACAGAATAGGTAGTAGGCCGTAGGCGAATGCTTTTGATAAAATAACTGATGAATTTTTGTTCAAGTCCAACCATCTGCTATTATTTCAGCGATGACAAAAAGAAATGGTGGGAAGGAATGTGACAATGTGGGCGGGAAGGAAGACATTGAGTTACCAATATTTGATCTAACAGCTATTGCCAATGCGACTGATAACTTTTCAAGAGAAAACAAGTTGGGAGAAGGTGGCTTTGGATCTGTGTTCAAGGTAAGAACCTAAAAAATTTAGCTATAATTGTTTTCCAAAATATGCTGACTTTTCATCTTTTTCAGGGTACATTGCGAGAGGGGAAAGAGATAGCAGTAAAGAGGCTATCAAAGAATTCTGGACAAGGATTGAATGAGTTCAAAAATGAAGTTATTTTAATTGCAAAACTTCAGCACCGCAATCTTGTGAAGCTTCTTGGTTTTTGCATTGAAGAAAATGAAGAAATGATAATCTATGAATACATGTCTAACAAAAGCTTGGATTCCTTTATTTTTGGTTTGAGCTTTTAAACCTGACTAAATCATTGACATTCATAATATTAGTCTTATCATCTTTCAATAATAAAATTGTTTGTTGAGAATCAACCGGATTTTTACTGACATAAATGTGAAATTGGCAGATCAAACAAAGAGTAAATTGTTGGATTGGCATAAGCGCATCAACATAATTGCTGGGGTTGCTAGAGGGCTTCTTTATCTTCATCAAGACTCTAGATTGAGAATTATCCATAGAGATCTCAAAGCTAGCAATATCCTACTTGATAACGACATGAATCCAAAAATATCGGACTTTGGACTAGCAAAATCATTTGGGGGAGATCAAGGTGATGCCAAGACCAATAGGATTATTGGAACATAGTATGTACACTTTAACTCCTTTTGTTTGTTATGTAAAGCTGTTTTTGGATTTCTTTTTCTTTGCAATAATATTTTTTAGTGGTTATATGTCTCCTGAGTACGCAGTACATGGGCAATACTCAATAAAATCTGATGTCTTTAGCTTTGGAGTTTTAATATTAGAGATATTGAGTGGGAAAAAGAACAGGGGATTTTGCCATCCAAAGCACTATCATAATCTTCTTGGACATGTAAGCATGAGAAACTACATTCTACTAATTTATGTTTTCAAACTAAACTTTTGATTAATAGTAACGCTCTTTTAAATGTGCTGGGCTAGTTGGATTGTAGATGGACACACGAAACTATATTTTATGATTTGTTTCAGGCATGGAGACTGTGGATTGAAGATAGGCCGATTGAATTGATCGATGATTCAGTAGGTGACTTCACTCTGTCTGAAATGTTACGATGCATTCATGTGGGTCTGTTATGTGTGCAACAACGACCAGAAGACAGGCCAAACATGTCATCTGTGGTTCTAATGTTAAGCAGTGAGAGTTTATTGCCTAAACCGAGGCAACCAGGCTTCTATACAGATTCACCTGAAGCGGATTCTTCATGTAGCACACCTTTTTCAGCAAATGAAATGTCCTTTACATCGTTTGAGGCAAGGTAAAATATCATCACTAGAAAAAAGGGAAGAGGTTTCTTATGAAATTTATGTAAGAATGTGTTAAAAAATCTTTAGCTAAACAAACTGGTTTCTAGCCATTCTTGGGATAAGTGTGTATTTTGGAGAATTATTGTCTTCTTCCTAATTGAGAAATGCAAATGCTAGCCTTCTTACCTTTTCTATTAGTAGAAGTTCACTTTAATATCTAATTAATCCTAAATTTTGATCTCAAAAATATATTTCCAATCTTGGAAGCTGATGCTATAATCCCAGCTATACCAAGAATTAACAATGAATAATTGTAAACAAAATAACATCAAGGTAAAACTCTGTTTATTAATTTATAGGCTGATCATGGCCAATTGGTTCCAGCCAAACTCTACGATCGTCACAGCAAAAGGAATGTACCACCGGATTTACTTCATAGTGGCACCCAGGTCATCCCTAAGGACAATGCCGGAATTGGCTAGACAAGCTAACCAAAGCTACTTCCACAGCATTAGACCTTACTTGTATTTTTATTCCATTACACCAAAAAAATCAAACAAATAAAATAAAATAAAAAACTGAAAATGCCAACGAAATGTCTTTTTATTTTATTTTATTTTTTCAAAATGCATTGAGCATCCAGAAAGTGTGAAAGATATGGTCAGAAGAGATACCATCATACCAAAACAGTCCAGAATCTGAAAGGTTCTGAAATGCCAAATAATTTCTATCCATCTGCTCAGTGCTCACTGTGTAAACATATGAGAAGGAACGGCGAAGATCCTGAGTTACTTCAAATAACAGCTTGCTCTTCAATAAACAATTATTTTGAGAAATTGTTTAATTTTCAAAAGAATAAATAATCTACAATAAAATTTAGAGAATAAATTATAGATTATACCACATTTCAAAATAATTATATATACTGACACACCTATGGCGTGATTCTACTCTACTAATTAAGTACTAGATGTATACAACTTGGTATGCTATATGTGTCCAAAGAGTTCCCTGTAGACAGACCAATAACGTCAACAGTGGTTTCTATGTTGGTGTTGAGAGAGCAGTTCTGCTTCAACCTAAACAGCCTGGTTTCTTCATGGAAAGAAGCTCCTACAATGCAGATACAGCTTTAAGAAACGAAGTATCACATTGAGAAAATTTAATTGACTGTAACTATACCGGAAGCTAGATAGACCAATAAACCATGGATCATATTGTATTCATGCCCGACCTGTTTGCAAGGCCAATTTAAAATTCCCCGAGTAAGCGCGAAAATCCGACCAACACTAGTGCTGCCTAAGACTATAATCATGAAAACCCACCACCAATCTCAGATCCAGTCTCTCATGGGAGATTGATCATTATCTGAATCCTTGGGAACATCATTATTTGCCATCCAAGGTGAAAGGAGGTGATCAAAACTATCACAGGTTCATCCCAATGTACCTAGTATTTTCTTTTTTATTATCTTATTTAAAAAATATATATATATATATATATATATATTCTTGTTCTTTGTGTATTATTGCCCTTTGCTTGAGGATGGCAATTTTGCTCCGTCCTGCTTAACCTGCCCTTCCTCGCTACGCCCTGCGCGGGTTTTCCCGGCCTTGCAAAAGTGGTGGGGTGGGGATGGGACAAGATTTTAGCCCTGCACCACAGGGCAGGGCGGGAATGTGTTTAGACTTTTTAGACCCGCCCCTCCCCGTCCCTGCCCTGCCCCACCCCGCATTGTTAAAGGCTATAATTGTAAATTTTCATACCCTAAAACTCTACTATTTAAACAAACATTTCAATATTAGCTTATTTTATTCTACCCAATTTGGTTCTCTATCTTTATTTTGTTATGTACTGTACTATGAGATTTTTTTTTTTTTTTTATTGTCTTGTTAAACACTTGGATATATTATTCAATTTTTTCTAAAAATTGATTTGATTTGATGGGATAAATTTAGTTGTAATTTCAAGTATATTTTTATTAATGAAATATGTTTCATTAAAAAAATTGTATTAGTTGTAGGGAAAATTAACAAAATATAGAGTTTTACGGGGTGGGGTGAGGCTTCGTGGGGCCCCAAGGGGCGAGGCTTCGTGGGGCCCCAAGGGGCGAGGCTTCGTGGGGCCCCAAGGGGCGAGGATGAGGTGAGAAAGTTTTCCCTGTCATGCAGGGCGAGGCAGAGATGGGGCAAGACAAATCCATGCAGGGCGGGGACGAAGACCCCATCCTTCAGCCCCGTCCTGCCCCATTGCCATCCCTAGTTGCTATTTGTATCCACCAAAAAATTGTCTACTTTCTTGTAAAACACGATTATTGTAAAGGTAGTTTTTTGGGGTTTGACTAAATCTGGCTGTGGTTTTTTGTGGAATTGTCAATGTGGGTTTTGAAATTTGGTACTCAAATTTATGAAATTGTTGATTTTGATTGGCATGTTTTGTTTTGTTTTTTTTTTCTTTTTCTTTTTTGTTGTTGTTGTTGTTGTTGTTGTTTTGTTTTTCGAGATTTTAAGGCTGTATTGGTTTATTCAAATTATTTGATATGCCAATTTGCTTATATGCCGTGTACGATGTGTTAGTTCTTATTTTTCTCTCTTTTTTTTTCCCGGTAGTGGTAGTGTTGGTGGTGGTTAGAGTATGATGTGTAGGGTTTTGCAATGCAATCTTGAAATTGTGAATTTGGTGTGTAATAAGTTTTTTCAAATGGTTTTTATTGACTTCGAAATCTTTATATATTTACATAAACTCAAAATATAAAGAAGCCCATAAAGATCTTTATATGATTTTTATTGACTTAGAAAGCATGTGAAAGGGTTCATGGTAGGTTTTGGCAAAGAAAGCAGATTTTTTAAAGTATATTAAGGATACATATAACGAAGTTGTAATTAGTGTAAGAACAAGCAGAGCCTTCACAAGTGAGTTTCCTACGATTATAGATTTTCATGAAGAATCGCATTAATTCAATGTGTGTCTGGCTTATGCGTATATGCACAATTTTTAGTTTTTAGTTTTTATATACACTTTTTAAAACTTCATTTTTTTTCGCACTTTTTTAAAGTGTAAGTATACTTTACTTCACTTTCAGCAAAATGTTTTTGGCAAAAAACTAAATAAGTTGTTTCCAAATGGACATAGAGTATATGAGCTTACTACATTGATTCGAGAGGAAACTTTTTGTGTATGCTTTTTGCTGATAATATAGTTTTAAAAGATGGAACTAGACGTTGAGTTAATGTCAATTTGGAATCTAAAAGCTTTTGGTTAAGTATGACTTAAACAAAATACATGGAATGTAATCTAAGTAAAAATAGAAATAAAGATGAATGGCTGTAAGACTTGATGAATAAAAGATCTGAAGAGAGAGAGCTTTTGATTTCTTGGATTGTTAATTCATAAAGATTGAGATATTGAAGAGTATGTAAATCATCCAATAAGATCGTGGTGGCTTAAGAGGGGAAGTGCATTAAGAGTATAGTGTGGTCTTGGAATACCTATTAAGTTAAAGGAAAAAATTTATAAAACTGTCATAAGAGTAATTATACTTTATGACACTAAATGTTAGGTTGTTAAGAAGAATCATATTTATGAAATGAGTGTAGTTGTAATTAGAATTTTAATATTGATAGCTAAAATACAAGGAAATAGATGATTTGAAATGATGAAGATATTAGTGGCCTCTAGTCACAAACCTGCGTGTTGCGCGTGATAATTTTTTTTTTTTTTTTTTTGTGATCTTATTAAATATATATTTTTTTTAAATCTTACATATAAATTTTTTTTAAACCTTATATATATATATATATATATATATATATTTATAATGTGAATCTTTACATATACATTTAAGTAAACTCTATATATTCCACTTATTTAGATGCGTAAAACCACAGACTACTACCCCATAATAATAGTTGCTAATTAATTTTTTTTAATGATCTCATTAAAATGCTTCTTACTATTATATATTTACTAATCGATGACTTGCATAACAGAGATGTTAAATGAGAGGTAGCATCGTTCATTAGATTTTCAAAAAGTGTATATATATATATATATATTATTTCTTACACAATTTTAAAAGGATTTTAAAATTTTCAAACTTGGAGAACATCACTTTTTTAGTTATGATTGAAAATATGGTTTCTATATTTAAAGTTTGGTTAGTTTTAAGTTTAAATTTAGTACTATGATTGTATTTAATTGTTGATTATTGATTTAATTTTTAATTTTTTAAAGTGAATGTAACAAATTATTTTACTACATTGTAAAATTTTAATATTCTTTGTATGGACATCTCTATTTTAGTTTTTACTTCTCCTTATAACCTCTTTGTTTTCCAATTAACAGCTACTAATAATATTTGATTTTTTTCTTTATCTACTCTTTATTACTTTGTATTTTTTTCTTTACCATATCTCTCTCTCTCTCTCCATTGACAACCTATTGTTTTCTAAAATTTGATGCTGATTCTATGGCATTAAATCTGCATTATTAGTTTCTTTACGTTATATTTGGTTTGATATCCTCATTAATTTTTTTAATTAAGTGTTTCTAAATTGACATTTGTTTTGTATTCCATTTTTCCTTTAATGTATTGGGTGTGAGAATGAGTGTTTCCCTAGCATTACTTCAATCTATGAGGACAATTTTATTTATTGAATTTAAGTAAAATATTATATGAAAGGAGAGGAAATATAAATAATTTAATGATATGGAGGATGTAGCTAAATTTAAATGTTAAATAAAATAATATGAGAAGAAAAAAAAAGTGAATAAATGATATAACATTAAACACCAAATTATCAAAAGCATGCTAAAATCCTCCAAAAAATTGAGACAAAAATAACTTTTTTTCTTTTTTTTGGTGATGGAAAATTGTGCATAGAATGGAAGAGTAAATGACAAATTTATGCTAAAAGGATGATAATAAGAAGAAACAAAAGAAAAAAAAGAAAAAAAAGAAGAAAGATATAGAGGATCTCATCTTATTTCAATGTTAAAAAAAATAAGATGAGAAGAAAAAAAAAAGTAAAAATAAAAGATATAACAATAAACACTAAATTATCCAAATCATGCTATGTAATAGAATAATAATATTTTTTTTTATATACTATCTTTAATTCTTTATAATGCAATAATAGGATAACATTTAACAATAAAAATAAATAAAAAACTTAAAACACAAAAGTAAATCTCATCAACTCAAATTAGAGTTCTAAAAAAATACAAAAATTTATCAACCTAAAGTAGAGATGCAAGAAAAATAAAAAACCACCAAATTAAAAATTGAGAGAGAGAGAGAGAGAGAGAGAGAGAGAGAGAGAGAGAGATAACCTTTTGCGAGGGAAAACTATTCAAAAAATAGAAGAGAAGATAACAAATTTATAGTAAGAGATTGTGAATAAGAAGAGACAAAATAAAGGAAGATGAAGGGAAAGATGAATAGTGATATTAAGGTAGAGGGTAGTGGAGAGATGAAAATGTAAGGGAAGGAGAAAGGTTAAATAAAGTGTAAATATTAAAAAAAAAAAAAAAAAAGTGAATGTTAAAAAAAATTATAGGAAAATTGAAAAGAAAAAATAATAATGACGTGGACGCTGATATGGCTTAACTGAAATAAAGCAACAATAAATGCTACGCTTTAACTTTTAGATATATATATATATATAGAGAGAGAGAGAGAGAGAGACAGAGAGAGAGAGAGAGAGATAGAGATAAGAGAGAAAGATTCTTGAGATGATTTGGTCATGTTCAGAGGAAAACAATGTGAAAAGAATGAGCTGATTTAAGTTAGGGAAAGAAAAAAAGAAGAGAAGACAAAAAATAAAATTTATAGAAATAAAAATAACATATCAATTAAGAAAGTAATTGAGAATATGACTTCGTATGGAATATTAGAATGAGAAAAAATAATATAACTAATCAACCTTGGTTAGTTTGTTGAGGATCTTTGTACAACCTCAGAATTTTGAGGCTAAAACTTGGTTGTTATTGTTGTTAATTCAGGATTTACATAATGTTGAGGAGTGGTTAGGGCATTTCTTGAAAATTGACCCATGCATTTGTATTGCACGTATATGAAAGTTTTAGCAAGCTCCTGGTAAATTCTTATCCAAAATCCTTCTATTAAATATAATTATCTGGACTTGTGGAATGGTTCAATTTAATACTTGTGCGGTCATTGGGCCAAGGATTCCATCCCCTGTTTGCTTTTTATTTTTTCTATAAGATATAGTACTCTTGACCTTAAATGTAAATAAATAAATACTAATTCATAAGTATCGTACAAAAGTTCATTTAGAAAACCATTTCATCTTTCTTTCTTTCTTTCTTATTATTATTATTATTATTATAAAGGGATAGAAATGACAGGGTCTTTATTTTTTATTTATTAAAAAAAAAAACGCCTGGCCAGTGGCTGTAGCCGATACAAGTGATCCATCTTTTTCTTTGTGAAATAAATGAGCACAAGAAATGATCCAACTTCTCTCTTAGAAGTGAAGATTAAAAAGGGTACAGAAATTTGGATATATTCAAGGTAGTATTTATCTTAAATTTTCTAGTGGAGTACTTTCCTCACTTTTTACATCGCCATTGACAATTTGATTCAGACTTTGAGAATGTATATCATGAATCAAATATAACAGAAAAAGAAAGCAAAGGTTTAATGAGAATCTGGTTTGTATGGAACCTGGTTTCCAAAAATTACTTTTGTAGCATCCACTGATTTTAGTCTTACCAGAGATCAATTATTTATTAAGATCAAGTCAATCAAGTAGGCAAAAGTCTGAAACATATCAAGTTTCAACTTGGGCCATCAGTGGTCAATAGCGTAAAGTCGACAACTTCTAAACAAAAGGAAAATGCAAACGTTTTCAATGTGAAAAGATGCCAGACAGTTCCAAAGGACCAACCAGTTTGTCAAACACCAATGCAGACTGCAGAGCTTTTATTCATTTTTTCTTTTTTTTCCTCTCTCTTTCTCTCTCTCACAATTCACAAATCATTTGATAACAGCGCTGATCTAAAGTCTATGTTTAATGTGAGGGGAAAAATGAGAGGCTAACTTCTCACCAGACTCCTCTAATAAATAAATAAATAATTCACAGTAGACGAAACATCAATTTTGGTTGGACTTCTCCGAAATAGGCCAGAATGGCCAAAATTGACCTGAATGACCCGAAATTTCATCTGAGGCAGAACATGGGAAGTTTCCTGTTTCGGTTAGCATATATGAACAACAATTTTCCGTCAAAACAGAATCACATTAATAACTATGCTCCTACATTGGACTTATACAATATTATGTAATGGCCCAAGAATTCAAATTATGTTCTAAGCCCATGTAATACAATATATATATATATATATATATATATATTTCCCTCTAACTTCAACACCCAAGATGATAATTAGGTGCTTTGAAATTGAGATGTTTAGAGCAATCACATTAGATTCTCTAAAATAGGGTAGAAGCCCAATTTATGAAGAGAAGCCCAAAAAAGAGCCCCACATTGGACTCCCTACCAGTTCCCTAAAATAGGAAAATGCTACAGTATTTTCCTATATTTATTAGGGAATAATGTTCCTTCCCCAAATTCTTATTTTGTTAGTATTATTTTTGTTAGAAAATTATTGGGTAGTTCGGGACTGCAATACCATCTCCCGCCAATGAGGAGAAAATAGATCATTAAAAACTAATGACATCATCATACCTGCCATGTTAACCCAATAAATCTGACTCTTCTATTGTCAGTTAACCTTGTTAAAGCCAATTCAAATTTTTTCTAAATTTTAGACATGAATTGAGTTGGCGGGTTTTTGAAAATTTTAGGAATATAAAAAACTCTTCGTTTTTTTTACCTTTGAATCTGGCAAATAAAGGGAGTGTTTGGTAGAGTAGTTTGAGAATTGTTGTTTGTAATTTTTTGAAATATGTGTGGGTGAAAAAGTTTGTGAAAATATGTGTAATATATTGTTTAAAATGTGAAAATGTGAATTTGAACTCACTCACCAAACAAGCCCAAAGTTTCCTAGATGGGTACTTTGCTCGCCCGAAATGTTTAGCTGCAAATTGCCCTATCCCTCTCTCCCTACTGCTGCATCCCCTCGAGCTCCCTCTTCATCTCGGCCTCCATCACCAGGAATTTTAGGGACTAGGTTTATTTATTTGTTTAGTCTTTCACTGATTTCTAAGTACTGATGCTTTATGGTCAAACCAAACCTTCTTTTCCCCGATTTGTTTCATTTTGGTTTCTCCTTTCTGTTTAAGAAATTGTCTTTTTTTTTTTCTTTCTTTAAATATTTCGTTCTTTTACCAATCCGTGGGTTTAAACATCTTGTAATTAATATTACATTTCTGAAGTAGTTTAATATTTGGTTTGCTGGCAATCTAATGTGGAATGTTGTCTGTAACGTGATTACGTAAAACAAAGCATTTGGATTTACAAATTACCTGGTTAGAAAATTCCTTTTTTCTGGTTACCCATTTAACACAAATTTTCATAATTAATAAACCATAGCTATCATCTCCATTACAAAATAAGGAGTTATGTTAACGGATGCTTTTAGGGCAATAGTTAACAATTTATTTTAGGAAAGTTTTGATACTACTTTTATGAGAAATATAAAAAGTTGTCAAAATATTAATTGTTTTTTTTTTATTAAAAACTTTCTTTAAATGAATTATTAACTATTGTCCTAAGCATCCGTTGGCATTTCTCAAAATAAACTAATGTTCTAGTCAATCTTATTAGATTGAATTAAGCGGACCTACCCTTTTGCTTAATGTTGGAATTACTTGCTGTTGCTGAGGCTGAAGTTGATGTGATTTAGCCCTTTTTTTTATTTTTTATTTTTTGGGTGGGCACTGAACCTATTTGTTGAAATGTTTCATAGAGTTTTATTTATTTTTGGGTGGGCACTGAACCTGTTTGCTCTTGAGCATGGGATCCCAACAATGGCACTTGAAGATTAATTAATTCTTTGTAACGAGGATTTCTTTTATTGGGAAGGGAAAAAAAATTAATTCATCATTGATCAATTTTCTCTGTAAAAAAACGATTATTTCAATTTTTTCTTCATATGCCAAATTGGATAAAACAATTTTCTTTTTGGAGAAAGGGATAAAACAAAATGGGTAAAATATTATTTTAGTCCCTAAACTTTAAGAAGTTTATTTTTTGTCCCTAAACTATTGAAAAGTTTATATTTCGTCTCTAAACTATTGAAAATGTTTTATTTATATCCTTGAACTTTACTAAATGTTTGTTTTTATCCCTAAACTATTGAAAAAGTTTTTTTTTTTTTTTTTATCATTATTTTTGTCTCTATACTATTTAAAAAACTCTTTACAAAGTTTAGGGATAAAAAAAGAACTTTTTAAAGTTTAGAGATGAAAAAAAAACTTTTAGTAAAGTTTAAGGACCAAAATAGTATTTTACTCAAACAAAATTTATTGTATACTTTTGCCTAATTGGGGATATGATGTTATGTCTACATTTAGTTTCATTTACGGCACAATATCTGATGCTTTCTTAAGATTCTCATTTCATTACAAAAGATTCCATAGATGAGAAACTAATGCCTTCCACGCATTGAGCTTACATAATATATTTTGATTTGATGTGGTTATTAGAGTATACAATTATTAAAAATCAATGTAATGCAACACTCATATGATTACTAATAACCACATCAAATCAAAATATATCTTGTAAGCTCAATGCGAGGATGACATTAGTTTCTCATCTATGCAATCTTTTGTAGTGAAATGATATACAATTATTTCTCTCCCTTCTCTCGTACTTTTTCTCAGAATTTTGGCAACACCATTGCCAAAATTTTCTTCTCTCCTCATTTTCCCAAATAATTTTGAACTGTGTCCATATCACAAATAAACTTCATTTTTTTGCAATATTCATCCAAAAGACTCCAATAGTTGGCTGGTAATAGCTACCCAATGTTCATAGTCAAACATTCAACCTAAAACAACCATTATATTAATATGCACTATAGAATGTTATGAATTAGCATCTTGAAATTGTGAGGGAAAATGAATTTGAGTGTCACTTTTCTGCTTCCATTTTTATTAATTTGTTTCCCTTAAAATAGCATATAAGACACAACCAAGGTTTTAAAAACCAGATTGGACTGGCCAATCCAATTAGTTGAACTAAGAATCGACCACCAGTCCAGTCTGGAAAAAATGCCTAAAACCGGTGAAAACCGAAAAAAACCAATAATCAGAGGCAAATCCAATTTTGCCCTCGGTCTGGTTTTTAAAACCATGGACACAACACATGGGCAATACAACTTATTATAAGCACCCAACTCATAACATAAAGTTGATAACGTTCATAAATAAATTAAAAAAATAAAAAATAAATTAAACTTGATAACAATTAGCAAACAACTGAACCTTATTCTCTACACTTCAGAAAGTCTAGGAAACAAGCTATTAATAATTTCTCTCTAACAAACTAATTCTTTTGGCTAAGGAGAACAACCAGCTTTCAATCTCGAACTTCATCACTTATCCATCTCATCCAAAGCCGATAATACAGCTCCTTCATGTTCAACTTGCTAATCCTCATCCTTGGCCTGTCGCTCATCCTCATCCTTGGAAAAAGTACATTAGAACACACACAAGTTTGCTAACACAATATCAATTATTATTACTGTCAATAAGATAGACAAGCCTTTATACTATCAAATATTACCTTTGGTTCTGAAAATACGATTTTGTTCATGGTAAGGATAACTTGAACTTCAAACAATAAGAGTGATTTATGAATCAATTACCAAATATCAATATCCAAATGTGACAAATCTATAATAATTTGGAAATTTTATAAATGGAGAAAAAAAAAAAAAAAAGCACTTCGAAGATTTCAATCATAAATCCAAGAATAGCATGCATTTGATCAAATAACTAAAAATGAGATATCCCAAGATACAAGAGAAGAACCAAATGTATGCAAATTTTCTACTTAGATTCACTTTGCACAACATAGTGCATGCATACATGTAGTGGCCAAAATGATCACAGCACTCATAAACAAAGAATAAAACTTATAGAATGAACTAAGCTTTGTAGTGTCCAAGAATGAGTCTTGATGATTGAACTAAGCTTTTCTCATGGAAATAAACAAGTCTCATGAAAAGTCTATACCCAAATTCTTTAAAGATGACAGTCTTTTCGTTGGGCATTTTATCAAACATGTGGAGCACAATGACAGGATGAATGAACTTAGGCAGTGATATCAATTGGTCATAAACTCCTAAAAACCCAAAACAAAAATCATTTAAGATACATCATTCCTTCAAAGACTAACCATATTCATGAAAGAGATCAATATGGGTGTCAAAGGAAACCAAAGAAAAGCAAAATAAAAATAAAAATAAAAGAACATCAAGAACACCTATGGCAGAAAATTTCATGGGCTAAGAAATACAGGAATTTCATCTTACAAAAAGAAAGAGAAGTGATCTTATTAAATATATATATTTTTAAACCTTACGTATAAATTTTTTTAAAACCTTATATATATATATATATATATATATATTTATAATGTGAATCTTTACATATACATTTAAGTAAACTCTATATATTCCACTTATTTAGATGCGTAAAACCACAGACTACTACCCCATAATAATAGTTGCTAATTAATTTTTTTTAATGATCTCATTAAAATGCTTCTTACCATTATATATTTACTAATCGATGACTTGCATAACAGAGACGTTAAATGAGAGGTAGCATCGTTCATTAGATTTTCAAAAAGTGTATATATATATATATATATATATATATATTATTTCTTACACAATTTTAAAAGGATTTTAAAATTTTCAAACTTGGAGAACATCACTTTTTTAGTTATGATTGAAAATATGGTTTCTATATTTAAAGTTTGGTTAGTTTTAAGTTTAAATTTAGTACTATGATTGTATTTAATTGTTGATTATTGATTTAATTTTTAATTTTTTAAAGTGAATGTAACAAATTATTTTACTACATTGTAAAATTTTAATATTCTTTGTATGGACATCTCTATTTTAGTTTTTACTTCTCCTTATAGCCTCTTTGTTTTCCAATTAACAGCTACTAATGATATTTGATTTTTTTCTTTATCTACTCTTTATTACTTTGTATTTTTTTCTTTACCATATCTCTCTCTCTCTCTCCATTGACAACCTATTGTTTTCTGAAATTTGATGCTGATTCTATGGCATTAAATCCGCATTATTAGTTTCTTTACGTTATATTTGGTTTGATATCCTCATTAATTTTAATTAAGTGTTTCTAAATTGACATTTGTTTTGTTTCCATTTTTCCTTTAATGTATTGGGTGTGAGAATGAGTGTTTCCCTAGCATTACTTCAATCTATGAGGACAATTTTATTTATTGAATTTAAGTAAAATATTATATGAAAGGAGAGGAAATATAAATAATTTAATGATATGGAGGATGTAGCTAAATTTAAATGTTAAATAAAATAATATGAGAAGAAAAAAAAAAAGTAAATAAATGATATAACATTAAACACCAAATTATCAAAAGCATGCTAAAATCCTCCAAAAAATTGAGACAAAAATAACTTTTTTTCTTTTTTTTGGTGACGGAAAATTGTGCATAGAATGGAAGAGTAAATGACAAATTTATGTTAAAAGGATGATAATAAGAAGAAACAAAAAAAAAAAAAAAAAAAAAAAAAAAGATAAGAGGAAAGAGGAAGAGTGATATTAAAAGGTAAGGAGAATGAGAAAGGTTGGAGAAAGTGTAAAATATTATATTTTTAATTTTTTTTAAAAAGATGTAAAAATATATATAATTTAATGATATAGAGGATCTCATCTTATTTCAATGTTAAAAAAAATAAGATGAGAAGAAAAAAAAAAGTAAAAAGAAAAGATATAACAATAGACACTAAATTATCCAAATCACGCTATGTAATAGAATAATAATATTTTTTTTATATACTATCTTTAATTCTTTATAATGCAATAATAGGATAACATTTAACAATAAAAATAAATAAAAAACTTAAAACACAAAAGTAAATCTCATCAACTCAAATTAGAGTTCTAAAAAAATACAAAAATTTATCAACCTAAAGTAGAGATGCAAGAAAAATAAAAAATCCACCAAATTAAAAATTGAGAGAGAGAGAGAGAGAGAGAGAGAGAGAGAGAGAGAGATAACCTTTTGCGAGGGAAAACTATTCAAAAAATAGAAGAGAAGATAACAAATTTATAGTAAGAGATTGTGAATAAGAAGAGACAAAATAAAGGAAGATGAAGGGAAAGATGAATAGTGATATTAAGGTAGAGGGTAGTGGAGAGATGAAAATGTAAGGGAAGGAGAAAGGTTAAAGAAAGTGTAAATATTTAAAAAAGAAAAAAGAAAAGTGAATGTTAAAAAAAATTATAGGAAAATTGAAAAGAAAAAATAATAATGACGTGGACGCTGATATGGCTTAACTGAAACAAAGCAACAATAAATGCTACGCTTCAACTTTTAGATATATATATATATAGAGAGAGAGAGAGAGAGAGAGAGAGAGAGAGATAAGAGAGAGAGATTCTTGAGATGATTTGGTCATGTTCAGAGGAAAGCAATGTGAAAAGAATGAGTTGATTTAAGTTAGGGAAAGAAAAAAAGAAGAGAAGACAAAAAAATAAAATTTATAGAAATAAAAATAACATATCAATTAAGAAAGTAATTGAGAATATGACTTCGTATGGAATATTAGAATGAGAAAAAAATAATATAACTAATCAACCTTGGTTAGTTTGTTGAGGATCTTTGAACAACCTCAGAATTTTTAGACTAAAACTTGGTTGTTATTGTTGTTAATTCAGGATTTACATAATGTTGAGGAGTGGTTAGGGCATTTCTTGAAAATTGACCCATGCATTTGTATTGCACGTATATGAAAGTTTTAGCAAGCTCCTGGTAAATTCTTATCCAAAATCCTTCTATTAAATATAATTATCTGGACTTGTGGAATGGTTCAATTTAATACTTGTGCGGTCATTGGGCCAAGGATTCCATCCCCTGTTTGCTTTTTATTTTTTCTATAAGATATAGTACTCTTGACCTTAAATGTAAATAAATAAATACTAATTCATAAGTATCGTACAAAAGTTCATTTAGAAAACCATTTCATCTTTGTTTCTTTCTTTATTATTATTATTATTATTATAAAGGGATAGAAATGACAGGGTCTTTATTTTTTATTTATTAAAAAAAAAAACGCCTGGCCAGTGGCTGTAGCCGATACAAGTGATCCATCTTTTTCTTTGTGAAATAAATGATCCAACTTGTCTCTTAGAAGTGAAGATTAAAAAGGGTACAGAAATTTGGATATATTCAAGGTAGTATTTATCTTAAATTTTCTAGTGGAGTACTTTCCTCACTTTTTACATCGCCATTGACAATTTGATTCAGACTTTGAGAATGTATATCATGAATCAAATATAACAGAAAAAGAAAGCAAAGGTTTAATGAGAATCTGGTTTGTATGGAACCTGGTTTCCAAAAAATACTTTTGTAGCATCCACTGATTTTAGTCTTACCTGAGATCAATTATTTATTAAGATCAAGTCAATCAAGTAGGCAAAAGTCTGAAACATATCAAGTTTCAACTTGGGCCGTCAGTGGTCAATAGCGTAAAGTCGACAACTTCTAAACAAAAGGAAAATGCAAACGTTTTCAATGTGAAAAGATGCCAGACAGTTCCAAAGTACCAACCAGTTTGTCAAACACCAATGCAGACTGCAGAGCTTTTTATTCATTCTCTTTTTTTTCCTCTCTCTTTCTCTCTCTCACAATTCACAAATCATTTGATAACAGCGCTGATCTAATGTCTATGTTTAATGTGAGGGGAAAAAAGAGAGGCTAACTTCACACCTACTCCTTTAATAAATAAATAAATAATTCACCAATGCAGACTGCAGAGCTTTTTATTCATTTTCATTTTTTCCTCTCTCTTTCTCTCTCTCACAATTCACAAATCATTTGGTAACAGCGCTGATCTAAAGTCTATGTTTAATGTGAGGGGAAAAATGAGAGGCTAACTTCACACCTACTCCTCTAATAAATAAATAAATAATTCACAGTAGACGAAACATCAATTTTGGTTGGACTTCTCCGAAATAGGCCAGATTGGCCAAAATTGACCTGAGTGACCCGAAATATCATCTGTGGTAGAACATGGGAAGTTTCCTGTTTCGGTTAGCATATATGAACAACAATTTTCAGTCAAAACAGAATGACATTAATAACTATGCTCCTACATTGGACTTATATAATACTATGTAATGGCCCTAGAAGTCAAATTATGTTCTAAGCCCATGTAATACAATATATATATTTCCCTCTAACTTCAACTCCCAAGATGATAATTAGGTGCTTTGAAATTGAGATGTTTAGAGCAATGAGCAATCACATTAGATTCTCTAAAATAGGGTAGAAGCCCAATTTATGATGAGAAGCCCAAAAAAGAGCCCCACGTTGGACTCCCTACCAGTTCCCTAAAATGGGAAAATGCTACAGTATTTTCCTATATTTATTAGGGAATAATGTTCCTTCCCAAATTCTTATTTTGTTAGAAAATTATTGGGTAGTCCAGAACTGCAATACCTTCTCCCGCCAATGAGGAGATGACAAATCATTAAAAACTGATGACATCATCTTACCTGCCATGTCAACCCAATAAATCTGACTCTTCTAACGTCTGTTAACCCTGTTAAAGCCAATTTGAATTTTTTCTCAATTTTAGACATGAATTGAGTAGGCGGGTTTTTGAAAATTTTGGGAATATAAAAAACTCTTCGTTTTTTTTACCTTTGAATCTGGCAAATAAAGTTTCCTGGATGGGTACTTTGCTCGCCCAAAATGTTCAGCCGCAAATTGCCCTATCACTCTCTTCCTACTGCCGCATCCTCTCGAGCTCCCTCTTCATCTCGGCCTCCATCACCAGGAATTTTAGGGACTAGGTTTATTTATTTGTTTAGTCTTTCACTGATTTCTGAGTACTGATGCTTTAACGGTCAAACCAAACCTTCTTCTTACCCGATTTGTTTCGTTTTGGTTTCTCCTTTCTGTTTAAGAAATTGTCTTTTTTTTTTTTTCTTTAAATATTTCATTCTTTTACCAATCCGTGGGTTCTCCATTACAAAATAAGGGATTATGTTAACGGGTGCCTTTAGGGTAAAAGTTAACAATTTATTCTAGGAAAGTTTTGATACTACTTTTATGAGAAATATAAAAAATTGTCAAAATATTAATTGTTTTTTTTTTCCATTAAAAACTTTCTTTAAATGAATTATTAACTATTGTCCTAAACATCCGTTAGCCTTTCTCAAAAATAAACTAATATTCTAGTCAATCTTATTAGATTGAATTAAGCGGACCTACCCATTTGCTTAATGTTGGATTTACTTGCTGTTGCTGAGGCTGAAGTTGATGTGATTTAGCCCTCTTTTTTATTTTTTATTTTTTGGGTGGGCAGTGAGCCTATTTGTTGAAATGTTTCATAGAGTTTTATTTATTTTTGGGTGGGCACTGAACTTGTTTGCTCTTGAGCACGGGATCCCAACAATGGCACTTGAAGATTAATTAATTCTTTGAAACGAGGATTTCTTTTATTGGGAAGGGAAAAAAAATAATTCATCATTGATCTATTTTTTTGTAACAAAATGATTATTTCAATTTTTTCTTCATATGCCAAATTGGATAAAACAATTTTTTTTTTTTTTTTTTTGGAGAAAGGGATAAAACAAAATGGGTAAAATATTATTTTAGTCCCTAAACTTTACCAAAAATTTGTTTTTTATCCCTAAACTTAAGAAGTTTATTTTTCATCCCTAAACTATTGAAAAGTTTATATTTCATCCATAAACTATTGAAAATGTTTTATTTATATCCTTAAACTTTACTAAAAGTTTGTTTTTATCCCTAAACTATTGAATTTTTTTTTTTTATCATTATTTTTGTCTCTATACTATTTAAAAAACTCTTTACAAAGTTTAGGGATAAAAAAAGAACTTTTTAAAGTTTAGGGATGAAAAACAAACTTTTAGTAAAGTTTAAGGAGCAAAATAGTATTTTACCCAAACAAAATTTATTGTATACTTTTGCCTAGTTGGGGATATGATGTTATGTCTACATTTAGTTTCGTTTACGGCACAATATCTGATGCTTTCTTAAGATTCTCATTTCATTACAAAAGATTCCATAGATGAGAAACTAATGCCTTCTACGCATTGAGCTTACAGAATATATTTTTATTTGATGTGGTTATTAGAGTATACAATTATTAAAAATCAATGTAATGCAACACTCATACGATTACTAATAACCACATCAAATCAAAATATATCTTGTAAGCTCAATGCGAGGATGACATTAGTTTCTCATCTATGCAATCTTTTGTAGTGAAATGATATACCATTATTTCTCTCCCTTCTCTCGTACTTTTTCTTAGAATTTTGGCAACACCATTGCCGAAATTTTCTTCTCTCCTCATTTTCCCAAATAAGTTTGAACTGTGTCCATATCACAAATAAACTTCATGTTTTTGCAATATTCATCCAAAAGACTCCAATAGTTGGCTGGTAATAGCTACCCAATGTTCATAGTCACACATTCAACCTAAAACAACCATTATATTAATATACACTATAGAATGTTATGAATTAGCATCTTGAAATTGTGAGGGAAAATGAATTTGAGTGTAACTTTTTTGCTTCCATTTTTATTAATTTGTTTCCCTTAAAATAGCATATAGGACACAACCAAGGTTTTAAAAACCAGATCGGACCGGCCAATCCAATTAGTTGAACTAAGAATCAACCACCAGTCCAGTCTGGAAAAAATGCCTAAAACTGGTGAAAACCGAAAAAAACCAATAATCAGAGGCAAATCCAATTTTGCCCTCGGTCTGGTTTTTTAAAACCATGGACACAACACATGGGCAATACAACTTATGATAAGCACCCAACTCATAACATAAAGTTGATAACGTTCATAAATAAATTTTAAAAAATAAAAAATAAATTAAACTTGATAACAACTATCAAACAACCGAACCTTATTCTCTACACTTCAGAAAGTCTAGGAAACAAGCTATTAATAATTTCTCTCTAACAAACTAATCCTTTTGGCTAAGGAGAACAACCAGCCTTCAATCTCGAACTTCATCACTTATCCATCTCATCCAAAGCCGATAATAATAGCTCCTTCATGTTCAACTTGCTAATCCTCATCCTTGGCTTGTTGCGCATCCTCATCTTCATCCTTGGCAAAAGTACGTTAGAACACACACAAGTTTGCTAACACAATATCAATTATTATTACATTCAATTAGATAGACAAGCCTTTATACTATCAAATATTACCTTTGGTTCTGAAAATAAGGTTTTGTTCATGGTACGGATAACTTGAACTTCAAACAAAAAGAGAGATTTATGAATCAATTACCAAATATCAATATCCAAATGTGACAAATCTATAATAATTTGGAAATTTTATAAATGGAGAAAAAAAAAAAAAAAAGCACTTCGAAGATTTCAATCATAAATCCAAGAATAGCATGCATTTGATCAAATAACTAAAAATGAGATATCCCAAGATACAAGAGAAGAACCAAATGTATGCAAATTTTCTACTTAGATTCACTTTGCACAACATAGTGCATGCATACATGTAGTGGCCAAAATGATCACAACACTCATAAACAAAGAATAAAACTTATAGAATGAACTAAGCTTTGTAGTGTCCAAGAATGAGTCTTGATGATTGAACTAAGCTTTTCTCATGGAAATAAACAAGTTTCATGAAAAGTCTATATCCAAATTCTTTAAAGATGACAGTCTTTTTGTTGGGCATTTTATCAAACATGTGGAGTACAATGACAGGATGAATGAACTTAGGCTGTCATATCAATTGGTCATAAACTCCTAAAAACCCAAAACAAAAATCATTTAAGATACATCATTCCTTCAAAGACTAACCATAATCATGAAAGAGATCAATAGAGGTATCAAAGGAAACCAAAGAAAAGCAAAATAAAAATAAAAATAAAAGAACATCAAGAACACCTATGGCAGAAAATTTCATGGGCTAAGAAATACAGGAATTTCATCTTACAAAAAGAAAGAGAAGTAGACTCAGCCCATTCATTGCTTGAAAAGATTTTTCATTGCTTGAATCTTGAAGCAAGTATTATCATCATTTGATAGAGGGACAATATACCTCTCAGATCCAAAAATTTGGATAACCCGTCAAAGCATTTTTATATCCAGGATGAGGAGGTGAGGGATTATAATGGAGAAAACATGGAGGCGTGCGGTGATGAAAGGGGCAGTGCCGAGGTTGCCGTTGCTGGCAAGTGGGAAGTTGGAGATGATTTCGACCGAAATAAATTTTGTTTGATGTTGGAAAAAATGACTCATTATCCCATGAAAGACATATTGTGAATCTATGATATTCCATAAAACAAATTTTGAAGAAACATTTTTAGATGCCAATATTTCATTTACATCTCGAATTTGATCTCAAAAAGAAAATTTGAAAATGATCTCAAAACTGAGTCAACTGATAGGTTAAAGGGAAGTTAAGTGTTTGTTTAAAACAGTTTATTTAGCTGAAGTTGAAAATTTTTTGTGTAAAAACTAAGTTAAAAAATAATCTGAATAATATAGGGAGATTCATGAAAAGTTTCAAAAAATACAGTGAAACCCATAAATAGTAGCAAAAATAAGCTAAAATTGTAGATAAACCTAAATTTTCAGCTCATCCCAAACTGATACTTAGTAAGATATGGTGGGTGACATGGCGGGTAAGATAATTACACAATAATTTCGAGTAATGCTAGGACCACTGACATACCTTCACTGGTCACAACTCGCCATGTGGTGAGTTGTAGTATAAAGTTGTGCTAATTTCGGTGGTCCTAGCATTACCCAATAATTTCCCGTGATCTTGACCCGACCTCACACATATTTTAGCGGAGACTTGAGAAGTCTTTAACTTTTCAGTACATTTATTTGTAAAAATCAGTGGCCTATGGCCGCCGACAAAAGAAGAAGAAGAGCAGCAGAATGTGTTCCAAGTTTGCTTTTTGTTTAAGCAATTATAACATGTAGAAAATCATTAGAAAATCGATGGAAGCCTTTACCCATCTTTTTGTCTTCGCAATCATATGGTCCTTCTTAAATCCTTCCAATACGCTAGATACTATTACTCCAATCCAATCAATCAGAGACGGTGACACCTTAGTTTCTGCTAGTCGAAGATTTCAATTGGGATTCTTCAGCCCAGGTAATTCAAAAGGCAGATACGTGGGGATATGGTACACGAAATCTTCTGGGACAGTTGTTTGGGTAGCCAACAGAGACACTCCACTGAACGATCACTCAGGAGTTTTGAAGGTCACTAATGGAGTTGTTATCCTTTTCAACAGCTCAAATAGTGTTGCTTGGTCATCTAATACATCAAGAACTGCAGAAAATCCAGTTTTAGAGCTCTTGGACAACGGAAATCTTGTTGTGAAAGATGAAAAGGTTGATGCCCCTGTGAACTATTTGTGGCAGAGTTTTGATTATCCTTGCGACACTTTCCTGCCGGAAATGAAACTTGGAAAGAACTTAGTAACTGGCTTAGATAGGTTCTTTACATCTTGGAAGAGCACTGATGATCCCGCTCAAGGTGAGTTTTCAATACGGTTAGATCTTCGTGGGCTTCCACAAGTGGTTGTTATGCAAGGAGACACAGTAAAGGCTCGACAAGGATCATGGAATGGCCTTCGTCTTAATGGATATAGTGGTTTAACACCGAATCCAGTATTTGAGCTTGAATTCCATTTCAATGAGAGTGAGGTCTATTATGAGTACAAAATCAGAAATAGTTCGGTGTTCACAAGATACATCTTAAACCCATCCGGAATTGCACAACGATTCACATGGCTCGATCGGACAAACCGTTGGGAGCTATTCTCAACAGCCCCAGCAGATCAGTGTGCAAATTATGCCTTCTGTGGGGCATATGCGAGCTGCAATATTGGTAACACACCCGTATGTGCATGCTTGGAAGGATTCTTACCCAAGTCTCCAAAAGCTTGGGATTCAGTGGATTGGTCTGATGGGTGTGTTCGAAAGACCCCATTGAATTGCAGTGATGGTCCTGATGGAGATGGCTTCCTAAAGTACACGGGGTTGAGATTACCTGATACGTCTTCTTCCTGGTTTAATAAGACTATGAGCCTCAAGGAACGTGAAGAATTGTGTTTGAAAAACTGCTCTTGCACAGCATATGGAAGCTTAGATATCAGGATGGGAGGAACTGGCTGCTTGCTTTGGTTTGGTAACCTAGTTGATATTAGAGAGATCGCAAAGGATGGAGAAGACCAGTTCTATGTAAGATTGGCTGCTTCAGAACTAGGTACCATTTTACTTAACACTTTTATCTCTTTTCAATTTAGTATTTTTATTTTTATTGTTTTTTAATGTTAAATAACTTAAATGAGACGACAACCATGTCCTTTGACTAACAAAGTATTTAAATCTTTTTGCTAAATATTGATAAAAAATAGTGTTTTATTTGTGATAAGTCTACTGTCCAAAATTATTTAGTTATTTGAGAAAAGAGATCAAATTTGGCAATAGTATTGCAAATATTGTGAGAAAAAGTAAGAGAAATGAGAGATATATTTGAGGAAAGAGATCAATTTTGGCAATAGTATTGCAAATATTGTGAGAAAAAGTAAAAGAAATGAGAGAGAAATAATGTAATTAGTAAAGAAAGAATAGCAATTTTGGCAATAATATTGCCGAAATTATTTTCCAATAAATTTGTACTGTGGTAATAGTGCAATATCATTGCCAAAATAGGAAATGAGAGAAATTTTTTTTAATCATGACAATGCAAGGGCCAAAATAGGAGAGATGAGAGAGGATTTAAAAAAAAAAAAAGTATTTTGGCAATGCGGAAATAAGAGAGAGAAGATAGTTCATATATAGGCATATTATATACATATATAATTTTTTTCTTTTTTCTTTTTTTTTTGAGGATGACATATTTAATTATTTATATAGTTCAGCTTAACATAGAGTCTATACATTTTCAAAAAAAAAAAAAAAAAACATTGAGTCTATACCTACTGCCATGATATATATAGACTACAAAAATTGGAATCTTTCTTCGGTAACATTCAATGTGGATGTAAAGTATCAATATAAAATGGTGTAAAATATATATATATATATAAGGGTCCGGTTAATGTGTGCCCTAAGGGCATACATTAAGCCTTCAATTTTTGGAAACTTTTTCTCGGAAATTGAAAAAGCTGTCAATACTTTTTCAATTTTCAAAAAAAAATTTTCCAAAAATGAAAATTAATGTGTGCCCTTAGAGCACACATTAGTAAAATCCTATATATAATGGTGTGAACCCATATTCAATTGGAACTTTTTTTTTTGGAGAAAAAATTCGGTTGGAACATGGAATCAATTAATTCTTTATCTCGATGAAAAAGACACGCGATGACTTTTTTGATCTTTCCACTGCTATAAATAGTTTTTTTGCATTCTCCTCTCCCCTATTTCGGTAATTCTATTGCCTCGCAATTAAAATTTTTTACTCACTTCTCTTCTATTTCGGTAATAGCATTGCTACACTACAAATTTATCCTCTCCAGCAGTTTTGGCAATTCCGAAATTAATTTTCTCTTTCCTTTCCTTGTCACATCATTTCTTTCTTTTCTCTCTTATTTTTTTTTTCCCTTACAATTTTAGCAACACTATTGCCAAAATTCATCTATCTCCTCAAACTGCGAAATAACTTTGAACAATACACATTTCACACATAAACTCTATTTTTACCAATATTTAGCCAGACCCAGAGTATTTGTTTATTCTGATTTTTTTTTTCTCTCCATGTTTTCTGGGGTGAAGGGAAGGAAGTTGGGGATTTATACTTATAAACAAAATTGGTAGACACTACAGAATATCTTTTAAAGTTTTCTTGTTAAACTGCAACATATCTATAAGCTTAACAATTTGAGGGAAGAGTTTTCAAGAAAGTTGTTCAAAGTTCAAATCCTCCTTTCCAACTTTCAAATTATTAAAAATTATAGATGTGAAAGTGAACATATAGGGCATATATTTGTCAACCAAGTAACCTCCAGGAAATGAGGAAGTGGTGGCTTTGGTGCTGTTGAGATCTAGGGGGGTGGCCTAGGAAAATTTGGAGCCTAAGTTGATGTTTAAATTAAGGTCTTTATATATTTAAATTTAATTAATTAATTATTCATTTTTTGAAATTTTCACTTTTTTTATTATTATATTGTGTTAATTAAGTAACAAATTATCTAGAGAACCCTTTTGAGACTTGATTAAGTTTTCACAAAACTTTTTTCTTTTTGAAATATTCTTATTGGTTAAAATTTAGAGATATTGTTTCACTCGTGGCCTTAAGCGATAGCCTAATTTCCCTAGTGGTAAGGCCGGCCTTGAGCTCTACTACTTTACCCAACTTATATGTACCCATTTCCCTATTTTAACAATTCTGAATTGTAAAGATATAGTTCTTTAGGAATATCTATCGTGGACTAATGCCAAATTAGATTTCCTTTCATTTCTTTAGTTATGTGTAATTTGAGGTTGCATACTCTTAAGTCACCCGAAGTTTTGATCTTTCAGATCATGTTGAGAAAAAGAGGTGCTTCAGCAAGAAGAAACAAGCAGGAATCATAATCGGCTCTGCATTGTATGTCCTGGGAATGATAATAATTGGATTGGTAACATACATATGGAAGAAGAAACTCAGAAACCAAGGTTCGAATTAAGACATGGACTCTGAGAATTACTGATGCATGATAGTAGACTTATAGCTAAGATTTTTTATTTTTTTATTTTGTAAGTTATTAATTGAGAATATAATAGGAAGTAAGCGAATGCTTTTCATAAAATATCTGTTTAATTTTTTCAAGTCCAACCATCTGCTATTATTTCAGAGATGACAAAAGGAAATATTGGGAAGGAATGTGACAATGTGGGCAGGAAGGAAGACATTGAGTTACCAATATTTGATCTGAGAGCCATTGCCAATGCGACTGATAACTTCTCAAACAACAAGAAGTTGGGGGAAGGTGGCTTTGGATCTGTCTACAAGGTAAGAATAACCTAACTAACTGAGCTATTTTCTTTTTCAAAAATATGTTGACTATCCTTAAAATTTTTCAGGGTACATTGCTAGAGGGGAAAGAGATAGCAGTAAAAAGGCTATCAAAGAATTCTGGGCAAGGAATGTTTGAGTTCAAAAATGAAGTTATTTTAATTGCAAAACTTCAGCACCGCAATCTCGTGAAGCTTCTTGGCTATTGCATTGAAGAAAATGAAAAAATGCTAATCTATGAATACATGCCTAACAAAAGCTTGGATTCCTTAATTTTTGGTTTGAGCTTTAACCCTAATTAAATCCATGACATTCATGATTAGTCTTATCATCTTTCAATAATAAAATTGTTTGTTGAGATTTCAACATTTTTTTAGTGACATAAATGTGAAATTGGACAGATCAAACGAAGAGTAAATTGCTGGATTGGCATAAGCGCATCAACATAATTGCTGGGGTTGCTAGAGGGCTTCTCTATCTTCATCAAGACTCTAGATTGAGAATTATCCATAGAGATCTTAAAGCTAGCAATATCTTACTTGATAATGACATGAATCCAAAAATTTCAGACTTCAGCCTGGCCAAATCATTTGGGGGAGATCAAGGTGATGCCAAGACCAATAGGATTATTGGAACATAGTATGTACATTTTCTCTCTCTTTGTATTTTATGTTGAGCTGTTTTTAAACCTCTTTTTCCATGCAATAATATTTCCTAGTGGTTATATGTCTCCTGAGTATGCAGTACATGAGCAATACTCCATCAAATCTGATGTGTTTAGCTTTGGAGTTTTAATATTAGAGATAGTGAGTGGGAAGAAGAACAGGGGATTTAGTCACCCAGAGCACCACCATAATCTTCTTGGACATGTAAGCAAGAAAAATAGCATTCTACTAAATTATGTTGCTAAACTAAACTTTTTATTAATACTAATGCTCTTTTAATAGTGTTGTGCAAGTTGGATTGTAGATCGACCCATGTAACTATTATTTTAATTTGTTTCAGGCATGGAGACTATGGATTGAAGGTAGGCCAATTGAATTGATCGATGACTCAGTTGGTGACTTCACTCTATCCGAAATGTTACGATGCATTCATGTGGGTCTGTTATGTGTGCAACAAAGATCGGAAGATAGGCCAAACATGTCATCTGTGGTTTTAATGTTAAGCAGTGAGAGTCTATTGCCTAAGCCAAGGCAGCCGGGCTTCTATATAGATTCACCTGAAGCAAATTCTTCATGTAGCACACCTTGTTCAACAAATGGAATCACCTTTACATTGTTTGAGGCAAGGTAGAATATAATTTCTTAAGAGGAAATGGGAGAGGTTTCTTATGAAATTTATGTAAGAATGAATTAAAAACCTCTTGCTCAACAAAAATACTCTCTCAAGCCATTTTTGCAATATACCAGATTATGTTACTTGAATTGGATAATTGTGTTTTGTGTTGCTATATGTAGAATCCCATGTGAGGAATTTACTAGATCGAACTGGGTTGTATAAGTATTACGAAGAGGCTTAACCGTAACTTGACTAGTCCTATTCAATATGATCAAAATTTGAGAAATTTTTTGTGTAGTTCTTGGTTGAAAATTGCTATCCTTATTACGTTTTCTACACTTATAAGTTCATTTTAATCTCTATTTAACCCTAAAATGTAATCTACAAAATATATCTCTAATCTAAGAATCTGGTGCTATATAGTCTGAACTATATGAAGAATTAATATTATTGAATAAAATAAAACGTTAACAAAATCACATCAAAATAAGATTCTCTTTATTTATTTATTTATTTATAGAATAATGGACAATTGGTTCTAGTCAAAGTAGTCAATATCATACGTGAGGTTGCTTTGGTTTGATTAGGGAAATGAAATCTTTTGGTACCTTGTTAATATCGATTACCATTTTGGGTTACCAAAAGATCTGGTACCAAATGAAATCTATTGATAGTTTGTTGTGAGAGTAGATATTGATAGTTTGTTAATACTAAATAGATGCTTATTTGAAAGTTCATGACTTTTTTTTTTCTTACTTATACTCTGGCCCCTCCTAACTCGAAATCTTGGGTCCGTACCTGATTGGATCTCAATTCAAAAGAAATGAAGTGAAGATGAAACAAATTAAGGTAAAGGTAATTGAAGGAAAAAGGACATCGAGAAGAGAAGAAATTAACCACACACACACAAAAAGCTACTTTATTTATTTTAACAACTCATTTAACAATACAACCAATATTTCATTTCATATTTTTACATGCAGCCCAATAAAATAAAATAAACTACACAATCAAATAATATAAACTACTTTTCTCTTTCTTCCCTATCTTCTTTTCTATCTCTCTCTCTCTCTCTCCTAAAATAGATCAACCAGCCAGCCACTACTAAACCAACCACACCAAAAACTAAACCAATCACCAAACCAACACCACCACTGAACCATCGAACTAGCCACCCAAATCGCAAATTGCAACAATTCAAACCCAATGCAACCATTGAAACCAAAAACTAGCACCACCAACCACCAAAACAGAATCACCGAAGCATTGAAACCAACCACGACTGACAACCCATTCAAACCCAAGCCTCAAACACAAATTCAAACCCATAACACACGACCCACGGCCACCATGGAACCACCAGAATGACCCATCCAAAAATGGCGAGCAACCCTACAACTAACATCCATCCACCATCATTGCTACCATCACCTTCAGTCTTCAAGCTGTCATCATCGCCATTGAGAGAGACTAACACTGTGTTTGGTTGGATAGATTTTAGGAGGGGTGGAAAATATGAGGAGGAAAATAGGGTAGAAAAGTGGGTTTTCCACTGTTTGGGAGTGGGGGGAAAATTGGGGGAGTGGAATACCCGGGAGAAAACTTTCTCTCCCGGGCCCACAAAACTTTTCCTCCCGATTTGGGAGGAAAATCAAGGGGGAGAAAATTGCATGATTGTTGTTTTACCGTAATACCCCCACCAACCTACATTGATACCTTTCACCAACACCCCTGATGACTTTTGCCCCCATAAACTCCTTCACTTTTCTCATCTTCTCAGCTTCACCGTCCGTTGTTCCAGGTTCGTCTCTTGTTCTTTTTTTTTTTTTTTTCTTCTTCTTCTTCTTCTTTTTTCAACGTGATGTATTGTTTCTTGTCCTCATTATACTCCTCATTTTCTTGTTGATTTTTGGGTTTCATATGACATTCAATTTTTTTTTTTTTTTTTTCATTCGTTCATGTACTCATTTCCGATTGTTTTTTTTCTCCAGCCAAGGGATCTTTTGATTTCCTCTCCAACCGAGACAGGTATGATCTTCTCCATTTTTTTTGCTATTTGAATTTTTTTTTTTTTTTGGTTTCTTCCCAGAATCTTTCTCCTATTTCTTATTTTTTGCAAACCCATTTGGGATTATTGAATATATGCATGTAAGAATCTGTGTATTATTTGTTTGTCTTCTTCTACTTTGGACTTCGGTGTTTCTCACTCTCACTCACTGCCTCCTCTGCTTCTCGCCTTCTCTATGCCTCTGCTTCGAACGCCGATGGTCAGTGGCCGAAGCTCTGTATCCGTGCTTGTTCTTTGCCTTCAAATTTTCAGTCAGTTCAGTCTACTACTCCACTGGTAACTTCTATTATCAATTACGCTTTCAATTATTAGTATTTAATGAATTATTGGGCATTATAGTTTACACTTTACAGAGCATCGCATTTTAGTTTACATGTGTGCCTGCCTGTGTGTGTTCATAGTTGGTGGATTTTATTGTTTGGTATTAGTTGTGATTGTTAGAATCTGTAGGTGTACGGTTTTCATTTATTAGTGGTTGTGTTTTGCTGAATCCATGTTAATTTTCATCCAAGTTTGCTGAATCCTGTTGGTATTAGTTGTGATTGTTAGAATCCATGTTAATTTATATATATGATTGTTAGAATCCATGTTAATTTACATATACATTGAGCTGAGCTACAAACTCTTAAAAGCTCAAACTTTTGGGAACACTTACCCTGATTTACAACCAAATTCCACATTTTTAATGCATGTGGATTAGCAAACTTTGGCTGGTTCAAGGAACCCAGATTTTCCAAAGACTTCTTTTTCAATGAACCATGTGAGAGTTTTTTCCAAGTTGGGAATTGGGTATTGAGTATTTTGAGCTGCTTTCCAGCTTAACATGACTTTCCCATGATTTTAAGTGGTGTTTGTTTGAGGTTTTTGGTTTTAATGATCTGGGTTTTTTCTGGGGTTGCTGTTTAGTGATTTAGAAAGTGGAAAACAGAGTATTTTTAAACTTAAAGAGCTTTAATTTGGAGGGTTTTTGTATCATTGGTAGCCATTAAAGAATTGGTTTGACTGGTACTTTATCCTTAATTAAATTTTGTAACTTTTATATACATATATTATATACTTCACTGACAAGGACTTTAGTATTAAAAGAAAGATTTTATTCTGTAAATTTTAACCGTAAAACAAGTGCCATTTCCTACTTTTTTTTTCTTTTTTTTTTTTGTTGTTGTTGTTGTTTGGGGGTTCCCTTATAAGTTCAACTGGGATTGTCTTATAGTGGGTTTTGGACAGGCTTGTGTCTTAAAACCTCGTTTGGTTTCTATATTTTTTTGGGTTCTTTGAACCATGCATTGAGAGTTAAAAATAGTAGGGTGTGGATGTGGATGTTACCACCAACGATGGTCTTACATGATCACCCATATGACCATGTGGCTAACCTTGGCCATTAGGGGAAAAAGGAATCTTGTTTATCTGCCAGTTTACTATTCTACCCCATTAAGCCAACAAATCATAGATATAGGCTTAGTTTGTTTCGTTTATTGTATCTTATTACTTAATTTGTGTTGTCACTACCAATCACCTTCTTCTTCCATGACCAATGTGTTGATTATTTTTTACTTGTGATGGATATTTGGTAGATGGATAATTCAACTATTGGGATAATAGTCCACCGGAAGATTTGAGTAAGAGTTGGGAGGAAAATTGTCAAGATCAACTAAGAAATATTCATGAATTGAACAAATTTGGTTTGCAACTTTTGACTGATTGGCAAAGAAGACGAGATGTAGCAACTTTGCAACTTCTTGTACATGTGGTGCATGGAATATGGACGATGGGCGTATATTGTAGTCCACATTATGTGGATAGAGTACTTACCGAAAGTAGTGCGGAAAGAGAAAATATTCAGCAAGAACTACTAAGTGAACTTAGATGCAGTAGTAAATGTAGAGACATAATTCGAATGGGGCCTTATGCCTTTGCTAAGTTGTGTGAAATTCTTCGAGGAACTGGACGTCTTAAAGACACTAGGAATGCTTCTGTTGAAGAGCAAGTAGCCAAGTTTCTTTACATTTTAGCACATAATGAGAGAATTCGTACGGTTTCCTTTTTCTTCCGTCGTTCTAATGAGACCATAAGCCGTCATTTTCACAATGTGTTGAGAGCAGTCATCTACTTAGAAGATCAATTCCTTCTACAACCTAATGGGGCAGAGGTTCCCCAACAGATACGAAATAGTCATAGATTTTACCCATACTTTAAGGTAAACATATTTTTAAGCAATTATATGGATTGCTTTAATATGAATAAAAATTTATTGATTTAATAGATTGCTTTAATTTCAGGGTTGTGTAGGGGCTATTGATGGGACACATATTCGTGTAAAAGTGTCCGCAAAAGATGCGCCTAGATATCGAGGGAGGAAAGAGTACACAACTCAAAATGTATTGGCAGCATGTAATTTTGACATGAGGTTTACATACGTTTTACCTGGATGGGAAGGGACTGCCTCTGACTCGAGGATAATTAAAAACGCTTTAATTAGGGAAGACAAACTTATAATCCCTAGAGGTAATGTTAAATTATAAATACAAAGTATACTTATAAAAAATATAGAGAATTACTTATATATATATATATATATAGTGAATTACTTATGTAAACTATTTTCTTAATAGGAAAATATTATCTAGTAGATGCGGGTTTTATGCTGAGAAGTGGACTTATGGCGCCATATAGGGGTGTACGTTATCATTTAAAAGAGTATTCAGCACGTGGCCCAGAAAATGCTGAGGAACTATTTAATCATCGGCATTCCTCTTTGCGTAATGTCATTGAAAGGACATTTGGTGTGTTGAAGAAACGATTTCCTATTATGTCTGGAATGACAGAACCTTTTTTCCCAGTTGATACAATTACTGAGATTATCTTGGCTTGTTGTATATTGCACAACTATCTTATGGGGGTTGATCCGGATGAAAGTATGATTGCAAAAGTTGATCAAGAGATTTCGAATGATGATATACATAATGAAGCTAGAAACAGTACAAATGATAGTGATGCAGACGCTAGAAGAGGAGCAATATTACGAACTAGTATAGCAACTAGAATGTGGAATGACTATGTATCACATGATCAATAATTTTAGTCATTATGTTATGAGAATTGATTTGCTTATGTGTATCTCTCTTTATGGAATAGTTTCGAATGGAATGACTATTGTTGAACATTTACCAGTAGTTGCTTTTGTACAACTATTATGTGTACCTTATTAATGTTTTAGAAGAATGTTCAATTACTAGTTTATTTATAGCAACATTATGCTATGTCGTTTGTTGTTTTGTTGGTTTCTTTGTAGTATTTGTATGTAAATCTGATTAATTTCTTTGTAGTAGTTGTATGTAATCTTGTAAATACTAATATGTTTAACATGCAGTCTTTAAAAATGTCTAAGAAATTGAAAAAGACAACTGAAAGTGAGTCTAAAGCGACTAACATGAGATGGACTGATGACATGGACGGCTTCTTGCTTAACGTCATGTTGGAGGAACAAAATAATGGAAATAGGCCCAATGGAACATGGAGTTCTCAAGCTTTCTCAAATATGTGTAAAAAGTGTTCAGAATCGTTCGGTTATGCAGTTGAGAAAAGTAACATCAAGAATCGCATCAAAACATTGAAAGGTACTTTCAATTCATGTCATGACCTTTTCAAAAACATGAGTGGATTTGCATGGAACCCTATTACTGCTCTTTTTGAGGCTGAAGATGAAGTGTGGAAACCTTTAATAGAGGTTAGTTATATTTATTTTGATATTGTGAAATGTTTTTTAGATCAAGTTGATACATTTTGTTGGTACTTTGTTGTAATAATAATAATAATACTAATAAGTGTGTATTGTATTTTTATAGGCAAACCCAAATGCTCAAAAATGGAAAAGAACTCCAATTCACCATTATGAGAAGCTGTTTGATTTGTTTTCCAAGGATAGAGCAAATGGTGAAGGTTCTATGAGTGCAAAGGAGAAAGTCCGTCAATGGGAAAAGGATAGAGAGGATAACGTAAATTTGGAGGAAAATATTGATTACTTTGATGAGTTTAGCATGCCAAATGTAGAATCATATTCTCCAATGGTCTCTCCTTTGTACTCATGTGAGACATCATCCAAGAAGGCGAAGAAAACACCTCAAATGGTTGAAATGCTTGAAAAGCAGATGGAAATTTTTCAATCCGGAATTGATAATGTGGCAGCAAGTATAAGGCAAGGAAATGAAATTGCTAAGGAGGGACTTGCTATTATGATGCAAGGACATGAGATTGCTAAGGAGGGACTTGCTATCATGGAGAGAGGGCGTCCACGTTGTTACTCTGAGGATGAAGTTTTTTCTGAATTGGTGAAAATAGAAGTACCGACGGAACTCCAACTTGATGCTATGCTCTTCCTAATTAAGGATCCAGCCAAAATGAGGGCATTTTTTGGTGTTCCAGCTAGTGAGTTACGTCGACAAATATTATTAAAGATGATGTATGCTAAAGAACCTTAGTGACTTTTGGAAGTAGCTAACTTTTGTGGGTTCAAAGGGGTGTAAATTTGATTTGCTAACTTTTGGTAGTAGCTGACTTTTGTGGAATGTATGCAGTGGCAACTGACTTTTGGTAGTTGCTGTATTTTGATTTGCTAACTTTTGTGGAATTAGCAATATTTGATGAACACTAGAAGATAATGTAATATTTTAACTTGTACTGTGCTATGGATGAATGAAATTAATATCATTTTGCGCCAAAGTTTTGAACTTCTTCTTAGGTCAGATCTGCATTTTGTTTGATTTTCTTTAATGGGTCAGTTTCATTTTTTGTTTTAGTTGCTGAATTGGTTAGTGAGAAAGTGTAAGGAAAATGTGAAGTGCAGGAGAATTAGTTGCTGAATTGTTTTAGTTGTCAGCAGGTAAGTAATGTACCCTGCTACACTATATTTCAATGACTTACATGTTTGATTTTGAATATATTCACTTGCTCGTGCATGCATGTGAGTTCTTGTTTCAGTGTTTATTTCTAATCCATTTTTGCCTAATTTAGCTTATCTATTTATAATGTTTATCAAGAAAAACTTTATCTAATCACTACAATGGAGGGATACGTTGAGTCCAAAATTTTTTTTTTTCGGTGAGAAGATAAAGAACACATACTTGAAATATATGAATTTGAATGTGGCAAAACTAGTATTACATAATGGTAAAAGACATTGATGAAAAGTGAAGATAATATTTATTATGTAATGATAAATTTTGACCACCAAAAATTAAAAATAATTATAAACATAAACAAAATTGAGAAAAGAAAAAAAAAAAAAAAATCTTTTGCTTCACTAGGAGTTGGAAGTTTATTCTCTGGTCGTCTCACATCATTCAAACATGTTAAAAAATTAGTTTTTTTTTTTTTTTTTTTTTTTTTTGGTGGCCAAAAACATTAACAAATTTTAGCAAAGGCTTTCTTGGTGAAATTTTGATCCCTTTTCATAATTAGTTGTCCTTGTTGTCTTCCACAACGCATTGATACTGATTGTCCTGTGTTGAGCACCTTTAAAACACTATATCCATTGCATAGCCCTTTCTCTAACGGCTATTGCATAAGAAGTGTAGAATGCCCTTTAAAATTTCCAAGGAATTTCTTTGCTATATTTTTTAATAATGGAGAAAATTCATATATTGTAATATTTACATTATAATAATATAAATTTATATATATGATGTGGTAAATTTTATATTATTTAAAGAGTAAAAATAAATCTATTTTTTTACATATTATGGACCAAGGGTATAATAGTCAATTTATGCTTTAATTACATTTTCCATCCTTCCCATTTTCTCTCCAACCAAACAAAAGAGTTTTCCACCCTTCCACTTTTCCACCCCTCCAACCAAACACATAAGAAGGAAAACTAAATATTTTCCATCCTCCCACTTTTCCATCCTCCCACAATTTTCCATCCTCCCAATTTTCCACTCCTCCATCCAAACGAAGCGTAAGCGAAGATGGAGAGAGACGTAGGGTGAGAGAAAAAGAAACAAGAGAGAAAGAGGGGAGAGTATTCTTTTATTAAAGGAAGAGAGAGAAAATTACAGAAGAAAGAGAGAGATGTTGGGTGAGTTAAAAAATTAGATTTAATTTTTAACAACTAGCTACAATAATTGCTACAGATAGCAAGTTATTGTAGCAGTGTATAAAAATATTTTTAGATGTACAAACCGGATGTTTGTGGTTTTGGGTGTGTGTAGATCTAAAATAGCAATTTGATGGATTTTATACCTCCAATGCTAATGCTCTAAGTGAGGAATAAGAAAGTAAGTGCCAGAAGAAGATGATTTGATGTTAAAATGAAGGGTTTTATTAACATGTGCCCTTAGGGCATACATTAGTAAATCATTTTACAAAACTTTTTATGAAAAAATGAAAAAGTGATTAACTGTTTTGACAGCTTTTTTAATTACCTATAAAAACTTTGCCAAAGTGGATAGTTAACATATGCCTTAAGGGCATACATTAACTGGACCCTAAAATGAAAGAAGAAGGTCAAGTACATTGCATTTGATAAAATATCTTTCAATTATCCTTTACTTTGTGATTATCTTGGGCAGATATTATTAAATGACATTTATAATGAGTTTTATATTAATGGTAATTATTCGGAAATATGTTTCTTCTTTAAATAATAATTTTTGTTTTTTAATTTCAAAATTTTATCTAACTAGAAAAACTAATATATGCCTTGCACATCCAACAAAATCTAGTTGGGATAAAAGTTTAGGGCTATGTTTTTGAGAATGAGAACAAAAATCAGCTTTATTGTGTTTCCAGAATAAAAAATGGGTTTGGACCGTTTGGTTAGTTCAAAACAAGAGTGAGTACATTTCTCCATCAATGCCTGATTATTATTATGTATAATATCTTATAGGAATCTATATCTATATATTACTAAAAGTTGAAGCCTAACATTTAATATTGCTATGCTCACATTAAGCCACGTCAGCAACCATGTTATTCCTATCTTCTTTCCTAAATTTATCCTACAATTTTAAAATATTTTTTGTCAATTTTTAAATATTAATAAAACTAAAATTATTTCCACCCTACCTCCACCATAAAGCCCACATCTTCTAAATTTAATTCCACCAGCCTACATCTTCTAAATTAATTCTAACTTAAAGCCTAAATCCAATCCTTCTAAACTGAAAACCCTTTGAAAATCATGGTTACAACTTCTAGATTTCTTTCCCTTTTGTTTCTCACGTGTTCTTTCCCCTTCCCCACCTTCTAATGACAAATTTCTCACACAAACTGTGTGACTTCCCCTTCCCTACATTCTAACCGCAAACTTCTTGCGCAAAACGTGTTCTGTCCCCTTCCCCACCTTCTAACAGCAGCCTCTTTGTCTTTCTTACTCATTTTCTCACAGTATATAAATACTGAAGCGTAGCATTTAATATTGTTATGCTCACATTAAGCCACATCAGCAGCCATGTCATTCCTATCCTCTTTCCTAAATTTATCCTACAATTTCAAAATACTTTTTATCATTTTTAAAATATTAATAAAACTAAAATTATTTCCACCCTATAAAACTAAAATTATTTCCAGCCTATCTCCACCATAAAACTCACTTCTTTTAAATTTAATTCCACCGGCCCCCATCTTCTAAATTTAATTCTAACTTAAAGCCTAAACCCAAGCCTTCTAAACTGAAAACCCTTTGAAAATCACAATTACAACCTCTAGATTTCCTTCCCTTTTGTTTCTCATGTGTTCTTTCCCCTTCCCAACCTTCTAACGACAGATTTCTCACACAAACTGTGTGACTTCCCCTTCCCCACATTCTAACCGCAAACTTCTTGCAAAGTTTGAATTATTTTGAACCGTTTCAATCCTATTTAGGCTATGTTGTTCGTCCCAAGGATCCCGAGTCCCTAGTAGTCTCTGGGATCCTGGCCCAGTTCTTCCTATTGGGCTTTTTTTGGCTTACTGATCTTGGCCAGTTGGGCCTTTCCTTTACTTCATGGGTTTTAAAGCCTGTTCCTCCATGGGTCTTTGGATCCCACCTCTTTGGGCCCCTCATCCTCTTCTTCTTTTTCTTTTTTTTCTTTCTCTCTTCATTACGTGAGCCCAACTCTTTTATTTCTCTAGTTTTATTTCTCATGGGGTTAGTCTAATGTGTTATCTCTTTGGGCCTTGGGCTGTGATTTTTTGAACCACAACATTTAGCCCCCCAAGCTCGTAGGTTGCCTGCAGCCCACGCGTGAGTAGTTGAGTTACTGTAGGATCCTACCGTCTTGATCCTCCTTTGAGGATCCTAACCTTTCATTTTCGGCCTTCGGTATCTAGGTCTTTTTGCTTCTTTCTCTTGTAACTTCCCCCTTTATATGGGACGTTGCAGTTGAGTTATGTGGTAAAAAAACGTCTTCCACCTACTTTTACGTTCCCCGTAACTCCCATTAATAACTGCTAATGACTCTTCCCCCTTTAAATTAAATTTTGGCAATTGGCGCGTCTTTCCATATATTGTCTTCTCCAACTGCTCTTTGTGTCTTTATTGCAGGTGCTTCATATTATCCCTTTACTTCCCTGAATCTTCCATTCCCAAATCTCTTCTCCCCCTTTTAGTTAGTCTGCTACTCTTTTCTTTCTCCATCCTTCAATTCTCCTTACTTGCAAACATACACATTGCTCTGATGGCCTCCTCCTTTTCTCGAAAAAGAAGAGAGCGCACTCCTAGTCTTTCTAAGGGTGAGGGTTCCTCTAGTTCTGCATAGGGCAAGTCTCATGAGGTCACTAGGGGTTCTGCTTTTCCTTTACGGGACCCCTGGTACACCCCTAGTCTATTCTTCCCTCAGGTGTCCCATGGTGAGGCCCCTCCATCTCCTCACTCTTGGGTATTTTCTGGTTAGGCAGGTTTTGCTGGGTCTGCTCAGGTCCCAGACCCTAGAGAGATTTTTTATCTCTAGATTAGGCGGGGACTTCGAGAGGTGGTTCCCATCTTTTTCGATTTTGTTACTGGGAAGATCCAAGGCTGGCCCATTTGGGTGGATAAGGAACTCTCTGACAAGGAGTTCGTGGGTCGCTTGGAGCACACCAGTATTTTGAAGGTAGTGGCAATCTCCAAGAATATTGAAGGTTTCAGAGACACCAAAGGTCTTAGGCATCTGGTACACCATTGGTGCCCCGCTCTACATACCTTTTTCTTTTCTGTTGGTGAATTGACTATCACCCTGGAGGATGTGGTCATCAATTTCCTCCTTCCGATGTTTGGGGATGAAAATCCCTTCGATATTAATTTCTTTGATGAGGATCTCAAGGTAGAAGAAAAATTATTCACCCATTTTGGTGGGCGTATTGCTTCTCCTGGTGGGAAACCGGCCAGGATGGGTAGGTGGGTTATGAGCCTTTCGCGCAAGAAAGACAAGGAAGTTAGGTGAGCTGGGTTCCTTGCATTTTGGCTTAGGAAGTTTCTGCTTAATGAGATCCCTGGGTATTGGATCAAGTCTGCCCTATTTCCATTGGCGATTAAGTTGGCCCGAGGTGCTTAGTATCCTCTAGTCCCTATGTTCTTGGGTCATGTCTACTCTCAACTGGATCAGCTTCATGGAGATGAGGCCGAGAGCGACTCTTGTTATACAATCACTTCTTCTCTCTGTTGTGCCATCCTCCAGGTATTTATGAAGGATCGTTCTCCGGTTACTTTAGCAAGGTGTACGAATTTGAAGTTTGTGAAGGACAAGTTCCAGGGATCCCCTGATGTGGTTAAAGGTCTTTGTGGTAGTTCAATCGATAGCCACCCTATTATCTTCCATTGGCTGAGCCTGAAAGGTGGCAGCCTTAACTTGGTTGAGTTGTTTGATCAGACAAGACATTTGCATTGACGTTCTCCCCGGGAGTTTGGCCCTGGTTTTGTTTGTGACTCTGTATTATCTCCCTTTCTTACTTCCTTAGGAAATACTTTTGATCTGCATCGCAGTGACGGAGGTAGCTTAGCCTACCTAGCTTGTATTAGTTCTTCTTGGCTTCTGGTGCCTTCTTTAAGTGGCCCCAGGTACACTCATTACTTAGCACAACGGGTACTCCTACAGTTTGGTTTTGATCAGGATATTCCCCTGTCCTTCAAGGACATAGTACCCTCTCTCCCTTCCTTGGACCCTTTTTGAGATCCCAAGCCTTCTCCTATTGGTCGCGGAAAATTCCTCAGTTTATAGTGCCTAATTCCCAAAGAGGGGTCTTTGCCTCCAGCGGTTATGCCGGCTATTGGAGAAGAGTGCAAAAATCCTTTGTTGACTATGTTGGTTCTAACACAATTAGGAGAGTTCCTAATCCTGACATTTCTTCTACTCCAACATCCAACAAGCGCCTGTCCCTCCCTACTACTGGCATTGTGTCTGCTGCTGTGAGTAGCAAAACAGGATTTGTGGAATGGCATGCTTCCAGGAGAGGTTGGGTGACTTATGCACAGAATTTTCCAAAAACTTGGTTAGGATGTGACCTTATTATGCATTTCTTTGCTGTTTTCGTTGTCATTCAATACAGATATTCTCACTTGTTATTTTACTTTTGTTGTAGGAAACTTGCCATGTGCACCATTTAGTTCTTAAACAGTCCCTTAGCTGCGGTGAACCAAGCTCGGTCCACTAAACTACAATTCCTTGGCCCAGGATCCTTGGGTTGGTGTGCTGAAGAAAAGGCACGCTCACACTTACTAACCAACAATGCTTTTTTTTTCTTTTTTTTTTTTCCCTTCCTTTTATAAATTAATATTTCCCAAATATTATTTCATCAAATAAAAAAAATACTCTATCAAACCTAATTTGTGAACATCAATAATTCATCTCTCTCTCTCTCTCTCAATTAACGTTACCATTTTTTAACTTCCAATTTATTACTCCATCAAGCCAAATCTATTGTCATTTTCTATTCAACCACCATCTCTCTCTCTCTTTCTCAATTAACATTTCCTAACTTTTTAACTTTTCATTTATTATTCCATCAAACTCAATCTTATAATAATTCAAACTCCCTTCAATTCTATGACTCTCCTTCTTCCTAATCAAGTAGCTATGAAAACTGTTTAATTGCCAACCTATTAGAATTCCAATATATATATATATATATATATATATGCAATTGTTGTACCCTACTTCTGGGAATTTTGGAAGTCCCTCCAAAGTGAGTTTTTTCTTTTCGTCCCTCTCATGTGTCAACAAAATTGGTTCCCATGAACCAACTAAAAAAAAAAATCTCAAAGTCATGGTGAAGAATACTGTAAAAGAACTGTAGTGAGGTTTGACTACTATTGTTTATGTGATCGTTAACCAATGTTTAGAAAGTGGTGTGCCGGATAGAAATGTATATTAAGTTTTCCAGTAAATTGTCGATGGATGATCTTTTTTTCCGCTAATGGATACCTCTTATGTGCATTTGTGTGGTGTATTTACCATTATGGATAAAGTATTCTCTTTGTACATGCGTAGTATAAACCAGTTTTGTTGCATGTGCATATTAGTCGTGACATGAATGTAGATGCATAACTTAGTACAAGATATGCTACTCTTTTTTTGGTTTTGTATTGTAACAAATTTAGATATTATTATGCAATGCCTTTGCCAGAAGACTTTGCAAAACTGTAGAATTTGATGTCAATGGAAAGAAAATCAAATCAAAGGACATGTATAAAACTAGATAAGGTAGCAATAGACAACCAAAAAAAGGCCAGGGTGAAAGATTATCGAAGTTTGGACAAAGCCTCAAAATCCACGAAGACCAATTGGATGTGAGAAATGCCAAGAAGATGTATGCTTGGCTATCTGAAGAAATTGAATTTGGTTAAAATATGAAGAAGACCAATTGAATTGAATTGAGTTCCCTATCACAAGTTCTCTCTCTCCCTCTTATAGTTTTGATTTAATTTTTGTTTGAGTTAACACTTAGTCATTTTGAAAGTAAGAATTTGAATTTATATCAAAACATAATCTTGGCTATGTATTTGAATATGTCTATTGGTTATTTGAGTAATATCAAGTGTATTTTTCTGATGAGTTTTATTTATCATGATAATATCCTTTAAGAGATGAGAAATTTGAAAAATATATTTGAAACTTAAAAATTTTAGTTTTTAAAGAAAAAAAATTGGGAAAACATAATGCACTATAACATAATTTAGAAGAATATGAACCACCCACAAAATGGATAAATATCAATCAAATAAACCCAAAAATAATAGAATTATATGTTTGTAGAGATAGAGAGATGTAAAATAATTTTAGAAATTGTTTAATTTTTAGGGAGAGCAAATTATTTTCAACAAATTTAGGAGAACAAATTATACATTATATCACAATTACAAAATAATTATCTATTCTCGTGCATCGCGTGGGTCTGCGACTAGTGAATTATAATTAGTCATCCATATAAAGTTATTTGCAAAAACAATTATGGTATTTGAAGCTTTTACAAATTTTGCACACCAATAGAGATAAAGTCACAAGATTCTCCAAAATTGCTACTTGTTGAATCTAGGTTTAGTTGTATCCTAGAGGCGATTGCTTTGGACCTATTAGCATACTCAATTGAGTTGGGGCAAATATTGAATTGAGGAAATTTTGATTGATTCACACCTTTAAATCTACTCCAATTCAATTTCCTTTTTTTTCATTGGTTGTCTTTAAAATTCCCATAGAGTTTAATAAAATGTTTGTAAGTTTAATCCAACTATCTTTTCTATTCAAATCATTAAAAGTCATAACACAAAAGCTACATCAATTGCTTGTGAACATATTTGAATGCAAAACATATGAACTCAAGATTTGAATTTTTATATACTGTGATCATCATATGGGCTTCTTATTTTGCCTTATCAAGTTTTGCTTATTAGTTAATCTTGTTAACTACATAAAATACAATATCACAAAGCAACTATTTTTTTTGTACAACTAATCTATAACAAATATCTCTTATTCTCTTTTCAAATGTGCATTATAGTTGATATATTCATTAAAGTGCACCCATAAAGACACATATCGATATTGCAGGGCACTCCACTTTTTTCCCCCTTGCAAAATGTAATAAGCTTCTAGAAAATGTGAAAGATATGGTCAGCGGAGATACCAATTACAATCTTACTCGTCACATGGAAGACTTTTCTCATTACCTTTAAAAACATGTCATAGTTAGCTAATTAAGGTTTCTTGAATGGCTTGGCAACTTACAGAATAATTTTCAATGAAAGACACGATTTTAGTTCAAAAAAGTGTAACAAGTAACAAACGTTACCCAATTTTCAATTCCACGTGATGGATGGGTCTTACATCCGCATCCATTGTACTAGTAATTTTGTATACTTCTCTCACTAAATAATGCAGGAACCTCTGGTCTACGTTCAAATTCCACCTTGACATTTCTGCACTCCATAGCAAAATTTTCAAGGCCCACTCTGAAGTTCGCCGGAGTGGACCAAGGTGTCTGAAAGTGAAAGTCCATTTTCGAAGGGTCCCATTTGTAACAGTTCGCCTTTTGTTGCATTTTTACTGAAAGATTAGATCTAATTTCAGCGAAAAAAAAAAAAGGGTTCCGAAGTGCCAAATACTTTCTATCCGTTTGCTTAGTGTAAACATATACGATGAAGGCCCTGAGTTACAACAAATAACAGCTTGCTCTTAAATAAGCACACCTTGAATCATCTGTTTCTGCCTTTGCCTGTCTAGAGTCCATTTAGCTTGTACTTGGATACCTGTAAAGAGAAAAGTCTCATATTCTCCTAGAGAAAGTTTACATTGTGATAGAAATGCATGAAATACGCCAATGATGCGTATTCCATTCGCTTGCAAAGGGATTGTATTATATGTTACTTTCCCTGAACATTAAGGCACACATTTAGACAATGATTATCTTTAAACCTCTTTTTGTGTATTGTTTCTTTTCCTGCTTCTTAACATTCTCTGCTACATTAGACACTCTCACTCCAAGCCATTCCATTAGAGATGGTGAGACTTTAGTTTCCCCTGGTAGAACCTTTGAACTGGGATTCTTCAGTCTAGGTAATTCAAAAGGCCGATACTTGGGAATATGGTATGGAATGTCTACTGATGCAATTGTTTGGGTAGCTAATAGGGAGACTCCGCTTGACAATAACTCAGGAGTTTTGAAGATTACCCATGAAGGAGATATTGTTCTTCTCAGCAACACAAGTAGTATTGTTTGGTCATCGAATACGTCAAGAACTGCATCCAGTCCAGTTGTACAGCTCTTGGATTCAGGAAATCTTGTTGTGAAAGATGGAAATGATAATAACTTGGAGAAATTTTTGTGGCAGAGTTTTGATTATCCTGGCAACACATTGATTCCAGGAATGAAGATGGGAAAGAACTTTGTAACAGGTCAGGACTGGTTTTTAACATCTTGGAAGAGCACTGAAGATCCTGCCAAAGGTGAGTTTTCCTTAAGGATAGATACTCATGGGCTTCCACAGCTAGTTTCTATGAGGGGAGATACAATAAAGAATAGAGCAGGGTCATGGAATGGCGTTGGTTATACAGGACGTCCTGCGTTAATACCGAATCCAGTATATGAGTCTGCATTTGTGTTGAATGAGAACGAAGTATATTACCAGTTCAGACTTGTGAACAGTTCAGTCTTTTCAAGACTTGTATTTAACCCATCAGGGACTGCAGGACGCTTCACGTGGATGGATCGGACACACAGTTGGGAGCTCTTTGCTACATCCCAGGTAGATCAGTGTGAAAGTTATGCCTACTGTGGTGCAGATGCTATCTGCAATGCCAATGGCTCTCCAGTATGCGCATGCTTGGAAGGATTTGTGTCCAAATCTCCAAAAAAATGGTATTCAGTAGATTGGTCTGATGGTTGTGTTCGTAGGACTCAATTAAAATGCAATGGAGATGGCTTCCAAAAATACACGAATGTGAAATTGCCTGACACATCTTCTTCCTGGTTTAATAGGACCATGAGCCTCAAGGAATGTGAGGGATTGTGTATGAAAAACTGTTCTTGCACGGCATATTCAAATTTAGATATCAGCAGAGAAGGAAGTGGCTGTGTGCTTTGGTTCGGTATCTTGAATGATATGAAAGTATCCTCCCAGGGTGGGCAAGACCTATATGTAAGACTGGCCAACTACAAACAAGGTACTTTTTACTTCTGTTATTTATGCTCTGGACTGTTCTCTTTTATTATGAATTGAGGACAAATTCGTTTGGTTTTCAATTGGTGGTTTTCTTTTTTAGAAGAATCTGAATTGACTCAAAGATAAGAGCTCAATACAAGCACAAACTAGCGCTTACTGGGCGGCATGCACAGTACTTGCACAGAAGAACCATAACAATCTCAGTATCTAGCTTCTATGGACAAACTAAACTTCCATCTTGTCCTAATTCAGAACTAACCATCAGGCCTAACCCTTGCAATCACTAATTAATTTTCTTGCTAAATACAGTGAAAGGGATTCCCCTATACAGCCTAAGAATCTTTTTAAAATTGAGTTACTATAGTTCCTCTTAAACACCAACCAACTCTAACTTCCCAATTAATAGCTTGGATTAAAATGTTCACTGATTAGGGTTGACAGACTATTATGTGCGTGTCTTTGGGGTGAAGGGGGAGCGAGTGGGAGATACGAACCAACATTGTGACACAACTGCAAGCTAGAGAACTGAAATAAAGTCTGAAAAGTGCAGTAGTGGTTGCTATGCCGTAGGAACTAGGATTTCATGTTGTTGCACCCTACTGCTTTATCCGCCTTATTGGTACCATTTATCTTTCCTATTTAAGGTCAAGATAAATTTTTTTTTATCAATTAGACTTGGCAAGCTACATGTATCTATGAAGCTAGTAATAACAGCCACATACATGTTCATTTACTCATCTTCCCATTTTCAGATAATTCTACAAAAAACAGGGACTCCAGCAAGATAAGACAAGCAGGAATCATAGTTGCCTCTTCAATACTAGTCATCGGATTGATGTCATATGTGTGGAAGAAGAAACTTAGTTTCAAAGGTAAATCTATAAAACATGGACTGGTAATTTCTGATGCATGATAATACATTTAAAACAAAGAAACATTACATTGAAGGTCTTAAAAATGCATCAGATTAGGTGGTTAGTTGATTCAATAATACCGTTCAAGTTATTCATGCCAATCCATCTCCTAATATTTCAGGAATCACAAGGAAAGATTACAACAATGAAGGTGGGAATGCAGATATGGAGTTACCCATATTTGATATGATGGTCATAGCAAATGCCACCTGCAACTTTTCAAGCAACAACAAGTTAGGAGAAGGTGGTTTTGGACCTGTATATAAGGTTAAAAAAAACATCCTAACTAGTTAAGCTATCTTTTTTGGTAAAATTTCCTAATCTTTGGGTTTTTAGGGGACGCTGAATGGGGGGCAAATGGTAGCTGTAAAGAGGCTATCTAATAATTCAGGACAAGGATTGAATGAGTTCCAAAATGAAGTTCTATCAATTGCTAAACTACAACACCGCAATCTTGTAAAGCTTCTCGGTTGTTGCATTCAAGGAAATGAGAAAATGTTGATCTATGAATATATGCCTAACAAAAGCTTGGACACCTTTATTTTTGGTTAGATTATTTTACCTTTTGCACTCCATGACATACATGTTAAGTATTGTCATCTTTCTTCAATGAAATTGCACTAACATGTAACATAAATTTGGTTAGATCATACAAGAAGCACATTACTAGATTGGCATAATCGCATCCACATCATTTGTGGCATTGCCAGGGGACTTCTCTATCTTCATCAAGACTCTAGACTCAGAATTATCCATAGAGATCTCAAAGCAAGCAATATCCTGCTAGATGATGATATGAATCCAAAAATTTCAGACTTTGGCTTGGCTAGAACATTTGGGAGAGATCAAACTGAGGCCAAAACTAAAAGAATTGTTGGAACGTAGTAAGTACATTTAAACTTCTTATACGGTCAATACTACTTTATTTTTTAAGCTTCTATTACTTTGCAATGGCTTTTTGTAGTGGTTATATGTCTCCTGAGTATGCGGGGCACGGAAAGTTCTCAATCAAGTCCGATGTCTTTAGCTTTGGAGTCTTAGTGTTAGAGATAGTGAGCGGGAAAAGGAACCAAGGATTTTGTCAGTCAGACGACCACCTCAATCTTCTTGGTTATGTAAGCGTGAAGAGTTTTATTCTACTAATTTACTTTGTTGACTGAAGTTTCAGTTTTAAGTCATGTAGTCCCTCTAAGCAAACTGTCCAATGACATGCTTTATCAATCATATACAATGCCCTGGTTATTCTTATAATCCAGAAAAATAGTCATGGATAAAAAGTATTCCTAATTAGAAATGAAATAGAAGTCCAAATCAACCGCTGATATATATGGTTTGACCTGTTTAAGGCCTGGAGATTATGGATGGAAGATAAGGCAATGGAATTGATCGATAAATCATTATGCGACATGTGCACTTTATCTGATCAAGTTCTACGATGCATTCATGTGGGATTGTTATGTGTGCAACAAAGACCAGAAGATAGACCAGATGTTTCATCTGTGATTCTAACGTTAAGCAGTGAGATTTCACTGCCTAAGCCTAGTCAGCCAGGTTTCTATATGGAAAAGGCTCTACCAACAAAGCATGAACCATGTTCAGTCAATGAAATTTCTATCACATTAGAAAAGGGACGGTAAAATGTCATCACATTGTTCAAGACTAAACAGCTTTAGTTTATAGCAAGGGAACTCTTACTCTAATGTTTCTCATCAATCTAATTAGACTTTACATGCGCAACTGGATCATGTCTTTCAAACTGAACCTTCTATTATGTGTGGTTACTTTTTTCTATTAATTCCTTCTATATGCATGCTATAATATTACATCTAAACTAGTAGAAATGACATTAAATAATGGAATTCTTTATTTTTTTTTGCTGAATAAATACTTTATTTACTGCAAACCAAAGAGCTACAATCCAGTTTGTGCCGGGGGCCATCTTGATCCAAAGCCTGAATCATCGATGGCGATAGATTAGAGAATTATCAAATAATGGAATTTGATAGTTTGATGAACCGTATATGACCATAAAAGCCATGCTATTATGATTTTTATTATTTTTGGGGATCTTGGATTTTGAGAGTTGAAAGCAATACCCTTAAAAAGCTTCTTTATGAAGGGGAGAAAAAAAAAAAGGGGGTAAATTGTCGCAAACTAGTACAATGCATGGGAAAACTTTACATAAATGTATAACTTAATTTTATTTGTTTCAAGTTGAAACAATTTAAGTTCGCTTTTTTAGGTCTCTACCTAATCTATATCTATATATTACTAAAAGCTGAAGCATGACATTTATTGCTGCTGAGTTTCTGTTGCGCCATCTTATCGCCACGTTATTCGCCACATAATTATTATTTATTTCTATTTAAATATATATATATATATATATATAAATAGATTATTGACTTTACATATTCGTTTTTGTCAGTTTTAACATCTATATATATTTCTTTTTTATTTCCAATTTTCCTATAATTTTTTTTACATTCACTTATTTTTTAAATATTTACACTTTTTTCAACCTTTTTTCTTCCCTTACCTTTTTATCTCCCCATTACTCTCTACTTTAATATTACTATTCATCTTTCCCTTCATCTTCCTTTATTTGTCTCTTCTTATCCCTTTCCTCTTACTATAAATTTGTCACTCTTTTCCATTCTTTACATATTTTTCTCTCACAAAAAGGCTCTTTCTCTCTCTCTCTCTCTCTCTCTCTCTCTCTCTCTCTCTCTCTCTCTCAAGTTTTTGGTAGATTTTTATTTTTTTTATTGCATCTCCGCTTTAGGTTGATAAATTTTTTGTGTTTTTAAGAACTCTAATTTTGGTTGATACGATTTAGTTTTGTATTTTAAGTTATTATTATTATTATTTTTCTCTTTGATTGTTAAATTTTATCCAATTACATTATAAAAAATTAAAGATAGTAGATAAAAATAAAATAGTATTCCATTACATAGTATTCTTTGAATAATTTAGTGTTTATTGTTATATCTTTTAATTTTTCTTATTTTTTTATTCTCTTCTATTTTACTCAATATTGAAATTCAACCACATCCTCCTTATCTTTATATTATTTATATTTTCTCTCTCTTTTTGTTTTAAAAAAATAAAAAATGTAATATTTTACTTAAATTCAAATAAAAGAAAATTGTGCTCATTTTTTTTTTAACATTTACACTTTCTCCAACCTTTCTCCTTCTCTTTACCTTTTCATCTCCCCAAACATTCTACTTGATATCACACTTCTTCTTTCCTTTTATCTTTCTTCATTTTGTTTCTTTTTATTATCATCCTCTTGGTATAAATTTGTCATTCACTCTTCCAATCTTTATATAATTTTTTCTCACTAAAAAGGTGGTTATTTCCCACTCTTTCTCCCTCAATTTTTTGGTGGATTTTTATTTTTATTTTTCTTGCATCTCTATTTTAGCTTGATAAAGTTTTGTATTCTTTAGAACTCTATTTTGGTTGATGGGATTTAGTTTTGTGTTTTAAGTTTTTTTTTTTAAAATTTTTATTTTTTTATGATTTTGATTGTTAAATATTATCATATTGCATTATAAATAATTTTAAATAGTATATAAGAATGTACTATTATTATATTACATAGAATTATTTGGATAAGTTAGTGTTTATTGTTATGTATTTTTTTTTTCTCATATCATTTTATTTAATATTAAAATTCAGCCACATCCCCCATATATATCATTAAATTATTTATATTTCCACTCTTTTTTATTTTAACAAAATTTAAATATAATATTTTGCCTAAATTAAATAAATAAAATTGTCCACATTAAGTGGAGTAATGCTAGGGAAGCACTTATTCTCACACCCAATGCATCAAAGGAAGAATGAAATACAAAACAAATCAAGTTAGAAACACTAAATTAAAAATAAATAAAAAAAAAAAAAAAAAAAAAACCTAATAGTGCATATTTAATGTCATAGAATCATCATCAAATTTTGGAAAACGATAGGTTGCCAATGGAGAGAGAGAGAGAGAGAGAGAGAGAGAGAGAGGGTATAAAAAAAACCAATACAAACTAATAAAGAGTAGATAAAGAAAAAAACCAAATGTCAATTAGTAATCATTGATTGGAAAACAAAGAGGTTGTGAGGAGAAGTAAAAAATAAAATAGAGATTACCGTATGGAGAATATTAAAAACTTTACAGTGTAGTAATATAAACTGTTAAATTCACTTAAAAAATTAAATCAACAATCAGAAATTAAATACAATCATAGCACTAAATTTAAATTTAAAACTAATCAAACTCTAACTATAGAAACCATATTAATCATAACTAAAAAAGATGTTCTTTGATAGTAGAAGAAATTTCATAAGAAATAAAGTTGGAAAATTTAAAAATCCATTTTTTGACATTTCATTTAACCTTATTTATAATATATATAAATATATATATATATATATATATATAATTTTCATACACTATTACTTTCGAAAATCTAATGAACAATGCTATCTCTCATTTATTGTCTTTGTTATGCAAATCATCAGTTAGTAAATATATGATAATGGTAAGAAGCTTTACAAATGAGATCACTAAAAAATATATTTAAAATTAATTAGCCACTATCATTATGAAGTAGTAGTCTATAATTTTGCGCATCCAAAAAAGTGGAATATACAGAGTTTTCTTAAAAGTATGTGTAAAGATTCACTATATATACATATGTGTGTGTGTGTGTGTGTATGAAGGTAAAAAAAGGTTGTGGGGCCAGCAAGTCTTACGGCCCAGCCCACTTCGTTCCAGGGCCGAAGGCCCAAGCCGAGGAAGCACCCAAGATCCGAGGACGAAAACGAGAAGCCCAGGAGCCCAACAGGCCACGCTGAGGACGACCCTGTCCTCGGGCGTCCGATACCTTCAGACAACCGGCAACACACTTAAGGGAACCTTCCTGACTACTCCAAGAGCAGAGAAGAAGTACCACGCGCCAGCAATGGAAACCTGGAGGAGGAACAAGTTCATGACAGACTGTCACCTCTGCATTTAATGCACCTGACTACCGCCCTGGCCGCATTAATGAGGAAAAGACTCCGCACCAGTGCCGCCTTGGTTGCCGCGACCTACAAAGAGAATGGGAAAGCGGCTGATAGGACAGGCACCTGAGTAATGTCCTGATTGCTCAACAAATGTAGGGCTAGGATTGGTTGGGTGAAGGGTATATAATGTATGGGATCCCTCCTGAAGAAGGGGGGGTGAGGGCCAAGCTCCTCGGACAAATGCCGAGGAGTAATTTTAGCAAAGAATCCAGGCACTTAGCCTTCAATGGTAATGAATCCACGATGAAGTTCCGTTTGCCAGTAAGGGCCAATTTCTTCAACCCACTCTCTACAAATTCATTGTTTGGGGCCTACAGGATTATATCCCTTCTAAGTTCAGAGGGTCATTCCAAATCGAGTCCCTACAATAGGCGCCGTTTGTGAGAAGAATTTGTGCACTAACAGGCGCAACGGACAATCGTCCCCAGATAGTCAGTCGACGGAAAGTTCACAAGAATGTGTTTAAAAAAACAAACAAACAAACAAAAACACCATTGCAGAAAAGTAAAGGATTCAAAGGACGAGAAAGAAGACAAATATCGGTATTTTATTATGTGAAGAACGGTTACAACATACAAACAAAGGCCCAGACTGGCCTATTTTAAAGCTAACTAAAGGAAAGGGGGCTAAGGCAAGCCTGCTTCAAGGCTACCAACAACGCCCAAGCCGGTGCGGTGGCGTTGGCGTGAAGAGAGGAGCAGATGCAAAGGCGCCAGACGGCCCTTCCTCGTGTTGTTCCCTTGATTCTCTTCCAGCCCCACGGTGGTTGGCCGTTGGAGACGGCAACACTCGGGCACCAGATATGATGTATTCTTGCACGCTTCCACCGGCGTGGCAGCGCCCCAGGGAAGAGCGTTATGTACTACGGAGAACTCCCTCTTGGCCGCTGTGCGGGGCACCATCAGGATGATTTTGGGAGGGAGGAGGATTTTGGGCCTATGCACCCTCACTCCCATCCAATGCCGTCCCATTTCTCCAAACTCTTACCACAACTTTTGGCAGGGTCATTAAAGGGGCTCTGAGAGTTTGGAGGACATGTTTCCTGGTATATTGGGGAGTTCATGAAGAGTAGAAGGTCATTTCTCCTACGCAGCCTTAAATAGGCGGTGAAGATTGATAGGAATGGAGCTACGCAGAATTCGAAAGGTCGATTATCGGTGACATTAATCCTGACCAAATTCCAAAGCGCCTATCAACCGTTCGATCCGCATCAGTCCAAGAGAATATTAATGAGAGTGCGCCTCGTGTGTTGAAACGTCAAGCACGGAATGTGAACCGTCAGGGGACGCCTCAAAACTGATGACTGTAGAAACCTGAACGGAAGGCAGCGTCATTGCCAAGTGTTAGACAGAACCAAGGCACTGCATGGTCCTCAGACTCAGGCCTATGGGGAAACTAACTACTTCAAAGACTAAGTGTTAGACAGAACCAAGGCACTGTATGGTCCTCGGATTCAGGCCTATGGGAAACTAACTACTTCAGAAGATACTAAGTGTTAGACAGAACCAAGGCACTGCATGGTCCTCGGACTCAGGCCTATGGGGGAACTAACTACTTCAAAAGACTAAGTGTTAGACAGAACCAAGGCACTGCATGGTCCTCGGATTCAGGTCTATGGGGAAACTAACTACTTCAAAGACTAAGTGTTAGACAGAACCAAGGCACTGCATGGTCCTCGGACTGGAAACTAGCTACTTCAAAGACTAAGTGTTAGACAGAATCAAGGCACTGCATGGTCTTCGGACTCAAGCCTATGGGGAAACTAACTACTTCAAAGACTAAGTGTTAGACAGAACCAAGGCACTGCATAGTCCCCGGACTCAGGCCTGTGGGGAAACTAACTACTTCGAAGACTAAGTGTTAGACAGAACCAAGGCACTGCATGGTCCCCGGACTCAGGCCTATGGGGGAACTAACTACTTCAAAAGACTAAGTGTTAGACAGAACCAAGGCACTGCATGGTCCTCGGATTCAGGTCTATGGGGAAACTAACTACTTCAAAGACTAAGTGTTAGACAGAACCAAGGCACTGCATGGTCCTCGGACTGGAAACTAGCTACTTCAAAGACTAAGTGTTAGACAGAATCAAGGTACTGCATGGTCTTCGGACTCAAGCCTATGGGGAAACTAACTACTTCAAAGACTAAGTGTTAGACAGAACCAAGGCACTGCATAGTCCCCGGACTCAGGCCTGTGGGGAAACTAACTACTTCGAAGACTAAGTGTTAGACAGAACCAAGGCACTGCATGGTCCTCGGACTCAGGCCTATGGGAAACTAACTACTTCAGAAGATACTAAGTGTTAAACAGAATCAAGGCACTGCATAGTCCCCGGACTCAGGCCTATGGGGGAACTAACTACTTCAAAAGACTAAGTGTTAGACAGAACCAAGGCACTGCACGGTCCTCGGATTCAGGTCTATGGGGAAACTAACTACTTCAAAGACTAAGTGTTAGACAGAACCAAGGCACTGCATGGTCCTCGGACTGGAAACTAGCTACTTCAAAGACTAAGTGTTAGACAGAATCAAGGCACTGCATGGTCTTCGGACTCAAGCCTATGGGAAAACTAACTACTTCAAAGACTAAGTGTTAGACAGAACCAAGGCACTGCATAGTCCCCGGACTCAGGCCTATGGGGAAACTAACTACTTCGAAGACTAAGTGTTAGACAGAACCAAGGCACTGCATGGTCCCCGGACTCAGGCCTATGGGGAAACTAACTACTTCAAAGACTAAGTGTTAGACAGAACCAAGGCACTGCATAGTCCTCGGACTCAGGCCTATGGGGAAACTAACTACTTCAAAGACTAAGTGTTAGACAGAACCAAGGCACTGCATGGTTCTCGGACTCAGACCTATGCGGAAACTAACTACTTCAAAGACTAAGTGTTAGACAAGGCACTGCATGGTCCTCGGACTCAGGCCTATGGGGAAACTAACTACTTCAAAAGACTAAGTGTTAGACAGAACCAAGGCACTGCATGGTTCTCGGACTCAGGCCTATGGGGAAACTAACTACTTCAAAAACTAAGTGTTAGACAGAACCGAGGCATTGCATGGTTCTCGGACTCAGGCCTATGGGGAACTAACTACTTCAAAAGACTAAGTGTTAGACAGAACCAAGGCACTGCATGGTCCTCGGGCTCAGGCCTATGGGGAAACTAACTACTTCAAAGACAAAGTGTTAGACAGAACCAAGGCATTGCATGGTCCTCGGACTCAGGCCTATGGGGAAACTAATTACTTCGAAAGGTTCTAAGCGTTTGAATGTGGGGAGCACAGAGCCACCTGGATTTAATGGAGGGCGCATTGCGCGCTTCGAGGCGCCATTAACATGTCTGGGGCAGATGAAAAGACTCTAGTACTAACAGAGGGCCAAGCTCGATGGGATGCGTCGCAGGCCCGAAGACATCAAAATCCTCCTCTCCGCCCGAGGATGCGGACAGCAAGATTTTGAGGGGCTGTTGTGGGGCCAGCAAGTCTTACGGCCCAGCCCACTTCGTTCTAGGGCCGAAGGCCCAAACCGAGGAGGCACCCAAGATCCGAGGAGGAAAACGAGAAGCCCGGGAGCCCAACAAGCCACGTCGAGGACGACCCTGTCCTTGGGCGTCCGATACCTTCAGACAACCGGCAACACACTTAAGGGAACCTTCCTGACTACTCCAAGAGCAGAGAAGAAGTACCACGCGCCAACAATGGAAACCTGGAGGAGGAACATGTTCATGACAGACTGTCACCTCCGCATTTAATGCACCTGACTACCGCATTGGCCGCATTAATGAGGAAAGGACTCCGCACCAGTGCCACCTTGGTTGCCGCGACCCACAAAGAGAATGGGAAGGCGGCTGATAGGATAGGCACCTGAGTAATGTCCTGATTGCTCAACAAATGTAGGGTTATGATTGGTTGGGTGAAGGGTATATAATGTATGGGATCCCTCCTGAAGAAGGGGGGGTGAGGGCTAAGCTCCTCGTACAAATGCCGAGGAGTAATTTTAGCAAAGAATCCAGGCACTTAGCCTTCAATGGTAATGAATCCACGATGAAGTTCCGTTTGCCTGTAAGGGCCAATTTTTTCAACCCACTCTCTACAAATTCATTATTTGGGGCCTACAGAATTATATCCCTTCTAAGTTCAGAGGGTCCTTCCAAATCAAGTCCCTACAAAGGTATATTTAAGGTTTTTATTAACTTGAAAACTAATTAAAAACCAATGGTTAATAAATAAAATTATAGTATTAATAAAATATTTAATGTGACCATCCTAAAAAAATTATGACGCGCAACGCGCGGGTATGCGACTATTTAACCTAATGGCTAAAGCCACAACTACAAGGATGCTCAAGACAAAGCCAACTAAAACCAGAACTGGAGAAGAGATGGAAAGCACCTCAAAGAAAATAAAAGATAACAAAATACGAAAATAAATTGAGAAACAAAGAAAACTGTTAAGGTTATAAGCACGTGATTATCAAGATAGCAAAGTGCTTGCCATTATTATAGAAAATTAGTTAGTTGCTCGTGCAATGCATGAATAATGTTATGTTGTTTTATATAAGAGCGTTTTGGAGAATGTCGTACATATATTATAAAGAAAAAATAAACTAGTTTAATAATTAGAGCAAATAAACATATACATTTTGATATATTAAAAATTAAATTAGTAGCAACGTATCATAAAGATCAACCTACTCGAACTATATAATGAGTCAATGGCAAAGCGTTCTTTATCACAACAATGAGTTAAAGATTAAAAATAGAGAAACAAACCACGTATGAAAGAAAATGCAACAATGTAACAAAAAATATTAATAATTTCTCCAATATTCCTCCATAAGCATATTTTGTATTAGAATTATTATGTTTTGCTTTTGTTTTTAATACTAAAACGGTGGGTATGCTAAAAGTCATGAAGAAGAGAGAAAGGTATGGTGTAAGCTCATGTAATTAATTAGACATTAATGAAATAATAAAAAAAATAAGTTAATGTAATATTTTGGGTAACAATAAAAAAAATTTAACAAAAAAAAGTAAAAAAAATGCTAAATGCAAAATTAGATGCCACATAACAGAACCTCCCTTCAAACTTTTGCTCGATCAATTTGCCCTTTATACGCATGCAAAAACCCATATCTAGAAACATTAAATAGAAGGAGAACATAGCCCAAGAATTAATTTCCCGATAATTATAAATAATCAAAACAAATCTATATATATAATAACATGTGAAGCAGAGAGAAAATCCAATTAGATTTTAATTGGATTCTCAATTTTGCGCCACTTGTCTTAACCAAAACTCAAAAAAAAATCTAATTAGATTATAAATTTGACTCCAATTTTGTGTTATGTATCTTATCTAAATTTTTTAATTTTTGTACCCAAATAAATGATGCATTAACATTTAACACGGAAGCCAAGAAAATCGCAATGATAAAGCTCATTAGCCTAAGCAAGAATATCTTACCTGCACACTTTTATAGAGATTATAAATTGGACTCCAATTTTGTGTCATGTATCTTATCTAAATTTTTCTAATTTTTGTGCCCAAATAAATGATGCATTAACATTTAACATGGAAGCCAAGAAAACCACAATGATAATACTCATTGGCCTAAGTAAGAATATCTCACCTGCATACTTTTATGGGTGATCTCAATAGAGTCAGAGCTCTTCTAATCCCACAACCAGAACCAAAGAGTCCAACGAGAAAGACTATAAAAGTAAAGCATCATCTCCTCCTAATTCCATATTGTCATCCCATGTCTCCTCTCTCAACCTCTGCTAACTAGATCCACACGCTACCCTCTCCTCCTCCTTACGGATTTTTCAGAGTAAGGCCGGGTTCAAACACAATGTTCAATCTCACTCTTCCTTACTTCACACTCTCATACATTAGCGCTTCATTGGCGTCTCCAAGAAGATTCCAAGTTCAATGATCAGTTTTTATTTTTTAATGTCCCTTTATATATTTTAAATAATAAAATGCAATATTCTCTTTTTTCTTCACTGTAGCATCACTTAAATAATAAAATGCAATATTCTTTTTTTTTTTTATTCATTGTTTTATCTAATGCTATCCTATGTATGATAAACCAAAAAAAAAAAAAAAAAAAAAAAAAAAAGAAAAAGAAAAAAAAGACCAATAGCATTACTTAAATAATAAAATGCAATATATATTTTTCATTGTTTGATTTAATTCTATCATCTGTGTGATAAACCCAAAAACAAAACAAAAACAAAAAAATTGGCTAATAGCATCATTGCAATTAACCAGTCTCGTACGGTAGCACGGGGTTACATACTAGTTCTAATAAAGGAAAACAAAAAGGATATGTTTTCTTACATTATATCCAAAATTAAGAAATAAAATTAGGTATAAAGTCTGGCTCCAAACTTGTTTGGAGCTTTGAGCTCCAATCACCAATAGGAAGATGACATTCGTCCTTGTCATATGCAATGCACATTACTCACTTAAAAGTCTTTTCCTAATAACCATGATAAGCTATTTGAGAGGCAAATCTAATGGGAGATATATACAGTTTTTAATAAGAAGCAAACATGAAAATCCAAAATATAAGACAATAACAACATGCACTTGAGGAAGAAAGAGTAAATTACACCAAAGTCTCTCTTTTATTTTTATTATTATTATTATTATTATTATATTTTTATTTTTTTTAAGTAAGAAAGAAACACCAAAGTCTGTTAAAAAACAAATATTTTTTCACTCTATATAAACACATTTATACCCTTACGGAATCAGAAATTCAAAACAAAACTGCTTTGTTTAAACTTTGAATCAATATGAAGTTTTTCTATAAAATTTTCTGGTTGCTACCAATTAGAAGACAATGAAGCAGCTAAAGTGAAAGAATTCCAGTTCATTTTTCAGTAATTAACTTTTCTTTCTTTCTTTGTTGCTTTCCTTTTCTGCTGAGAACAATTGACTAACCAAATCAGTAACTCCAATTTGCACTCTTTACAAGTGAGAATAAAAACTGCAAAAACTTCATGACTCAAATTCCAAAACCAAAAACCAATAAGCCTCGGGCCTCAACTTTTTGGCCTAAATATAGCTTCTTTCTCCAACTTGATTTAAGAAATAAAAATTAAAAATAATAGGAGGAACTCCTATCGAGTAGTTCTATAATTTAATTTTTAATTTTAATACTATTCAATCAAATCATGAAAAAAAAAGCCCCTTTTTTCTTAATCAGATTAAGGTGTGGGGAATAGATTTGTTTCATTTTATAGGTGAGATGAATTATTAAATATTTTAATGGTATAATTACCATTTTGATTCCTAACATTTGTTCCCATATTTTAAAATGTTTCAAAAAATGCCAACAGAACACTCCACTTCTTTTTATTTTCTTTGCAAAATTCAATAAGCTTTTAGAAAGTGTGAAAGATATGGTCAGAAGAGATACCAATCAGTCTTACCAGTCACCTAGAAGACTTTTCTCAATATCTTAAAAAACATGTCATAATAATCAGCCAATCAGGTTACTTGAACGGCCTGACAATTTGGATTGGGATTAAAAAAAAAAAAATTTCAATTCAACGTGATGGGTGGGTCTTGCAGGAAACCTCATTATAGCAAGTTGGACTGTTGTAGACCTGTAGTTGGAAAATGTATACTCAAATGAACTGATTCATGACACATCCCTTTCAATTGTATTTTAAAATTTTGTATTCCTTTCTCGCTTGATAATCCAGGAACCTCTGGTCTACGTTCATATTCCCCATTTACATATTATTCTCTAAAGTCGTCACCATTTCATCACAAAATGTTCAAGGTCAACTAAAGTTTGCAGCTGTTTGAAAGTCCATTTTTGAAGAGTCCCTTTTGTAACTGTTCGCATTTTGTCGTTTATTTTAATGAAAGATTAGATCTCATTTCAGACAAAAGAAAAAAAAAAGTTTCCGAAATGCCAAATTCTTTCTATCCTTCTGCTTATTGTGTAAACATATGAGAAGGTACGAAAGCCCTGAATTACAACAAATAACAGCTTGCTCTTAAATAAGCACACCACCTTGAATCATCTGTTTCTGTCTTTGTGATATAATGCATGAAATACGCCAACAATCAGTGGTGCATATTCCATGCCTTGCAACTTGCCAGAAAATTTGTGTATTATATGTTATTTTCTCTGGAGAAAAAGGCATACTATGAGACAATGATTGTCTTTAAACCTCTTTTTGTGTACTGTTTCTTATCCTGCTTCTTAAGATTCTCTGCTACATTAGACACTCTCACTCCAAGCCATTCCATTAGAGATGGTGAGACTTTAGTTTCCTCTGGTGGAAGCTTTGAACTGGGATTCTTCAGTCTAGGTGATTTGAAAGGCCGATACTTGGGAATATGGTATAGGATATCTACTGATGCAGTTGTTTGGGTAGCTAACAGAGAGACTCCACTTTACAATAACTCAGGAGTTTTGAAGATTACTGACAAAGGAGATATTGTTCTTCTCAACAACACTAGTATTGTTTGGTCATCAAAGACATCAAGAGCTGCAGACAGTCCAGTCGTACAGCTTTTGGATTCAGGAAATCTTGTTGTGAAAGATGGAAGTGGCAATAACTTGGAGAACTTTTTGTGGCAGAGCTTTGATTATCCTTGCGACACACTGATGCCAGGAATGAAGATGGGAAAGAACTTTGTAACAGGTCAGGACAGGTTTTTAACATCTTGGAAGAGCACAGAAGATCCTGCTAAAGGTGAGTTTTCCTTACGGATAGATACTCATGGGCTTCCACAGCTAGTTGCTATGAAGGAAGATAAAATAAAGGATAGAGCAGGGCCATGGAATGGCCTTACTTTTACTGGAAATCCTCGGTTAAAACCGAATCCAATATTTAAGTATGAATTTGTGTTGAATGAGAATGAGGTATATTATGAGTACACACTCATAGAAAGTTCAGTCTTTTCAAGATTTGTAATTTACCCATCAGGTGTCATGGGACGCCTTGTGTGGAGGGATCAGACTCACAGCTGGGAGACCTACTCTACATCCCAGGTAGATCAGTGTGAAAATTATGCCTACTGTGGTGCATATGCTATCTGCAATGCCAATGGCTCTCCAGTATGTGAATGCTTGGAAGGATTTGTGTCCAGATCTCCAAAAGATTGGAATTCAGTAGATTGGTCTGATGGTTGTGTTCGAAGGACTCAATTGGAATGCAATGGAGATGGCTTCCTGAAATACACGAATTTGAAATTGCCTGACACATCTTCTTCCTGGTTTAATAGGACCATGAGCCTCAAGGAATGTGAGGGATTGTGTTTGAAAAATTGTTCTTGCACGGCATATTCAAATTTAGATATCAGCGGAGAAGGAAGTGGCTGCTTGCTTTGGTTTGGTATCTTGAATGATATGAAAGTATTCTCCCAGGATGGGCAAGACCTATATATAAGGCTGACCAACTCCGAACTAGGTACTTTTTACTTCTGTTATCTGTTCTCCTTGGATTTTGCTCTTTTATAATAAATTGAGGACAAATAAAACACCTATATTGCTTGGTTTTCAATTGGTGCTTTTCTTTTTTGGATGAATCAGTGAATTGACTCAAAGATAGAAGCACAAACTAAACCTCCATTTTGTCATAATTCAAAACCAACTATCAGGCCTAACCCATGCAATCACAAATTAACATTCTTGCTAAATACAGAGAAAGGGATTTCCATTTAAAGCATAAGAATCTGTTTAAACTTGAGTTACTATGGTTACCTTCAAACACCAACCAGCTCTAACTTCCCAATTAATAGCTTGGATTGTAATGTCCTCTGATTTTAGTCGACAGACTATTAGTGATTTTCAAAAAAGTTAGCATATGTTTACTCAGACATTTTTCTTTGTATGTTTCCGGGGTGAAGAGGGAGCAAGTGGGAGATATGAAAGAACATTGTAAAACATAAACAAACTCTGTAAAATGTTTAGTTGGAGAAGTCTGACACAACTACAAGCTAGAGAACTGAAATAAAGTGTGAAAAGTGGAAACTATGGTGATTTTTGTGCCATGGGAACTAGGATGTCATAGTGTTGCACCCTACTGCTTTATCCACCTTATTTGTACCATTTATCATTCCTATTTAAGGTCAAGATAAATTCTTATTTATGAATTAGACTGGGCAAGCTGTAGGTATCTATGAAGCTAGTAACAATAGCCACATATATGTTCATTTATACTTTACTTCTCATTTTCAGATAATATTACAAAAAACAGGCACTCCAGCAGGATACGACGAGAAGCAATCATATTCGCCTCTTCAATACTAGTAATGGGAATTCTTATATTTGGAGTGATCTCGTATGTGTGGAAGAAGAAACTGAGTTTCAAAGGTAAAGCTATATGAAATGGACTGGTAATTTCTGATGCATGATAATAGATTTACAACAAAGAAATATTAAATTGAAGGTCTCAGAAATACAACAGATTAGGTGGATAGTCAATTCAATAATACCAATCAAGTTATTCATGCCAATCCATCTCCTAATATTTCAGGAATCACAAGGAAAGATTACAACAATGAAGGTGGGAATGAAGACATGGAGTTACCCATATTTGATATGACAGACATAGCTAATGCCACCTGTAACTTTTCAAGCAACAACAAGCTGGGAGAAGGTGGTTTTGGACCTGTATATAGGGTAAACAAAAACATCCTAACTAGTTAAGCTATCTTCTTTCAAAAAATTTCCTAATCTTTTGATCCTTAGGGTACACTGAAGGGGGGACAAGTGGTAGCTATAAAGAGGCTATCTAAGAATTCAGGACAAGGATTGGACGAGTTCAAAAATGAAGTTTTTTCAATTGCTAAACTACAACACCGCAATCTTGTGAAGCTTCTTGGTTGTTGCATTCAAGGAAATGAGAAAATGTTAATCTATGAATACATGCCTAACAAAAGCTTGGACACCTTTATTTTTGGTTAGATTATTTGATCTTTCGTACTCCACTACATTCATGTTAAGTATTATCATCTTCCGTCATTGAAATTGCACTAACATGAACCTAAAATTGGTCAGATCATACAAGAAGCACATTACTAGATTGGCATAACCGCATCAGCATTATTTGTGGCATTGCCAGGGGACTTCTCTATCTTCATCAAGACTCTAGACTCAGAATTATCCATAGAGATCTCAAAGCAAGCAACATCCTGCTAGATGATAGCATGAATCCAAAAATTTCAGACTTTGGCTTGGCTAGAATATTTGGGGGAGATCAAACTGAGGACAAAACGAAAAGAATTGTTGGAACATAGTAAGTACACTTTAACTTCTTATATTACCAATGCTGCTTTATTTTTTAAGCTTCTATTAATTTGTGATGGTTTTTGTAGTGGTTATATGTCTCCTGAGTATGCGGGGCATGGAAAGTTCTCAATCAAGTCTGACGTCTTTAGCTTTGGAGTTTTAGTGTTAGAGATAGTAAGTGGGAAAAGGAACCAGGGATTTTGTCACTTAGACGACCACCTCAATCTTCTTGGACATGTAAGCATGAAGAGTTTTATTCTACTAATTTACTGTGTTGATCAGAGTTTCATTTTGAAATCATGTAGTCCATCTAATCAAACCTTCCAATGACCTGCATTATCAATCATATACAATGCCCTGGTTATTCTTATAACCCAGCAAAATAGTCATGGAATAAAAAGAAGTCCAAAATAGGAATGAAATAGAAGTCCAAATCAACCACTGATATGCATGTTTTTGACCTGTTTAAGGCCTGGAGATTATGGATTGAAGATAAGGCAACGGAATTGATCGATAAATCTTTAGGCAACAAGTGCACCTTATCTGATCAAGTGCTTCGATGCATTCATGTGGGCTTGTTGTGTGTGCAACAAAGACCGGAAGATAGGCCAGATATGTCATCTGTGGTTCTGATGTTAAGCAGTGAGAGTTTATTGCCAAAACCCAGACAGCCAGGTTTCTATATGGAAAAGGCTCTACCTGAAGCAGATTCTTCATCAACAAAGCTTGAACCATGTTCAACCAATGAAATTAGCATCACATTGTTAATGGGACGGTAAAATGTCATCACATTGTTCAAGATTAAAACCACTTTAGTTTATAGCAAGGGAGCTCTTTATCTAATGTTTCTCAGCTATCTAATTAGACTTTATATGGAACTATATACCATGTCTCAAACTGAACGTTCTATCCTGTGTTGGTACTAAATTCATTAATTCCTTCTTTAATATATGATATAAATTAACTCTTAATCACTCAAATTGAACATTCTATCCGGTATTTTAATTTTGTTTCTCTTGTTGAAATAAATAAAGTTGGTTCCTTTAGGTCTCTACCTAATGGCTAAAGCCAGAGAACAGGATGCCCAAGACAAAGCCAACTAAAAGAAAAACAGGCGAAGAAATCGATAGGTGCCTCAAAGAATATAAAAGAGAACAAAATACAAAAGAAATTGATAAACACAGAAAGCTGTGAAGGTAAACAAGCATGTCAATATGAAGATAGCAATGTGATTGCTAATACTATAGAAAATTACCATTAAATGTAGCCATATCTCCCTTCCATCTTTTGCTTGATCAATCCACCCTCTATATGTCCGCAAAAACTCGTATCTAAAAACATCAAATAGACGGAGCACACAGCCCGAGCATTAATTTCCCAATAGTTACATATAATCAAAACAAAATTCTAATAAAGGGAAACAAAAGGCATGTATTTGCCTACAACAATCCCAAAATTAAGAAACAACATTAGTAGCCATGAAAAGTTAACCGAGAGGTAAATCTAATTGGATTCTCTCATTTCATATCATTGATAAATTATTTATCCATTTGGTTAGTCTCAGAAATCTGGAATCCAGTTTGTAATTATTTGTAGTAATAATGAATGAGAATTAAGAAAACAAAACTGGAAAGGGAGATAAGTAAAAAGGATGGAATTGAATCCTTACCCAAGCTCACAACAACAGCAATTGTCTCAATAGTTAATGTCCCTCCGGGGCGTGCATTGGGCATTTTCTGGCAAATGGAATGCAAAGAAACTCCAGTGAACTCTAAGCATGCAAAAACAAATCACATAATTCTAACACGCATTTTCACAAACACGTACAATGCATAGACGTTTAATAAGAAAACAGACATCAAAATCCAAAATATAAGGCACAATAACAACACACAAAAGAAAGAATAAATTATACGAAAGTCTACGGAATCAACAATTCAAGAAAAAATTTATTTGTTTAAACTTTGAATCAATATGCAGTTTTTCTATAAAAAATTTCTGGTTGCTACCGATCAGAACACGATGCAGCAGCTAAAGTGAAAGAAATCCATTTCTTTTCTCAGTAATCAACTTCTTCTTTTTCCTTTTCTGCTAAGAACAAATGAGTAACTCCAATTTGCACTCTTTACCAGTGAGATGAAAAACTCACAAAAACTTCATGATTCTAATTTATAAACCAAAAACCAGTACGCCTCGGCTTTCTAATTGGTCCAAATACCGGTTCCTTCTGCAACTTAAAAAGGAAAAAAGAAAAAGAAAATAGGATAGAAATAGAACTACTCGATTATAGTTATTAAAAAAAATAAAAAAAAAAACTTGGTTTTTTTTTTTTTTTAATTCCAACTTTTGACTTAAAAACAGTCGCTCCTACTTTCTATCCTATCAAATCAAGAAATATCGTGCCCCTTTTATCTTAATCAGATTAATGTAATTTTATTTATGTATTTACATTGGGTGGAGAGAGAATAGACTGGTTTCCTTTCGCATTTTACATATGAAATGAATTTTTTTTTTTATTCAGAAAAACATGATTTTTTAAAATTAATATATTTACCATTTTGATCCCTAACATTTGTCCAATATTTTAAAATAATTCATCAACTTTAAATTTTAGGATAAATTACAAATTACACTCCAAAAATTGAATTTTATTTATGTATTTGCTTTGGGTGGAGAGAGAATAGACTGGTTTCCTTTAGAATTTCACATATGAAATGAAAATTTTTTTTTATTCAGCAAAAACATGATTTTTTTTAAATTAATATATTTACCATTTTTATCCCTAACATTTGTCCAATATTTTAAAATAGTCCATAAACTTTAAATTTTATGGTAAATTACAAATTATACTCCAAAAATTTTGAGGTGATTGGATTTTACATCTTAAAGTTTCAGAATTTGGATTTTATTCTCTAACGTTTGAGAATGTTTGGATTTTACACCCTGATATTTCAAATTTTAGATTTTACCTCCTATATTTTATGGGTGTTTAAATTTTACTCCCTAAAGTTTGAGGATGTTTGAACTTCTCATCTCAAAGTTTCATAATTTGAGGATGTAAAATTCAAGTACTCCTAAATTTTAGTGGATAAAATTTAAATTTTGAAATGTTAGATTGTACAATCCAATCACCCTAAACTTTAAGGGGTAACATTTAAATTCTAAAATTTTAAAGTGTAAAATTTAAACATGCTCAAACTTTATAAGTGTAATTTGGTAAATTTGATCAGAGTAATTTTTTTTTTTTTTTTGAGATATATAAGATGATTTTCAAACCTTAGTAGTTAGTACTCGATGTGGCAGGTGGCAACCCATGATATTAAAATAATTATTTTGATGTCACGTGGAATATTTACCAAAGACGCTATGTTGCCTTAATTTAAATTAACAAAAAAAAACAAAAAACAAAAACAAAAACAAAAACCCGCAATCCAAACTAACTTTAGGAACGAATGAGACAAATAACACTCAATAATGCTCAGGGAGTTAGGATGACTTGGTAAATTACTAACAGTTGGCTCTATTAATTGGATTTTCTTTTAAATTTAAGTTTACTAAATACCTTTATAATTTAGTGTAATCATTAAAAACTTTTCTTCAATTTGTGAGGAACACGGAATAATACATTAAAGGACAACCATACCTAGATTATGATTCCATCTGTCATGTACACAATATGATTCCATCTTGATGATGCCAAAAAATCATCAATGAGTCGTTCGGTGCTCACATGCCCTAGATAGAACCTACGAAACAAAAACGAAAAAAACCTTACAGAGAGTACTGAAGAGAGTACTGGTGTGGTACTGGCCAAATACTCTCCGAATGTAAATTAGAAAATGTCTATAACTCTAGAGGGACAGAGCTGGGGTAAATTATGCGTACCTTAATTTGTGAGGGTTTTGAGGTTTTTATAGTAATGTAGAGCTGACCTTCATTTCTTGGTGGAAAAGGTCTTTCCTTGTAGGGAAGATCCTCATTAATACACGTATTTTGCGGGATCCTTTCCTTGTAGAAATTCCTTTGATTAGGATTAATCATGAGATGCAAGATATTTCCTTACATAGATATTCGTGGAGATCAAGCCAAGCCACAATGGACTTGTCAGCCTCTTCACCTCGTCGGTCTCTTGCTTCGTCCAAAAGTTCTCTTCGGCTTTATAAAGACGCCCGTCGGGTATCGTGGGGTCATCAGCTTTTATGGTGTCGTTGCTTTGGGTCCCGTCCACTTATGGGAAGCTGACGAGTTCAGAGGAGCTGTCAGCTTCCTTGTGCGTCATACCTTGAATTTCTCAATGAGAAAACCTCATCATATCTAAAATATTTAAGGTCTCTACATATGAATTATGGAATGGAAGACAACCATACCTAGGTTATGAGTGTGTATAGCCTTTCATAGGGTTTTCGTTCTTAACATGACTAGAGTGGGATCAAGCAATATTATGAGTGTGTATATAGATTATGGTGAAAATTCAAAGACATATAAATTATAAGTTCTAATGTAATTGTGGAATCAAATGGATGTTGAGTTTATTGAAGATAAATTCAATAATGATTTGTGGATGCCTCAATATCTATTGAAAGCACAAGTAAATGACTCCAATTCTAATGTCTCTTTAAGTGTTATTATGAGAATTGGGTGGCGCACCGAGTGAACAAATGAGTACTCAAAGAGTGAGGAAAGAAAAGGACTTTAGTTTGGATATCATTTCCTATCAAGTTCGTGTATACCTTATGGAAGGTTATAGAAATGTGAAACTAAATAAAATACTCTTAGTGTTTTTGAAGCTATGATATTATATAATCAAGGCACCACATGGACTCCATGTGTTGTACTATAAAGTATTATCATATGTATTTTAGATTTACGTAGTTTATCCTTCTCAGAAAAAAAAAAAAAAAAAAAAAAAGATTTACGTAGTTTATGTTTTTCAACTTATTATATTACGGCTCTCTCAATTTAATAAATATTACAAATTTGTTTTTTCTTCTTATGAATTTACTTGTGATTTAAGAATAATGCCTTTGCATGGGACTAAAATAATTTAAAGTGGTTTTTTTTTCTTTTAATTTAATCAAAATGATTTCTACTTGAGGATTATTATACAATTTTTTTTCCATGCTTATTTATGCTATACTATTTTCTATTAACCTTATAATATCATGAAAATTTATTTGATTGTCTATTTCATTTTTTTAGAAGATATTTTAGTCAATTTTGATAATATTTACAAATTTAAAACCTTTATTTGTATTTTAATTAACTAGATAATGTCTTGCGCGATATGCGGATGCTTTGAAAAAAAAATTTTGAATTTTTTTTTGAATTTTTTCTTTTCCTAGAAGTAGTTTCCGACTCTTGAGTTGGTCTTTATATATATATATATATATAGAAGAATCATGAGTTGGTTTTGTTTGCTAATTTAGATATATAAGATTGGAACTGTATAGTTTTTAGATATTTTTTGGAGACTATACCATATTATAAGTTTAACATCTAAAATAATAAAATAACATCTAGATAAAAATTAGACTTCATTTTTGAAACCAAATACTTCCATAACCACTCCATTCTTGACACCAAATCCTAAGACCCCAATCTCAAACACCTTGCTCATTATCTAAATGAAACAAAATTATTTGTGTACTAACATAAAGAGAACGCAATCAAACAATAAAAATGAAGTGAATGAACCTCCAAATGCAATATTAAGAGATTTTGATGATTATCTAATGGATGATGCGAGTCATGTGGCTACTAACAATGATGAAAATGTTGTTTATAATGAGCAACCGTAATAGACTTTACCGTAATAGTGGGCAACAAAAAACTTTTTGTTGCAATAGAGGTTTATTGCAACAATTTGAAGTTTTTTGCAACAAAAAATTTCGTTGCAATAAGGCTTTTCTCTTGTAGTGATTTGTAATTTGGTACTTTATTAGTAATTTCACTAATTTGTGTCAAATTTTGTTTAATGTTTCTTTAATATATATTATAAATTATAAATTATAACAATGACAATAATTTTATTTATAATTATCAACCATACTATTGCAGTAACCTATTGCAACAAAAAATTTGTTGCAACAAATTATAGCAAAATTTTTGTTTTTGTTGCAATAAAGTATTTTTAATAATAATAAAAATATATTATTACAACAAAACTCTATTGCAATGAAATTTTTGTAGCAATAATCTATTGTCACAGACTTTATCCTAGCAGTGGGCAATGCCATAAAAAATTATCGAAATTATGGGAATCCATGTCACCGCCATCAGAATTCCATCCACTGCCAATGCCATCAGCAACAAAAATTGAAGAAGCAGTACTTGGAGACAAAGATGAATTTAGAAAAAATGGAAGCCAAGACACTGCTGCCATCACAGTTGCATTGTGCTACATCAGGAGCGAACAAGCTGCACTTATATTTCTAGCACACATATAGCCCAGTCATGTATACCTTGTATGAGATTGAAATTCCAAAACTTCCTCCTTCTCCCCTAACGAAAGCCGCCCAAGTCACTGAAATAGACAATTTGAGTAAACTTTCCCCAATCCTCTAACTTAAAACCGAAGAATACCTTGATAGCATGTGTTGTGTTTCTTTGGTTCCAAATTGTACTTTTTTGGCTACGAATTCAATATTGATGACCCCACACATTGACGAAGATGTAAAGAAGAAGTTTAAGAATGTGGAACAGAATGTTTTGTTGCGGGAGGTTTACATTCTAGACCTATCCAATATTGGAGCTTCAGGTGATTCTTCATTGGATAAGTTACTGAAATGCGGTACACAGATGAAAAGTGGAAAGGCCAGCCTTGAGGCCTATGTGGCTGCTGAGAAGATTTACATGGTTGGAAGCACAATCAAAATGAACATCAATGATAGATGTAATATGAAGGATTTTGATTGTGAGAAGGAAGCCTATCCTTGTAGCATGGTGGCAGGGAAAATAGTGCCTCTATTGTTTCAATCTTGACACATATCAATGGAAAAAATAAGCAAGCATCCCTCACTATCTTGGTAATTTCTTGGGTAAGATTGAGTTTTTAGAGAACACCCTTTATAGATGTTACCACACATTATAGCTGTGATAGCCCCATTAGTGGAGGAGGAGATAGAGAAGGAAGAGGGGGAGATAGAGGAGATAGAGGAGGAGGAAGAGGAAGACGAGGAAACAAAGGAGGGAGAGGTGAAATAAGAAAAGGAAGCAGAGAAAGTCCATCATACAAGAAGTTTGTTTAAGCCTGCAAGCAAGGTTATGAAGCTTGTCGCTATAATTTGTTGCAACAAAATTTTTGTTACGATAGGTTACCACAACAGTACGGTTGATCATTATAAACAACATTATTTTCATTGCTATAATTTATAATTAATAATATATATTAAATAAATATTAAAAAAATAATTTTTGACACAAATTAGTGAAACTACTAATAAAGTAACAAATTACAAATAGCTACAAGAAAAAAGCCTTATTGATACAAAATTTTTTGTTGCAAAAAACTTCAAGTTATTGCAACGAAAAAAATTTCATTGCCCACTTTTACGATAAAGTCTGCGGCAATAGACTATTGCAACAAAACTTTCTTTATAATAGAGTTTTGTTGCAATAAAATATTTTTATTATTATTAAAAATACTTTATTGCAACAAAAAAAATAACATAAGATCCTAAGATCCAAATTGAGATACTGATAACCATGAATGCAAGGTTGCTTAAAAATCACCACCTTCATTTTGTCTCAAAGGAGATGAGTATGGATGCTTTTGTAAATCTTCCTCCACAGTTGCAATCCTCATTGAGCCTACTTCACTCGGGGAATAGGTCCTTTTGTTATGTAAGGACTGGCATGGCTCTGCATCTGGTCTTTGGTGGTGATCATGCTGTACGAGATGAGAACATACGGTTTATCAGCATTGCAATTTTTCACGCTCCTAGGAAAATGTATGAAAAGGATTGTAGTATATATTTCTAAGTAGAACTCCCCATTCTGCTCATTATGTTGTCAATACCTTGTTTCCAAATAAAGGTTACATCTAGGGCTACTTCTCTCTAGGCTTAGTATAAAGCATGTTTCAATGTATTTATGGTGATTTGGAATTAGGAAGCACAAGTGTGCCATTTGGGCCAGCGTATCTGAGTCGCGCACGGACACGATTGCATGCATGTCCATGGCTAAACTTTTTTTTTGGTTTCTGATTCGGCCTAATACGATCCAATTCGTGCTGAAACAAATCTCGAGTTGGTCTTTTTTTTTTTTTTTTTTTTTTTTTTTTTTTTTAAATCCCCTGAAACATACCGGAGGAAGAAGAGAACAAAAGAAAAAGAAAAATAAGAGCAACCACATCAGTTCATCTATAGTCTTCTAAAATAGAAAAAAGTAAAAATTTTACACATTTGGAGCAAAAAAACACCCATACCAATGGGTGTAAAAATGTGTAAAGATGTGTAAATATTTCCATGAGCTACAGTAATCGTGCATATATGCACGGTTACTGTAGCTCATGTATTTGATATTTTATTATTTTTTCTCTCTCCTACCTCTGACTCTCATTTCAACTTTCTCTTTCTCATTTCATCATAGCTGTTTCTTTCTCTCATCTCAACTCTGTTGTTGAACTCGTCGATCAGCCTCTCCGATCATCTCAACTTGCTGTTGAACTCACCGGTGATTTCGACGGGTTTGTTCTATTTGATCGTTGATGGTGGCTGGTGGCTGGGTGTGGGTGATTTTGGGTTTGTGTTAGGTTTGGCCGTTTGGAACGGAGACGGTGACAGAGAATTGATCGGACGGGAGCAAGCCTAGCATAGTGGAAATGGTCTGCTTCATGGAATCCTTGGCCGAATCAGAAATGGCCTTGGATACAACTAAAGTATCCAAGGGCTCGATCTTCTGCAACATGTTGGCGATGACAAAGAATCCGCAGTTGAGCTTCGAGTTCCGTGTCGAGAAGACGGTGGCTGGCTGGGTGTGGGTGATTTTGTTCTATTTGATCATTGATGGTGGCCTGTGGCTGGGTGTGGGTGATTTTGGGTTTGTATTGGGTCTATAGCTCAACGGAGAAGATGGTGGCTGGCAGCTAGGTGTGGGTGATTTTGGGTTTATGTTGGGTTTGTGAGAGGGTTCCAGAGAGGGGAGGGAAGGAAATAATAAAAAATTAAAAAAAATGAATATTTTATTAAATAAATGTATAAAATAGATAAATTGATGTAGATGTTTTGTAAAAATAGATGTATAAAATAAAAAAAGTAAGTTTTTTCTTGCAAAATAGACAGAAAACTTGCACAAACTTATGTCACTACCTTGAAACGCACCTAAAGTCTGAAGTCACTACCTTTCCACGAAACAGAGGTAGCAAAGAAACTAAGAAAAGAATATGAAAAATAAGAATAGAGAGAATGATGATTGGGTATGTGAGAAAGAGTGGGTCGGTGAGAAAGAGTGGGTAGGTGAGTGGTTCACGTGGGTGGGTTTGGATATTGGGAAAAGTGAATTTCAAGAAGTTTCTTAGTTTCTAATTACTTGAAATGTTGACTTTATTTACAAAAATGCTATTAATGAATTTTTTTTTTCAAAAAAAACCCCTATAATCTCTTTTATTATGATTTTCTTTTTAAACTATATTAAACTCATTAATTTACTTGACTTTATAATAGCAATTAGTAAAAATATTATTCAATTAATTACTAAATAATAATACTAATATAGTAATATGTATTTACTTTATTATCTACTTTTACTCTTAAATTGATATATATTTACCTTTATATGAACAAATACTTAGCAATATATAGAAAATATACATAAAAAAATTTTAATAATTAATTAATAAACGTATTTTGCCACACCTATTTCCAACCTTTTCAAAATTTGCCGTGTCGCCGCACTACACCCGCACCCGTGCTTCCTAAATTTGGAGTGCATTATATACAATGGTCAATAATTCTAGTTTTCACAATTTGAGGATCAAACCAAAATTGTAGTTGTAGTGACTCGTGCAATATTATTCATTCTAATTTATGTATGTGTTTAGTTGGTGAAAATATATTCAATTGGAACTGTCTACCTGATTCCCAATTAATAAATTTTTACATTTCAGATAGGAAAAGAAAACATTGTTTACTGTGCTTAATTGGGAAAATGTTAATTTCCTAAATGTAAATCTGTACTTCAGAAACAACATTGCATTATCTTATAGAAAAATATAATGTCATTGATTCCCTTTGAAGCATAAAAAAAAGCCTCAAGCCTAAAACATGCCAGATAGCGTGATGGATATTAAATTTGTATATTTATTTATGAACACAAATTATTTATTTATTTATTTTGAATATTATGAGCATAGGATTGTCTGTTTCTTTCCTTTATGATCGTATTGCTTAACTCTAACAATATCAACTCATCCTCGCTCGTCTCTTACACAATCAGTTGAATGGTATCTTAAATAATAAAAAATAAAAAGTAAAAAAAGGGAGAAAAATGATTGAAAATCTAACCGTGATTGCATGTTTTTTTTATGTTCTTAACATATATGTCAAATTGCATTCAAATTAGATGTTATTTACTATTGGATCAATAAACTTATTTTTAATATGTAATTTTAGACAACAAAAATTTGAAATTTAATAGCTATTTATCTTTAATCTTCTTGAAATTTTGCAAACATGAAGAATATAATAAGAACATGCAATCCAATAATTAGATTTTCAAAATTCACATCTAATAAAAAAGATATAAGAGGAGTTTGAAGGGCTTCTTTCCAAACTAATTTTGAGAGAAACCTTTTCCATTGAATGCTATGTTGTGTAATATATGATTTTTGAATTATAAAATGGTTATATGTGCATTTCAATCAAGGTTATCAATAAAGTTTTGCACTGGTTAGTATAGAAGATATTTATCATATCGATACTATGAATGCATTTGGTTAGGGAATTTGGGAGTCTAAAAGTGCATTTTTAAAACTCAAAACACTATTTCACAAAAACAATTCTTCATAGTTCTTTTTTTTTTTTTTTCAAACACTCATTTGAAATCCAAAACATTGTTTCACAACATCTTATACAACAAACACCCATATCCGGGACAAGAATAACCATATTTTCGTCTTGCTTCAAATGCCAAACTATTCTAGACTGTACCGGCGTTTCCAAACAATTTGGCCGAAATGACTCAAAATGGACCAAAATTTAGCCCAAGTGGAATGAGGGGGTGGTTTTTCATTCTAGTTTGCTTACCAATATGGTATTTTTTGGCCATTCATGCCGAAATGGAATAGAATCCATAACTATGATTAATGGCTATTGGATTATGATAAATTATAAAGAAATACTAGTTACTTAACAAATTTGATTAGTATAGAATAATATATAAATTAATAAACATTGAATAAAAGAAAAAAAATTATAACTAATTTATAAAAATATATTGTATACACAAGTATTAGATTGATCTTAAAAACAAATATATATATATATATATATATATATATTTGCACTTATTTGCTTGTATTTATCATACCAAATTTTATTGTATTTGCACTCATTTGCTTGTATAATTTTTTATTGAGTTGTATTGTATATGAGATTAAAGGGTCAAATGCTGAAGACTAACGTTGTTGTTCTGGGAATTTCAGTTGATCAAATCAAGACATGTCAGGCGGAATTTCAGGTGAAGGTATAACTTTTTAAAAATCGGTTAGATTGAGAGTTTCGTGAGCAACTTGTGATTAATTCAGTCAAGCGAATTTCCTTCCTATCCAATTACCCCTCGTATATATCTTACAATACCCACAAAAATACCCTTCAAATTCTTAAATTGAAGAAATAGAGAACCACCTATTTTCCTTAGAACAAATACTCATTTTAGTCTCTACCTTCACCCTTTCTTATTGCCAAATTCTTAGATTGGAGACCCAAGCCTTACACACATGGAAACCTTGAGTGTTCTTTGTTGATGTTTGTGAATCATTAAAGCAATCCCTAAATCTTCAAGAAGTCTTGGAGTGGCCTTGGTCTTGTGGTTAGCAGCTTAACTCACAGAACCAATGGCTAGCAAGGAGAAAAGATTGGTGCAATCAATGGTGAGTAAGATTGAGAAACTCAAATACATTATCATTTACATAACTTGGAGGGTTTGTAAGTGAGGCGTATTGCAAGTTTGCAACTATCCTTATTAGTGAAATTGGTTGATGGCTTGAGGCTACAGGTGCCAAAGAGTCTTTTGCCCAATTTGGGGATTTTATTTCTTTGTAAACTCTTCATGGTGTTTGGGTTCCTATGATTGTTTTGAAACTCGTTGTGCGTGTATCCATCCGTATATCAATTGGCTTATCAAATTAAAAATATAAGGAGGAATTTTAACCCTAAATGTATCTATTGGAAACACGAGAAACTACAAAGTAGTCAAGCTATTAGGCTTTTGGCAAAAATTAGTAAAACTTAGGTATATTTTTTAAAGTATAGTAATTAAATTCTTCAATTAAATTTAAATACATGACTGCATTGAATTTAATTATCATTTTTGTAAGTATAACCGTGTTTGTGTTTTATTGATCAACACAAAACATGTATTTGATTTTAATTTGGGAACCTAATGACATGTACCTAACAACAATGACAATGGGAAAAGTGAATGATTAAACAGAGAAAAATCCTTATTCTCCACCCCCTCATAAGTTCATTAAAAAAATTAATAATATTTAATTGATGAGTCATATAATAAGGCAATTCTAGGTTCAGGTGGTTGGTTAGTCAGACTAGAAAAAAAATAATTGAATTGAATTTGTGGATTTACCTTATTCAGGTTATGTACCAATAAATAATTTTTAGAGGGGTAGTTACAAGAATTAAAATCATATATAAATTATAAACGTCTTGAAGTGAAGTCACGTCTTCACTATATGAAATATGACTATTAAGTAATAATAGCTTGGCATTTTGAATTCAGTATGAGAATATATATATATATATATATATATTTTTTTTTTAATTTTAAAATCAATCATTAGATTATATATTAAAATAATAGTATGAAATGAAGGGCATTTTCGATTTTATCTGATCTATTGGAAGCCTACAAATTTTTTTCAAATTCTTCAATTTTGTAAAATATATATATATATAGAAACAAAAGTGATTGTACTTTTCATTTTCTCTATATATTAAGAGGATTCAAAAAGTTAATTATGGCTTCAAAAAATATTTAAAATATCCTCAATCTAATTAGATAATCCTTATTCTTAAAAAATAAAAAATATGGCTAAAATTGTAATTCAACAAAATTCAAAATCACAAAAAAAAAAAAAAAAAAAAAAAAAAAACTACCAAAGAAACTTTTTTTCCTAAAAATTAGCACACTTTCTATCTAAACATATCTCACGTACGTTTGATATATTTTCAAATCCTAAATTTTAGTTTCTTAAAATTCCATTTCTATGTAATCTCACTAACAATAGATAAATTCAAATTGAAAGATTATATTAAACTAAAAAAAAAAAGTCTTATTGCATGTGCAGAGCGCGTGTGATAAGGCTAGCCTTTTTTTTTTTTGTTTTTCATCGTGCTATATTTATATATGTAATATAATAAAATAAAATAAAAAATTTAATAAACCGACCTCATATCCCATTTTCTTTTCCCTTTTTACCCAACCAAACATAGTAACATACCATTAGGTTACTCAACCTACTATACTATCAACTCTCAAACCAAAATAAATAGTGATCATAATTGTATGGCTTTGAGGGACACATGGTTCATCAAACTCTCGAATTCCATTATTTAATGGCATTTCTACTAATTCAGATGTAATTTTGTGGTATGCACTAAATTACAAATCAGTGAATAAAGTGGCAACAAAGAATAGAATGTTCAGTAAGAGAGACTAAGATATAAAGTCTGAACACTAGAGTAAGAGTTCCCTTGGACCCTAGCTCTGAAGTCTAAACTAAAAGAGTAGTTAAATCCTGAGCAATGTCATGTCATTTTACCGTCCCTTTAATAATGTCATGGAAATTTCATTGGTTGAAACTGGCTCATGCTTTGTTGATGAAGAATCTGCTATAGGTCGAGCCTTTTCCGAATAAAAACCAGGCTGCCTGGGCTTAGGCAATAAACTCTCACTACTTAACATCAGAACCACAGATGACATGTCTGGCCTATCTTCTGATCTTTGTTGCACACATAACAAGCCCACATGAATGCAGCGTAGCACTTGATCAGATAGTGTGAACATGTCGCCTATAGATTTATCAATCAGTTCCATTGCCTGATCTTCAATCCATAATCTCCAGGCCTGAAATAGGTTGAAACCAAATGTATCAGTTGTTAAAATGGACTTGTATTTGGCCCTGACTATTGCTGGATGATAAGAATAACAGGGGCATTGTATGATTGATAAAGAAGGTTATTCAAAGATTTGCATAGGAAACTATACTATTTAAAACTGCAACTTCATTTGACACAGTATATTAGTACAATAAAACTCTTCATGCTTACAAGTCCAAGAAGATTAAGGTGGTCATCAAAGTGGCAAAATTCCCTGTTCCTTTTCCCACTCACGATCTCTAACACTAAAACTCCAAAGCTAAAGACGTCAGATTTGATAGAGAATTGTCCATACCCCGCATATTCAGGAGACATATATCCACTGCAAAATGTCACTGCTCAGTGAAAGAAATTTAAAAATATCTAGTATAAAATCTATAAGAAGTTAAGTATACTTACTGCGTTCCAACAATTCTTTTGGTCTTGGCCTCAGTTTGATCTCCCCCAAATGTTCTAGCCAAGCCAAAGTCCGAGATTTTTGGGTTCATGGTATCATCTAGCAGAATATTGCTAGCTTTGAGATCTCTATGGATAATTCTGAGTCTAGAGTCTTGATGAAGATAAAGAAGCCCCCTTGCAATGCCACCAATAATGTGAATGCGGTTATGCCAATTCAGTAATTTGCTTCTTGTATGATCTGACCAAATTTATTTTCATGTTAGCATTGTCCTAGCTGAATTCTCAACAAGCAATTTTATTAACAGAAGATAACAATACTAAACATGAATGTGATGGAGTTTGAAAGGTCAAATCTCAAACCAAAAATAAAAGAGTCCAAGCTTTTGTTAGGCATGTATTCATAGATTAACATTTTCTCATTTTCTTGAACGCTATAACCAAGAAGCTTCACAAGATTGCGGTGTTGAAGTTTGGCAATTAATAAAACTTCATTTTTGAACTCGTTCATTCCTTGTCCCGAATTGGTTGAAAGCCTCTTTACAGCTACCACTTGCCCCTCTTGCAGGGTACCCTAAAAATCAAAAGATTAGGAAATTTTTCCAAAGAAGATAGCTTAGCTATTTAGGATATTTTTGTTTACCTTATATACAGGTCCAAAGCCACCCTCTCCTAACTTGTTGTTGCCCGAAAAGTTACAGGTGGCATTAGCTATGGTCATAAAATCAAATACAGGTAACTCCATGTTTTCATTCCCACCTACATAGTTGTAATTTTTCCTTGTGATTCCTGAAATTATAGGAGATGGATTGGCATGAATAATTTGAATGGTATTACTGAATCAGCTAACCACCTAATCTGATGCATTTCTAAGTTTAAGACTTTCAATTTGAAATTTCTGTGGTAAAATCCATTGTCATGCATCAGAAATTATAAGTTCATGTTTATAGCTTTACCTTTGAAACTAATTTTCTTCTTCCACACATATGATATTACTCCAAGTATAAGAATTCCCATGACTAGTAGTGCAGAGCCGACTATGATTCGTACTTGTTTTATTTTACTGGAATGCCTGTTTTTCTCACTATTATCTGAAAATGAGAAGTAGAGTCAATGAATGAACATATATGTGACTTTTGTTCAAAATTCCTTAAATCACAATTGAGTCGGAAACTAAATTCTGTTGTAACCAGCTTCATAAGTACCTGCAACTTGCCAGTTATAATTCTTGAAAAGAGAATTTATAGAGAATTTATCTTGAGCTTAAATAGGAATAAATAAGGTGCATAGAGCAGTAGGGTGCAACACCACAACATCCTAGTTTCTGTGGAGCCACCAGCTCTCTCCCAATTTAATACTGTTTTTAGAATTCTATATAGCTTGCAGTAATGTCAGAGTTCCCCAAGCAAACATCCAAAAATTATTCATTAGTGTTGGTTCTTATCCAATTTTCTCCCCCAACCCCCACGTTCAACCCGAAAGCATGGAGGACTAGGTTTGAATGAACACATGCTGGCATGTTTGAAAAGCACCAATTGCCTGTCAACTCAAACAGAAGACAATATAACCTAAGCTATGAATTTGATAGGAAAAATAAGGTGGATAGAGCATTAGGGTGCAAAACCACAACATCCTAGTTTCCGTACAACCACAAGTTTGTCACAGTTTTCACACTGTTATTTCAATTCTATATAGCTTGCAGTCATGTCAGACTTCCCCAAGAAAACACCTAAAAGGTCTTCTTTAAGTTTAATAAATTTTGTTCTTATCCCCTGAATAAACTTATGTTAGCATGTTTAAAACGAACTAATTGCCTTTCAACTCAAATCAGAGGATAGTAATCCAAGCTATGAAATGGGAAGTTATGGTTGGTTGGTGCTTAAAGGTGTTTAAACTATTAAATAATTTGGAATTCTACTATGGTGCTTACTTCAGAGGTTAGGAAAGCTAACTAAAATGTGTGAGGCATTGATTGCTTGCTTTGAGTTTTTACCATTGAAGAAGAAATCCCAAATTAAACCCTTCTGGCAGCTGTTGAATTCCAGCACTTCAAGAAGTCAAGTTGCATTTTTAAAGTCCTTTCAATTAAGGCCTAGCTCTGACTAAGAAAAAACTGGCTGGTCTCTTACCCTATTTTTGGGTGGAGGACTGGAGGGAGATGGGGGGAATGGAGAGAAGAGGAATGATATAAGCCTTCCATGTAGTACCAGAGTGTAAGGAAAATGCATATGTAATAAACAGTGCTCCTTTCATAGCAAAAATAAGAAATTTTCTTTTAAGTCTCCGATTATTTACTTTTTTGACCCAACAAAAGGGAGCTTTCATAACTCAATTTTAGAAGAGTCTTATGCAAGCTGGGGAATCCCTTCTCTGTAGTTTGCAAGAATATTAGTTAGTGAATTGTAAGGGATTAGGCCTGACGGTTGGTTATGAATTAGGACAAAATGGCTGTTTAGATTTTCTATAGCTGCTAGATACTGAGTTTGTTCTATAAAGGTGCTGTGCCTTCAGCCCAGTAGTGGCTTGTTCTAGCTTGTATTGCTCTTCTTTCTTTGAATCAATTCACTGATTCATCAAAAAAGAAAAAAAAAAAGAAAAGAAAAGAAACAATTGAAAACCAAGCAATTTAGGCGTTCAATATGGCCACAATTTATAATAAAAGAGCAAATCCAAAGAGAGCAAATATGAAATATTAGGAGTAAAAAGTACCTAGTTCTGAATTGGCCAGCCTTATGTATATGTCTTGGCCGTCCTGGTCTACTCTCATATCATTCAGGTTACCGAACCAAAGCAAGCAGCCACTTCCTTTTCCCCTGATATCTAAATTTGAATATGCTGTGCAAGAACAGTTTTTCAAACACAATCCATCACATTCCTCGAGGCTCATGGTTATATTAAACCATGAAGAAGATGTGTCGGGCAATTTCACATTTGTGTATTTCAGGAAGCCATCTCTATTGCATTCCAATGGAGTCCTTCGAACACAACCATCAGACCAATCTACTGAATTCCAATTTTTTGGAAATTTGGATACAAATCCTTGTAAGCATGCACATACTGGAGAGCGATTGGCATTGCAGGTAGCATATGCACCACAGTAGGCATAATTTTCACACTGATCTACCTGGGATGTAGAGTAGATCTCCCAGCTGTGTGTCTGATCCCTCCATATGAGCCGTCCCCAAACACCTGATGGGTAAAATACAAGTCTTGAAAAGACTGAACTATTCACAAGTGTATACACGTAATATACCTCAGTTTTGTTCATCACAAATTCATACTCGAATATTGGATTTGGTCTTAACCGAGGATATCCTGAAAAACTAAGGCCATTCCATGGCCCTCCTCTAGCCTTTATTTTATCTCCCTTCATAGAAACTTGCTGTGGAAGCCCATTAGTATCTATCCGTAAAGAAAACTCACCTTTAGCAGGATCGTCTGTGCTTTTCCAAGATGTTAAAAACCAGTCTTGACCTGTTACAAAGTTCTTTCCCAACTTCATTCCTGGCATCAATGTGTCGCAAGGATAATCAAAGCTCTGCCACAATAAGTTCTCCAAGCCATTGTCATTTCCATCTTTCACAACAAGATTTCCTGAATCCAACAGCTTTACTACTGGACTTGCTGCAGCTCTTGACGAATTGGATGACCAAACAGTACTATTTGTGTTGTTAAAAAGAACAATATCTCCTTCATTTGTAACCTTCAAGACTCCTGAACGATTAGCGATTGGAGTCTCTCTATTGGCTACCCATACAACTGCGTCAGTAGATATCCTATACCATATTCCCAAGTATCGGCCTTTTGAATTGCCAGGACTGAAGAATCCCAGTTCAAAGGTTCCACCAGCTGAAACTAAAGTCTCACCGTCTCTGATGGAATGGCTTGGAATAATAGTGTCTATCGTAGCAGAGAACCTTAAGAAGGATAGTAAACAGAACACAAAAAGAGGTTTGGTGTCTAACATCGATTGTCTAATAGTCAGCTTCTTTGTTCAGAAAAAAATATTGTGTAATAATACATACACAAGCCCCTTGCAATGCATGGAGTAAGCTATACGAATGAATGATGTTTGGCCAATTCAACGGCGGAGCCAGGGGGGCGGGGCGCAATAAACTCCTTGACACTTAAAGCTTCAACAAAAACTGCTCCAAAAGTTTCTTCACTTCACATATATTTTCAGAAGAATTTGCCCCCCAATATTGAAAAAACACATAAACGCACTCTTTAAGTCCTAATGCTCCTAACTTCAACAAAAATAAAGTTGCTAAAGCTCCTTGTCACTAAAAGCTTTCAGCTTTATCTTGACCCACCTAACTGCACTTAATTTTATTTTATTTTATTTTTTGGTTTTAGTTAAAAGCATACCTTATTTATCCCAAATTTTATCTTTTTTCACTGCATTTCAAATTTTCAATTAGTGGATCATATATTTTACACAAAATACTAGCAATATTATGAATATCGTTTTGGTGCCTATTCTGGTTTCTTTGTTGGAACGGAATATACCGATACCGACTTGATACTAGCCTATTTCGGTGTACATTCTGGAATAATCACTAATATGTATAAAATAGTTATTTATATTATAAATATTCAAATTGTTAAGCAAATACAATGTTTGACATTTGAAAAAAAAAAAAGCATAAATAATGCACCATCCAAGAAAGTAGAAACTTCCTATTACTTGCAAAAGTTTCCCTCCAGCCCACATAAATGTTATCTTTACCTAGGAGAATTTATTAGTTTTCACTTTTTACCATTCCCTCTTAATTAGTGCGGGTCATCTTCTGAAAAATAAATTGCCATGCCTAGTCCTATCAAGTATTAACTTTATCTACCACCACGCACTCTTAGCACGATGGTCACTTTACAAGTATAAGTGCTTGTGAGGAGCAAGGGTCGGGATTCAAATTACCAAAACTTTACACACATATACACTTAGATTAGATTAGAATAGAATTTCTATCTTATAAAAAAAAAATATTAATTTTATCTTTTTTTTCTCTCTCTCTCACAGACTAGTGGCCTATATGGCTCCTTCGTTCCATCTTTCTTTTTTCTTTTTCCTTTTTCCCCTTTTTCCCCACTAGCAAATCTGATCCACTGTTTTCCTTCTACAAACATCAACAAAGTAAACAAGTAAGTTACTTGTCTTTTCCTTCTACTCTGAAATCATATGTTCCTTTCGATTTAAGGAGATGAAAAACTTAGAACCCATTCCAGCCGAATCTTTCATTTGGCTGATGTGAGATTTTCCTGTCGTTCTAGTCAGAATGGAACGAAATTCAGAACATTGCAAAAAAAATAAAAACTACTTAATATGCATGTATGATACTATCTTTTTTTTTCTCTTGCTTCTCTTTTCTTTTTAACAGTTTCAACCATGAATTTTTCCTATAAATCTAAATTTTAATTACTTAGAGGAATAGAAAAAGAATTGTTTGATTTCTATATAGATATTTTTTAAAATGTAAAACTTAGACACAGTACCTTAGGTGCATAGTGAATAAATACTCAAAGACATGAACTCACAAAAAGAGAATATCAATAGAAAATAATCATTATTGTTATAATGATCACACTATAGTAAAATGAGGAAAAATAAGGAATTGATGGAGAAGAGAGAGAAACTATTTGGCAACAACTCATACATAAAACACCTTTGAGATCTATTTTATTCTTATAATAAGAAGTTTAGCTTAAAAATAAGAGTAGTGTTGTAAGGTAATGAAGGTTGATTAATGAATAGACTGGGACCTAGCTTTATAATAGTTCAAGGCATGTCTAGTGTCTATCCTTCTTGTTTGGATATTATAACAATTTGGTTTTCTAACAATTTTGGGTAATACGTTGATAAAGCTAGCTTTATTGTGCCTTCTTAGGAGAAAACAACCCCTAAAGTTCTAGCTAAACTAAAGGAATTAAGTCAATCAAAATTAGATAAGGTTAGATTTTATTTTCATGGTGGAGACAATTAGGCCAAAATTTGGAGTAAACAAGCAAATCTCCACATGTTCTCATACGCTCATAGATTTTTCTAGTGTCCCAAGCTCACTTAGCAAAGTCCAAGGGGAAGCCCAAATAGGCTCACTCTTTACTTCTCATACCACACTACTTCAAATTTCCCATTAATTTTTCATGGGCTTGGATCTTGTATGAAAAATAAAATATTACAAATAGAGATAGTGGGCCCAAAGGGAATCGAGCCTTATTTGGTGTGGCTTGTAGAACCTTTAGAAAAACTAGCTATTAACAACTTTAATTTTTCCTAGTTCAATCCTTCTATTTATGGGTGTCCACAGATTAGGTCGAGTTGATTTTGGATTCAACTTGGACCTAGTGGGTGGTAGAAAAGCAATAGTTTGGTCTAGGTCAGTTGTCCAAAGGTGGTGGTCGGTTTTTGTAAAAAGTTGAGAAATGGTGATGATGAGCTTTCTAGTAGATCTCGTCCAAGATCACGAGATCTTTTCCATATTTTGTCAAAGATTTATGAGATCTCCACTAATTCTCACTGGTTATTGTGAGATATCCACCAATCTAGGCAAAGATTCCAACGTAGATGAGTTTTTTTTCTTTTTTTTTGGTTTGGATCAAATTTGTCGGATTTTGAAGAAGGAAACCCTCTACTCGACCTGTCATCATTGGGTTTTGAAGGAGGAAACCTACCGCTAACCACTATAGTCACCAGATTAGTTGATTTCTCATTCAAGTTTGGTTGGATCCATCGAGTGTTCCAGCAAATATATGAACAACCTTACTTCTATCTTTCATTAAGTGGGTTGCCATTAAGTACACATAAACAACACAAAATTTTTTTCTTCTATTAATAAATCTTTAAAAACCAATAATACTTTTTTTCAAAAGAATAGGGTAAATTACAAAGTTGGTCCCTGTACTTTGCATTATATTTAAATTTGATCCCTAACATTTTAATTGTGTCAATTTGGTCCCTAACTTTTCGGTGTCATCTCAATTTGGTCTCTGTCGTTATCCCTTAGATGGAAAAGTTTGAGGTGTCAAATGGAATAATATAAAATTGATTTACCTGCTACATCAACTACCAACTGTAAAATTTCAATTCTCTCTCTCATTAGTTTTGATCGTCCTCACCTCTTCGTGATCCTTTTTCTGGGGAATTAAAGTCATATCTTTCACTTTGATTCATAGAATAATATTTTAATATCTTGAATCTTGGTAGCTATTTCATGATGTGACTAGTTTAATATTTTACATTTTTCAATAGGCTACCTCTTTTGTGGAGGAAAGCAGCAAATCCTTTCTCGTGACAATGCTATGCAACATGAATAATGTATTCGTCTATAACATCTTCAATATAATAGTTTATTAGTTTGCCTCTCCTTTTCATCTATAATACCCAAAATTTCCATTCCACAGGAACACCACAACAAATAATAGAGCAATGGAACCCTGTGCGAGATAGAGAGAGGAGTATTTAAGAGTTATGGTACATGCGATGGCAATCTTGATACTCTCCAATTCATCTCTAATACCCATAATTTCCCCGTAGATACCTTCTGCCATCGGAAGAGAGAGTTAGGGATTAGGGATTGATGCCATGAGAGTGAGAGGGAAGCTAAGGGTGAGTCGGTGAGGTACTGAAGATAGAGAGTTAAGGATTTTAGTTTTTATCCTAGCTTAACGTGAATTGAAATTTGGTTTTTTGTTTTTTAATATGACTGGCTGTACAGGTGTTAGTTGACATTTCAAACAAATAATTTTTTATTTGCACCGTTTGACATGTCAGACTTTTCCATCCAATGGATAACGATAGGGACAAAATTGAGACAACACTGAAAAGTTAGGGACTGAATTGACAAAATTGAAAGGTTAATGATCAAATTGAAATATAATGTAAAGTATAGGGACCAACTTTGTAATTTATACAATTAATTTTATTTTGAGAGAGAGAGAGAGAGAGAGAGAGAGAATACCCAAAATAAAATTGAGCAACAGTTTTACCCACAATTTCAAAAGTCTTCTCCTTTAAAAATATGAATTTTTGTTCACTATATTTAGGTTTTTTTTTTATTGGTCTATATTGATAAATATTTGGAATACATTTACGTTATATGAGGAGATACGCTTCTACCCATTCTAATCCAAATACCAATTTTCTATACAATCTATCTCTAAAATTTCACAAAATCATCAAACTCTATCGTCCTCAACACTGTACCGTATAATTAACAAACTAACGAAGCAAATCCCACATCATACAACTAGCATTTTAAGAAAAATTATAGAATACTTTAAGAGTACCATAAATGAATATTCCTTTCTCTTATATGAATTGTGTGTTACACGCTAGATTTGTGATACTTGTTAGGACATATGTGAATCATGTTAGGAACATGTGTCAATATAGAATTGGCTAATTCTTTGACAAAACACATTTTACATGTAATTGGGTGGATCTAGGATGTGTTTAATGCTTCAAAGAACAAGGTTTCAAGTCCAAGTGTTAAAACCATGCAAATCTGTCCAAGAATCAAGTGAAGAAGTGCTGGATTTTATAACTCGATAGATAGCATCTATCGAGGTTTAAAAGGAAGCCTTTGCTGATGCTCGACAGCTGCTCGATAAATACCTCATCTATCGAGATTTAAGAAAATCAATTTTTCAAATCTAATTTCACTCCAATCTGTGTAAAGATGTTGGGGCTTTCTTTTCTCACAACCCTAAACATATATAAGGATTGTTTTAAGGGCCGTCACAACTGATGAACATCAATGCAAAAGTTTTTCACAAGCATATTGTGAACTGGAGACATATGCCCTAGTTCATCTTTCTCTTGAAGAAGCTGCTACGTTTGTACGCCGTAGGGTTTTGTAACCAAGGAGTTTCGTGATCTTCATCGTGTTGATGAACTGAAGAACTTTGTAGCCAACATCTTTCTCAAGTTGGTGTATAAGTCACGTACTGAGATCCGCGCATCGATTGGTTAGTCAAGTACTGGGAGCCGTGCATTGAAAAGGAGAGACTGTCACTATCTAAGAAGTCCAATTGGGTATTGGGGTAAGGGTTCAACTGTAGGTTGGTATAAGGTACTGGAATTCATTTACTTGTAACCGCTTGTTGTGATAATAGTAGATTCTCGGGAGTGGTGACTTTAAAATCATCCGGTAGAGTTTTTGCCTTGTAGGTTTTCCCTATTCGAAAACAAATTACCGTGTCAAATTTATTTTCTGCTGCATATTAACTTAGTTGGTGATTTGTTTGTGTTACCACGCGTATTGCATGTTAATTAACTTAATTAATTCACTTGGCTAATTAATTGGTTAATTTATTATAAAGAGTCAATACATTCTTGGCCTATCAAGTGGTATCAAAGCAGACACACTCTGATTAGGTTTTAATCTTTCCTGTGTGATCCATTGATCCCTGTTTGTCATGGATAAAGGACAGTCTCTTATTATACCCCCTTTATTTGATGGTACTAACTATGCATACTAGAAAGTACGCATGAGAGCTTTCTTGCAGTCATTAGATGAAAATGTGTGGCAAGCTGTGGAGATAGGTTGGGCCAAGCCAAAGGAAGCGCCAGCTGATGGGGATGATGCTAAGATCAAAGCGGCTAACTTCAATAGCAGAGCATTGAATGCCTTATTTAGTGCAGTCACAAATGAGGAGTTCAAGAAGATATTCTCCACTAAAACTGCAAAGGAAGCATTGTCCATCCTCCAGACAACCTATAAAGGAACTATGGTTGTCAAGGATTTGAAGCTTTAGAGGCTTATTATGAGCTTTGAAAAGATTAAAATGGAGGAGGATGAGTCATTCGATGAGTTCTATGCCAAGCTGAAGGACATAGTGAATTCAACCTTTAATTTTGAGGAAACTATTTCCGAATCCAAGATTGTTAGAATGGTGCTCAGATCTCTACCTGAGAAATTTCATGCCAAGATCACTGCAATTGAGGAATCAAAGGATATCGACAAAATTAAATTAACAAAGCTGGTTGCCAATCTGCAGACCTATGAGTTGGGTTTGACAAGAATTGGGAAATCTAGTAAGGGTAAGAGTGTGACATTGAAGGCTAAGAGTATTGACATTGAAGATTCAAAGACAAAATCCTATATCACCTGGAAATTCAAAAAGTTTATGACGAATGCCAATGCTAAAGGATTTAACAAAGATCGCAAGCAGTCCAATTTGTCTCAGTTCAAGAACCAAGACAAAGGAAAGAAGAATGCTAGGGATGGCGGTCAATACATTGTTCTCTCAGGACCAAAGTGCTTTGGGTGTCAAGGTTTCAGTCACATGAAACAAGAGTGCCTTACATATCTCATGACCATTAGGAAAAGTAAGGCACTTGTTGCTACTTTAAGCGACACTGAGCCTGAGGATGATTCTGATAATGAGAATGATGGAATCCTGAATGCCTTCACTGCTACTGTAAATCCTACTGAGGGGATTGATAAAGAAATGGATAATGAAGAAGACTTGGTGGATTCTAAGTTCGAGAAAATGGATGATTAAGATGATATCCATACAACCTATGAAAAATTGTATAAGGTCTCTGAGAAGCATGAGAAACTGTATAGGTTGGCCACCAAGAAGCTGAGTGATGTGGAACTTGATCGAGAAGAGATTTCCATGAAGTTTGATGAAGCCAATCAGACCATTGGAGTACTGCGATTTGAGAACAATTTCTTGGCTGAGAAGACCAAGAAGCTTGAGGCAGAGTTGTTCCAAGTCAGAGCTCAGTTGGAAAGGACTTCAAGTGCAAAGCTTGACAAGATGTTCAGTATTCATAAATCTGCTTTTGATCGAACCGGTTTAGGGTATGATTTCTCTTCTCCCAATATTGCTTCTACTATTACTACTGTTTTTGTTTCACCTGCTGATAATGTTAAATCTGAGAACAATAATGTGAAAACTGTTTTAGCTAGTGAAAACATAGATAAGGGTAAATCTATCTTAGGAGCACCCCCTAAGCTTGATAAGAAAGAGATTAAAAATCCTAGGGCTAAGAAGGGAAACACTCAAAAGCCTAAACAGAAGAAGCAGCATCTTTGTCATCACTGCGGGGCGACTGGACATACTCGACCTAATTGCTATAAGTGGTTAGCCACTTAACAGAGCAACAGTATAATCTCATCGGGAAACCAGAATCAATTTCCATCCTCTTTTGCTCATCTTGGAGACTACTTAAAGCCCTCATGTTCCTTTCGAACTTGAATGGTTTTAATTCTTCCCCCTCACCATCGGATCAAGGTTTTGCAAAATGGAAAAGTTCTTCTAAGGCGTGGAAGGAAAAAGGCTCCAAGTGATTTAGTCACTTTTTCTCTCTCTCTCCCCTTTCTTGTTTTTGAGTTTGCATTACTTGTGTGTTTTGCTTTCTTGTTTTAAGTCAGTCCAATTTATGCTTTGCTTTGTTTAACATGTTTTTGTTTGTCTTTTTGTAGTTTTGTTTTATTTTTCTTTTCATTAAAAAAAAAAGAAAAATCAGAAAAATACAAAAACAGTGTGTGTTTGTGTACATTGGTATTTGTGTACCTTGGATGGCCATTGAAACAAAATTTTCTAAACTTTATATCTTTTGTAGCTTAGATGAGCACCTCTATGCACAACTAAGCAAGTGAGCTTTGTGGCTCATGTTTGTGATGAGTAAGATTAAGTAATCTCTTATACTTAACAATCGTATCACTCTTTTTGACAAGAAGGACTAGAAAATTCTAAGAGAAAGACATAAATAATCATCTGACCACTATTGCTTGCCAATCACGAAATGATATTTGTATGCTTCAGCATAACAAAAGTGCAATATCAAAAGCTTAACATAATTGAGAATTTTTTTTTTTTTTTCCTCTTATATGCCCATTCATGGTTTGCTTAAAAGAGAAATATGCAAAGAAAAATTAAAGCAAAAGAATCAAAATGCTTTATATATGATTGCAAGCATGTCTTCTAAAAGATGTGGGAGTTATAGGATATACCTCGAAGGTGATAGTCCCCATCAAGCAGTTATGATTGTGTGTGAGTTAAAATAATTTTTTTATATCTCAAATCGTCGTAAAATGTAGACACTTATACAATCTTGCAATGTTTTTCACACACAACACGCAATATTCTTTACTGCTCTTGATACATGTGCGGGCACAATATGATTTGGCCATCACAAGGAATACATGTGTTAATGTATACTTACTAAACTGTCTAGACTTGTTTTTGAAATATAAAATTGGTTAGACTTGTTTAGTGTGTGTGTGTGTGTGTTTGGATCTAAATGCTTGACATTTTTCTTAATGAGAGATGTTTTTGAGAGCTTAAAATGTTATTTGGATCTTTGGTTGAGTAGCATGTTTGATGCATTCATGTCTGTGTTGTTCTATTCTTTGAAAAACTGTTTTTAAGCAATCTCGATAGTTTCTCGATACCTCTCGACAGCTAGGCTATCTATCAAGCCTCTTGAGCTTCCTTTCTCGATAGTTGTTATCGTAATTTCGACCCATAGAGGTTTTTCAAAATCAGGCTCGATAGCTTCTCAACAAACTCTCGATCCATCGAGGAAGTTTCTATTTGCTTGATAGATGCTTGATAGCTTCTCAATCCATCGAGTTCAATTTGCTATGGACACCTCTCGATAGCTGCTCGATAGCTCCTTCTGTCCACTTTAATTCTCGATAGCTCCCGACACCTCTTGATCCATCGAGAAACTGGGATTTTTATATAAAGGGTTAGCGCGATTTCCATTTCATTTTTCTTGATCTCTTTCAATCCTTTCTGAATTCTCACCTTCCCAAACACTTCTCTTCATTCCTAAGTGATTTTCAGCCTAGACCAAGCTTTTCTTCTCTGGTAAGGGTCCTTAATCCTTCATTCTTCATGCATTTCACGCATTAGACCTAGGTTTTTGGGTTTTTGAATTTTTTTTTTTGGATTTTTCAAAATTGATGAGGTTTTTGCAAATTTTTGGGATGGGTTTTGTGTAAATGATCCTAAATGTTCATGCATTGTATCACATTTGCATTTTTAACAATGTTCATGCATTTTAGATGTGTGATTACTATGTTAAAATGTTATGTGCTAGTAGGATTGGATTGGGCTGAGCCCATAATGTTTTTACTATTACATGTCAAATGTTCATGCATATGTACCAATTTTGTTTCTATCATATTGATATTAAACTGTTTGGTGCTTTTCTGCGTGTCTCTCTCTCTCCCTCTCTCTACTTGCGTTAGTTTGCTTTATGGCACCTAAACGCAAATCTACTGTGTCCCAGAACCCTCTTCATTTTAGGGCATCTTCTTCTTCTTTTTCCTCTGATTCTACTCCATCTCACGTCCGGTTCCGTGATGATAAAGCTCGTAAGGACATTTCAGAGAACTTCTCATGACGAGCCATTCATTCAGAACGCCAAGTCGTTCTATCAGATTTTTCCGATACTGACCTTCCCATTGTCATCTACAGTAGGGGTTGGGAGTCACTATGTGGCATCTCGGTCACTTGTCCCGTCATGATCATATAGGAGTTTTACTCCAATATGCACAGATTCAATTATACAGTACCTCATTTTATCACTCGCATTTGAGGTACGCGTATCTTAGTCACTTCGGATCTTATATCTGAGGTGCTATGTGTACCGAGGGTAGAGTTTACTGACTACCCCGATTGTGAGCATCTAAGGACTGTGTCCAAAGACGAGCTTTCGTCTCGCTTTTGTGAGACACTTTCATCTTGGGGTGACCGTCAAAACACCCCTTGCTCAGGCTTTGCAAAGGTTTGAGATTCCTTAACATAGTGATGACATTTGTTCTCTATCCATTGTCTCACTATAACTGTATCACTGAATATCGTGCTCGATTTTTGCTATCCCTTCTTGAGGAACTCGCTACTAATTTTCCTTCTCACTTTATTCTATCCCTCATAGATGTCTATAGGGATACGATGACCCATTATAAGCTTATTTTCTCTTCGGCTATCACGCGGATTCTCTACCATTTTTCTGTCTCTTGTCTAGAGTCTACACACTTTTCCCCTATGTGTGTCATAGACATTGCTACTGTCAGACAGAGCGAGGCCCAACTTCGACTGAAGCGGTCATGGATAGAGACAGCGACTCCTCCAGCTTCTTCCACTCCTTCCACAACCGCACCATCTTCATCAGCGGGTGGTGTGGCCCTCGAGGTGGTCATGGCGCAGCTTGAGCATATGGATGCTTGCCTTGATACACTTACTACTGAGTTGTATCAGGTGAACACCCATGTCGGCCATATTGTTCGACGGCAGGATGGCCTTGGTGGCTTCGTAGAGTCTCCCTCTCCTTTTCCATAGGCATCTGAGGACGAGGACAATGATGGTGACTCCAACAACGATGATGATGATGAGGATGGATGCTAGCTCTTCCGGTGACAATGAGATAACTGCTTGAGTTACTTACACTTTGTCATTCATGACAAAAATGGGGAGTAGTTTTGGGATGAAAGTAGTCATGTATTTAGGGGGAGAGTTAGCATAGGACATTTTTGTGATAGGGGGAGTGTTGATTTTTTTAGGGATGCAGTGAGGACTTTGTGATAGAAAACCTTGTACTTATGATGTTATATATATATATATATATATAATGAGGTTGTTATTACAGTTCTTTCACCTATCTCTACATGTGTTGTTTCTTTTCTCTCTTTATACACATGCTTCTTATATATTGTATGCAATCTTATATTTCTGTTTCACACTAAAATTCTGTGATGAATTTTGTTTAAAGTGTTTTAGAAATACAGGATGTCAAAGTCTTTCTTGCCACGAACTTTCTTCTTGCAAAGTTTTTCAAGAGTTTGTTTTAGGATAGATTTTATTGTATTCAACAAGTGAATATAAGTCGAGTGATTTATGACTTCTCTCATATGTTCATTTGTTTGTTGTGGTTTTGTCACGGATTGTCAAAGGAGGAGATTGTTAGGACACATGTGAATCATATTAGGAACATATGTCAATATAGAATTGGCTAATCCTTTGACAAAACGCACTTCACTTGTAATTGGGTAGATCTAGGATGTGTTTAATGTTTCAAGGAACAAGGTTTGAAGTACAAGTGTTAAAGCCATGTAAATCTATCCAAGAATCAAGTGAAGAAGTGTTGGATTTTAAAGCTCGACAGTTAGCTCGACAGATAGCATTTGTCGAGGTTTAAAAGGCAGCCTTTGCCGATGCTCAGTTGCTCGATAGATACCCTATCTATAGAGATTTAAGAAAATCAGTTTTTCAAATTTGATTTCACTCCAATTCATGTATAGATGTTTGAGCTTTCTTTTCTCATAACCCTAAACATATATAAGGATTGTTTTAAGGGCCGTCACAACTGATGCACATCAATGCAAAAGTTTTTCATAAGCATATTGTGAATCGGAGACATATGCCCTAGTTCATCTTTCTCTTGAAGAAGCTGCTACGTTTGTACGCCATAGGGTTTTGTAACCAAGGAGCTTCGTGATCTTCATCATGTTGATGAATTGAAGAACTTTGCAGCTAACATCTTTCTCAAGTTGGTGTGTAAGCTGCGTACTGGGATCTGCGCATCAATTGGTTAGTTACATACTGGGAGCCGTGCATTGATAAGGAGAGATTGTCATTACAGAACAAGTCCAATTGGGTATTGAGGTAAGGGTTCAACTGTAGGTTGGTATAAGGTACTGAGATTCCTTTACTTGTAACCGCTTGTTGCGATAATAGTGGATTCTCGGGAGCTGTGACCCTAAAATCACCTAGTAGGGTTTTTGCTGTGTAGGTTTTCTCCATTCGAAAACAAATCACCATATCAACTTTATTTTCCGCTGCATATTAACTCAGTTGGTGATTTGTTTGTGCTACCACGTGTATTGCATGTTAATTAACTTAATTAATTCACTTGGATAATTAATTGGTTAATTTATCACAAGAGATCAATACATTCTTGGCCTATCAATACTCTTGGAGTATTCTATAATTACTTGCATTTCATGGCCAAAGTTCCAACCTATTTCCGTTCAAACCCATTAATAAATCAACAAACCTTGTCTCTCGGCGATGCATATCAACTAAACTTTCCATTATAAGGCTACGATGCGCCAATGCGTCTCTTATAACTTTTTCCATTATTAGGCTTATTATGCATTTTAGGCCTGAGCTTTTGTCGAGTCGGGTCAGTTTCTCATCCACCTGAAACTTGAACTAGTATTTCCAAGGAGGAACTCGACCCAACCTGAAAATTTTGGCCCATGGTCAGGTCGGGTTTCGGGTTGGTCCCGGGTCAGATTTGTTTTTTGTTTTTTTGTCCTTGTTATTGAAAAATAAAATCAACAAAGAGCAAACAAAGATTAATCTTAGGATACTTTTCTATATTGTTGGGCTTCTTGTTATTGGGTCTTCTTGCAAAAGTAGGCATCAAAAATATTTATACTAAAAAATTATTTCATTCACAAATGCATTAATCTTGTCAAATTCCACATCTTTACAAAAGAAAGGGAAGAGAAAACCCCAAAACATAACCTATAAGTGAGTAGTTTGAGGGAGTGTCCATTTTGTATTAAATAAAGATACAATTGTATAAAGAGAGTTAGTATCCTCTTTTCAAATTTATAAACTTGTACTAGCCTAATCACACGCGTTTCGCGCGTGCGATGAGACTCTTTTTTTTTTTTTTTTTGTTGAGTTTATTGTAATTTTTCAATTTGAATTCATTTATTGTAGAAAATATTTTTAAGAAACTAACATTTAGGATTTAATATGGAGTAAATTGCTGGGTTTAGTGTGTGTTAGTTTTTAGGAAAAAATGTATTAAACGTGTGTGAGATATATTGAAATAAAGAGTGCTAATTTTTAAGAAAAAAATTTCTATGGTAGTTTTTTTGTTTTTGAATTTTGTTGAATTACAATTTTAACCTTGTTTTTTTATTTTTTAAGAATAGAGGTTATGTAATTAGATTAGGGGTATTTTTGACATTTTTGAAACCATAACTAACTTTCTGAATTCTGTTGAATTTTGTTGAATTACAATTTTAACCTTTTTATTTTTATTTTTTAAGAATAAGATTTATCTAATTATATTAGAGGTTGTAAGGATTGGAATTAGACCCTCAGCCCATCAACTATGGATGATGGCCCAACAAGCCCAAAACAATATATTTGTTAGAGAATGAGTTTTACAGGAAAAAGACTTAGCAAATCAAGTATGTGCCTTAATTGATTGGATTCGTGCCAAGAAGATAAGAAAATATAATTTAGTAGAAATAACACTTCTCGATCAAGTCTGAGGATGAAGTATTCTTATATTCACTCAAGTTTATCTAAGTACAAGGTATTCTTTCTTTTTTTCTTCCTTCTCCGATCAACTCCCCCATTTCCCTTATATAGTCCTTCCATCCTTCATCCTAGCCTTCCACTTGTTGATCATATAGGTGATCTCTTGGATGCTTGTCCCATCATAAACCTCCTGGAAGCTTTGTGAATAGTTGTAAACTAAGATATCACTGTTCAGGTGTTATCTCCACATAATTGAGGACAGGTGGTTTGGTGTAGAGCATTTAATGTGGTGGTGGCAGCCTTCTCCCTAGATATTTCCTCCTTTGTTGTTGGCTACTTTCCTTGATATTTATTCTCAGAAGAATAGTTCCCTTTTGTACAGAATTTCCGGGATAGCTGAGCTCCATCCTCCCATAATACTTTCCGAGGAGGCTCGACTCCTCGGGAACTATTGCCTGTTCATTATTATCTTCCCTTATCCTCGGCTTATCGACCCCACAACTTCTCAAACCTTTCGACCATCCTTCTGCTCCTACATGTCCTCGAGCATGGCTCAAGGCCCAATACTCTTGCTCGGCCTATTTATTCGCAAGAGGTATTTTTGACATTTTTCGAAACCATAACTAACTTTATGAATCCTCTTAATATATACAGATAAAATAAAGATACATATACAAACATGCAAGCAAGAAAATATATTTAAAAAAAAAAAAGAATAAGAAAAGAATGAGTACTAAGAAAAATATGTACCTTTGCTTATGTCTTCTTGAAAAAAAGATGGAGGGGGAGTGAACATTTATTTATGTTTTGTTTTGTTTTGTTTGGCAATTGGCTTGCCATTTAGGGAAAAAAAATGGTGGTACCTAAATTTAAGGATATGGATGAGAAGTTATAGTAGTGGTTTCATAGTTGGAGGTTTTTTTTTTTTTTTTTTTTTTTTCAAATAAAGAAGAGATTTGGGAAAAAGAAAAATAACCGTGAGATTAGAGTAAGGAAACTGGTAATTTTATTGAAAAAAAAAAGGGATAAAAGAAAAAGATAAGTCTCTTTTTATTTAGGTAGAAACAGACAAGTCTTGATAAAGGGGGAAAAAAAAAAGTAAAAACGTGGGGTGAGTAGAATATGGGAGAGATAGGAGAGTTGGGGATATGGAATAATAGTGGTTTTTTTATGGTAGGAGATTTTTTTTTTTTTTATTTTTATTTTTAATAAAAAAATAGGAGAATTGAAAAAAAAGAAGAAGGTGAGATTAGAGTAAGGATAAAGGAAAAAAGAAAAAAAAAAATTAGAAAAGGTGAGTGGAATATGCATGGGAGAGATGTGAGAGTTGAGTTTGAAAAACTAACCGGAAAAGTGATCATATTTTGTAGGGAATTAGAGCATCAACAATGGGCTTGTTATATGCCAAATGTAAAGTACATTTGGCATACATGCCCAAAAATTGATCCACAACCGGAAGGCCATATGGGAAAAGCCAAATTTTTTTTGAGATTTACCTATAGTACAATCTCAAATGTAAGATGGTACTGTAGCCGAATGGTATATAAAAAAAAAAATTTAATGCTCCTCTCTCATTAAAATAATTTTACTCGGCAATGTCTCTCTCCTCTCTCATTTTTTCTCTTTCTTTTCTCTCTCTTCCTTCTCTCTTTCTCATCCCCTCTCTCTCTCGCCATTGTCAAGCTTTTCTCAGTTGAGTTTGTGCCAGATCGGAGCTTACGCCGAATCACCAAGCCAAATCGGAGCTCACGTTGGATCGGATTTCTAAATCGGCGTGGTGGTGAGGCTGGTGGCGTGGCTGAGATGGGCGTGGTGGCTGGAGGTCAGCGCAGTGAAGATCGGCGTGGAGACCGATGTGGAGATTAGAATAGAGACCAGCGTTTGGTGGGTTTGGTGGTGTTGACATGGTGACCAATTTTTGGGTTTGGTGGCCGATTTCTGGGTTTGGTGGCCGGCGTGGAGATCGGTATAGAGACTGACGTTTGGTGGGTTTGGTGGTGTTGACATGGTGGCCGGTTTCTGGGTTTGGTGGTCGGCGTTTGGTTGGTTGGGTTGCTATGGGTTTGTAGTGGGTACTTGGGGGGTGTATTATAAAATGATATGGTATAATTGATAAAGTAGCTTTTTGGGATAGTAAAATAAGATGAGATAGCAAAATCGGTTGTGGATGCTCTTAGAGATATATTTTTATCGAAATGTCCTATTTAAACCTAAGAGGGTAAGAGAAAAAGCCACTAAGTAAAATCAAAGTGCTTACAATAAATTAATATCAACTCCTAAATAATCTCTATGGCTACCTCCACCTCCACTAGATATCTACTCACATGTCCACGTGCAACTCCAACCTTGTTGGACTTTTCTAGTCTAGATTTTGTTGACACAAACTTCCTGCTCATGACTTTGGGACCACCTTGAAGATTCTTCACAGCAACGTGACTATGTAGGCTTTGTGGTTTCAAGATCTTCTATCACAATTATGATCAACAAACTAGCATGGATGTCTCATGAAAGCACAAGGATGGAGATTTTATTTTCTCTCCGAACAACACCAATTTTCAGCCTCTACACATTTCTTAAAACCGTGCTTAAGTTGTGTTTAAATAGGTGCTTGAATGAGGGTTAAAACACTAGCTGAAACTGAGTTTGAAATAGAGTAGGCAACTGTTTCTCACATTCTCGCTTGAGCGGGATTAGTGAGCTACTTGAGCGCGCCTTTCTATCTCCACTTGAGCATCCTTGAACTCTTCTTGAGCAGAATCTTCCAGCAAAAATTCTTCGAGCTTTCTTTCAAAGACTTTAACGCATTTTACATCAAACAAAATACTTCAAGAATTTTGTTTGGTTACAAGCAAATGTCATGGAATGAGACAACACTGAAAAAACTATCAATCTCCTCCTCAGGCCATCAGGTGACAAAACACTTAATACAGACTCATCTCATCTAAAATAGACAATCCTAAGAAACCATAAACTAAACTAGGATTGACTAACTTATAAGAATCAATAAAATACAGCACACAATTGTAGAAAACTTGTAATTCCTGAATTACTTGAACAAAACACATTACACATATCATATGGAAAATAGAACAAGTAATATAACAAAATAATAGCTCAAATAACCATAGGTTACAAAAAGTTAATTACACATATGACAATAATATTTAATAACTAGTAACCTCAGCCCATGTGAAACAAAATTAATAGATATCAGCTGTCTAAATAACATAATCAATGAAGACAGACATGATATCTCAAGTCAATGAATGAAAATCTTATGTGACTCTTGATCCTGATTTGTCAAATTACAATTGAGTGGAAACCTAGCTTCATTTGTTACCAGCTTCATAAGTGTTGTATATTTGTTAAATATAAGTAGGTTGTAATATTAGAGGTTAGATTGAACAAGAATCCTATTGTGAAAGTCTTCATTATCTCAGTGGAATGAGATGTCAGATGAGGATTAGGTGAGGTTCGATCTCTGTCTGCAATTCTGACAAGTTGGGTCGATTAAGATGTTAGGTGAGCGTCAGGAAAACCCTTATCCCTGCAAATTAATTCTACAGTGTTTTTAAAGTTTTACTGATCTTTTTGACATGGTTTCATGTCTAACGGTCAGAAATGGTTCAAACTATTTTCTGAAAGGGTATAACACCTAACTGGTGTCCTTTCATGGTGCCTATTCATTTAAATCCTCACTTCATCTATAAATAGAGGGCAAGTTCTTTTTTTTCTTGCACTTCTATTATTTTACTGCCAGAACATATTTTCTAATAGAAGTTCTTGAGTTTAATTATTATCTACAAATACTCAAGCTTAGTTGTATCTTAGAGACTAATTAATTGCTTGCAACCCTTAGCAAACTCTTTGGATTCTAGTGTTAAAGACAGCAACTATGCGTCTTAAAGCCTTCATTATTGTTCTTCCCGACCCCACTATCCCCAGCAATAAGTACCCGCAGCTTGCCAGGTATATTTCATGAAAGTAGAATTCATCTTGAGCGTAAATAGGATGTGTAAATCTAAAATAAAAGGAGTACAGTGGCTTGACGTGACAAATAAGGTAGATAAAGGAGTAGGGCGAAATACCACCACAACATTCTAGTTTCCATGCAACCACCAAATTTCAGGCACTTTTCATTGTTATTCCAATTCTCTATAGCTTGCAGTTGTGTCAGATTTCCCCAACCAAATATCCCAAAGATGTTCTTTAAGTTTTACAAATGTCGGTTCTTCAGTCTTCACCCCAAAAGCACGGAGAGCAATGTCTGAATTGACATATGCTAGCATGTTTGAAAAGAACCAATTGCCTGTGAACTCAAATCAGAGGACAGTATAACCCAAGCTATTAAACGGGAAGTTGTAGTCGATTAAAAGAGCCTACTAAGATGCATGGGGCATTGATATATATATATAGCTTGTTTCGAGTTGTTACAATGGAAGAAAAAATAAATGAATTGAACTGTTGATTGCGGCTGTTAAATTCCATCACTTGTAAAGTCAAGTTGCATTTGAAGTCCTTTTTTCAATTAAGTTCTAGCTTTGACTTAGAAAAATCCAGCTTAATTATGTGGTCTTTTACCCTATTTTTGGGTGGTGGCTAGGAGGGAGATGGGGGCAGAGCAGAGGGCAGGAATGATAGAAGCCATCCATGTGGTGGCAGTGTGTGTAATGAAAATGCAAATGTAATAAACATAGTAAGAGTAAGTTCTGTTCTTTGTACCTGTTCTTCTTGCAAAGCAAATTAAAATAAGAAATTTTCTTTTTAGTCTCCCATTACTTACTTTTTGTAGCCAACAAAAGGGAGCTATGTTACTCAATTAAAAAAGAGTCTTAACGGTAGCTGTAAATAGGGAACCCCATCTCTGTAAGCTGTAGCTAGTAAGAATAATAGTTAGTGAATTGTAAGAGATTAGGTCTGATATTTGTTTATGAATCAGGGTAAAAGGGCACTTTAGTTTGTCCTTAGCAGCTACCTACTTAAGAATGCTATGGTTATTTTATGGAAGTATGTTGAGGGTTTTTTGAGTCACCTCATGTCCACACTTGGTTGGTCTCCCTTGTCGACTTGGATTTAGTTTGGGGAGCTGAATCAGCCACTCTCGTCTACTCGGATAGTGATGAAGGCTAGCAGCACATCCTAATACAACGTAGCACTTGACAAGCCTATAAAAGAAGGAAAAACACTATGGCCAGCTCACAAAATTTAGACAAATTGTGGTGTTACCGTGTTAGTTTTAGAATAAAGGATAATAGGGATTAGTGGGATGAACCATCTATTGAATGTTTTTGAAAGTCTATGAAGAGTGTAGAAGGCATACAAATATAATTTCCTGATCTTCCTAGTGTTCAAGTCCTCCATTTAAAGATTTTTGAGTGTCACTAAAAAATCCGTTGAATGAGAGGAAACCTTGATGTGCTTGCTAGATACTGCTATTGACTTGCTTTGAGTAGTGAAAACTGAAAAGCATCAACCTGCTACTGATTCCTCTTACGTCTCACACGATTAGTTGGCCGAAGGCCACGAAAATATATTTCTTCAATAGGGATTTGACTTTCTCGATTTGCTGAATGTGGGGATTAGGACAATCAACATTAAATGCTAATTTTTTTTTTTTGAAAGGACATTAAATGCTAATTGAATCCTTTATTATGAGCAAAGATTTCTATCTTGTAAAGTTTGTTTGTCGTTTTGTTTTATTTTTTTGAGATGGGTAAGGGATTTCAAATCCATTCAACAAATATTTTAGTTCTTCCATGAGTCTGGGGTGTGCAAATTGCATTGCTCATGGGCTCTATGGTTTCTTAAGTGTTCCAAAGCTCAGCAGAGAAACTTTTCATGAACCCAAAACTAATGCAAAATGACCCTCTTTCCTCCTATTTACTGCTCCTAATTACTCCTTTGTTGGGCTTCTTACTTTTTCATGTAGACTTGGTCCACAGTAACTTGGATCTGGCCGAAATTACTTGCTGACACCGATTTCATGGGTCCAAGTTTGGCCTCTTTATTCTGGTTTAGCCTAACAGATACTTAGAAAGACCAAATTCATGAGCTTATTTGCATGGGCTGTGTTTTCACGATCTGTGGGCATGAATTGCTAGTACTTTAAGCTTACAAGCCTTGGGCCTTTTCTTTTTTGGGTCTAGCCTGTTGCTCTGAAATACCCTAAATATGTACTGTGTCTTCAGCCCAGTAGCTGCTAGTTCTGGTTTATATTCTGCTAATTCTTGGAATCAATCATTGATTCATTCAAATAAATAAAGAAAGCACCCATTGAAAACCAAGCAATATGGCATCCAATCTGTCCTCGATCAATAATAAGAGTAGTGCTGCTAAATGTAAATCAATAATTATCCTTATTGTTAAGTTTTATTTATGTTGGCAATTCATGAGCAAAAGATAAGTTTAAAGTATCTTTAGAATATTATTTTTGAAGACAAGATTGCTGCAAAGTTTTATAATTCAGAGTGCAAATCTAGAAATTTCAACTAATTGATTTGCAGATTTTAAAGCCCAGCTCATCAACCTATCTACTAGGGTTTTGTGCCACTTATTCTACACTATATAAGAGACTCTATTGATAGATAGAGAAGTGCCTCTTGTACCTCCAATTCTAAATATAGGGTTTTTGTTCCCAAAGCTCTCTCAAATCTTCTACTGGTAATATTCTTTGAAGAAACTCAAGATCCGGTGTCGTAGAAGTTGCTGCTTCATTCTAGTCATCAAAGCTGCTAGATATCTAAATCTTCAAGGGTAGTATTGAAGTCATAGACTGGAGGTTTAAGTTGATTTAAAACTTCAATGAGATTTTTAAGTGCATGGATTGGAGATTCATGTTGCAGCAGTTCACTATAAAAGAAATCTGTGGGATTCAGAGCTCAGTTAAGTAACTAAAGTTAGATTTACTACATATAGGGTTATTCTAGATTGTAAATCTCCAGCTTATAGTGAAATCGTTTCCTTGAAATTTGCTCCCCAATTTTTTACTGTGAAACTAGTTTGTTTTTTTAGTTTTCAGAGGTCATCATATCTTGTATTATATACTTTTCTGTTGTGCATGATATGATTGATTATTTGTTTAACCTAAGGCTTGCATAATTAATTTAATTAACAACTTGGCCTTAAAACTGGTTAAATACTATTTGTTCAAGTGTCTAAATCTAACACTTATAATACAAGTGATATGTTTCTGTTCCTCTTCCATTTTAATGGTTTCACTCTACACTTTATTATTTTCTCTATAATAGCAAACATTGGATTGGGCCTTTCCTACGTATTGCATTCAGTTCGATTCCTCAAATTTTATAAAAAATTATATTGCTTTGTTCATTTCAATGGAAAATTTTGTATAAAGATAATTTTTCGTGTTTTTCAGTGTTTGGTAACATAAAAAAATTGAGTCAAAAGAAAACTATCTTTGGTAAACAGAAAAAATATCGCTTATTTTAGAGATTGTTTTCCATTAAATTTTTTTGGAAAATGACTTTATCTCTTAGCAAGTTAAATAAGAGAAGTTAGAAGATTATTTTTCATTTCATTTAAGGTTTTTACTGAACATAGTGAAGAGGCTGAATTTGGGCTTGAGATGGGCCTGATGGTTATCTGCTGTGGTCCAATAGAGGACGGGCCCATTATCGCCAAGTCCAATAGAGGACGGGCCCATTATTGCTAAGTCTATGGGAGAGAGTCCAGTATGAAGTATCAGCGGGTCCGAGGCCCATGAGGGAGGCAGAAAAGCCTTTGGTATGTGATACTTGCGGCACACTTCAGAGAGTCTTATAAGGAAAGGATTCCGCAATCTACGCTCATAAGGATTCATATAAGGAAAAGACTTCTACTTCAAGGAAAAGAGGTCCACCCTCTACTACTATAAAAGCCCCAATACCCTCACAAATCGAGGTACGCATATTTTACCCTCTCTAGCACTCTATAGTTGTGAGAATATTTCTGACTTAACCTTCGGAGGGTGTTTGGCCGGCACCACACCGGTGCTCTCTGCTAGGTTTTCTTCTTTGTGTCGTGTAGGTTCACATTCAAGCGTGTAGGTATCGTGTGGCTCACTGGTGAATTTCTCAGTATCGTCAGTTGGCGCCGTCTGTGGGGACTCGAAGTTGAGATTCATAAGCCATACTATCGTTTCCCGGACTAAAGGGTTGCATGGTACTTACTTGCTCAATGGCGACTACTAACGACATTCAAGGAGATGAACAACCTACGACTGCCCTCGAGAGACAAGTTCGGACTCTCGGTGCCGCCATGGAATGTCTCACCAAACAAAACCACGACTTAGAAGAACAGTTGCGTCAGAAGAATACGGCACCTAATAACCAACAAGAAGATCAGGAAGGGACCAGCGCTTCGAGGAAAAATCAGGAGAAACCTGAAGGCAGCCACGCCCCAAGCAAACCAGAAAGGCAGAACTTGAGCATGCCATCCCTCACGGATGCGACTCCATCGCATATTATAGCAGAGATGCAGGCGATGAGGGAACAGATGGAGGTGATGATGAACGCGCTCAAGGGGCGAGTTTCTAGTGATCTTGACGATCTAGTCAACCGCACCGACTCGCCTTTCACTGCGGCCGTGAACTCCTTCCCCTTGCCCCACAAATTTCGCATGCCTCATATAGACAGCTATGACGGAGTGAAGGACCCTCTGGACCATCTAGAAACTTTCAAAACCCTAATGCACCTTCAGGGAGTAGCGGACGAGATCATGTGCAGGGCTTTCCCCACCACACTCAAAGGCCCCGCAAGGGTATGGTTCAGCCGACTGATGCCAAACTCCATCAGCACATTCAAGGAGCTGAGCGCTCAGTTCACTACGCACTTCATTGGAGGGCATAGGTATAAGAAGTCTACAACCTGCTTGATGAGCATCAAGCAACGGGAGGACGAGACACTGAGGACCTACATCACGCACTTTATAAAGAAGCGCTCTCAATAGACAAAGCCGACGACAAAATCCTGGTGGCGGCCTTCACGAACGGATTGCGGAAGGGCAAGTTTCGATTCTCTTTATACAAGAATGACCCTAAGACCATGTCAGAAGTACTCTACAGGGCAACCAAATACATGAATGCTGAAGACGCATTGCAGGCCCGAGATGAGAAACCAAGGAAAAAGGAGCGGCAGGAGGACGAACAACGGGACCAAAGGTCGAAGAGGCCTAGAACGGGAGACAGAAGGGATGAGCGGCACTCTAGGCCACCAGGGGGGAGGTTCACGAACTTCACCCCGCTGACTACTCCGATAGAACAAGTCCTAATGCAAATCAAGGACGAAGGTGCCCTAACCTTCCCAGGAAAGCTGAAAGGAGATCCCAGCAAAAGGTCACGAGATAAATATTACCATTTTCACTGTGATCAAGGCCACGATACAGCAGATTGCTATGACTTGAAGCAACAGATAGAGGCCCTTATTAGATAGGAAAAATTACAAAAGTTCGTCAGAAAGGAGAGGACGGACCAACCAACTCAAGAGTAGCAGCCCCGAAGGGATAACGAGCATCCTAGACCCCCGATCGGAGACATAAGGATGATTGTAGGGGGAACATCAACCACCGGGTCGTCCAAGAAGGCCCGAAAGACTTACCTCCGGATGATCCACAACGTCCAGCTAACAGGTTCAGCACAAAAGATAGCACAGAGAGATAGCCCAGTTATCGGGTTCACAGAGGAAGATGCACGACGTCTTCACCACCCATATGACGACGCATTAGTGGTTACTCTATGGGTAGAAGAGTATAACATGCACAGAGTGTTGGTGGACAATGGTAGCTCAGCGGACATTCTCTATTACCCCGCATTCCAACAAATGAAAATTGGCAGGGATCGGTTGACACCAACAAACACTCCGTTGGTTGGTTTCGGAGGAACAAGAGTGTTTTCAATAGGTGTGGTCACACTTTTGGTGACGGTAGGGGATTACCCCCAATAGATCACACAAGATGTGACGTTCGTTGTGATCGACTGTTCATCCGCATACAACGCTATCATTGGACAACCTACCCTCAATGCATGGAAGGCGGCAACATCGACCTACCACCTGATGATCAAATTCCCTATAGAACACGGGATTGGTGAATTACGAGGGAGCCAGATGGCCGCCCTTGAGTGCTACGTTGCCATGCTGGAGATGGAGGACTAGCAGCAGACCATGTGCATAGAGGACGCACGGACGACAGCAGAGCCGGTGGAGGAACTAGAGGAAATAACCCTTGATGAATCAAGACCTGAACGGACTACCAGAGTAGGGACACTGGCTAGCCAGACAATCCGTCAAGCCCTCATATCATTCCTAAGAATGAATTAGGATGTATTCGCCTGGAGCCACGAAGACATGCCAGGAATCGAAAGCTCGGTCATAACTCACAGGTTGAATGTAAATCCATCATTCTCGCCAATCAGACAGAAAAAGCGAGTGTTCGCACAGGAACGAGACAAGGCAATAGCGGAAGAGGTGAAGAAGCTACTAGAGGCAAACTTCATCCGGGAAGTTTACTACCCCGACTGGCTGGCGAATGTAGTGATGGTCAAAAAAGCAAACGGCAAATGGCGAATGTGCGTCGATTTCACGGACCTCAACAAAGCATGCCCAAAGGACAGTTACCCACTACCCTGGATAGATACCTTGGTTGACTCCACGGCCAGACACCAGCTCCTGAGCTTCATGGATGCCTTCTCGGGCTATAACCAAATTAAAATGGACGAAGTTGACCAGGAGAAAACCTCTTTTGTCACTAGCCAAGGGCTCTTTTGTTATAAAGTGATGCTGTTTGGACTTAAGAACGCAGGCGCAACATACCAAAGACTGATGAACAAAATGTTCGCACACCAGATCGGCAGAAACGTGGAAGTTTATGTCGACGACATGCTTGTGAAGAGCCTGCTTGAATATGATCACTTGAAGGACCTCCAGGAGACTTTCGACACTCTCCGCTCATATAATATGAAGCTTAATCCAACCAAGTGCGCGTTTGGAGTAACGGCAGGAAAGTTCTTGGGGTTTATGGTATCTTACAGAGGGATAGTGGTTAATCCTAAAAAGATTCGGGCCATCATGGAGTTGGAACCACCAAAGACGATCAAAGAAGTGCAAAGACTGAACGGCAAAATTGCCGCCCTGAACAGGTTTATCTTGAAAGCGACGGACAAATGTCTACCATTCTTCAGAATACTACGAAAGTCGTTTGAATGGACGGAAGAATGCCAGAAGGCCTTTGAAGAATTAAAGAGGTACCTCACATCCCCGCCATTGCTCAGCCCCTCCAGACCAAGAAAAGAACTCTACCTCTACTTAGCTGTTTCAAAAGCGGCGGTCAGCGCGGCATTAGTAAGAGAGGAAGACGGATCCCAAAAATCCGTCTACTTTACAAGTCGGGCGTTCCGAGGAGCAGAAGAAAGGTATCTGCCAATAGAGAAGATGGCCTTCGCATTGGTAACAGTGGCAAGGAAACTAAAGCCGTATTTCCAAGCCCATACTATCATAGTCCTGACGAACCAACCCCTGAGAAGAGCCTTAGGGAGCCCCGAGGCAGCTGGACGAATGGCTTTGTGGGCAATTGAGATGAGTGAATTTGACATACAATATCGCCCACGAACTGCGATCAAAGGGCAAGTTGTGGCTGACTTCATTGCAGAATTCGCACAATTGGAGGACGAGAAGAAGGTAGCCGCGCAATGGAGCATCCACACGGATGGATCATCAAACAAAAAGGCTAGAGGAGCTGGTGTAGTCATCCAAACCCCAGAAGGGGATAAAATCGAGTGCATGATCCGGCTCGACTTCCCCACGACCAACAACGAGGCCGAATATGAAGCGCTGGTAGCGGGACTAGACCTCGTAAGAGCAGCAGGTGCTGAAAACGTAGTCGTACACTGCGACTCACAGGTTGTAATACGTCACATTGATGGAGGCTACGAATGCAAGAGTGAAAGGATGAAGAAGTACCTGGAGGAAGTGAAGAATCGAATCGGCAACCTCGAAGTAAAATTCGTCTAAATTCCAAAGGAAGAAAATGAGTGCGCTGATCGTCTAGCAAAAGCAGCCTCAGCAGAACATATGCTCGTTCCTAAATAGGTATTATCATTCGTACAACACTCCTCACTTATTAATGACGGAACAAACATACAAGAATTTAGTTCTAGGGACAATTGGACTGCGCCATTGATGGCGTACCTAAGATCAAGCACTCTGCCGGATGAGAAAGACGCCGCGAAGAAACTTAAAGTACGAGCCTCACGATTTGTGCTAATCAAAGATATCTTATACAAAAGAGGATTCTCCCGACCGTACCTAAGATGCTTGAGCAGCGAGGAAGCAGACTACGTGATGAGAGAAGTTCACGAGGGTATTTGTGGAAACCACTCAGGGGCGCGATCCTTAGTGCACAAACTGGTCTGAGCAGGGTACTATTGGCCTACGATGCAAAAGGATGCCCAAGCTTATGTCAAAACTTGCGACAAATGTCAGAGGTTCAGTAATCTGATCCGGCAACCAACCGAGGAGCTGACACCCATGACGGCCCCTTGGCCCTTTGCCCAATGGGGATTAGACATCATGGGCCCCTTCCCGACAGCACTAAGGCAACTAAAATTTCTTGTAGTAGGAATCGACTACTTCACCAAGTGGGTGGAAGCAGAGGCCCTAGCCACTATCACGGAGAAGAACATTCGAAACTTTGTGTGGAGGAATATTATCTGCAGGTACGGGATACCAAGAGTGCTTGTCTCCGACAATGGAAAACAATTCGACAACCATGCCTTTAGGGACTTCTGTTCGGAGCTGGGTATTAAGAATCATTACTCTTCGCCCGTGCACCCACAGGCCAACGGACAAGTCAAGGTCACGAACCAGTCCTTGCTCAAGATAATAAAGATCAGGCTCAAGGGGGAAAAGGGCATCTGGCCTGACGAACTTCCAAGCATCTTATGGGCGTATCGTACTACGGTAAGAGCACCTACAGGAGAAACACCTTTTAGGCTAGCATACGGAAGTGACGCAGTCATCCTTGCGGAGGTTGGGCTTACGAGCTATCGGGTAGAGAACTACAAGGAGGACAGAAACGAAGAAGCCATGCGGCTTTAGCTAGACTTGGTGGATGAAGTCCGGGCTACAGCGGAGCAGAGGATGGCGTGATATCAGAACCTCATGGCAAAATACTACAACACCAATGTCAGACACAGGGACTTCCAGGTCGGAGATCTTGTGCTACGGAAGGTAATGGGAGCTACTAGAGATCCTTCGCAAGGAAAGCTCGGCCCCAACTGGGAAGGACCATACAGGATCTCATCTTGGCAAAGGAAAGGAACCTACCACCTCGAAACTCCAGACGGACAGAAGCTTCAACACCCATGTAACACGGAGCACCTATAGAGATACTACCAGTAGAGACAACATGAAGAGCATCAATGCTCCCCCAACTTCCAGTTTATTACTTAGTTTTTAGTAGCTTTGGCTTCAAGCAATTTTCTCTCCATTTTTTAGTTTTTATTTCAAACAATTCTACAAGTACCTTTTTAAGCCCAAGGGGGCAGGTACCTTTTTTTTCTTCTACATGGTTTTTTTTTCAATAACAGAAGTATTCAGACACTATAATGTTTCCTGCTTAATAAAACCAAGTCCGCAACATGGACGGATCATCCCAAGAGAATGAAAAAATAAATAAATAAATAAAAATCCGAAGTCCATAGAGGACGGATAAAACTTAGTCCACAAGTTGGACGGATCATCCCAAGAGGATGAAAAAATTCCAAAGTCCCATAGAGGACAGATAAAACCAAGTCCACAAGTTGGACGGATCATCCCAAGAGGATGAAAAATCCCAAGTCCCATAGAGGACGGATAAAACTTAGTTCACAAGTTGGACGGATCATCCCAAGAGGATGAAAAATCCCAAGTCCCATAGAGGACGGATAAAATCAAGTCCACAAGTTGGACGGATCATCCCAAGAGGATGAAAACCCCAAATCCCATAGTGGACGAATAAAACTTAGTCTACAAGTTGGACGGATCATCCCAAGAGGATGAAAATCCCAAGTCCCATAGAGGACGGATAAAAAATTTTCAAAAAGTCCACACTATGGACGGATCAAACTCAGTCCGCAAAGCGGACGGATTGTCCCAAAAGAGGATCTTATTTACGAAATCCGCAAGTAGACGGATACAATTCAACAAAATCGACGATTAAACATACTATCCGCGAAATCAATTTAGATGGATAAAAAATATTATATAGCAAAGCAGACGGATCCTATAAAATCCGTAAAGAAAACAGGATTATACAAAATTCCACAAAGTGGACAGTTGTTACTTTGTCCAAACATGGACGGATATTGGGTCCTTGTAAGGTACCTATGTCCCTAAATACGGACGGATCCAAGGCAAGGTCCCCTTGACCTACTTGTCCCACCAAGGTAATAAATTGACATCCAGAGGACAACACCCGTCTAAACCCGTCCATGTGAACGGAGTCATTCAAAAGTCAAACTTTAAAATAATGTGAACGAATGAATTTCACCCAACGGAGTATGTCAAGCCACTTTTCAAATTAAGAAGAGCAAAGTTAAACAGAGTACATACCCAAAAATAAAAAGTGTTTACAAAAGATGGAAACATGACGGAGTCATGAATTGTTCTCCAAATACTTTACAAGCAGCATAAGAACTAAATAAAAATAAAATTATCCTACGACGGGGGTTTCCTTCTCTTCACTACGACGGGATGGACCATCCTTTGGGTCACTTTCAACCATAGCCTGGTCGAGAGGGGCGTCGGGGGGAGCTTTCTCTCCGAAGATTTCGTCCGTATCCTCAGATTGAGCAGGTTGAACGGACGTTTGCTCCGCAGCATTGATACTGACGGATGACAAGTCCAGCTGAGGATGTAGAGCCCTCACCTGACGGATGGCCTCGTCAAAACCGTCAGCATAGGAAACTCCTAATTCGGACAGGAGGGCGTCAGAATCACGATACTCCAGCACAGCAACTTCCTTGGCCTGACAGAGTGCTTCTTCCTTCTTCTCAACAACCTTCTTCAATTGCTCCGTCACCTCAAGGTACTGGTCCCGCGCCTCTTCGGCCATCTTGAGCTTCTTATCTTGGATCACCTTCCAGGCTCGAAGCTTGGCCAGCTCGTTCTCCGTCACCTTTGCCTTCTCTCGTATGTGGCCTAAGGTCGTCTCATGGTTTAAGCACCATCCAAACAGACCCTTCATCATGACCATGGCCTAATCAATGGGGATGAGTTAGTCTAAAGCAGAGGCAAATGAATGGACGGATAAGAAATAGGAGGACAATTACCTGGGCGATGCTGAACAACCCTGTCTCACCCATCGCCTCCGTCGAGTGATTACCCAGGTCCTCATAGTCCTCAGAGGTCATGATGGACGAAAGTTGTTCCAAGGCGTACTTAGGGTTGTCCCGAAGAAGGGCAGGTGGCTTCTTCTCGCTTGTAGACGGACCCTTCATGAGGCCCTTACTGGCCCCATATTTGGCTGGGGTGACGGCCTTAGCACCCTCCGCCATAAACCCCACGACGGGTTCCAAAGGAATCTTGGGCTTCTTGGGAGGACGGTCTCCTTTGGCTAGTTGCTTTCTCTTTGCTGACGGATTAAGGGCACCCGTCTCCTTGGGATCAGCATCACCTGTCCCCCTGTTCTTGGCAGCATTTGCCCTGATAATTGACCTTCTTTTTGCATCGTCCATTTCTACGAAGATAAACGGACGAAGTTAATTTCTTTAAGTATAACAATAAAGGTCAAACACATGTTGGAACAATGGACTTACGTTGACAGATCCGATTTTCGTACTTAATCGCTAGTTTTGATGGTTCTAGGCCGTCATAGTACCAATGGATTGTGTTGAGATTGAACAACTTTGCCCAGGTCCTTTCCTCCGGCGTGGTTTTCTTAAAAATCTTCTCCAAAAAACTGTACTCCTTAATGTTAACTTGTGGACGCCGTCACACTGCAAAGAAGAGGACGGTTAAAACCTATTAAACTGAACGGATATTTAAATCTTTACATATGGAGATGGAGACGTACTAGCTTGAGGCAATATGCCCCAAGTAGTGTCGACGGGCATGTGATCCGTCTCCCCTGGACGACACATCCACTCGTCACCCTCTAAGAAAAAATAACGACTCTTCCAGTCTCTATTGGAGTCTGGAGTTTCATATATTACCTTTAATAACTTACTCCTAGCTACAAAACTGTATATACCCCTAGATTTGTCAATTTCATCTGGACGGTAGCAATGAAGAAACTCTCTCACCGTCAACCTCCTTGATCCGTTTGACCATGCCCCGTACAGGACCTCCATTGCTGTGAAGACCCTCCAGGCATTGGGTGATATTTGGTTGACGGATAGACCCGGATACTTAAGTAATTCGCGATGGAGCGAACTCAGTGGAAATCTGAGGCCTGCCTTCAACATTTGCTCGTACATTCCAAGGCCTTGTACGCCGTCATAATAGCACTTCTCTGATGAATAGGGGAGATGGATGGGGATGTTATCTGGAATCTAGTAGTTGGCCCTAAGTGTTTTGAAGTGAGTCTCCTTGATAGTGGATGTGAAATTGTTCACCGTCCACTCTTTAAGCATAATGAACTCCCTTGGTCCACCAGCTCCTATGACGGGTCCTATTTGTTCCTTGCCACCAGAACCTTCCCCCGGTTCATCTAACTCCGTATCCTCATTTGTTGAGGACGGAGAAGAGGCGGACGTACTCCTCTCTTCGCTTGGACTCTCTTGGTCTTTGTGACTTGACGAGTATACCTCCTCATAATCTGCTCCGTCACGGATAATCGACTGATTACTTGACGCACTAGACATTGCCTACAAGTGACGACAGAACCTAAGACTCTGACGGGTCTAAGAATGGATAACAGAAGTAAAGTTTTGAACTGTAAAAGTAATACGACGAGAGAAATGTATGAAAGAGTGTACTTACCAGTTAATGCGTGAACGGAGGAAAGTTGATGATGACGGACACTACACTTGTACGGTGTATTCTGACAAAGATGACGGGTCGCGCTCTGACAATTGAGTTTTTGATGAAAGTGGAAAATGAGAGTCGAAGGCCTGATATTTCTAGGGAAGGTGCATGAAAGACGAAGCGACGTTTCGATCCCATACAATGGCCTCTAGAAAAGTGACGCGTGTCATGAGCCATTAATGCTTTCCAGATCTTGTCAGCAGCACTGATACCTGACAGTGTACCTTGGAGCCGTCATCCTTAAAACAACTTGGAGCCGTCATCCTTAAAACGACCTAGAGCCGACGACCCACAGACCACTCAACCATCACCCCCGTTAATGATTACCGTCACCCTATGTTTCCCTCCACCAAAGTATGATGGACTCATAGGGTGAAAGGGGCAACTGAAGAGGCTGAATTTGGGCTTGAGATGGGCCTGACGGTTATCTGCTGTGGTCCAATAGAGGACGAGCCCATTATCGCCAAGTCCAATAGAGGATGGGCCCATTATCGCCAAGTCTATGGGAGAGAGTCCAGTATGAAGTATCAGCGGGTCCGAGGCCCATGAGGGAGGCAGAAAAGCCCTTGGTATGTGATACTTGCGACACACTTCAGAGAGTCCTATAAGGAGAGGATTCCGCAATCTACGCTCATAAGGATTCCTATAAGGAAAAGACTTCTACTTCAAGGAAAAGAGGTCCACCCTCTACTACTATAAAAGCTCCAATATCCTCACAAATAAAGGTACGCATATTTTACCCTCTCTAGCACTCTAGAGTTGTGAGAATATTTCTGACTTAACCTTTGGAGGGTGTTTGGCCGGCACCACACCGGTGCTCTCTGCTAGGTTTCCTTCTTTGTGTCGTGCAGGTTCACATTTAAGCGCGTAAGTATCGTGTGACTCACTGGTGAATTTCTCAGCATCATCACATAGAAAAATGAGATAGTTTTATAGAAAACACATTTTGGAAAATCACTCATTTTCTAGAAAACATTATCTCAGAAACATGAGATATTTTTTATTTAATGATTCTTACAAAATATTTTGAGAATGCAACCCTAGATAACTTGGCAAATTGGTTCGATTGGGTTAATCCAGTTCTAGTAATTAAAAAAAAAAAAAAATGGGTTACAAGAGAGTCAAATCAATTGGGTTAAGAGTCAAGTTGATTGGGTTATGGGTCAACTCGGATTTTTTTTCAGTACAAAATAATAATAATAATAATCCACACACACATATATGTTTATTATTTTTGTCTTCTTTTCAATACATATAAGAGAACTAATAACAAATTACTCAAAAATAAAAATTAAATAATGCATAAATTTTTAAGTTTACACAATCCTTAATTTACCATCACCATAAAAGAAAAAAAAATTATAAATACTGTGAATCATAAATTGTTTTAGGTACGTTATATCGCCACCATAAATGCTGTGAATCATAAATGTGTTTGTCAATTGAAATGAATATAGGTACTTTATTTTTTATATTTTTTATATAGAGGTTCAATTTATGGCATTTATTTTTAATGATTACTCTTTTTATCATCAAACCAAGAAATCAATTAATTTTTAATGTAAACGATAATTGAAGTCAAGATCTCTTATTCCATCATACCTTATAGGTATTGTTTATTTATCGGAAAAAGAATGTATGTATTGTTTCGAATTTGATATATGGAAAAAATTACTTTAAAAACGGGTTGAGAGAGGTCAAAAGTTAACCCGATTTGGAGTTAAATGGGTCAGATTTTTACCCGAGTAAAAAAAAAACTTACCAGGTCAGTTATTTTTCTTCCTCTTCGATTCTAAAATTATGGCATTTCGAGATCTGTCAAACCCTGAACAAAGTCTACTTGTCAAGTTGAAGAAATTTCTCATTCTCTTGAAAGACAGAAACATGTCAGAATCCACCAACCGGCAACCAGGTTCCTTGAATGACCTGACAGCTTGGGCTGGGAAATCAGAATAATTTTCAATCCCACGTGACGGGTCATAGAGGAAACCTGATTATAACAAGTTGGACAACTACTGCATGTATTTGAAAAAGGATCCTCAAAATTAATATGTTTTCCATTCACACTAATTAATGTGGAACCTCTGGTCTATACACAAACGGTAAATTCTTCTTTTACATTTTCTGGAACAATGTAAATATATAAAGGTCCATATTCAAAGGGAAATTCTTCTTTTACTTTATCCTGTACAATGTAAACAAACAATAAAGGTCCATATTCAAATTTTTTACAGTAACATGGTATCCTCTAAAGTCATCACCAATTCATATGAAGGATGATTTAGAATTGCCAACTCTCTATGCGTCTGCACACTGTGTAAACGTATGAGAAGGTACAAAGGCCCAGAATTACAACAAATAACAGTTTGCTCTGTAATATAAAAAAACTAGCTTCTTGAATCGTCTGTTACTCGTTATGAAAATTACTGATTGTCTTTGCCTATTTATAGACCATCAAAAGCTTGTTTGATACCCGTTAAGCAAAAAATTTATATTTCACCCACGATCAATGATATGCGTATTCCATTCATTGCAGCAAGGGGATTGTATAATATATACTATATATTGCTTTCTCTAAACAAAGAAGTACACTACAATCAATGATTGTCTTTAAACTTCTTGTTGTGTACTGTTTCTTATCCTGCTTCTTAAGATTTTCTGCTGCAATAGACACTATCACTCCAAGCCATTCCATCAGAGACGGTGAGACTTTAGTTTCAGCTGGTGGAACCTTTGAACTGGGATTCTTCAGTCCTGGCAATTCAAAAGGCCGATACTTGGGAATATGGTATAGGATATCTACTGACGCAGTTGTATGGGTAGCCAACAGGGAGACTCCAATTCCTAATCTCTCCGGTGTTTTGAAGGTTACAAATGAAAGAGATATTGTTGTTCTCAGCAACACAGATACTATCGTTTGGTCATCCAATACGTCAAGTGCTGCAAAGAGTCCACTCCTACAGCTCTTGGATTCAGGAAATCTTGTTGTGAAAGATGGAAATGACAATGACCTGGAGAACTTTTTGTGGCAGAGTTTTGATTATCCTTGCGACACATTGCTGCCAGGAATGAAGTTGGGAAAGAACTTTGTGACAGGTCTAGAATGTTCTTTAACATCTTGGAAGAGCACAGAAAATCCTGCTCAAGGTGAGTTTTTATTAAGAATAAATCCTCATGGGTTTCCACAGCTAGTTGCTATGAAGGGAGATAAAATAACTACTAGAGCAGGGTCTTGGAATGGCCTACGTTTTACAGGACATCCTGGGTTAATGCCAAATCCAATATTTAATTATGAATTTGTGTTGAATGAGAATGAGGTATATTACGAGTTCACACTTGTGAACAGTTCAGTCATTTCAAGGCTTGTATTAAGCCCATCAGGCATTGCGGGACGCTTTACATGGAATGATCGGACACACGGTTGGGAGCTTTACTCTACATCCCAGGTGGATCAGTGTGAAAATTATGCCTTCTGTGGTGCATATGCTACCTGCAATGCCAACAGCTCTCCAGTATGTACATGCTTGGAAGGGTTTGTGTCCAAATCTCAAAAACATTGGAATTCAGTAGATTGGTCTGATGGTTGTGTTCGGAGGACTCAATTGGAATGCAATGATGGAGACGTCTTCCAGAAATACACGGGGTTGAAATTGCCTGACACATCTTCTTCCTGGTTTAATATGACCATGAGCCTTGTAGAATGTGAGGGATTGTGTTTGAAAAACTGTTCTTGCACAGCATATTCAAATTTAGATATCAGGGGAGAAGGAAGTGGCTGCTTGCTTTGGTTCAATAACCTGAACGATATGAGAGTATACTCCCGTGGTGGACAAGACCTATATATAAGGCTGGCCAGTTCAGAAATAGGTACTTTTTACTTCTCTTGTATGTTCTCTTTTGATTTTTCTCATTTATTATAAATAAAGGACAAATTGGCCAACCATATTGCTTCGTTTTCTATTGGTACTTTTCTTTTTTGGATGAATCAGTGAATTGATTCATAGAAAGATACACAATACAAGCTCAAACTGGCAGCAACTGGCCTGCAGGCATAGTACTTCCACAGAAGAACCATAAGAATCTAAACCTTACAATTCACTAAAATTTCTTGCTGAATACAGAGAAAGGTATTCCCCATTTAAAACATAAGGCCCTTTTTTAAAATTGAGTTACTATAGCTGGCCTTAAACACCAACCAGCTCTAACTTCCCATTAGATAGCATGTATTGTACTATCCTCTGATTTGAGTTGTCAGGTTATTAGTGGTTTTCAAAACTGCTAACATATGTTAATTCAGACTTTTTTTTTTCTTTTTGTGTGCGTGTGTGTGTGTGTATTTTCCGGGTGAAGAAGGAGCGAGTGGGAATGGGGTACAACAAGAACCAATATTTGTAAAAAATACATATGCAAAATCTGTTGGATGTTTGGTTGGTGAAGTCTGACACAACTACAAGCTAGAAAATTGAAAAAGAATGTGAAAAATGCAGGAAACTGTGGTGGTTTCTGTGCCATGGGAACTAGGATGTCATTGTGTTGCGCCCTAATGATTTATCCACCTTATTTTTACCATTTCTCTTTCCTATTTAAGGTCAAGATAAATTATTTTCATGAATTAGGCTTGGCAACCAGCAGGTACTTACGAAGCTAGTAACAAAAGCCACATATATGTTCATTTACTCTACTTCTCATTTTCAGGTGATATTAAGAAAAACAGACATTCCAGCAAGATAAAACAAGCAGGAATCATAGTAGCCTCTGCAATACTAGTCATGGGAATTATAATACTTGGAGTGATCTCATATGTGCGGAAGAAGAAACTTCATTTCAAAGGTAAAGCTATAAGACATGGACTGATAATTTCTGATGCATGATAGTAGATTTTACAATAAAGAAATTTTAATTTGAAGAAATGCATCAGATTTGGTGGTTAGTCAATTCAATAATACCATTCAAGTTATTCATGTCAATCCATCTCCTATTATTTCAGGAATCATGAGGAATGATTATGACAATGAAGGCAGGAAAGAAGATATGGAGTTACCCATCTTTGATTTGATGGCCATCGCTAATGCCACCTGTAACTTTTCGAGCAACAACAAATTGGGAGAAGGTGGCTTTGGATCTGTATATAAGGTAAACAAAAACATGCTTAACTAGACAAGCTATATTCTTTGGCAAAATTTCCTAATCTTTTGATTTTTAGGGTACATTGCAAGAGGGGCATGTGGTAGCTGTAAAGAGGCTTTCTAAGAATTCTGGACAAGGATTGGATGAGTTCAAAAATGAAGTTAATTTAATTGCTAAACTACAACACCGCAATCTTGTCAAGCTTCTCGGTTGTTGCATTGAAGGAAATGAGAAAATGTTAATCTATGAATATATGCCTAACAAAAGCTTGGACGCCTTTATTTTTGGTTTGAGATTTGACCTTTCTTGCTCAATGACATTCATGTTTAATGTTTTCATCTTCCATCAATGAAATTCCTTGTTAAGAATTCAGGCAGGATTATGCTAACATGAACATAAATTGGTCAGATCATACAAGAAACACATTACTAGATTGGCATATCCGCATCCAGATTATTTGTGGCATTGCTAGGGGGCTTCTCTATCTTCATCAAGACTCAAGACTTAGAATTATCCATAGAGATCTCAAAGCGAGCAATATCCTGCTAGATGAAAGCATGAATCCAAAAATTTCGGACTTTGGCTTGGCTAGAACATTTGGTGGAGATCAAATTGAGGCCAACACCAGTAGAATTGTTGGAACATAGTAGGTGGACTTTACCTTTTTACATAATTTACACTTCTTTTCTTTTGTAAGATTCTCTTAGTTTGCAATGGTTTTTTGCAGTGGTTATATGTCTCCTGAGTATGCGGGGCATGGACAGTTCTCAATCAAATCCGACGTCTTTAGCTTTGGAGTTTTGGTGTTAGAGATAGTGAGCGGAAAAAGGAACCAGAGATTTTGTCACGTAGACGACCACCTCAATCTCAATCTCCTTGGACATGTAAGCATGTAGAGTTATTCTACTAATTTATTATGTTAAACAGAGTTGCAGTTTTATGTAGTATAGTTCCTCTAAGGAAATCTGCCAATGACATGCTTTAGCAATCATAGGTAATTACTGGGTACTCCTGAAGTACCATAAATGTGTATTCTCTCCTCTCACATAACTGTGGACCCTAATAATTAAATTTATAGTTGGACTCACAATTCATATAAGAGGGGGAAACACGCATTTATAGTACTCTTGAGTATTCAATAATTTTCCAGCAATCATATATAATTCCCTTGTTTTTTCCTCTAATCAAGCGAAGTAGTCATGGGCTAATAGAAGCACAAATTAGGAATAAAGAAGATGTCCAAATTCACCTCTTACATATATGGTTTTGACCTCGTTTAAGGCCTGGAGATTATGGATTGAAGATAAGGGAATGGAACTGACAGATCAATCTTTAGGCAACATGTGCACTCTATCTGATCAAGTGCTACGATGTGTCTATGTGGGCTTGTTATGTGTGCAGCAACGACCAGAAGATAGGCCAGACATGTCATTTGTGGTTCTAATGTTAAGCAGTGAGATTTTATTGCCTAAGCCCAATCAGCCAGGGTTCTATATGGAAAAGGCTCTACCTGAAGCAGATTCTTCATCAACAAAGCATGAAGCATGTTCAGCCAATGAAATTACTATCACGTTAGTAAAGGGAAGGTAAAATGTCATCACATTGTTCAAGATCAAACAGCTTTAGTTTATAGCAAAGGACTCTAATGTTTGGGATCTTGTATTTTTGAGAGTTAAAAGTAATAACGTTAAAAAGTCTTTTTATGAAAAGAGAGACAATATGTTGAGATATACCACATTTCAAAAGTTGGCACTTTGCCCATAGATAACCTTCGTTGGTGTTTTGTAACCCACCTCTTCATTTTCTATTAAAAAGAACACATTTTTTTAATGAAAAAAAAATTAAAACGAATCAAATCAAAAAGTAGGGTTTGAAATTTCATTCGTAAGAGCATTCACATCTGTGTATGTAAAATCATGTAAAATAGAAAAAGAAGCTGTTTTTACACATTTTGCCTCAAAAATACACTACATCAGTCCTTCTAAAAATGTCTAAAATCGTGTTTATCTTTACACGAGCTATAGTAACCGTGTAATTTTACACGGTTACTGTAGCTCGTGTAAAGATTATTTTATTAATTTCTTTCGCTCCTTTTTTTCTCTCTCTTCTCCGTGCTCAACAAACTCAATAGCTTCACCACTTCTCATCTTCTTCTTTTTCCTTAGATGCACACAAACACACCCACACACAAACACATCCACACAGAGCTCCGATCAACACAGAGATTCACTTTCTCAAAAAAAAAAAAAAAAAAAAAAAACGAGATACACAAACACACCCACACACAAACAAACCCACACGGACAAACAACAAAGAGACAGATCGGAGCCTGATCGGAGCTTGACTGGAACGATCGGAACTCGTTGATGTGTGGATCGGAGCTCGTTGATGCGTGGATCGGAGCTAGGTGAGATCAGAGCTGTGAGGGAGAGTGAGGGGTGGGATCGGAGCTGTGAGGTGAGATCGGAGTTGTGAGGGAGAGTGAAGGGTGGGATTGTAGTGGGATCGGAGCTGTGAGGTGAGATCGGAGTTGTGAGGGAGAGTGAGGGGTGGGATCGGAGCTGTGAGGTGAGATCGGAGCTGTGAGGGGTGGGATCAGAGCTGTGAGGGAGAGTGATGTGTGGGTATGGAGAATGGGTAGAGTAGAGAGATGGGTATAGAGAGAGAACAAGAAATCAGAAAAAATGAGAAGAAAAAGAGAGACCCGCGTATTTACCCAATGGTAGTTGAGAGAAATAATAAAAAAATGGATAAAATTGATTATTTAAATAAAAGAAGGGATAGAATAGATAAACTGATGTGGGTGTTTTGTAAAAGTGGATGTGTAAAATAGAAAAAGTAAGTTTTTAATGTAAAAATGCATGTGTATAATGCATGAGTTGAAGTCTTTTTATGAAAAGAGAGACAATATGTTGAGATATACCACATTTCAAAAGTTGGCACTTTGCCCATAGATAACCTTCGTTGGTGTTTTGTAACCCACCTCTTCATTTTATGTTAAAAAGAACACATTTTTTTAATGAAAAAAAAAAAAATTAAAACGAATCAAATCAAAAAGTAGGGTTTGAAATTTCATTCGTAATGTTATCAATTTTTTAATATAGCTTTCTCCAAGAAGTATCAGTGATACTGACCTTCATTTGTATGGTCCAAATAAAGCAAAAATTTATTATCCATATGTAACACATCCCTATTCTGCACAAAAGTTTCCTGTTTGCTAAAGAAGGTACCTGTAATCAAGTAAAATGGGTCCAACATTATTTTTACACTGAGATTTGGCGATTAGTTGGGCGAAGGACGAAATTTGGCCATGGTAAAGAGAGGAGTTTTGTCGGTTGCAAAATAGCGTCAGAATTTGGGGATCAGGTTTCTAGAAAAACTTTATAGAGAGAGAGAGAGAGAGAGAGAGATCATGTTTTCTGAAGATACGTGGAAAGTTCCGATGAATATTATCAGCTGCGCCTGTTAAGCTGTGGAGATGGAGATGGATCATGGCCAAATACCACATATGGCCAAAATTTTCAGCAAAATAGTACCATGCGCAAACTATACAGGCGAATACCTCCCTTTTGGAACTCCATTTTATGAAAATCAAATTTTGTGAAGAACTCAATTTCACAGATATTGAATTCTAAAAGGAAATGCACATAATTCAATTTTATAAATATCAAGTTTCATGTGGTATTTTTTATGCATAGAACTTGATATCTGTTAAATATATTATTAGCAATGGGTTACGTGGTTCAGTCTTGTCAGCCTATATTCACAGAGGAATTCTTTAAGGGTTACATCTTTATTGTATAAGAGTGTAGTACAATAACCTGTATTACAATGAACCCTAACATGAGTATATATAAACGACTAAACCCTAGGCTACTAGAACAAGCAAGAGTGCGCTTGGGCCTATTACATTGGGCTAATATGTCTAATATATCTCTAACAATATCATTGAAATCACAAAATTGAGTTTCAAAAAAGTGGTTTTCTGATACATAGTTTGTGAGTATTGCTATTTTGCTAAAATTTTTGAAAAAATGTGGTATTTGACTATTTTGACTGCTGGATTAGTGGGTGGGCTCTCGGTGGCTTGAGCTTTATTGGGCAAATTGCAAACGATGTTGAAATTGGGTGAGTTACTTTATGTGATAGAATAGGTGGTTTAAATGTTTAATTCATTTTGTTTCTATGAAATGACAATTTTTTTTATCTTGTTTTTCTTAATTTTATATGTTTTTTTTTTGTTCTATTTTGGCATAAGAGAGACATAAAAAGGGAGCAAAAATGCATTTTTGCCTCTATTTTTAACAGATGTGGATTATGAGAAATATAGCAAACTTTAGGTAGATAAAGTGTCAACTTTTATACCACGGATAGGCAACGTAATTTCAGGCCAAGTAGATTTACTATAATTGCCCCTAAAATAAACTAGTTGCAAACCTATACAATGCACGATAAAGCTTTACATAAAGATAAAACTTAATTTTGTTTGTCCCCTGTTTAAACAAATAAAGTAGGTTTTTTTTTGTCTCTTCATGCACAAAAGCAAATCCAACTAAATGAAAACTGGTAAAGAAATGGAAAGGCCCCTTCAAAGAAAATAATAGATAACAAAATTTGAAAAGATATTGAGAAACATAGAAAATTGTAAAGGCTAGCATGTGAATATGGAGATAGCAAAGAGTTTGCTGATATTATAGAAATTTACCATAAAATCAGTGGCAGAATCGAATTTGGGCATGGCTCCTAAATGTTTTTTGTAAAAAAAATTGAAATATATAAATTTAAGGATAATTATAGTAAACCCAAGTTAGGCATGTTTTTATTTTGCCATCCTTGGTACAAAAGTTCACACTTTGCCCATGGGAAATTTTAGCCATCTAAAAAAGAAAGGAAGAATTCAGGTGAGAGAGAATGAGGAAGTTCGATCCATGGCCCGTGTTTTTCAAACGCAAATGGAATCAGAACTAGCCGTTCCTAGTTGGATTCGCAATCATTGGCGCTATTAAAAGGCCAATTTTGTTAGTCTGTCATAACTTGCCACATTACTTTGCCTAAAAACCTATGAAGCACGAGTGTGAATTCGGATTTGAGTGTGGGTGCAGATGCGGGTACGGAACTCGGCAATCTTTTAAAAAGTAGAGTGCGAGTGCGGTGGGGTGCGGTGATTAAAAAATTATTAAAAATATTTTTATTTATATTTTCTATATATTGCTAAGCATATTTTATATATATATATATATATATATATATAATGGTAAACATATACCAATTTAAGAGTAATGGTAAACATATATTAATAAATTTAAAAGCATATATATATATATATATATTATTATTATTATTATGTTTACACAACCCTAATTTTAGCCCAATAACATGTTTATAATATTAAGTTATTTTCCTTCAAAAAAAAGTAATAAGGTCATAAAATCAAAGTATTAAAGAATAATAAAAAACTGATGGGTAAAGTTGATAAAATCAAATAATTAAAACCTGTATTTTTACTATTTTCACAAGTTCCAATCTTTTCTATCTTTTTTACTTTTCAAGTCCTTATCTCTTATACCAATACACCTATTCAAAAATCTATCCACAATCCGCAATTTTCTCCTGTACTCTCTTTGTCACAGTCTGCAACCTTCACTAGTAAGTGCACATGAATCATCCTTATCTCTTCTTCCCTCTCTCTCTCTCTCTCTCTCTCACACACACACACACACACAAGGCCAGGCTGGGGACGTGATGGCGGCTCGTTTCAGTGTCTGTTTCGTCTGAAATCGGGCCGTATTGGCTGTTTCGGCACCTATTTCCACTGGAATCTACACGAATCAGCCTGAATTGGTGCTGAATCGGAAAATGAAGAAAAAAAAACTGTCGCAGCACGAACGCGCAATCAGCAGCATGGCGCACTACATGCCGTGTCGGTGCGCATTAGGTGTGAGTGTAATAGCCTTAGAGCCGCACCCGTGCTTTCTATCTTAAAAATACCAAAAAAAAAAAAAAAAGTAATAAATTAGATCAAAAAGTTTTTTTTTTTTTGGGGGGGGGGTAAAAATTGTACAAGGGAAGAACTTTATGTGAATGCTTTTCAAATGATGATCGTCAATGCACGGGTAAACACTATTGCCAGTGATGGTGCTGGTGTGTAGAGTGCATAAACAAGTTTGAGTTTTGTTTTATCACTTTATGTTATGGGTTTTATATTTTGGGGCTTTTGGTAGAAGAGGTTTAAGGTCTCTGTTTATGGAGATGATGAATTTGGTGGGGATTGTTGCTTGTAATGAAGGAGATAACAAGAAATGAGAGATTCTGTATTGTGGGGGGCAAAGATGAATTTGGGGTTTTTGGAGAGAGAGAAAGAGAGAGAGAGAAAATCAAGTGCAGCGATAAAGAGCTACTTTGATTGTTGGTGGTGGCAGCCATGATGTTCAACAATGGCTCGTAATGGCAATGCAGCAAATGAGGTTTTTATTTTTTATTTATTTTTTCCTGAGAGAGAGTTTTAATTTATGGCGTCCGTTTTTTATAATAGCTCTTTATCATTAGACTAAGACACCATTTAGTTTTTAGTGTAGGCAAGGATTAAACCTCTACTGAGTTTAGTTGTTGAGAAAATCAGAGAAACTGAAGTAAAAATGGAGAGTAGATTTTTTATTTATTTATTATTATTATTATTTTTAATCCCAAATATGAGGGCAGAAGTGATTTTTTATCAGAGACTTTATCAGTGCTTTACGGTTGAGAGAGTTTCAACCAAGTGCTTTACATGTACCACTTGCTCCAATTTTAAGAGGATGGGTGATCATGTGTATGGTTAAAAAAATCATTCACTTCAAAAGCAAAAATTGATATTGGTTTCTTTTTCTTATTTTTTTATATCTTTAATTTGACAAAAATATATAATTTTTATTTGATTATTTATTTATTTTTTGCATTCAATGATTGTTCTATAATTTTTAATAATCTATTAATAACTTTTTATCTTAATGATTATACTTAATGCTTAATGCGCTTAAATTGAAAATCTAGATCAAATGGACAAGCTAAAAACCTTTTTTTTTTTTTTTTGAGGGACAAGCTAAAAACTATTGAGTTATAAATTACTCCACATAACTTGCATTGCATTTTGAATTGTGCTTAGTATATTATTTTAGTACATGCCTACATGGGTATAACTGTTATGACCCAAACATGTACTTCAAAATTTAGAGCATGACTGGCATGTTAATATCAAGTTTATCTCAACACTAACACAAACCAACTTAAGCTAAAGGTGCTTATCAAAATTCATTTCTTGTATTCCTTATTATTTCCTTGCATAAAAGTCATAATTTATAAAATTCGTAAAAACTTTGAAGCTTCATTTCATTTCGAACTTTGCAAGATTACAACTTAGCTGAAACTTAAGGTATTTATATAAATATTACATAGCTAAACGTTTAGCAAAATTATTATTTACAAACCTAACCCCAAGACATAAAATTGGGGCTCGAAACAAACTAAGGTTCTAAATTACATCAACACTCACAATGATCAAGTATATCTTGATTCCTCTTATACAACAAAAGAGCTAAACTACTATACAACAAAAACTATACATTCTAACAAATGAGAATCACAGATTCCTTGCCACCTCTAATACTCTCGCAGTTTCCAAGAAAGAACCTGTTCACTGAAATATAATAAGGTGAGCTGCGAAGCCCAGTAAAGTTTTAAGCTCCATGAGCATTTAATAATAATGCATGTAAATCAAATATTTTATGGATATATCAGTTCTGTTAAATAGCCTTCAATAGTACTCATACCCTTCTTAAACTAACTTAAGAATTTTCAGATGAAATCATTTTCCTTTCATATAATAATAAAAGGACATAATAAGGAACTTAAACTTAATTCAGTAATCTTATCTTTAAATAGATTATAAATCACTTTATCATAACTTTCCATCAGACTTATAACACATTCAATATACTTTTCTTATAATTTCCAAATTGCCTAATAACTTATTTATAATACATATTAGTCAGTCCAATTGTAAGTTTGTCATACTTTGGGAGGCTTCCAGCAAAATGTGCCAGGCATTCAACATTCCCCACAATGTTAAGAAATCCCAAGATCATATCAAAAGTATCACCTCTTTCGATGTGAACATATCATCAACCATGGGAGTCGGTTGGCATCCTCCACAAGTTGGCCGTTCCTAACGAGGGCGGGTACAACAGAGTCCTCACCACTTATAATGGCCAATCAAAATCTCCATGGAAATGCCAATATTATAACCCCTACTGGTTGAGTTCAAATCATAATAATGGAATAACCGAAAACTATATTTTTCTGATTACTATGTTTTTACATAATATTTCATAACAATAGCATTCACTTCATTCTTAAATATTATGTTCGTGATATAAGTAATAGCATAAATATGCTAAAATTATCATATATATAAGATTAAACAACTCACGAATATATCTCTTTAATTAAATCATGCTTATATATAATTTTAATTAAAAAGTTTTGATGCATAATAATTTTCTAAAGAGTACTTATACTTATCAAACACACATGCTACACATCCCTTACCTGAAAACAGAAGACGCGAGAGATTTGTATAAAAGGAGCTCAAGTGTCCATGTTCTTGTTCTTGTCACCTAAATAAAAGACTAAAACTTTATTACTAACAACTCTTCCTAAATATAAAAAGTTATACATCAATCACAAACAAACTCTCAAACTCAAGAAAATCTTAATTCTCATCACACAAGGTTCCTCAAATACAAGATACATTCATCAAGCACATTATGTGCCAAACCATAGAGAAATCAAGGCATACAAAATTTATCCATGATCTAGACATACCAAAATATGAGCATACTAATTTATAACTCAAAACATTCACCCTAACTTTAGAATTAAATCCTGAAGGTTAGGTGCATCATTTACTGTTTATTGCTCATTTCAACAGCATATGCCTCATTTATAAAATACAAATGGGCTATCAAAACACATCCAATCTTCATACAATTTTACAGAACCACTCTTCTAGATGTCTGGTAAATACCATATCAATTTCAGAGTCAAAGCATAAAACCATGATTTATTAGAAATCATACAATATAACGTGCTCAAATCTGTCCTGACAAAATTTCATGCAATTTAGAAATTAAACCATTATTTTTATATCAATCTAAATTCTGTGAGACCACTTCCATTACAACCATGTGTGCCTTAAAATTCATAAATACTACACCTAGCATCCTAATTCACAGAAATTGATTTAATCCAGATTTTTCTTGTTGTAGACACCAAATCTATCACAGTGACAGCTTTAACATGTTTTCTTACAAAATCATCAAATAAATGCAATTGTCCTTCATTTCATTTGGGTATTTTTTATACCTATACTAAATATGTCAAAATATGTTAATAGGCATTCAATTGACTATAATATCTTCAATCTTTCAAATTACTAACACAGAATCACAAATTTCAGCTTCTAACAATCAGATTAGAGAATAAAGAAGGGAAACTAAATAAAATAATTACACCATTGTTAGGACATATGTGGTTCACTTGCTAAGAACACATATCATTATGTAATTAGCTAATCCTTTGAAAAAACACACTTTACTTTTATTTGAGTAGTTCTAGGTGCTTTTAATACTTTAAGAAACAAGGTTTTAAGATCAAATGTTGAAGTCATCAAGTCTGTCCAAGAAACAAGCTGAGAAGTGCAAATTCATTAAAACTCAACAGCTAGCTCGACAGCTGCATCTATCAAGCTTAAGAAAGCTGTTCCAACCCCGTGTGCTTGACGCCTGCTTGACAGCTCCTATCTGTCGAGGTTTATGAAATTCAGAATTCAGATATGATTTTCTTGGGATCCTTGTTTATGTGTTTGGATCTTCTTTTCTCTTAACCCTAGACATATAAAAGGACTGTTTTAAGGGCTGTCAAAATGTACACAAGTTGCACAAGTATTGAGCAAAGTCTGTTTAAGCAATTTGTGACTAGAGACAAAGTTTTTCCCTAATTCATCATTCTTGAAGAAGTTGTTGTGTATGTGCACCTTTGGGTTTTGTGACCAAGCATCTTCTTGATCTTCATCGTTGGGATGAACTGAAGAACTTTGCAGCCGACAATCTTCTACAGTTGGTGATTGAAGTCACGTACTGGGATCCGCACATTAGTTAGTCACGTACTTGGGAGCCGTGCATCAAAAGGGGAAATTGTCACTACAGAACAAGTCCAATTAGGTATTGGGGTAAGGGTTCAACTGTAGGTTGGTATAAGGTACTGGGATTCCTTTACTTGTAACCGCTTGTTGTGATAATAGTGGAATTTTGAGAGTGGTGACCTAAAAATCACTTGGTGGGGTTTTTACAGTCAAGTTTTTTCCATTCGTAAACAAATCACCGTGTTAGTTATTTTTCGCTACATAATTAGTTTATTGGTGATTTGTTTGTGTTACCACGCGTTTGCATGTTAATTAACTTAATTAATTCACTTGGCTAAATTAATTGGTTAATTTATCACAAGAGGTCAATTTGTTTTTGGCAAAATACCCAAAACAAAATATAATTTTATCTACTTACCCACAAACTTTAAAGCTAAAACTTTAGTGTTAGGCTCTTAATTTCTTCTTAGAGAAAGATATTTATGATTTTTGGTGAAATAAAAGGAGGGCTGTTATGAGATGGTGCTGTCGATAAGAACAAAGGAAGAAGAAGACAAAGGAGCTGTCGGGGGTGGAAAAGGTTTTCCTTCCGACAAATAAGATTTGTGTTGGGTTGGGGGCCTAAACCAAAACTCGACGATGGGCTCGAGGCACGGCCCAAAGGCTATCGGCGAATATCCAAAGAACTCACTTTATTTTATGCCTTAGGCTTAGATTGAGACTAACAAGAATGACCCGTAAACAATTCCTACAGCAGACATGTCAACATGATAAAAAAGCATACTGTAAGAAATAGCCCAGCAGTGAAATGTTTCTGCAAAAAATAGCCTAGCATTAAAATGAGGTAGAACAAAATAAATCTCCAGCTATTAGCTATTTCACAGATTAAGGAAAGTATCCACATTTTTAAACTCATCATCCATTGGCTCTAGAGAAGAGTCTTCTAACACAACAATATGAGGAAAAAAAATTTATAGTAATAGTTACATCATAACCTTCAATAGTAAATGAGTAAATGAATATTATGGGCTCCATTATAACAAATAATGAGGAAAATTTAGTGTGAGATGAAGGGAGAGAGACAGATCCTAGCTAGCGCAGCAAGATCATTATGGTGCCAAGACATGCTTGTGAATATAGTATAAGTAGTGAGTAATAAGGGACATTTTAGGTAGTATGAGTAGTGAGAGAGGGTGTGTGCAGTAAAGCTGCTGAGGCTTTTTGCTGGGGATAGATGAGTGTTTATAGGTAGAGGTATGAAGAGTATTTGTGAGCTAGGAGCTAGGGAACTTACTTTCTAAACTTGAAACTAAGAACGCAATGACTTTTTCAGAACTTAGAGAGGCTAAAGAGAGAGGAAGAACTCCTTTCTATTAATGTGTCACTTAGTGTATCGCGACCCCCCCGAAGGATTAATGGAGAGTTCTATTTATAGTTGAGTTTGAGGAGATAATTAGCAAATAGTCTTTGCTAAATCTTTCTCAATCTTCATAAAATCCTTAGAGAATCGTTCCAAGGAATTTGATCAAGAGTAGTAAGCTCAGCTTTAGGATGTTCTTGCTGTTTTGGGTAATAACAGCTGGGATTCTAGCCTAGCATTAAATGCTGATTTGGCCTTAGCTGATGGGATTAAAGCATGTATTAGGCTAATAATCTTGGTTTTTCTACTGCTAGAATCAGAGTTCCCTAGGGCAAATTGTATCACCCCAAGCTAGGTGTCAATCTTGGAGCCCTACACTCAGAACTCTGTTGGGATCCCTTTGGTGCCCTCCAAACCACATTTCCCTAAATTTTCCCATTTGGGTTCATGTGCTTGGTCCATGAACCAGAAAGTACACGTTTTTGGCATGATAGTGAAATGATTTCATGTTGTTCCAAAAGCTTTCATAACTTGGTTATGGCTACCCTTGGCCTTTGACCGAATGGGTTGGAGAAGGAAGGAGATACAGCTGGCTGAAGCTTCCTAGCTTTTTTTCATGTCACCTCAGCTTTATGTCACATGAGAAATGATGGAATTCAGCTTGGCAATGAAGGGTTTAACCCCTGCTGGACACGTGTCCCTCTTCTAATCTAATTGGACATGCTGGAACTGATGGTGATGGGCTCTAGCTATCAGGTTGTGCTGAAATTTGACTATACAACTCACATAAGCTTCAGGTGTTGGGATTTGTATATGAGTTGGGCTGGCTTAGTCAGGCTTTGAGCTTCCATGGGCTTGGTTATCCCTACAAAAATGAATGGTTTTGCCATGGGTAATATACATAGGCATTTGTAGTTAGTTGATTGTGGAAAAATAAACATAGTTCCCATAAATTTTATGAAAGAAATATTTTTGAGAGATGAGTAATTTATATTTCCCATGAGTTAGGGACTTTAGTATATATTTTGCCAAGAAATAGTTTTGGGCTTTAAGCTTAATGTAATTGTTTTTTGCCAAAATAGTATTTTGGGCTTTTATAAATAATTGCCAAAATAGATTTGGGTTTTGTAAAGTAGGTGCCAAATTAGCATTTGGGTTTTATAAAATATTGCCAAATTAGTATTTGGACTTTGTAGGATTTCATAAAAATATTGCTGTGTAGCAATAGACTTAGTAAGAATGCCGTGTAGCAATGGCCTATAGAGGTGCCATATTGTAATGGGTTTTAGAAGTGTCGTATCGTAACAGACTTTTAGAATGTTTTGTTGTAACGGGTTTTAGAGGTGCCGTATCATAACGGGCTTTAGAGGTGCCGTATCGTAACGAGCTTTTGGAGTGTCGTGTCGTAACGAGTTTTAGAGGTGCCGTATCATAACGGGCTTTAGAGGTGCCATGTAGCAATGGGCTTTAAAGGTGTTGTATCGTAACGGGCTTTAGAGGTGTCGTATCGTAATGGGCTTTTAGAGTGCTGTGTCGTAACGGGCTTTAGAGGGGGTTTTGTTGGGCTTTTTGGATTTTCCAACAAGGTAAATGTTTTTGGGCTTTTGTGTGTGTGTGTGTGTGTGTGTGTGTGTGTGGAGATAGCATAATTTTGTGGTCAAATTTTGGTAGTAATATGATGAGTATTTTTTTGTGGAAGACCCAAGTTGGATAATATGTAGGATATGATGGGTATTATTTGTGAGAGGACCCAAGGTAATTTATGGGGCTTATATAGAGAGTATTTGTGGGAGCCCAATAACATGGAGAATATTTGAGTAATATGTGGGGAATATTTATGTGGGCTCAAAATAGTTTATGGGCTTATGTTGGTATTTTTGTGAGTGGGCTAATGAAATTAAGGCTCGGAAATTTGTACCTCAACAAGAGCAAAGAAAGATGAACCAAGAAACTGTTTTGGAGTAGCAAGGAAGACAAGGGAATAGGATTTTGGGTGGGACACATGTTTTGTTAAGGGAAAAGTGAGCTGATGACTCACCTTTAGAACTTTTAAAATTTACTTACCACCCCCCTCACAAGCTTATATTCTAGAAAGGCCCAATCAATAAAATAACTATGCACATATATCCCTTACCTTTATAAACTTCTTTCTATCATTTTTTATTTTATTTTAATACAAGATAGAATTTTTACTCTAACCTAATCTAAGTGTATATGTGTGTGAAGCTCCCTCTTGGAGACTTAAACTCTGGCCCTTACCCCGCACACCCCACAAGCACTTATACTTGTGGAGTAACCACCTCACCAAGGGTGAGCGGTGGTAACTTCTTTCTATCATTAAAAGAGCGTATATCTTTTATAATATCACAATATCAAAACTTTATGCACTTAGAGTAATTAAGATAATACTAAGTATATAAACCTATAAAATTATTAATACAATTAGGTTTAGATGTTACAATATAAGAGAAATAAATTAATCATCTTATTTTTATTAGACCCCCAAGACAAGTTTCTAGTTTCAAAACTGTATATAATGTAGCCATATCTCCCTTTCAACTTTTTCTCCATCGGTTTATCATCAATCCACCTAAAGAAAACAAAATGATGAATTTGCTTACGAAATTTAAAAAATAAAAAAATTAAGAAATAAATTAATAGCCATCAAAAGCTAACTTAGAGGGAAAAATCTGATTGGATTCTCTCATTCCATATCATTGATAAATTTATCCATGCTTAGTGTTAGAGATCATATAGTCTGGTTTGACATTATCCGTAGCATTGAGAAAACGAAGCTGAAAGGGAAATAAATAAAAAAAGGATGGATTTAAATTCTTACTCAAGCTCACAACAATAGCAATTATCTCTTCTTCTCAAAAAAAAAAATATATATATATATATATATATATAGCAATTATCTCGAGAGTTGATGTCCCTTTCGGAGTGTGCATTGGGCATTATCTAGGAAATGAAATACAAACACCAAAAGAAGCACCACAAACTCGGCAAAAATGGCCAAATAGCACTATTTGACGAAATATTTAGCAATTTATCATTTTTTGCAAAATATTTAGTAATTTACCATTGTTTTGAAACTCGAGTTCTACATGTAACTAGAGTTCACAGAAATCAAATTCGATACAAAATGTGCCTCGATGGCACTCGATGAATTGAAATTTAGAATTAAAAATTGAAAGCTCGAAAATGTGTGAAAACACAAGAGCTGTTTAGAACCCCAAATTATAAATTACGGCTCGATTGATTTTACTCTAACTAAAACTAAGTGCGGAATAGAGTAAATGTGAGCGTATAAACAATATAACTACTCTAAGCCATATTCATCAAATCATAGCAATAAAATGAAAGCTAAAAGAGTAGGAAAGAAGAATGCAAACACAAGATAACATGCCGATGTGTTATTGAAGAGGAAACCTCAGAACTTGGCAAAAAACCTCTCTGCTGCCCTCTAAGTGATAAATCGATCCACTAGAGAATAAGTTGGAGTACACGAATAACAAAAGACCTTCCAAGCCTAGTATACCCCATGTACTCGAGCCCTCCAAGCTCCTGCTACCAACTAATTTCGCCAAGTCTTGTCTTCTCTAGCTCTCCGGATCACGCAATTCAGCCTGATTGCATCCACCAAACAAATGACTTCTTCCAATACTTCCTAGCAGCACCAAAACCTCACTTTACACTCAGGATGGGTGTGGTAAGTTTTTGTGCTATCAACCTCTCAAGGATTTGGAAATGGAGAGGTACAACGTTGAGCAAAACCACAATGGATTGTGTAAAGAATTATGGGTATAACAATCTCTCACTCTCAAGGATAGTGGCTAGGGTTTTCTTTCTGAAAAACACTCCTCAACATATGTGGGTAATGTGGGTATATATAGTGTAAGTAGGGATAGGGTGTATTAGATATGACAAATTGGCAAAACAGAATATTTCGCGGGTATCTCGCGGGAAGCCTTACCCATGAGACACTCACAAAATCCAGCTGTCACCATCTGTCATGACTCTTCATATTTCAGTCATGTGCTGAGCACATGCTTCACTTTGCAAGAAGGCTACTCGCTAGCTACCTACGAAAACTTCTTTGGTCTTCAATTGCCTTGAGTCTTCACACTCTCTCACACACACAACCTTTACAATAAAATCCCACATAAATACAGGGTATAAAAGATTGAATATAATTACAATCAAATTTGGCACGGAATTAAAACCAATACAAAATAGTTGTAAATCACAACTTTACAAAAATGTTATATGGAACTCGAGTTTATATAACTCAAGTTACATGTAATGAGGAACAACTCTAGTTCCTTGCCTAAATTTTCACTAGTTTCAAAATATAATGGGTCTTCTAAAATAATAAAAATAAATCAAGCTTTCACCGAGAGAGAGAGAGAGAGAGAGAGAGAGAGAGAGAGAGAGAGAGAGAGAGAACATGGTTTGGGTTCCAAATCAACACCAGCTCTTATCATAAATCAATAAACTTCAAAAATTGAAATCTAATATGGTAGGGATTGATGCTTAGCTCATACCCAAATCCCGATCTCAACTACTGATGACGAGAGGCTAAGATTAAATTTTAAACCTCTCAGCTCCTAAGATACTTGGCCCATTTCATATATGTAATCTACAAATTGGTGGATATAGAAATGGAGGGTTAGAACATAAAAGAGATAGTGATGTTGATTGTTGGAGAATGATCAAAATAAGAAGGAAGCAATGGGCCCAAGTCAAAGTTCAAAACTCTATGGAAGACTCCAGCAAATGGCGATGATGCTCCTCCTCCTTCTCCGACAATGATTGGTACCTCACTTGAGTCTTGGTTTGTTCTTATTGATGTCGTCGCTGTCGTAGCTTCAAAGATTAAGTATGTGATTAACAAAAATTAAAAAAGCTAGCTTATTTTACTATTCATTTTATTTTTACTACTATTTATGGGTCTCATTGCACTTTTTGGTACTATTCATAGTTCCCACTGTACTATTTCAGCTAACTTTTATGTTTATTTACAGTACTTTCAGTTTTTGATTAAAAATTTTCAGTTTCAACAAAATAAGTAGATCTTAAATAGACTCTAAACTGGCTTGCTCTTATAATGAATCTTGTCTTGCTTTTTTATATAAGCTATTAGAAGATCCATTTTAATTTGAAACTGGTGAAAACTGAAAACTTAAACAAGGGACTCGATTTCAGTAAAAAACAAGTTCCACATTACACGAAACTTGAGTTTTCTAAATACAAGTTCCACTTGACATTTTTAATTTTGAAAATGCCACGATTGTTAAGTTATGATTTTTCTCATAACATTTGTATTGGCTTATTCCATGACAAAAAGTGTTGTAATTGCATAAATTTATTTCCTTGTATTTTTGTGGGATTTATTTGTATTAGGTTTAGTATTAGGTGGTGGAGATTTGATCAAGACAGCTAAAAGTCACACGAGGAGCACATGCCGGAAGCGAAAGAGTTAAGTGCCAGCTTTGGAAGTTGAAGAGTCATGTGTTAGCCGTGCCAGCTATAACTCGCAACTCAGGTGACCTGCGAAGTTGACCCACGAATTTTCCTTGTTAGCAGAAATGTGACTTTTCGTATTCCCTCTCCACTCATACTATATATATACCCCTATTACCCACATAATTGGTAAGGAGCCTATTGAGAGAAAAACCCTAAGAGAGGTTTCTACAATACACCCACCCTATTAGAGAGAGTTACTCATTCTTAGAGAGAAATCTTTGGAGTCTCTTCTCCTTCCCTCTCCCATTGTTATACCCATTGAGAGGAGATTTGTACCCAAACACTACTTACACCCATTCAAAGTGTTGAGAGTGTTTTTGTAGCTTGGGAAGAATTGTAAAATGCCATGGATGGCGGATGCAATATGGAGTTTATTGTAGGATCCGGAAAGCTAGAGAAGACACGATTAGGCTTAACCTTGTGGAGTAAGAAGCTTGGAGGGCTTAGGTGCATTGGGTTGATTAGGCTTGGATGGTCTTTTGGTTTTCTTGTATCCCAACTTTATTTTCTAGTGGATCATTTTACTGCTTAGAGGGTGGCAAAGAGGTTTTTCACCGAGATCTTCGATTTTCTCTTCGAAAACACATGCCGGTTTTATCCTTGTGTTTTCATCTATCTTCCCTCACTCTTTAACCATTAATTGCTGCTAGGTTTGTGATTAATTATGTGTTAAAGTAGTTTGCCAAATTGGGTATAGCTTATATTTATCATTCTGCACATATATTGTTTGTATATAAGCTTGTGTTGGTATTTTTGAAATTAAGGGTCTAAACATTCATTAGTGTTTTATACACTAATTGAACTTTCAATTGGTATCAGAGCAGGTACACTTGTATTGGTTTCATTACCTAAGTGTGATCCTTGACCTCTTGTGTTTATTACCATGGATAGTGCTTTATATGCTTCTATGGATGTTTGTGAGTGTAACATGCCATGTGTTTTGTGATAATGCCTCTATAAGTGTTAATTCTCATAATTGTGATGACATGTTACTTGATTCTATGAGTGTTGTTGATATTTCTAACATCAAACTCTTGAAGAAAAAGGCTAACAAGTTTCATAAGAATTTGAGCAAGTTATTTTGTGAAAATGATGATTTGATTGCTAAGCTCAATGAATTCAATAAATTAGTTGAAAAATATAAAAAACTTGCTGAAAATTCTCTTGACGAGCTGAAAGAGTTTGAATGTTTGAATATGGACTTGGATGCTAAACTTGTTTTGTCTAACAAACTTGTTGATGAGCTAAAATGTGAAAATGAATCTCTTAAGATGCATATCAAGTGTTTGATTGCTGAACCTATTGCTAAAAAGGATGAAAATATTTGTTGCGATCATGTTGTGGTACCTGATTTTGTGCCTATTGTGTGTTCTATCTCAAAAGACAAATCTGTGTACGTTCCTCCACACAAAAGAAATCAAAATGTGGAGAGAAAGACTCTTAAGTCAAAGCCTCCATTTAAGTCTCAACCTAAGATTTTGGATAGATCTAAGTTTGTTCCAACTTGTCACCATTGTGGTGTGATTGGTCATATAAGACTTCAATGTTCTAAGTTGAAGAGAGAACAAAACTATGTTACTAGATTCCTTCCCAAAAAGCCTAGTGGATCTAAGTACATTGTTTGTCACCATTATGGTGCTTTTGGTCATCTTTGACCTCATTGCTCTAAGTTTCATGCTCTTAAAAGAATCAAAAGAAAAGAGAAACTTGAGCTTCTTGGAAGTTGTGCTATGAAAGCAAAACTGGTTTTGGGGGAAAATGATAAGTTGTTGAAGAAAGTTTTTGATGTTCTTACCTCCTTGTCGATGTGCATCTTCGATTCTCATTCTTCCAACCCTCGTCTCTCTTCTCATGAGACATTAATTCCAAACAATTGTTTTGTTTGGATGAGGAAGGGTTCCTATGGTTAAGTTTTTGCTCTTTTGGTCCTTGATCTAATTCTCTCAATCTTTGTAGGACTCGTCATGCATTGAATGTCATATCTTCATGCATTTGTGCATCTTGCATTTGTTTGTATGCATTGCTTTTGTTTTTTACTTTACTTTTCTGTTTTAGTTTTGTGTGAGTAAAAAATCCAAAACCACATAAAAAGTGAAAAATTCAAAAAATTTGATCGTATATGTTTGAGCACATTTCACATGTGTGTTTGGCCTAGTACCTTTGTACAAATGGCTTAGTGCATTTATGAGCTTAGCTTGTTATGTATGCATATCTATCTTTGTAGGAAAAATCTTGACATTTATGTGTGATTATTGTAAATTGATTTTCAAGCTTGTCATGAATGATTAGTCAATAGTCATGTTGGTTTTGATACATGCGTAGACTTGTGCCTATATCTCTTACCACATTTTTTTTTTTTTTTTTGCTTAAGAGCTCAACAAATGTCAAATCTCAAAAAGAGCTAATGAGCTAAAAAAGCCATCGCACAAACTAGTATTTGACTAGGAAAAAGGAAAAGCGACTTATATTGAAAATGTATGGTGCCCAAAAAGCCAAAGCCTTGTTCATCAATTTAAAATATCAAAAATTTCAAGCATTGATCTCAAAATGAGATGTAATGAACTGTAAGAAGTCAAACGAAAAGCTTTAAAGATATGTAATCATCTTCTTGTGGGAGGTCATATATGTTCATTTCTATAATTGAGATAGACCTCTTAACTTAGTACTAGTTGTGTATAACTTGATTGAATTGATCATTGAAGCTTCACTCTAGACTAAGGACTATTCCACATTTGATACACACACACACACACACAAAACACACATGCCTAATATTCAATGAATGCCTTATTCATTTGTTCGATTGTACTTGTTTAAATGTGATGTGTGTGTGCTCAACTATATATGGATCAAACCAAAAAGATTTTTGATCATTTTATATGTATTTGGAAGTGATTTTTATCACTCTTTGTGTTCATGTTTAGTGCTTACTTTGTTTTTCATTGTTTAAACATGTTTTGTGTTGAAAAACAGGTGTCAGAATTTTTGGCTATTCATTCTAGCTACTCTCGAGAGTAGTGAGTTTTTGCTACTCGTTTTGGCGACTCGCCTAGTTGTGAAACACAAGTTGTGAGTTCATCCAAAAGCTTTTGTGACTCACTCAGCTCGCGACTCGCTAGTCGTGAAATGCCCAGAAACAATTTTTTAAAGGGCTTTTCGTGGGAAACTTGTTTTAAATCTCTCCCATCCTCTCTAAAACCCCTCTTTCAATATTTTTACATCAAAACCCAACCAATTTAAAAGGTTTTTCATTCCATTAACATCTCTAAGGTAATTTTAAACAATTTTCATTAATTTGGATCCTTAGATTATGTTATCGAGAGTTTTGTACTCTTGGTTGGGATTTTCATCATAAGGGTTGGAAAAACTTAATTTTTGTTAATTTTTTGTATGGGATTGGTTTTTTTTGATGATTTGCTTTGGATGTTGGTTCCTTGTGGCAAAAAAAAACATGTATTAAGGGTGGGTTTCATGATGTTCATGCATTGTTTTACATTGTTATTCATAGTGTGCAGACTAGGTGTTTAATAAAATGTCTCTTAGGCATTTTCTCACTTGTTTGGACTCTGATGAGTACCAAACTTTTGGGATTCTCATATTTCCTCATGAGGAACATGTTTGGTTCATTGGTTGTGTATTTAACACATCTTACCCCATGTGCATTTTCCATGCATTGGTCATGCATTGCACATAGCCACCTTTTGCACACACCTTTGCTACCCTTGTCATGCATTGGTCTATATCTTGTTTCTTCATCCTAGCATGTCATGTTTACCTTATGCTTTGTAGCATTTTATTTTGTCTTTTGTTTAAGATTCATTTCTCATTTATCTTGCAACTTTCATGTATCATTCTCCTTGTTCATACTTTCATATTTTGTGTCATTTCTATATGACTATTGTGCACATTCTTTGGTGAAGAAATTCTATTTTTCATGCACATTTGTAGGGGGAGAGATATTCTATAGGGGAGATGCATATACCAAAGGGGAGAAGACATTGAGTTCATAAGAAAACTTTGTTTTGTTTGTTTTTCTTTATATTTGTTTTCTTGTTTACTTTATGGTGCTTTGAGTTATGTTTAGCATCTATGCTTTATTGTTCTCATTGCATCATGTTTGTGTTGGACATGCATACATCCTTATACTATTGTGCTTCATTGAATGCATGTTCGAATGATCATTTGTTTTGCTATGTGATCATTGTAGTCATTTCTTTATGACTGTTTTAGTGTATGATCAAGTTGCTCATATGGTTCACATCATGTTTACTTGATCGCAATTTACTTTTTACATTATATTTGTCCTTTTATTACTTGCTTTACCTTGAGGGTCTAATATGTTTTGTGTAAGTGTTTCAGGTTATAGGTATATATGTTCCAAATTCATCATAGCTTCTAGATTTAGGTGTGAGTGAGTTTTGCCACTATTCCCAAACTCATGTTTAAGTCTAGAGTCTGTTTTAGGGTGTTTTGTCACCAAATAGCCAAAGGGGGAGATTGTTAAGTTATGATTTTTTTCATAACATTTGTATTGGCTTATTCCATGACAAAAAGTGTTGTAATTGCATAAATTTATCTTTGTATTTTTGTGGGATTTATTTGTATTGGGTTTAGTATTAAGTGATGGAGATTTGATCAAGATAGCTAAAAGTCACATGAAGAGCACATGCCGGAAGCTGAAGAGTCAAGTGCCAGTTGTGGAAGTTGAAGAGTCATGTGTTAATTGTGCCAGCTATATCTCGCGACTCAGGTGACCCGCGAATTTTTCCTATTAGCAGAAATGTGACTTTTCTTATTCCCTCTCCACTTATACTATATATATACTCCTATTATCCACATAATTAGTAAGGAGCCTATTGAGAGAAAAACCCTAAGAGAGATATCTACAACACACCTACCATATTAGAGAGAGCTACTCATTCTTAGAGAGAAATTTTTGTAGTCTCTTCTCCTTCCTTCTCCCATTGTTATACCCATTGAGAGGAGATTTGTGCCCAAACACTACCCACACCTATTCAAAGTGTTGAGAGTGTTTTTGGAGCTTGGGAAGCATTGGAAGATGTCAAAGATGGCGGATGCAATATGGAGCTTATTGCGGGATCCAGAAAGCTAGAGAAGACACGGTTAGGCTTAAACCTTATTGAACCAAGAAGCATGGAGGGCTTAGGTGCATTGGTTAGATTAGGCTTGAAAGGTCTTTTGTTATTCGTGTATCCTAACTTTATTCTTTAGTGGATCATTTTACCGTTTGGAGGGCGGCGAAGAGATTTTTCGCCGAGGTCTTCAATTTTCTCTTCGATAACATGTGCCGGTGTTATCCTTATGTTTGCATCTCTCTTCCCTCACTCTTTAACCATTAATTGCTACTGGGTTTGTGATTAATTATATGTTAAATAGTTTGCCAAATTGGGTATAGCATATATTTATCATTCCACACATATATTGTTTGTGTATAAGTTTATGTTGGTATTTTTGAAATTGGAGGTCTATACATTCACTAGTGTTTTACATACTAATTGAACTTTCACGTATATATAGTACTTCTAGAACATTTAACAATTAACATTATGTTTAGTGCGCAACTAAGACTTGTAAGCAGGTTAAATTTTTCCATTTAAAACGAAAAAGTAAGCAAGTTAATTTCAAGAAGGAAAAAAAAAAAAAAAAAAAAAAAAAAAAAACTGGGTATATATATATATATACACACACACACACATCGTGGGTTTAGCCAACCCCAAGGAGATAAATCCACTAAGTACAATCAAAGTGCTTAGAATAAATTAATATCAACCCCTAATCTCTATTGCAACCTCCACTAAATCCCTATTCACATGCCCACATGCAATTCCAGCTCGTTGGACTCTTGTACTCTAGATTTTGTTGACACAAACTTTCGGCTCGCGACTTCAAGGACCACCTCGAAGATTCTTAACAGCAACGTGACTACGTAGGCTTTGTGCGGTTTCAAGCTCTTGTATTACAAATATGATCAGCAAACTAGCATAGATCTCTCATGAAAGCACAAGGATAGAGGTTGTATTTTCTCTCTGAACAACACCCAATTCCTGTGTCTACATTTCTTATAACCATGCTTGAGTTGTACGTGTTTAAATAGGTGTTTGAATTAGGGTTAAAACACCAGCTGAAAACAGAGAGCAGGCAACTGTTTCTCGCATTCTTGCTTGAGCGGGACTGATCTCTGCTTTAGCGGGATTAATGAGTTGCTTGTGCACATTGCGTTGATCATGGACTCCATGGTTCAACATTTGATGAACCCAAAAGCAAAGCAAATTGACTCTTTTCCCTCCAATTCATAACTCCTGATTATCATTTTGCTGGGCTTCTTCCTTTCTCATGTGGACTTGGTCCACACAGCGAGAAGGAAGAGGTCAGTAACTTGGGTCTGAGAAAATTACTTGTTGACTAATGCGTGGGTCCAGGTTTGGCCATTTTCTGCTGTTTTAGTCTCACAGACTCCATGGGCTAAGTGAATGTCTTTTTGGGCTGATTTCATTGAATCCAAGTCGGACCAAATTCATGAGCTTATTTGTGTGGGCTGTCTTTTCACGAGCTGTCGGCTTGAATTGGTAATGCTTCAAGCTTAAGCTTACGGGCCTTGGGCCTTTTTGTATTTGTTTGCTTTTGGAGTAGCCTGTTGATCAGAAAATACCCTAAAAAAGTACTGTGCCTTCAGCCCTGTAGCTGCTAGTTCTAGCTTGTATTGTGCTAATTTCTTTGAATCAATTCACTGATTCATTTAAAAAAGAAAAGCACCCATCGAAAAGCAAGCGATATTAGGCGTCCAATTTGTCCTCCCCAATTTCCAATAAAAATGCAAAATCCAAAGAGAACAAATAACAGAAATAAAAAATACCTAGTTTCTGATTTGGCCAGCCTTAAATATATTACCGGTCTCTATTACAGTAAAATATTATTTCTTTAATATTTCTTTATTCACTTTTCAAACTTCCTTCATTCATTTCTTAGTCCTTTCAGCTATATTTTTTTGTTAAAATCCTAACAACTATATTTTTTGAATCTGTCAATGGTAATATTTTTAAATTTTCCAATGATATTTTTTTAATAAATCTCATGGAGCACTTGTAGTAACGATATAGTGAGTTCTAGGATCATCTAATTTTAATAAGAAATGCTACATTCACAACAAATCCTATGTAGTAAGTTGTTATTGATTTTAATTTGAATGTACCACTAAAATTATTTTTTTCTCATCAATATTAGCTAGTAACGACCTACTATTTAAAATTTATTGTAAAAATATTGTAGTAGTATTGAGTAATTTCTTTTCTTCCTTCACCATGGTTTTTCATGGAGTAATTTCTTTCTCTCTTGCTCCTTCTTACAGAAGTTAGTGTGTGCGCACCGAAAAATGAGGCTAATGGGCTAGGCCTCCCTTGGACTCACAACTTACTTGTATGATAGGTTTGGGTTTCCTACGCTGGGTCGTTCTTGGCAAGGAGACTCAATGAAATTACTTTTCTCTTTCCACTCTGACTGCTTCTCCCTTTCTTTAGAACCTCTGTTCTTCCTTCACTCTCTATTTCTCTTTTCCCAAAATTTTCCAAATCCCTTTTTCTTACCTCAACCTCTCATATTTATAGCTCTAAGCTAGTGGAGAGGCTATGATTACATTCATGGTTAGTGTCATGAGAGGTCCAATATCATTAACTATAAGTGGGTGGTTAGGTAAGAGTGAGGTGAGAGAGGCATCGGAACTTGGTTCCCACTTCCACCAGCCATGCCCGGCCAAAGCGCCCTGGGATCAGCCGGGCATTCCATTGATGGCAAGTTCGGCCACCATTCCCCATTCATTGTTCGATAGAGTTCCCCGAGCAAGAATTGAGCGCCGGGACTCGAGGCTTGTGGTCTATGTGGGCCTAGACTTGTATCTTGGGTGAAAGGAGATTGGGGCCATGGGCCACATTGCTATGTTAGAACATGAGGCCCAAATGGACCTGGGCATCACGGGGCCGTACATAGTGAATTTAGTTTTGTTAGCTTTATGAGTTTTTCCTTTTCACTAAAATTTTAACATGTTTGATATTTGGCTAAAAGGTCATGAAGTACGTCTCATTTAATTTGTCCTCACCACAAGGAAAACATTAGGTAAGATACATAATCTATTTTAAAGTTTGAATGGAAATTACCATATTATACAAAATACAAGAGATAAGTTTTTAAGGGATGAGCTTAATTATTTCTTATTTTCAATAATAAATAATTTTATTGCAATACTGGTAATTGGTTGTGGAAATATAATATGTTTATATTGCTATAGAGTATAGAATGGTAGAAGCCAACTTTTATACAACCACTTAAACTGAATTGACTAAATTCCTTAGAGGTACAGGGTATAGCATGAAAGATAATAGAGTTAATTTTTGCAATTTTTATTTTCTTTCCATGTCTTGAATTTTCTCCATATTATTATTACAACTGAGCAAATATTGAGAAAGTGATATTACTACTCTAATTTGAAGTTTGATGCATCTCCTCATGTCATGGTCTTAATCCATATCTTTGCAGTTTATATTTTCAACTGTTGATGGAAAAATTAAGGTTTGGTTGCACAATATGTAAAAATTCTAACAGTATCAATTCAGAATATATATAATAATTACATATTGAGTTTTGCTTTGTTAATTTATGAATTGTGAATTATTTTGTAGGTTTCGGTAATTATTGACAGCATAAGCCTATATTTTTGAGCTGAACAATTTATAAATCCTTTGCATGACAACAATGAGATTTGTAGAGCCAATCATGTTTTCCAAAAGGCTACTTTAAATAACAAGTAAGTCAATACATTTCTTGCATTTGGGTATTAGCTAGAATTGTTTTCAAAATAAAAAGAGAAAGTAATGCAATATTTTATGTGGATAGCTCATTATTTCTTGGAGATGAAATTTCTTTTTGGAAAATGATATGTTGTAATTATTTGAAATGGTTTTTTATTGGAACATGCTTGAACCGTATCATTGTGGGTTTTAGATGAATGTTGTATATATGACTAATTTATTTATACATATTTTCAAAGTTTAGTTTGAATTAGAATAATCAAATTTGATCTGTTTCAAATAATTGTACTAATAAAAGTGAATGTGTATATAACTTTTATTCAACTATCAGTGCATCACATGGATTAACGATGATATATAATATATTAAGTTATTAACACACATGTTCATTTTAGATTTAGAAGCACAATATTAACTTTTTTAAGTTAGGGGTTAAATATTCATTTTCCAAACATTACATAAAGTATGAATCCTCTAAATTTGAAAGTTTAGATGAAAATCAAAATCACCCAATCTTTACTCGTCAGATTGAAGACTTTTCTCAATCTCTTCAAAAATATTACAATATAGAATCAGGACAATATATCAGGTTTCATGAATGACCTGACAACTTAGGTTGGGAAAACAGAATAATTTTCAATCCCAAGACGGGTAGTCTTATAGTCAATGAACTTATAGTATAAGTTCATTGACAAGTAGGTGGGGCCAAGGAGGGAGAGAGTCCAAATTTCTCCTGAAAAGTCCAACATGAATTCAAATCCGAGAAAACTACAATCCGTGGAAAGAGCCTTGTGATTGTGAACATTAATTGGTTGTTTCATAGTTCCATTGAAAGGAAAAAAGAAATTGAATGAGGTGTCGGGTCATACACGCTAATTTGATTTTTTGGTTTTGTGGAGATAGAATGGGGAATCTAACATTGGTTTTAGTTTCTACACATCTTTAGTCGTGGAGGGAGACGAACATGTGCGCAAAGACTAAGACTTTTAAGCAAAGATAATTTCAAGAAGAAAATGAAAATCTAACCACTTAGGTTTATACTTTTATACATTTTTTTTTTTAATTTTTTTATAAAAAAAGTAGGTTACAATTTATAGTAAGTCTTACATCTATCATTGTACTTGCTGAAATGTCTTCTTTCTTTATAGTAACAAAAATCATTATGTTTCACATTATCAGTATCACTCATAGGCTAGGTTACGGAGATGAAAAGTCAAAACTCAAAAGGCACACATTCCGTATGATTTATGGATCAGTCTTTGGGAAATTGATTACTATCTTATGTTATGCTCTTTTTCGTCCAGCATGTCATTATGTATGTAATGCTTGAATTTAAACATGCTCACCATGTGATATTATAGAAATTGAACTCTAATCTAACGCATGATCATATAGATACATGATAATATTAATCAATTCACATTATCGGCAATCAATATGCTATTCATGCTCAATCATAAAAATTTAAGAGAGTTCAGAATTATACCTACATGCACAACCTCTTTCAAATGAATTGATTAATTATGAATCACTTGTTGTATTTCTCCTCTTTGGATTGATCCACTAGTCTTCCACTTGAGTATTTTAGGAAGTTGTGCATGTTGAAATGTAGGAGTTATATAATCATACCATGATTGGTGGAACATAAAATATGACACTTTATGCTTCATTAATCATAACTTGTCATGTATTTATTTAATTTTTTTTATTGAATAAACAAAATTTGAAATTAAAAAATAAATGTCATACCATGATTGATAAAAAAAAAAAAAAAAAAAGGGACACTAGTAACTATTGTGGGACTCGACTTCATTAGACCTCACCCATCACCACTCAAAGGAGAGTTTTCCCCAGCTCTAATACTATTTGTAGGACCTACACACAACTGGCATAATATTTTTCTGCTTTGGCAATCCCGTGGACACTTCATGGTTTTGTTCTTCCTCACATGACACAAAGCCTAGGGGGAAAAGGTCTTGTGCCAATTAGTAAGGCGTTCCCTTTTGAACCAAGCTTGGGACGCTCACTTAATTAAGCGATGTGGGAGTGGGTGAGGTGTAACGAATGTAAAGCATACCAAGACTTTTGTTTTTCTTGATCCTATTCTACAGTGCATGTTATTTTTACTGCTTTTGGAAGAGGACGTCATTGAGCATAAAAGGATAATAAATCCTGGAAGAATTTGTTGGTCGCATCTGCTGTGCTTGTTACATTTACAGTTTTTAATAATAGGACGGACATCAAAGAATGTGAAACTCAATGGAAGGCTTTAAAATTATCTTTTTGTTCTCTCTTTTATTATCACTTTTAGGAGTTCCCACGGCACTAGATACTATAACTCCAACACTTTCAATTAGAGATGGTGAAAGTGAAACTATAGTATCAGCTGGTGGAAGCTATGAGCTGGGGTTTTTCAGCCCCGGAAATTCGAAGAGCCGGTATTTGGGAATATGGTATAAAAAAATTTCTACTACTTCAAGGACAATTGTATGGGTTGCCAACAGAGAAGTTCCCCTAACAGATACTTCAGGAGTTCTAACCATTACCCGCCCAGGAATTTTAGTCCTCATCAATGGCACAAGTGGTATTGTTTGGTCATCCAATACAACAAGAACCACGAAGAGTCCGGTTGGACAGCTTTTGGAATCAGGAAATCTTGTTGTGAAAGATGGCAATAATGAGAACCCGGATAACTTCGTGTGGCAGAGTTTTGATTATCCATGTGACACCTTTCTACCAGGCATGAAATTTGGAAGAAATCTAATAACTGGTCTTGATAGGTTTTTATCGTCATGGAAAAGCACATACGATCCTGCTCCAGGTGAGTTTACAGTACGCTTAGATCTACATGGATTTCCGGAGGGATTTATCATAAAGGGACAGACAATCACTAACAGAATTGGGCCATGGGATGGTGCTGGTTTTTCAGGGATTCCTTCGGGCCGAACCAATCCAGCAAAAGGATATGAATTCGTGATGAATGATAATGAGGTATATTACAAATTTTCGAATCCATATGGTTCGACTTTTGCAAGAGCTGTTCTAAATCCATCAGGCGTTATACAAGCTTATCTATGGAATGATCCAAATGGTTGGCAGTTTTATCTTACGATGCCAATAGATCAATGTGACTCTTATAACCTATGTGGTGCATATGCTAGCTGCAATATCAAGCGCACTCCGTCTTGCGAATGCTTGGAAGGATTCATACCCAAATCTCCAAATAATTGGAATAAGCTAGATAGGATTGAAGGCTGTATTAGAAGAATTCCATTGGCTTACAATAATACTGATGGGTTTAGGAAGTACACTGGGTTGAACCTTCCGGACACATTCTCCTCCTGGTATAATAAGACCATGAGCCTCGAGGACTGTGAGGAACTTTGTTTGAAAAACTTCTCTTGTGTGGCATATGCAAATTCAAATACTAGCGGAGGAGGAAGTGGCTGCTTGTTATGGTTTGGTAGCCTAATTGATATGAGAATAATCACAGACAGCTTGCAAGACCTTTATATACGGGTAGCGGCTTCAGAACTTGGTATGTACGAGTCTATTCTTCCTGCTTTACAAAATTATAAAATGTTTCAATAGTATAATACATGAATGGTGAAAAGAACTCATAGTCTTAGATGAACACTAGAACTCTTAGTATAATAGGATCAATCCATACGTGATCTACTATTATGTAAGAGGTGGGATTAGGCATTTATAGCCGTAGTATTCTATAATTATCCACTTTATTTGCTATTCTTGTTTGGATCCTCCCCCACTCCCTATTTAATAAGTACATATGAACAAAATTTCACTTAAAAATTATGCAAATAACAATTACATCAATAGTAAGTTCATAAGAAAATTATATTACTCTTAATAATAACTTAACATTTCCTTTTTTTTTTTTTTTTTTGGCTCTAAGATCTAAATTACGTATTTTTAAAATTTGTGTGATTTGTCATTTTTTATCTCTAAAGTTTCATTTTCTTTCTTAAATTTTAGGTTTGTTTTGGATTAAATCCTTCCCTCCATATAGTCGTCGTCGCCGTTGTTCTGAGAAACCTTCCCTTCGTATAGTTAATAACTTAAAATGTACGTTGTCATTACATCTCTTTATAGAACGAACTTTTGTTTTTAACCCTTATTTTATATACTAAAAACTTTACTCACATTTTTTTATTTAAAAAAATACAAGATTATTCATTATATGGTGCTACCTGTACTGCCATAAAACTTGGAAGGCGTGGTTATCGTGGTGTCTAATCTACCCTGCTGCTTCATATTATCTCTTTGGCTTTTCTTGTTCAAATTGTAGGGAATTAACCCGAAATTCCTAACCTGTGAGAAACAAAAAATAGAGAAAATACATGCCAAAGAAAAACAATCACACGCACAAGACAATATTTACGTGGTTCGGCACTTTGCCTACGTCCACAAAGTTGCAGAGATTTTACTATTATCAGGAAAACATACAAAGTGTGACAGTACAATTTTTTCTTTTTCTCAAAAACTACAACAACGAACCCTAATCACAAAAACTGCGTTTTCTATATCCTGCGCACAGGATACATAACGCTTGGGCCTGTTGGCCCAAGCCTCCGCTCCATAGACCAAGCCTCGGAAAATCTCTCATTAAAAACCAAGCAACATTATTCGAGTCAGATCGGGTCGTCAACCGGATCAAACATAACTAAGCTCCACAAAGCCTAACACAAATATGGCTGAATTAAGACCCTTTTCTTTACTTGAATCCTCATAAGGTCTCAACAATCAAGTGAAGGTGTTAAGTTCTAAGCTGCTACTAACTTGGCAGAACTCCAGTTCAAACCCTATTGGAATTTTTATTCGTCCAAAATTTAGAATTTGCTAGTGGTGTATTCTAAAAAGATACAGTTAATATGTTTATTTTTCATAACATGTCTATTTTAATTTCATGTTTATAGGAACTAAGAGGATCATTTTATTATTGGTTTTATTCAATGACAAAAAGTTGTTTGTAATGCATTTTATGTTTGATATAATTTTCCTGGGCTTTAATGTAATTTGGGGTAGAGTACTTGAGCCTCTCCTTCAATTTTGGAAACTATATCAACCAAGGATATTGCAACCAAGAGGCGACCAGGAGGCGACCTAGGGGGCCCACGAGCTCCATGTGGCATGGGTCTGGATGAGAGTGCAATCATGTAACTCGCGACCCTCATATGAGCTTAGGGGGTGACATGGTCGCGAGCTGCACGATCTTTGTACTTTGCATATCTGCCAGCTCACACACACACAACTTTGAGTCGTGACAAGGGGCTTCAGATAAGAGTTATACAAACCCTAGAAACCATAAGAGTAAAAGAGAAGAGAAGCCTATCAAGTATATAAAAAAGAGAGAGTTTTTGCTTTGAGAAAGCCAATCCAACTTCTCTTTTTCATCTCCTTCATTGTATAGATTGAGATATTGGAAACACCTTCCTCATCCATAAACACAAACCTTGTGAATGAGAGAGTGGCTATGGAAACTTGAGAAGCCATATTCAAATCCAAATCCTTTGGTGGCTTTCCGTTGGTGGCTCAACGGTGATGACTCCGGTAAGCTAGATGAAGAAAAGACTTAAGGAAGTTGGTTGCTAGCTGGAGTTTAGAGGACTCAACTACACATGGAGATATAGGCTTGGAGGGTTTATTGTCATCCATGTACTGTAACTTTTCATGCTAGTGGAGTTTTTCGACAGGTGGTTGGCGGAGAGGTTTTTTTGGCCGGGTGATCGGGTTTTCCTCCTCAAAAACACATCTTGGTGTTTTCATGTGGTTTGATTTGTTTTCGGCATTTACATATTGCTCTTTACATGCATTAGTTTGTTCTTGAACACGTTTGCAATATGAAACTTGGCCGAACACGTATATTGGACTAAGTTGTTAGTTTAGTACCAAAAGTGATTAAGCTGTAATATTTTGTTTAAAGGGTCTAAATATTGTGCAAAGATTAATATAGCATATTTCAGGAACAACATCAAGTCTAACATGACATGGTGTTTTGTTATTCCTAGTTATTTTGGGGTGCAGTTGGTCATAAGGCTCTAATTTTGTGAACATACTTAAATCATTAATAGTATTTCATTCTGTGTTATCTTTTTATGTATTCCAGATCAAATTAAGAAGAAAATGCACTCTAGTGAAAAGAAAAAAGCTGTAATCATAGCCAGCTCTGTCATACCAGTCACAGGAATGGTAATACTAGGACTCATCATGTGTATACTGAAGAAGAAAGTTCAGAAACGAGGTAAAAGAACCTAACGTGGCTTAGTATCATAATTGTTGCATCAACAAGAAACATACAACAAGAAGCCTATAGAAAATTTTGCAAAGTACAAAGAATGCATTAGATAATTAGGTGACCTGGTCGGTTGTTTGGTTGTGAATGCATGACAAATCCATCTCTTAATTTTCGATCAGGATCTAGAAAAAGAGGTTGCAGAATGGATAACATCAACGAGGATGGGGAGGAGGATCTGGAATTGCCAGTATTTGACTTGACTTTAATAGTTAATGCTACTCATAACTTTTCAAATGACAAGAAGCTGGGAGAAGGTGGTTTTGGACCTGTTTACAGGGTAACGTAATTATATGCCAGTTAAGATGAGCCATCTTATAACATAAAATATCATAACTTCTCTTACTAATGATTCTTCTTAGGGTGCATTAATGGATGGGCAAGAAATAGCAGTGAAGAGGCTTTCAAAGAATTCAGGGCAGGGAGTCGTGGAGTTCAAGAATGAAGTTCAATTAATAGCCAAACTTCAACACCGGAATCTTGTAAAACTCCTTGGTTTTTGCATTCAAGGAGATGAAAAAATGTTAATTTATGAATTCATGCCCAACAAAAGCTTAGACTTCTTTATTTTCGGTATGAAACTCTTTGCACATTTTTTTTTCTAGTCTTATCATTATCCTCAAAAAAAAATAAAAATAAAAAGTTAGGACTCCTTTTAAAAGGATTCAGTGGAACACAACTAACAAAAGTGAAAATTTTATCAGATAAAACACGAAGCAAATTGCTAACTTGGCATATGCGCATGAATATTGTTGGTGGAATTGCTCGAGGGCTGCTTTATCTTCATCAAGACTCTAGACTACGAATAATCCATAGAGATATTAAAACCAGCAACATTTTGTTAGACGAGGATATGAACCCAAGAATTTCTGACTTTGGCATGGCTAGAACATTTTGGGGAGATCAAATTGAGGAAAATACAGAAAGAATTGTTGGGACATAGTAAGTATGCCAATTCTTTGTTTGTGATTTATGTTGCCTTGTCTACAAACTTGATTTCACTTGAACTTTATTTCACTTGCAGTGGTTATATATCTCCGGAATATGCAGTTGATGGGCTCTTCTCAATCAAATCAGATGTCTTTAGCTTTGGTGTCATAGTATTAGAGGTAGTAAGTGGAAGGAAAAACAGGGGATTTTATCACGCAGACCACACCCATAACCTTCTTGGACATGTAAGAATTAAGAAATTTTACTAAATAACCATAAACTTCTTGGACGTGTATGATTAAGAAAGAAATTTTACTATATAGCATGTTAATTAACATGTGGTAAAAGTTGCAGTTGCTCTCCGCTTAGAACCTGAATTGTATTGCCATTCTAAACTAAAGTAAGATACTATTAATTAAAAAATTGGACTGCTTAAGTAAATTTGACAACCTTTAACAAAGATAATTATAACTCCCCCTCATGCCATGATCTTTAGCTCTCTCAAAAATCTGACAAATCAGAGAGGACTCAACTACTCCAACTTTGCACCAACTGACAAATTTTTGTGTGTTTTAGGCATGGAGACTATGGATTGAAGAGAGACCTCTAGAGCTATTGGATACAGTGCTAAATGACTCCTTCACTTTGTCAGAGGCATTACGATGCATTCACGTGGGTCTATTATGTGTGCAACAACAACCCAGTGATAGGCCAGACATGTCATCCGTGGTCCTAATGCTAGGGAGTGAGAGTTTATTGCCTTCACCAAAGCAGCCGGGTTTTTATACAGAAAGGAATCTGCCTGAAGCAGATTCTTGTTCTGCAAATGAAGTGAGCTTTTCATCATTGGCGGCACGGTAGAATAATCACTACAAAAAAAAAAGGAGAGGGTTTTCTTTTGAGTAAAGTGACAAGATAAATAATTATGCAGGTAAGTTAATTGTAAAGTTGTCACCTCTTTGTCCTGCCCACTAGTTCCCCACAGTGTAAGTTTGATATGAGATTAAATGAATGAATAATCATCTATTGCACCCTCCACATTATTTATATTACAAGGCAGATCAGTATTCTAGTAATAATGAATGGAGAAATGGAGGACTAATCTTTTGATTCTATTTATGTACGGTTGTGGTTGGATTGGGACTGTTAAGGTGATGAACAGGTGTAAGCTGCTTGATGACTTATTTGTGCTAAATCCAAAATGAGTGGATTAACAGGATATGTCATTAAATACCAACTAGTGTATTTGTATCGCTCTTAAACGCATGCAATTTATGGGTATCTAATATCCTACAATCTATCTGGCATGGTTTAGGCTTGAGGGTTTTTTTTAGGCTTCAAAGGGAATCAATGACATGATATTTTTCTATAAGATAATGCAGTGTTGTTTCTGAAGTACAAATTTTCATTTAGGAAATTAACATTTTTCCAATTAAGCACAGTAAACAATGTTTTCTTTTCCTATCTGAAATGTAAAGATTTATTAATTGGGAATCAAATAGAATAGTTCCAATTGAATATATTTTCAACAACAAAACGCATACATAAATTAGTATGCACAATATTGCGTGAGTCACTACAGCAACAATTTTGGTTTGATCCTCAAATTGTGAAAACTGGAATTATTGACCATTGTATATAGTGCACTCCAACTCTCCATAAATACATTTGTATGTTTTTAAACCCCTCAAACACAACCAGATTAACTTAGTTATTTAGCTAAGTGATTAACTTAGATAAATTATTCAGTTCTAGGTTAACACATATAAATCATATCATTGAACAGTGCGGAAAATAAATAATACAACGATATGATAATTCAGGAAAACCAAACCGGTAAAAAACTTGGGGAGGATTTAACCTAGTTATCCTCAAGGTAAAACAGATCCACTATGAAAGAAAAAGTTTACAAAATAACGACTTAGACCACTAACATCCTATTGCTACCTCAAGTAGGAAACTTACTTCAACGACCACGTGACAGCTCCGAGTCCATGGACTACTTCTTTCTTGGATTCACAACAACTACAAGTACTCTCACTTGTGTTTTCTTTAATCTCTTTATGCAGCAATTGAATCGATTATCAAGTTCTTGACATAATCTTGATTCTTGATAATTTGAAGTATATGTGAAGGCAAACACTTCGAGATCTCGCAAGAGATTCACATACACAGCATAAACAACAACTAAAAAACATGGCTAGGGTTTTTCCTTTTATACTTAAGGCAAAACATAAAACCCTACACATCATATGGGCTTGGGCTGAGTTGGAAAATTCTACAAAAAAAGAATCTGCACGAGCTTCGATCGATCGAGTCTAATTTTTGATCAATCGAGCTAAGCAGAATAAATCTGGCAGTACACTCGATTCCAACTTTACACATAAACATACTTTGAGCAAGTCTAAAACAAGACTAAACGTTTTGATCATGGTTTGCCAACATTACAAAATGAAGTTCTAATACATTTAAACCTAAAGTCTTAGAACCCAACAAACTCCCCCTTTTGCAATTCGTGACAAAACACAAAATAAACAAAATGCTCAAAGTTTACAAAAATAGTCCAACCATAAACAATTCACTCTTACTACTATTTATCAGTTATAAGTGTAGACAGCAGCATGACTAAATCAACTTGTATATTCCTGTAAGTACTTAACAAACACATAAACGCATGTGTAGAAAATACAAGTAAAACAAAATAAATTCTTGATTTCACATAACATAAATTACAAGACATATATCATGAATAACCTCATAAATATAAATCAATAATCAATGTAGCACAATGTGAAACAAGAAACAGAAATAAACAACAAGATGTCTCCCCCTATCATATACAACTCATAAAAGAATAAAGACATAAAAAATGTTAGGACATATGTGTTTCACTTGTTAAGAACATATGTCACTATTTTATGTAATTGACTAATTATTTGACAAAACGCACTTTACTTGTAATTGGGTAGATCTAGAATGTGTTTAATACTTCAAGAAACATGTTGTTCAAGTCTAGTATTAAAGTCATGAAGATTGGACCAAGAAACAAGTGAAGAAAAGCTGTTCATTAAAGCTGGATAGATAGCTTGACACTTGCGGACAGATAGCTCGATAGCTGCTCGACACCTCTCGACAGCTAGGCTATCTATCGAGCTAATTGTTATTGCAATCTCAACACCTCTCAATAGCTAGGTGGATCGATCGAGAAATTTTCTGTCTCGTTGACACCTCTTCGATAGCTGTATTTGTCGAAGTTTAAAACTCGACACCTGCTCGACACCTGCTATCTATCGAGGTTACAGAAATCAGAATTTTCAGATCTGATTTTTGGGCCAAACTTATGTATTTGTGTAGGATTTCTTTTCTCACAACCCTAGACCTATATAAGGCTAATTTTAGAGGCCGTCATATAAGAGAATATAAGGAGAACGAATGCAAAAGGTGACCAATGCCTTATTCTCTAAAAAAGAAGCTACTGTGTCTTTGCTCCTTAGGGTTTTGTAACCAAGTGCTTCTTGATCTTCATTGTTGATGAAGTGAAGAACTTTGCAGCCACATCTTCTCAAGTTGGTGATTAAGTCATGTACTGGGATCCGCGTAATTGGTTAGTCACGTACTGGAATTCGTGCATCAAAATGGTGGCGTTCATATATTGAAGAGTTTAGAAGTTCTGAAGTGGTAGAAGGTTTTTGCTGTGAGTTTATCTACGGGGACTATAGAGTCTAGGGACAAAGGTTTTGTACTAGATTTGAAACTTCTCTTTACTATATTGAATTGCTTTTCGGGAAGGTTTTCCCCCTAGGTTTTTTACTATGAAACTAGTTTGTTTCATCGGTTTTCCTAGGACATCATATCTTGTCTTATTTATTTTTCCGCTGCATGTTTTTGACATGATATTGATGTTTGTTTGTTTGTTTTAACAAGTTTTATTCATAATAAATCTAATTAACAACTTGGGTTTAAAACTTGTTAATTCTATCAACCAGGGTCTAAATTTTCCAACAAAAAATAACTACATGAGCCAAAATAAGTATGAAGTGAAGCACCTAGATACAATCTAAAGCTCCAAAGCTCCAAAACAACAAAAATCTCCCCCTAACTCCAACCATATGTACTTCCCTTTTTTGTGACGAATTGCCAAAGGGCAATCAAGACTCATCATGAAAAGGAGGTGGTGGAGGTGACCGTCTAAAACTTGCCAACTCTGCACGCAAAGCCTGAAGCTCTGTGAGAACGTCCACTAAAAGCTGACCATGAGCCGCCTGAACGGTCATGATAGTGTCCAACATACGATGAATGCTGGAATCATCCGAAGTAGAAGGTGGAGGAGCAGCAGTAGTAGTCTGATCCACAAATGCATTGGCAGTTGGATCACCTATAGAAGGAGGAGGAGGAGGAGGTGCAACACCCGAAGAGGAAGAATCTACTCTAGGGCGTTTAGAACTAGCTCGCATCTGAGCAGCCCTCTGTCTAAGAAAGGTGGCACCTATAGGAGCAATGATATGTACGGGCTTAGAAGCCGGAAACTCATCTAATCCTAAATGTAACAAAATTCGATGAATGAAAACAGGAAAGAAGAGACCATGTGCAGTAGAACTACTCCTATGAACCTCAACCAAAGAATGAATAAAAAGATGAGAAAAACTCATAGGAGCGTCTGTGACAAGAGCATATAAAAATGCACATCTCTCGATAGGAATAGTATGCAAATGAGAGATGGGCCAGATAGAATAACAAGAAATCCAGAAAAAGAGATAATGAATCTCGGTCAACTCGTGAGAGGTGATTTGAGGATCAGAACCCAATTAGATAGAAGATCTAGTAAGATATGACATAATGTCATCTATGGGAGGAGACTCATCGTAAGAATAAACAGGATGTTGAACCTTAGGCACCCCAAGAGCAGAGGCCACTACCATAGGAGTAATGGTGTACTCTTCACCCTTTATCCAACTTCTCACAAACTGAGTGTTGGAATAATTGGAATGGACAGAGAGGTTCGAGTAGAACTCTCTGATCAAGGTAGCCAAAGGAGGATGGGTAACATCCAACAAAGACAACCAGCCCCTAAACTCAAAGTTTCTCCTAATCTTTGGATCAAGCTCATCTAAAACTATCTTACGCTCAGCCCACACATTCCTATGAATGTTCAGCTTCTCATAAGTTTCCTGATTTTTCTCACTTAGAAACCTCTCACTATCAAAAGAAGGAGAAGAAGAAGAAGTGGAGGTCCTATGAGCTCTAGTATTCCTAACCATGATGCTAAAGAGTAGAAAGGATAGACAAAAAAGAGACAAAAGACAAAATAAAAGAAAAACCCAAGGGCAGACTACATCAGACAAAGTTAGAGCAATAACAATATAGAAAATAATAATCTATATGATGCATGAACAATATCAACACATGATGCATGCTCTAATGCAATGAGAATAGTTCAATTTCACTTTAAAAACAAAAAATTTGGCTTGAACATAGAGTTTATATCAAAAACCTCAAATTTTGAAAACCCATTTTCAAAAATCCCAACAAATTGACCAATTGATCATTACACAAGATAGATAATAGAATATAATGACCAAATCAATCAATCAAATAAGACAATTTCATCAATTAATGCTCAATTGAACAAAAACCCCAATTTGGGTAGTTTTAAGCCTTAGAAATTCCAATTTTTCCCAATTCATCAAATTGATCAAATTAAACCATAAAGATCGTGTTTATATCATCCAATAACAAAAACACATTGATCAATTGTGAAAGAAATCAACTAAAACATCAAAAATCCCAAATTTCATTAAGTCCGAAAATTCCCTTTAAAATGCATGAAAGAAGTGAATAAAATGAAAAAGAAAGGGTAGAATAGTCTTACTAGCACAAGAAGACAAAAACCTTGAAGAAAATTTGAGGGAAAACGACAAAAAATTTGGATTGAATTTGGACCGGTCGAAGAAAGAGAGAAAGTTCATTTTGAAAAGTTTTAAATAGTGAAGAACACGTCAAAAACTTAATTTAAAAAAAAAAAAAAAATCTCTAAGCAATTTTCAATTGATCAAAAAACAGGCTCGATCGATCGAAAATTATATTCGATTGATCCAGCAGCAATCGAGCATCAATTAAGCTAGGCAGATTCAAACCAAAATTTTAATTGTAATTTCGATCGGTCAAGAAACAGGTTCGATCAATCAAAAATCCAGAAAATAAATTTTTTGAAAAACAAAGCATTTTAATGCAGAAACTCTTCGAAGCACAATATTTTATGAGTAAAATGCATGAGTATGAGATGAAAAGTTTTTCAAAAACCTTTGAATTTAACCCAGATCTTCCAAAAACAAGATTTTCAATCAATTTTTCCTTAAATCTCAAACTTCAAACACATTTTGCATTAAAATCAAGGAGTTTTCAATCTTCGATGGCCACAACAAAATCACACACAATAACATGTACAAAATTTAGCAAAGAGTAACTTGTGTAGTGTGTGTAATTAGCAAAAGCTTGAGATACATGTGAGTTGATATGTGAATAGTAATCAATCACAATATTTACAAAATTCATCACATAAATTTGAAAGAGACTATCACCTAAAGAGTTACATTATAATGTACACACCAATTTTATTTGATTTGAAACTTATTAAAATAGCCAGGATAACGTACACACCAATTTTATTTGATTGTGAAGTTATTATAGCCCAATAATGTACACACCAATTTTAACATTTAATTCGAGGTTACACCTTATGTCCTTTTTGTGCATGTGCTACTCTTTCTCGAGCACAAAATTATATGATATGCACTAAGGTGATCATGATTGGCTAGTAAACAGTGATGAGATGGTTATTTATGCCTTTCTCAATAAGTTCAAGTTCAACAAACAAACGCATGTGACTTCAAGATCAAGACAAAGTGATCAAAAACTATAAACATCTTCCCACACAACATGCACTACAAAGCTCAAACTAGTAAAGTGCAATAAATAAGCTCATCCAAGCTAAACAAAGTACATAAACATGTTATATAAAGATAATATGGCCAACCTTGATTTCAAATCCAAGAAAAATTAATGCAAAACACATTTTTCTTCCCTTTTCCCCTCTTTTTTTTAAAAAATTTATTTATTTGAAAAGAATAACAAAAACATCATAGAATGAAATGCATGAATGTTATGCAATGTAAATCCTAGAAAAACAAAGAGAACAAAAACAACAAAGAAGAATGGTCATAAAGAGTAGAGCGATAAAGCACAAGGACCATGTCAGAAAGACTCAATTAGATCGAGCCTTTTGCATCCAAAACTTTTTAGATGCAACTCTTGCATTGGAGTTATTATTCACATTAAAATGATGACCAACTTCAAGATTGGAATAAAGGTGTAGAGCTTTTACCAACTCACCAATAAGTACCATAGGATCTTGTGCTTGAGGCACAAGTACTTTTGGTTTATTTGCTCGCTTAGCAGCTTACAACTTAAAACAGTTTGGACGAATGTGCCCAGACTTTCCACAAAAATGACAAACCCATGTAGATCTATCATACACCTTGTCCTTAGGAGGGTTAGGAGCCTTAGGTTTATACTCTTGAAGATCAACCCTAATCTTCCTAGGAAGTGTAACTTCTGCCTATTTGACAATTTCATTCACAGGAGGCTCAGAAGAAGAAACAAAATTTATGGAATGATTTTTAGTCACAGAGATGCTAACTTCAAAACCTAGACTAGTTTTGTCTAAGGGAGACTTCTGAATACTCAACATGTGTTCAAGTTTGGAACTAGTAGACCTATTTGTTTGTTCTCTAGCAACAGATAATTCAAGTTCCAAATTTTTAACTTTATCAATTAATAACATGTTCTCAGTCTTCACCTTATCAAGCAATTCATTAGCATCAAACAATTTCAAGAGCAAATTCTTCTTATCAAGTTCAAGAGTTGCAATTTTCTGTAAGCCTAAATCAACGTTCCTAGCATCCTTTGCAAAGCTTATTGTAGGCTTCTTGCAAATCTGCATCCTCAGAGAGTTCCCCATCAGAAGGGTTCTCTTCAACAGCAACACTTTCATCAACTACAGTAGTAGCTATGAAAGTAATGAAGTTTCCATCCTCATTACTACTAAACTCGTTGTCAAAAACTTCATCATCACTAAGGGTTACAGTCATAGTCTTATCCTTAAACCTCAAGAATGTAGGATATTTTGATTTCACATGACCATACCCTTGACAACCAAAACATTGTTGACCCATAGAATTATTAGATGTTTGACATACTTTCTCTTTAGGTTTTTCAGTGTTATTCACCTTAGTGGGATCATTCCTCCTAAAATTTATAAGTTCAGCATTGTTTTTACCTCTTACCCTTCTATTGTTGTTCCTAAGAAAGTTTCTAAAGTTCTTGGCAAGATTTGCAATCTCTGTAGCAGAGAGCTCATCACCAAATCCATTCACATCAACATCATCAACAGACTTAAGAGCCATTAATTTGGATTTGCTTGTCTTTGGTAGGTCTAACTCATAGGACTGAAGAGATCTTACAAGTTCATCAACAGGGATGGAGTCCACATCCTTGCTTTCAGTTATGGCAGTCACTTTGGGTCTAAAATTCACAGTAAAAAATCTAAGAATATTCCTAACAATTTTAGGTTGATCATAGATTTCACCCAAATTATAAGCAGAGTTAACAATATCTCAGTTTAGCATAGAATTCATCAAAACTTTCATCATCGGACATTCTAATACTTTCAAACCTAGTAGTTAACTACTGCAGTTTGTTAATCTTAACTGCCTTTGTGCCTTCATGCACAGTTTGGAGAATATTCCAAGCAGTATGAACAATTTCAACATTAGAGATTCTCTTAAATTCTTTCATAGAAACAGCATTAAAAATTGCATTCATGGCTTTGCTATTAAAAGCGGTTGCTTCTTTTTGAGAAGTTTGTCACTCACTAATAGGAGTAGTGGGCTTCTCCCATCCGTATTCAATGGAATTCCAAACTCTCTCATCAATAAATTTTAGGAAAGCTTTCACCCTTACTTTCCAATAAGCATAATTATTCTCATCAAAGTGAGGTGGGATAACAAGAGAGTAACCGTGTTTCATGACGGCAGGGGTTAATGATTAACTCTTAGATCAAAGGATCTAAACACTACAGCTAACCTGCTCAGATACCACTTGTACGTTTTTAGACCCCTCAAACATAACTAGATTAACCTAGTTATTTAGCCAAGTGATTAACTTAGGTAAATTATTCAGTTCTAGGTTAACACATATAAATCATATCATTGAATAGTGTGGAAAATAAATAATACAACGGTATGATAACTCAAGAAAACCAAACCGGTAAAAAACCTAGGGAGGATTTAACCTAGCTATCCTCAAGGTAAAATAGGTCCACTATGAAAGAATTGAAGTTTACACAATAGCAACTTAGACCACTAACATCCTATTGCTACCTCGAGTAGGAAACTTACTACCACGACCACATGATAGCTCTGAGTTCACGGACTACTTCTTTCTTGGATTCACATCAACTACAAGTACTCCTATTTGTGTTTTCTTTAAACTCTTTATGCCGCAACTGAATAGATCATCAAGTTCTTGACATAATCTTGATTCTTGATAACCCTAAGTATATGTGAAGGAAAACACCTCGAGATCTCACAAGATATTCACATACACAACATAAACAACAACTACAAAACGTGGCTAGGGTTTTTCCTTTTATACTTAAGGCAAAACATAAAACCCTACATGTCATATAAGCTTAGGCTGAGTTGGAAAATTCTATAGAAAAGAAATCTGCACAAGCTTCGATTGATCGAGTCTAATTTTTGATCAATCGAGTTAGGCAGATTTACACTAAATCCTACAATACACTCTATTTCAACTTTACACATAAACATACTTTGAGCAAGTCTAAAACAAGACTAAACGTTTTGATCATGGTTTGCCAACATTACAAAATAAAGTTCTAATACATTTAAACCTAAAGTCTTAGAACCCAACAACATTGAAACATGCTTTATACCAAGCCAGGAGAGAAGTAGCCTCAGATGTAACCATAACTTGGAAACAGGGTATTGGTGACATAATGAGTAGAATGGAGGAGTTCTGCCTAGAAACGTCTAATCTCATCCTTTTTGTATGGCCTAGGTGCGTGAAAAATTGCAATATGGATAAACCATATGTTCTCATCTTGTACAGCTTGATCACCACCATAGACCGGATGTGGAGCATGCCAGTCCTCATATAACAAAAATGTCTATTCATATGAAGTAGGCTCGATGAGGATTGCAATTATGGAGGAAAATTTACAAAAGCATCCTTACGCATCTCCTCTGAGACAAAATGAAGGTGGTTATTTTTAAACAACCTTCCAGGCGTAAACAAACTTCTTGTATGATGGACCTTCTTTGCTTCCTCTTCTTCTTTTACCTTTTCCTCCTCCTCCTTCTCCTCTATATCATCCTCCTCCTCCTCCTCCTCCTCTATCTGCCCCTTTTCCTCCTCCCCTTCTTCCTCCTCCTCTACTAATGGGGCTATTGCAGCTATATAGTTGTGGTAACATCCATAAAAGGGTGTTCTCTACAAATTGTGTCTTACCCCAGAAATTATCAAGATAGTGAGGATGCTTGTGTATTTTATCCATCGATATGTGTCAAGATTGAAAAAATAAAGGCGTCGTTTTCCCTCCCGCTACCATGCTACAAGGACAGCCTTCCTTCCTTCCCACAACAGTATGCCCAACCCATCTCATGTTCACATTCCTTATTGGGGGGGGGGGGGATTTGGCAATTTGGTCCACTTATCATCTATAGGATCATAGACCTCAAAGTAAGAAAAGTTTTTAAGATCTAAATCTTTCATCTTACATATGTCACTGATACTTATTTTGATTGTGCTTCCAACCATGTAAATCTTCCCATCAGCCATAAAGGCCCTGGGGTTGGCCTTTGCACTATCCATTGGTGTACTGCATTCTAGCAACTTATCCAACAAAGAATCACCTAAACTACCAATATTGGATAGGTCTAGAATGTAAACCTCCCTCGAGAAAACATCCCGTTCTACTTTCTTAAGCTTCTTCTTTACATCTTCATCAATATATGGGTCATCAATATTGAATTCACCTCCAAAAAAGTACAATTTGGAGCCTAAAGAAATGCAACTCATGCTGTTAGGGTATTCTCCAGTTTTATGTTGAAGGATTGGGGAAATTTTACTCATTTCGGTGACTTGGGAGGCTTTTGTTAGGGGAGAAGGAGGAAGTTTTGGAACTTCAATCTCATACAAGGTATACATGACTGGGCTATATGAGTGCCAGTATAAGTATAGCTTGTTCGCTCTTGATGCAATACAATGCAACTGTGTTGGAGGCGGTGACTTGGCGTCCATTTTTTTTTAATCCATCTTCATATTCAAGTACTCCTACTCCAATTTTGCTGCTGATGGTATTGGCCGTGGATGCGATTTTGATGGCAGTAACTTGGTTAAGGATTCCCTTAATTTCAAAGCCCTAAATTTTGAAGCCCTAAATTTTGAATTAAAAAAATAAAACCCCCTTGTTTGATTTGATAAATTAAAACAAAATAAAAAAATTTTATTAGAAAAAAATTAAGGGGAACAACGCCGTTCCCCTTCCCCTGAAATCAAAACAAAAAAACTCGATTAATAGGCCAAGAATGTATTGACCCTTTGTGATGAATTAATTAATTAATTAGTCAAGTTTATTAATTGATCAAATTAACATGCAAGATACGTGGTAGCATAAACAAATCACCAATTAAACTATGCAGCGGAAAATAAATTGACACAGTGATTCGTTTATGAATGGGGAAAATCTACACGGCAAAAGCCCCTCCAGGTGATTTTAAGGTCACCACTCCCGAGAATCCACTATTATCAAAACAAGAGGTTACAAGTAAAGGAATCCTAGTACCTTATACCAACCTATAGTTGAACCCTTACCCCAATACCCAATTGGACTTGTTCTGTAGTAACAATCTCTCATTTTCAATAAACAGCTCCCAGTACGTGACTAACCAATTGCGCCGATCCTAGTATGCGACTTAATCACCAATTTGAGAAAGATGTTGGCTACAAAGTTCTTCAATTCATCACACGATGAAGATTAAGAAGTTGCTTGGTCACAAAACCCTAAGGTGTACAAACACAGTAGCTTCTTCAAGAGAAAGATGAACTAAGTTACATAAGCTGTGACGGCCCTTAAAACAATTCTTATATATGTTTAAGGTTGTGAGAAAAGAAATCCTAAACATGTACTCACAGATTGGATGAAAAATTAGCTTGAAAAATTGAATTTCATAAACCTTGATAGATAGGGTATCTATCGAGCTAGCAATCGAGCTTTGGGCTTCACAGCTTTTTAAACCTCGATAGATGTTAGTTGTCGAGCTTCAAAATCCTACACTTTCTCACTTGATTCTTGGACAGACTTGCATGGTTTTAACACTTGAACTTGAAACCTTGTTTCTTGAAACATTAAACACATCATAGATCTACCAAATTACAAGTAAAGTGCGTTTCGTCAAAGGATTAGCCACTTCATAAAATATTGACATATGTTCCTAACATTGAATCACATATGTCATAACAATCTCCCCCTTTGGCAATCCGTGACAAAACCATAACAAACAAATGAACATATGAGAGAAGTCATAAATCACTCAACTCATATTTACTTGTTGAATACAATAAAATCTATTCTAACACAAACTCTTGAAAGACTTTTCAAGAAGAGAGTTTATGGCAAGAATATTTTGACAACCTGTATTTCTGAAACACTTTAAACAAAACTCATCAAGGCATCTTAGTGTGAAACAAAAATATAAGATTGCATACAAGATATAAGAAACATGTGTATAAAGAAAGAAAAGAAACAACACATGGAGAAATAGGTGAATAACATACATCAATATATAAACCAAATATAAGTACAATGTATGTCAAATGATCACAAGACCAATATACAAGAGATAATGTATCTAAAGTAGAAAGAAAAGAAAAGATACAAGAATCCTCACTACATCCCTCAAAGAATATGAACATTCCCCTAAACAAAAATCTCCTATACTAACCCTCCCCCTATGAGTATGACTACTCTCATCTCAAAACTACTCCTACATTTTGTCACGAGTGACAAAGGGTAAGTATATCAAGTAGACATCTCGTTATCACTAGGTGAGCTAGCATCCTCATCCTCATCATCATCATCATCGTTGGAGTCATCGTTATCATCCTCGGATGCCTCGGGAGAAGGAGAGGGAGACTCCACGAAGCTACCAAGGCGAGCTTGCCGTCTGGCAATACAGCCGATAGGGGTGTTCACCTGACACAACTCATCACTGAGTGCGTCAACGCGAGCATCCATGCGTTGTAGCTACGCCATGACCTCCTTGAGGGTCACACCACCCACTGAGGAAGAAGGTGCGGATGTGGAAGGAGCATAAGATATGGGAGGAGTTGCCGTCTATGTTTGGGGCCACCACGGTCTGAGCTGTGCCTCGCTTTGTCGAACGGTAGCAGCGTCTATGGCACCCATCAAGGAAAAATGAGGAGAAATGGGAAAGGGAATGGAAAAATGGTGAAAAATTTGCATGATAGCCGAAGGAAAAACTGAGCTTATCACGGGTCGCCGTATCCCTATAGACATCTATGAGGGATAGGATGAAGTGAGAGGGAAAGTTAATAGAGATATCCTCTAAGAGGGATAACAAAAATCAAGCACGAGGCTCTGTTATAAAGTTATAGTGAGACAAAGGATGAAGAACAAATGTCATCACCATGTTAAGAAACCTCGGATCTTTTGCAAAGCCCGAGCAAAGGGTGTTTTGACGATCACCCCAAGATGAAGGTATCTCACAAACTCGAGACGAGAGTTTGTCTTTGGACACTGTCCTCAGAAACTCATAGCCAGGGTAGTCAGGATGCGCTACCCTAGGGACGTGTAGTACCTCGGAGACAATCTCCGAAGTAACTACAATATGCATACCTTGAACATGAGAGAAGAAATGAGGTACTGAAGTATCGATTCCGTGCATATTATAGTAAAACTCCTATATGATCACGGAGGGACAAGTAACCGAGATGTCACTAAGTGACTCCCAACCCCTACTATGAATGACAGTGGGTAGTTTAGTGTTAGAAAAGTTTGACAGAATGGTGTGGCGTTCCGAATGAATGCCTCATTTACAAAAGTTCTCTGAGAAGTCCTTTTGGGCGTTCTTATCATGGAATTGAACAGAAGATGGTGTAGGATCAGAGGAAGAAGATGCCCCAGAACGCAGAGGGTTCTGGGACGGAGTAGATTTGAGTTTAGGTGCCATAAAAGTAAACTAACGCAAGAGAGAGAGAGAGAGAGAGAGAGAGAATCAAAAAAGCACCAACAAGATAATATATCAAAACATAAAAACTTGAAGGTACGTATGCATGAACATGTGACATGCAAACATAAATACATCATGGGCTCAGCCCAATCCAAACCTAACATCACGCAGCAGATCAACATATATAGCACACATTTCTAATGCATGAAAATATAGCTATAATGAAAGTGTGATACAATGCATGACATTTTAGGATCATTTAAACATAACCCAACCCAAAAATTTCACCAAAACTTCATCAATTTTGAAAAACCCCAAAAGTTTTCAAAAATCCCAAAATCTAGGTCAGAATGCATGAAATGTATGATTAAAGGCTAGAAAAGAGATCATACCTGTGAAAAATGCAATGAAAAGACCAAATAATGAGTAGGGAAGATGAAGAGGTTGAGTGAGAAGAGTTTAAAAGAGAGAGAAGTGATTTTCTGTTGAGAGAGATCGAGGAGAAATGAGAGAAAATCACACGGATCCAATATATAGAAATAGCATAAATCTCGACAGATTGAGATGTGTTGAAAGGTGTCAAGCTTTAAAAAGGAGCTTTTTAGCTGTCAAAGAGCTATCTAGTATCTATCGAAAGGTGTCCACAACATAGGAATCTCGATGGATCGAGGAAGCTGTCGAGAATCTATCGAGCAGCCAGAAGGTTTCTCGATGGATCAAAGCAGCTATCGAGAGTTATCAAGAATACGATAAAAAGCAACTGAAGAGTCTCGATAGATAGCCTAGCTATCGAGAGGTGTCCATCAGCTATCGAGATTGCTTAAAAACAGTTTTTCAAGAAGAGAAAAACACAGATATGAATGCAATCAAGCATGATATACAACCAATGATCCAAACAACATTTTAAGCTCCCAAAATCATCCCTCAACAAAAAAATGTTAAGCAAATAGATCCAAAACACACACACACACACACACAACATGTCTAACCAATTTTATATTTCAAAAATAAGTTAAGATAGTTTAGTGAGTATACATTTACATAAGTATTCCTTGTGATGGTCAAATCACATTGTACCTACACATGTATCAAAAGTAGCAAAGAATATTGTGTGTTGTATGTGAAAAACATCACAAGATTGCATAAGTGTCTACATGTTATGACGATTTGAGATATGAGAAAATCACTTTTACTCACACACAATCATAACTGTTTGATGGGGATTATCACCTTCGAGGTACATCCTATAACTTTCACATCTCCTAGAATACACGCTTGTAATCATATATAAAGCATTTTGATCTTTTGCTCTAATTTTTCTTTTAAGCAAACCATGCATGGGCATATATGAGATAGAAAAGAAATATCCAATGATGTTAAGCATTTGACATTCCACTTTTGCTCTGCTGGAGCATACAAATGTCATTTCATGATTGGCGGGCAACAGTGGTGAGATGATTATTTATGCCTTTTTCTTAGGATTTTCTAGTCCTTCTCGTCAAAAAGAGTGATACGAGTGTTAAGTACAAGAGATCACTTAACCTTACTCATCACAAGCACGAGCCACAAAGCTCACTTGCTTAGTTGTGCATATAGATGCTCATCTAAGTTATAAAAGATATAAAGTTTAGAAAATTTTGTTTCAATGACCATCCAAGGTACACAAGTACCAATGTGCACATACACACACATGTTTTTGTATTTTTCATTTTTTTTAATTTTTTTTTATGAAAAAAAAAATAAAGCAAAACTGAAAAGTAACCAAACAAAAACATGTTAAACAAGACAAAACAATGCATAAAACTAGACTGACTCAAAACATGAAAGCAAAACACACAAGTAATGCAAAACCAAAAACAAGAAGGGGAGAGAGAGAAAAAGTGACAGAATCACTTAAAGCCTTTTTCCTTCCACACCTTGGAAGAACCTTTCCATTTAGCAAACCCTTGATCCGGTGGTGAGGGGGAAGAGTTAAAACCGTTTTAAGTTCGAAAAGAACATGAGGGCTTTGAGAAGATCTCCAAGAGAAGTAAAATAGGATGGAAGCTTATTCTGGTTTCCCGATGTGATCATGCTGTTGCTCTGTTGAGTGGCTAGTCACTTATAGCAATTTGGTCAAATATGTCCAGCTATGCCACAGTGATGACAGAAATGATGCTTTTTCTGTTTTAGTTTTTGAGAGTTTCCCTTCTTAGCCCTAGTGTTTTTAATCTCTTTCTTATCAAGCTTAAGGGGTGCTCCTAAGATAGATTTACCCATGTCTACATTCTCACTAGCTAATTCATTCTTAACATCATTGTTCTCAATTTCAATATTATTAGCAGGAGGAACAAAAATAGTAGTACTAGTAGAAGCAATACTAGGGAAGAGAAATCATACCCTAAACTGGTTTGATCAGAAGCCGATTTCTGAAGATTGAGCATCTCATCAAGCTTAACACTTGAAGTCCTTTCCAATTGAGCTTTGACTTGGAACAGTTTTGCCTCAAGCTTCTTGGTTTTCTCAAGCGAGAAATTATTCTAAAATCTCAGTGCTCTAATAGTCTGATTGGCTTCATCAAACTTTGTAGAGATTTCTTCTCGCTCAAGCTCCACATCACTAAGCTTCTTGGTGGCTAACCTATATAACTTCTCATGCTTTTCGGAGACCTTGTATAACTTTGCATAGGTTGTGTGGATGTCATCTTGTTCATCCATCTTCTCAAACTTAGACTCCACCAATTCCTTTTCTTCATCCACATCTTCAACAATCCCCTCAGTAGGATTTACAAAGGCAGTGAAGGCATTTAGGATTCCATCTTCAGGCTCAGTGTCGCTCAAGGTAGCAGCGAGTGCCTTGCTTTTTCCAATGGTCTTGAGATAAGTAGGGTACTCTTATTTCATATGACCGAAACCTTGACACCCAAAGCACTTTGGTCCTAAGGGAACAGTGTACTGACCGTCATCCCTAGCATCCTTTTTCCCTATATCTTGGCTCTGAACTGGATTGTCTACAGTCCTTGTCGAAGCCCTTGCCATTGGCATTCTTCATGAACTTCTTGAATTGCCTTGTAATGTAGGAATTCATTTTAGAATCTTCATCATTTGAAGACTCTTCAGTATCACTGCTCTTGGCTTTCAAAGCCATGCTTTTGCTCTTGCTTAATTTCCCTATCCTCGTCAAATCCAACTTATAGGTCTACAGATTTCCAACTAGCTCAGTCAAAGGAATTTTGTCAATGCCCTTTGATTCCTCAATGGCAGTGATCTTGGCATGGAATCTCTCGAGTAGAGATCTGAGCACCTTTCTCACAATCTTGGATTCAGGAATGGTTTCCCTAAGATTAAAGGCTGAGTTCACTATGTCTTTAAGCTTAGCATAGAACTCATCAAATGACTCATCCTCCTCCACTTTGATCTCTTCAAAGCTTATAGTGAGCCTCTGAAACTTTGAATCCTTGACAGCCTTGGTTCCTTCATAGATTGTCTGGAGAATGGTCCATGCTTCCTTAGCAGTTTTAGTGGAGGATATCTTCTTGAATTCCTCATTAGTGACTGCACTAAATAGAGCATTCAGTTCTCTGCTGTTAAAGTTTGCTGCCTTGATCTTAGCATCATCCCAGTCAACCGGCGCTTCCGTAGGCTTAGTCTAGCCTATCTCCACAGCATGCCATACTTTCTCATCTAAAGATTGCAAGAAAGCTCTCATGCGTACTTTCTAGTATACATAGTTAGTGCCATCAAATAAAAGAGGTATAATAAGAGACTGTCCTCTATCCATGACAAACAAGGGTCAATGGATTACACAGTAAAGATTAACCCTTATCAAAGTGTGCCTACTCTGATACCACTTGATATGCCAAGAATGTATTGACCCCTTGTGATGAATTAATTGATTAATTAGCCAAGTTTATTAATTAATCAAATTAACATGCAAGATGTGTAGTAGCACAAACAAATCACCAATTAAACTAAGTATGCAACAAAAATAAATTGACATGGTAATTTGTTTACAAATGGGGAAAACCTATTCGGCAAAAACCCCACCGGGTGATTTTAAGGTCACCACTCCTGAAAATCCACTATTATCAAAACAAGCGGTTACAAGTAAAGGAATCCCAGTACCTTATACCAACTTACAGTTGAACCCTTACCCCAATACCCAATTGGACTTGTTCTGTAGTGACAATCTCTCATTTTCAATGCACAGCTCTCAGTACGTGACTAACCAATTGCGCGAATCCCAGTACGCGACTTAATCACCAACTTGAGAAAGGTGTTGGTTGTAAAGTTCTTCAGTTCATCACACGATGAAGATTAAGAAGTTGCTTGGTCACAAAACCCTAAGGTCTTTAAAAGAAAGATGAACTAGGGCATATGTCTCAGTTTCACAATATGCTTGTGAAAAACTTTTACATTAAGTTGCATTAGCTGTGATGGCCCTTAAAACAATCCTTATATATGTTTAGGGTTGTGAGAAAAGAAAGCCTAAACATGTACTCACGGATTGGATGAAAAATCAGCTTGAAAAACTGAATTTCATAAACCTCGACAAATAGGGTATCTGTCGAGCTAGCTATCAAGCTTTGGGCTTCATAGCTTTTTAAACCTCAATAGATGCTAGTTGTCGAGCTTTAAAATCCTGCACTTTCTCACTTGATTCTTGGACAGACTTGCATGGCTTTAACACTTAAACTTGAAACCTTGTTTCTTGAAGCATTAAACACATTCTAAATCTACCCAATTACAAGTAAAGTACGTTTTGTCAAAAGATTAGCCAATTACATAAAATATTGATATATGTTCCTAACATTGAATCACATATGTCCTAACACCGATGAAGTAATATGCCCTAACTGAGAAAATTGGGGGAAAAAGAGAGAGGGGGAAAGAGAGAAGTTAGGGACCAATAAAGCATGAATCACTTACCCAAAACTGTACTTGGGAGTTGTTGGAGTAGACCTGGCACGCCGCGAAATCCATCTCCTTCTCTTTCAGCGTCGATATCTCTCTCTATCTCAGTCTAAATCTCGGTCTCTCTCTCTCTCTTTGTCTCGGTCTCGATCCCTAACTCTCTCTCTTTCCCCCTCTTTCTTTCTCCCTTAATTTTTCTCAATTAGGGTATTCATTAGTGATTTTATTTGTTTTGTTTTCAGGCGTAGGGAAATGAAGTCGTTCCCCTAGTTGCCTTTTTTTTTTTTTTTTTTTTTAAAACAAAAACTAGTTTTTCACTTTTTTTATTACTAAATTAAAAAAACCCAAATAAACATTTTTTTTATCACTTCATTTAATTTTTTTTTATTTTTTTTATTCTTTTTCTCTTTATCTCTCTTCCTCTTTGTCTGTTTACCACCTACAACTACCAAATAAACAATAGTTTTTCCCCCTTTAGAGCTACAATGAACTTGTAAAGATAGTAGTTTACTGTTCACAATTTGCAAAAAAAAAAAAAAAAAAAAGATATACTACCATCATTGTAGCTTGCTTTTTAGTATTTGGTGTTAACACTAAACATCTCACATGTTTCCACCTCTCTCTTCTGCTTCTCTCACTCTTAGCCTCACCACGCCTCTACTCATCACACCGCTGAATACCTCTCTTTGATCGACGAGTTATGGGTTTTTTTGGGGTTTGTTTGTTTTTGTGGGATGGGTTTTGAGAAGTGAATGTGGTGGGTTGTTGGTTGTTTGTGGTGGTGGTTTTTTTGGATTGTTGCGATGGGTTTTTTTGTTTTGTGTGTGGTTATAGGTTGATTTTGATTGGGGTGTGGTGGCTAATTTTGCTGATCTTGGTGATTCTGGTTATGGCAATGAGTTTGGATTTGTGGGTTCTGATTTAGAGGTGGATTTGGATGTTGTTGTAAGGGTTTTATGGGCTTTTGCATCTAAGTTTTTTTTTTTTTTTTTTTGGGGTAGAAATCACAATGGCTGGTGGTTATGGGTGGTTATGAGACAATGACCTACTACGTCTATTGCCATGTTTTTAAAGAAACTATAGAATTTCAACTTATGTAATTCATTAACTAGAATCCACATTTGTTTCCATCTAAACAACAGAAATACCATCATGAATTCAACTTTTAGAGAAAAACTAGATAATTTCACGCGCGATGCGTAGATACTTTGCAAATTTATTTGAAATAATTTTTGTGTTTTAGACCTATTTATAATACACATTTTGTTTTATAATATTTATGTTTTACCACAATATTGTTGAATGCTTTGAAACTCAATTTTCTTAATTCATATTTTATATAAAAAAAAAAAAAAAATTTGTCATAGAATTGGTTTCCGAATATTGAGTGAAATTGCTCTATTAATCTAAATTTATGAAGTTAGAACAATCAAGATTTTTGGACATTTCTACCAGACTAAAATATTATATTATTGATTAAGAAAGACTATGTAGCATGTTAAGTAACATGTGGTAAACATTGCAGTTGCTCTTCACTTAGAACCTGAATTGTATTTGCCATTCTGAACTAAAGACTAAAGTAAGATGCTATTAATTGAAAAATTGGACTGCCATAGTAAATTTGACAACCTCTAACAAAGATAATTATACTGCCACCTCATGCCATGATCTTTAGCTCTCTCAAAAATCTAACAAAACAGAGAGGACTCCTAACTATTCCAGCTCTGCAACCGACAATTTTTTTGTGTTTTAGGCACGGAGACAATGGATTGAAGGGAGACCTCTAGAGCTATTGGATGAAGTGCTAAATGACTCCTTCACTTTGTCAGAGGCATTACGATGCATTCACGTAGGTCTATTATGTGTGTAAAAAACTAAAAACAAACTAGTGATAGGCCAGACATGTCATCCGTGGTCCTAGTGCTGGGGAGTGAGTTTATTGCCTTCACCAAAGCAGCCAGGTTTTTATACAGAAAGGAATCTGCCTGTAGCAGATTCTTGCTCTTCAAATTTAGTGAGCTTTTCTACGTTGGCGGCATGGTAGATGAGTCACTACAAACAAAGGAGAGGGTTTTCTTTTGAATAAAGTGACAAGATAAAGAATTATGCAGGTAAGTCAATTGTAAAGTTGTCACCTCTTTGCCCTGCCTACTTGTTTCCCACACTGTAAGTTTGATATGATATTTGCCAACATGTATTGCTTGAGCACCTAAATGCATGAATAATCATCTATTGCACCCTCTACATTATTTATATTATAAGGCAGATTAATATTCTAGTAATAACGAATGGAGAAATGGATTGCGAAAAGGAGGACTTATCTTTTGTTTCTATTTATGTCCGACTGTGGTTGGATTGGGATTGTTAAGGAGTTGAACAGGCGTATGCTGCTTGATTACTTGTTTGTGCTAAATCCAAAATGAATGGTTTAACAGGTCATGTCGTTAGATACCAACTAGTGTATTTGTTACACTCTTAAATGCATGTCATTTATGGGTATCTAATATCATTCACACCATCTAGCATATTTTAGGCTCGAGGATTTTCTTTAGCTTCAGTGGGAATTAATGACATGATATTTTTCCATATGATAACGCAAAGTTGTTTCTGAAATACAGATTTTCATTTAGAAAAATAACATTTTCCCAACTAAGCACAGTAAACAATGTTGTCTTTTATAATCTGAAATGTAAAATCTGATAATTGGGAATCAGGTAGAGAAGTTCCAATCATTGAATATACTTTCACCAACTAAACACATACATAAATTAGTATGAACAATATTGCATGAGTTCACTAAAGCCATAATTTTGGTTTGATCCTCAAATTGTGAAAACTGGAATTATATTGAAACATGTTTTTAGGCAAATGCTTTATCGAGCCTCTAGCAATGTAATTGTTAGTCCATTTGTTGAAGATCCTTCTTGCTTGATTGGTGAAGAATCCATTTCTGATAGATGCCTTCCACTGTGAAAACCAGGCTCTTTAGGCTCAGGCAGTGCAGTCTCACTACTCAACATCAAAACCACTGTAGACATGACCGGTCTATATTCTGGACATTGCTGCACACATAAAAGACCTACATGAATTGATCGTAACACTTCGTTTGGATTGCATGATTCCTTTTCTGAATTATCAATTAGTTCCAATTGTCTGTCCTCCTTATATAGTCTCCATGCCTGAGAATTTAGATCACTTGTAAATGTAAGTTTAGGGGGAAAAGAGATTATGTTGAAACCCTGAAAGTTAGAAAAATATGGCCAAAATCACTCATCTGAAAATTTAAAACAGAAAATAACAAAACAAAACCAGAAGGGATTATATTGGTTGACATCACTTACATGTCCAAGAAGGTTAAGATTGTGGTCTGGATGAGAGAATTCCCTGTTTCTCTTACCACTCACTATCTCTAATACCAAAACACCAAAGCTATACACATCTGATTTTATTGAAAAGAGTCCATCAATTGCGTACTCCGGAGGCATGTAACCACTGCAGAAAATTATTCATTAAATGAACATGTTTATGGATAGTGGTTGCAATTACAATATATATGGAGATTCTTACAATGTTCCAACCACTCTGCTTGTTTTTGCTTCAGTTTCGTCACCTACAAAAATTCTAGCCATGCCAAAGTCAGCAATCTTTGGATTCATATCATAGTCTAGTAAAATATTGCTAGCTTTTAGATCTCTATGAATAATTCTCAATCTGGAATCTTGATGAAGATAAAGTAGCCCCCGTGCAATCCCATTGATAATGTGGAAGCGCTTAGGCCAATCTATTAATATGCTTCGATTTGGATCTGCAAGTTTAACATCAAAGTTAATTCATGCTGGGGCTGTCAATTATTTAAATATTCACTGAACCTAAAATCAAATAACGTTGCTAACAGGGACATTCTGTACAAGTAATTTCAAGTGGCTGCAAAGGTAACAATCATAGCGAAAACTAGGACCACAATCTGTATAGAAACATTGGTTCAAGTGAAACAGTAAGGAAAAATGCTATTTGGTGCAATTTCCATTCTGAAGATCTACAAAACTATGACTGGTCTAAACATTAATTCAACCAGAAGTTGCAGAACTTAAAAGCTAATCTAGATAAATTTACAGACTAAATAAGCTAAGATCTTGATGAACCCTAACCAAAGATGAAGTAGTCCAAGCTTTTGTTAGGCATGTATTCATATATCAGCATTCTTTCTTCTTCTTGAATGCAACATCCTAAAATCTTCACGAGGTTACGATGCTGAAGCTTGGAAATGCTCAAAACTTCATTTTTGAATTCGTGGAGTCCTTGTCTTGAATATGCTGAGAGCCTCTTAACAGCTATTTCTTTATTTTCTTGTCCCTCTGTTAGTATGCCCTGTATATCATTATTAATTGGCATCAGTCACAAACGTTCAGCTATAAGGGATATTGTACTTTTATATATTGCTTGTATGAATGCATTCATATTTATAATTGTCTGAAAAAGTTCTATGTGCTGAAAAGACTATTTATAACCCCCACCTAGATGACTTTATAAACAATAGAATATAAAAAATAGTTTGTGTAGAGTCTGCCGACATTAATTTCATATTTCAGCAAAAGAAGTCATGTTTTTTAGTTAATTACCAATACTTGTACATGCACCAAATGCACAGAATTTCTTGTAAATTTCACAAGAATCGACTCATAAGTTAATAATTTCATTCAGAAAGCAAACTGCTACTGAAATATTAGGTAAGTTCAATAAGATAGTTTGCTTTACTAAGCTGAAGTTATCAACAAAACTACAGAATTGGAACTAAATTCAAGGGCAGAAATACTATTTTGGTGCCTGAAATTGGTTCCATGTAGAGTGGATAGTCCCAACCATATTTATGGAACTTTATAGCTGTCTTTCTATTTAGATACCTTGTAAACCAGTCCAAAGCCGCCTTTTCCAAGCACATTTTTAACTGAAAAGTTATCTGTGGCATAAGCTATTGTAGCAAATCTGAATAATGGTAGCTCTAAATCGTCATTCTCACTTCCAGTGGTGAAGTCTTGTATTGGTCCCAGATTGTTTAAAATAATTCCTGCAAAGAATGGAGCGCATATGAAATAAGGAAGGAATACATATATTTCAGGAATGTTGAAATTTTAAAAACCCATGGAACACTTATGAGTTAGATTATTCCAGTCAATGCATTCCAAAGTGGTACTCACTGACATACTGTGATCCTGACTGATTGATCCAAGAAATGGTAAAGAAAACAAAAACATCCTCTAAATGATTGCCAAGATGAGGTTGGACAAGAAATTAGAAATCAAAATATGAAATAGGATTGATTTGGGATTGTGGTTGTCAGATTAGTCATCCTTCTAATACAATTTTTCACTGATCAAACTTGATTTTGGTTTTTTTTTTTTACATGTGTTACCTTCTCTTTTAGGCTTCTTCTTCAAGACATATAGCATCAAGCATGGGCCAAGGAGAGCCATTCCAAAAGATAATAAAGCAATAACTATGATCCTCACTTGTTTCTTTCTTTTTGAGCTTCCATATGCCGCTGCAATCATCAATTCAATATAAGAAATTAGCATTAGCATTATGGAAAATAATTTTCTCAGATCACTTTATCATTTTCTCCAATATGGACTAATTCCTAATTGTTCCTTCTGTTTCCATATGCTTATATTTCAATTGGCCTCATTTACAAATTTTGAATCAAAACAAAATTTATTTAAGAGTAAGAAAAATGAACCTTACCTAATTCAGAGGCAGCCATCCTAATGTAAATGTCTTGCCCATATTCAGCGTACACTCTTATATCAATCAGTTCTCCAAACCAAAGTATGCAACCACTTCCTCCTCCGGTGATGTCCAAACTAGAATAAGCTGTACAGGTGCAGTTTTTCAAGCACACATCCCTGCATTCATCAAGGTCCATTGTCCTGTTATACCAGGACTGCCTTGTGTCTGGCAATTTAATTCCAGAGTATTTTAGAAAGCCCTCACCAGCCCCACAATTTAAAGGTGTCTTCAGTACACATCCATGTGACCAATCCGTCTCATTCCAATCTTTTGGAAATTTTGGCACAAATCCTGTCAAACACTCACAAGCTGGGGAGTTGTTGATGTTGCAACTACCATATGCACCACATAGTGCGTACCTGTCACAGCCATCCATTTGTGCCGTTAAGTAGAGGCTCCAACTCTGTGTTCTATCAATCCATATAAGCCGCTGCAATTTTCCATCAGGAGTTAAAACGATCCTTGAAACAACCGAGTCATTAATAAGCTTATAAGTATAGTAAGTCTCCACCGGATTGGAAACATATTCATATTTATAAATTGGGTTGGGTTGCAAATTAGGCATACCACTGAAATGTAGACCATTCCATGGTCCTGCCCGGAATAACACTGTTGGTCCCTCCCTAAGAATAAACTGTGGTAGTCCATTTGGATCAAGCTGATTAGTATAATGACCTCCTGAAGGGTCGTCAGGGCTCTTCCATGATTTCAACACTAGACTCATGCCAGTTACCAAATTAAATCCGTACTTCATACCGGGCATAAACGTATCAGCTGGATGATCAAAACTCTGCCAAATTATATTTTCTGCATCACTATTTCCATCTCTCACTACAAAGTTTCCTGTATCAAGAAGCTGCGCAACTGGGTTGCTTGCTGCTCTTGATGAATTGGAAGACCAAATGGCATTGTTAGCTTCATCCTTAAGGACAAGAATTCCATGGTCCACAAGATTGAAAACTCCTGTTGTATTGTTAAGAGGGGTATCTCTGTTGGCAACCCATACCACTGTCATTTTAGATATCTTCTTGTACCATATTCCTATGTACCAACTTTTGGAATTACCTGGGCTAAAGAATCCCAGCTCAAAATTCCCACCCGATGAAACTAAAGTCTGACCGTCTCTTATTGACTGAGTTACAACAATGGTGTCTACTGCTGTTGTGATTACAAAGACGGAGAATATACAACACAAAAAGTAGAGCACAAAATAGACTTGCATGGGTTGCCTCATGCTTCTCATGATCCAAGTGGACCTATACAAACTAATATACTGCAGGACTGACATAGAAAAAATAAAATGCTAGAGCATTCCAGCTTCCAAAGTCCTTTGCTTTTGGAGCTTTGAAGGGAACATAAAGGGCCTCCTATGAATTGCAAGTTCTTAAATTACATTGTTCAAACATTAAAGTATAAAATTAAAGCATCACCTTCTTCATATTTCTTACTCTTTTTTTTTTTTTTTTTGGGTTTTGTTTTTTAAGATATATTATGCAGGCCTTATTGTAATTTGAATTGGTGAACACATAATTGAAAGGCACTGTATTTTGAAAGGTACTCAAGGAGTAGAGAATTATCATCACCATGCTGTTTTGAATGGTTGACACAGAGTCGCTATTATTTTCTATATATAAATTTATATATTACTAAAAACTGAAGCATAACATTTAATGTTGCTACGCTTAGGTTGAGCCGCATCAGTAGCCATGTCATTACCATTTTTTTTTCTTGAATTTGTCCTACAATTTAAAAATAGTTTTCCTAAATTTAAAAATACTAATAGAAAGAAGATAATTCCCAACTCTATCTCTTACACGGTTACAATTTTTGATGGAAATCCTTTGTGTTCCATAGTTACAATTTCAAATGGCAGCCCCTTGTGTTTCACAATTACAATCTCATACGACAACCCTTTAGCTTCCTAACGCCAGACTATGGCTTTCTAACTCCATCTATTTCTCTCTTCATACTATTTTAATACAATTTAAAAATAGTTTTCCTAAGTTTAAATATGCTAATAAAAATCTATATATTACTAAAAGCTAAAACGTAGCATTTAATATTGCTATGCTTAGGTTGAGTCATATCAGCAGCCTTGTCATTACCATTTTTTTTTTATTGAATTTGTCCTACAATTTAAATATAGTTTTCCTAAATTTAAGAATACTAATAAAAGGAAAATAATTCACAACCCTATCTCTTACACGCTTACAATTTTAGACGGCAACCCTTTGTGTTTCATGGTTATAATTTCAAATAACAACCCTTTGTGTTCCACGGTTATGGTCTCAAATGGCAATCCTTCAACTTCTTAACACCAGACTATGGCTTTCTAACTCCATCTCTTTCTCTCTTCACACTATATTAATACAATTTAAAAATAGTTTTGCTAAATTTAAAAATACTAATAAAAAGAAAATAATTCCTAACCCTATCTCTTACACGGTTACAATTTTAGATGGCAACCCTTTGTGTTCCATGGTTACAATTTCAAATAGCAACCCTTTGTGTTCCACAGTTACAATCTCAAATGCAACCCTTTAGCTTCCTAACTCCAAGCTTTGGGTTTCTAACTCCTTCATCTCTTCCTCTCCTCACACTATATTAATACTGAAAAGCTGGATGATTCAGTTCAGGTATCTCTAAATCCCAATTGCTCTTGACTTCTATTTTTGTGACTGCCCTACATAATAGTTCAATGTAAAGATTAGATTAATAGTATTGTTCTTTTTTATTGCTATTTTCTTTTTTCTTTTTTTCTTTTTTAATTTTGTTACTACCTCTTTTGTGTTGTGCGTCATATATGGGTTTTTATGTATTTAGGTTGGGTGTTTGTATTGATATATGATTGTTTGTTTCTATTTTTAAAATTGATTTGGGTTTTTTTTTTTTTTTTTTTTAATGTTTTAGACGGTAACATTATCGGTTTATATTGTGTAATCAGCGTGATAGAGTTTTAGTAGTTAGAAAATTGAATGATAGGGTTTTTGTAGTATCCATGCCTACAGAAATTCAATTGAATGGTGCAATCTGTGCTTACAGAAATTCAATTTGCTAGGGTGTTTAGTAGTTAGCAAATTGAATTATAGGGTTTAAAATTCAATACTATACTCAAAACATGATACTTCTCCTTTTTTCTTAGTCTCCTCATTTAAGTGAATCCCGCCATCATTGGAATCGATTTAAAATTCCTTCTATTACCTTTGATTGTACTCTTGACCATCACATCAATATCATATCATATATTATATATAAAAGTAGAAACTTTTTTCCTGGAATTAAAGCTGTGATGCCACATATGAAAAAAAGCCATCTAAAAATCTGCCACCTTCACAATTAAAAAGCGATAAATTATATTCTTCCACAACGCTTAAAACACCGTTTTATAGTTTTTTCAATAAAAGGAAAACTAACCGCTTGAAATACATAGCAAAGGCTTGCAACACTCCCAAAAAAAAAAAACTTGCGATACAAAGATAGAGAAGAAGAAAAAAAAAAAAAAAACATGCGATACAGAGATAGAGAAGGAGGAAAAAAAATTACAACACAGATATAGACCATCGTCCATTCCCTCACTGGATTTAGACAACTGGAACCGCAAGCACTTGGAGAAAGAAAATTTGCCACCATCAGATTGTCGGAACCAACATCAGTACATTTTTCTCTTTTTTTTTTTTTTTCCTTCAGATTTGGGTATGCAATGTTACTTTTTATTGAGTTTTTTTGTTGTATAGGTTTAGATTTGATTTTGACTTTGATTAGTTTTTGTTTCGGGCTTTTGAGTTCTCCATGAAATTTTCATTGGGATCAAATAAGTATAGAATTGAATGTTAAGCTTGTTGGGTCCCAAATAATATTATCAACTATTAGCAATCCAAAATAGCAATCACACGCAATAACACAAATATTTAAGTAGAAACCCCTTTCTCTTTGAAGGGAAAAAACTATGGGACAAACTCCGAATAATTTCACTATTATAAAATCAATTACAATAATTCTTGTTTATGTCTTATGGCTAAAGAAAAAAAAAATCTCTCTTATTTTTGTTTGCTCTCACACACACAAATTATCTTTCTCAAAGGCGACAATCCTTTTTCCTTTTCTTTTTTCACTATGCGGCACCCACGTTTTTCTTTTCACTGTGTGGCACCTCCTTTTTCTTCTTGTTTGTGTTCTACCTTTTAGAACACCACATGCATGCCTTTTATATATAAAAGCATGCCCTCACACTCTTAAACCAATTAGGAGTAGGAATCTTGGTACACCACATAATCAATTAGGAGTAGGAATCTTGGTACACCACATACAGTACCTTGCAAGGAATTAGGACTCCTTGCTATTCAAGCCTATCACAAACTCATTAAAGAGTAGTGATTAGATGCGACTGGACTCCTAGAAACACACAAAGTACAAACTGACCATGATCTCTTATTTCAACTTGATACAGGAGTCTTCATCACTTGGGCTTTTGTTCTTCATAGGCTGGACTATGGTGCATGTGCACCCAACAACGCTGATATTTCTTTTTTCTTTTTCAATCTTATTTTAGCTTTTTTTTCTTTCTTTTTTTTTTGTGGGAACCACATGCACGCAGAGATATAGTCTAGAAAGGACAAAGACAGAGGCCACATACCCATTACCCCATAATCAGTAGAGTTATTGCTTTTTTTATTTATTTATTTTTTTCGTTTTCAAATTTGGGGATTGAATATGATTTAGGTTTGAATTTCTTGGTTGGATTGGTTTAGATTTATATTTAGTTATTTGTACTATATATAAAAACAGAAGCCTTTCCTTGTAATTAAGGCTATTCTACCATGTAGGAAAAATACCCACTTAAAAAACAAACACGCATAAAACAAACTTGAAACGCCACACTCAAAGAAAAATGATGCATCTATTCAAACCCAAAGAAAAATGATGTATCTGTTGCTGTTTCTGTGATGTATGTCCACGGCTGTATTTATGTTGCTGCATATTCTATTTTTTGCAGAATAGTTTCAGGGTTTTCTGCATAATCTATGCCCACAGGGGGGCTGAGTGTAATATCTGTTGCTATTTCCGTGATGTATGTTCATGGGTTGTATTTTTGCTGCTACATATTCTGTTTTCTTTAGAAAAGGTTCTGGATTTTCTGCATAATCTGTGCTCACAGGGGGGCTAAGTGTAATATCTGTTGTTGTTTCTTTGATGCATGTTCAAGGGCTATATTTTTGTTGCTACATATTTTGTTTTCTGTAGAACAAGTTCAAGACTTTCTGCATAATCTGTGCTTACAAGGGGGTAATTGTAATATCTGTTGCTGTTTTTGTTTCTATATTGTATGTCCATGGGCTGTATTTATTTTGTTGCATATATTGTTTTCTGTAGAACAGGTCTTTGTTCCCCTATATCTATGCTTACAGGGCTGTTATGTGTTTGTACATGTATTTCCCTTTTATCAAATATTTACTTTAAAGTATATGTATCCAATTACAAAATGATATGGGTATTTTTTGTTCCTTAATTTTGAGCTCCAATAGGCTTTTCTTTAATTTTATTTTTATGAGTGCCTCTTCTTGCATATATGGCTGTAGGGAATGATTTTGTAATGAGTCTCCTATCATTTGTCCTCTAGATCATACAAACATGTATATTCATGTCTCCATGTTGATTCTCTAAATTCATATTTTAGAAGTGATACAAATTATGTTTTCATATTTTTTAAAAAGGTGATAATTGGGTATATTTGCAATTAAAGGAATAAAGTAAACATACTGCAATGATGCAGCAAGTAAATTTCACAAATTAGAGATGTAGGGAGAAGAGTGACATTCTAAAATATTGCAAAAATCATTCTCAACTGACGCCCTTATTGGTATAGTTTTTTACTTAAATCTATAGCCCTGCCTCTAAAAGGCTTCTATTCTTCCTACTAAAATTGATTGATTTTTTAAAAAACTATTAATGTACATCACAACTGAAAGCAAAATACAACTATTGCGTTTATGCTTTGATTGCATCACACGGCATAAATTCAATAAACAAAACATAAAGCAAAAACCCTAGAAAATACAAGCTGACCTCTCAAATTAGTTGGATTGAACTAAGGGTGTCTACGAAGCAAATACCTACTCTTTTTACTTGGTAACACTATATGAATATTATATTGTTTGTGGCCAAAATGAGACCTTGATATCTGATAAGTAAAATTATAACAGGTGTCCAGGCTGAAACCGTCGGCTGTGTCATGGAATGGAGTCTACATCTTAAGGCTGACGGGATTAGTTAAGTAAGAGTCTGAAGACCCCATAGCTGATGGATAGTGATGTGACGGGACAAGGATGGAAGGAAGCCTGCTCCAAGGGGTTAACTCCATCTTAAGGCTGACGCCGATATGGCCGAAGGGCATAAGATAAGTTGACGGTTCTAATAAAATCTTTGCCTTGGCCGCCATGCATGAGTATATAAATGACTTGTATCCCACGCTCAATGTCAGTCTCCTACAAGGAAAGGATTCCGTAATATACGCTAATGAGGTTTCCTATAAGGAAAAGACTTCTAGCCCAAGGAAGAGATGGTTAACCCTCTACTACTATAAAAGCCCCAATACCCTCACAAATCGAGGTACGCATAATTAACCCCTCTCTAGCACTCTAGACTTGTAACAAGTTCTAACTTGACCTTCGGAGGGTATTTGGCTGGCACCACACCGGTGCTCTCTGTTAGGCCTTCTCCTTTTTGTTGTGCAGGTGCTGTTTAGAGTGTGCGAGTATCGTGTGGCTCATTGGTGGTTTTTTCTGCATCATCAGTTGGCGCCGTCTGTGGGGAATCGTTTTGCTGCGATTTGCAAGTCATACAGTAGTTTCCCGGATAAAAGAGTTGCATGGTGCTCACTTGCTCGATGGCAACCACAAACGACATTCAAGAAGAAGAACCACCCACGACTGCCCTCGAGAGACAAGTTCAAACTCTCACTGCCGCCGTGGAATGCCTTACCAAACAAAACCGCAATCTGGAAGAACAGTTGCGCTAGAAAAATGCAACACCGAATAACCAAAAAGATGATCAAGAAGGGACCAGTGCTGAAAGAAGGAACCAGGAGGGACCCGAAGGTAGCAACGCTCAAAACCAACAAGAACGATAGGAAACCAGTCGTCCCTTCAGTTTTGACATAGCCCCTCCTTACATGGTCACGGAGATGCAATTGATGAAGGAAAGGATGGATCTTATGATGAACGCCCTTAAAGGACGAGTGTCTAGCGACCTCGACGATTTAGTTCACCAAACCAATTCGCCATTCACTACATTTGTCAACTCCTTCCCCCTGCCGCAGAAGTTTCGCATGCCACAAATCGAGAGCTACGATGGAGTCAAGGACCTGCTTGATCATCTAGAGACTTTCAAGACCCTGATGCACTTTCAAGGAATAGCAGATGAGATCATATGTAGGGCCTTCCCTACAACACTGAAGGGCCCGGCGAGAATTTGGTTCAGCCGGCTAACACCCAACTCCATCAGCACTTTCAAAGAGCTTAGCGCCTAATTCACTTCGCACTTTATTGGAAGGCATCGGTACAAGAAGTCTACTGCGTGCTTGATGAGTATCAAGCAAGGGGAGGATGAAACGTTGAGATCTTACATAGCCCGCTTTAATAAGGAAGCGCTCTCAATCGACGAGGCCGACGACAAAATACTCGTAGCAGCATTTACGAATGGGCTGAAGAAGGGTAAGTTCTTGTTTTCACTATACAAGAATGACCCAAAAACTATGTCAGATGTGCTTTACAGGGCCACTAAGTATACGAATGCCGAAGATGCTCTACTAGCTCGCGAGAAAAAGCCCAAGAAAAGAGAAAGGCAGGAAGATACCCGCCAGGAAAGAGGGCGGAAGATAGCGAGAACCAGAGAATGAAGGGATGATAGGCGATCTAAGCCCCCTGTGGGGAGGTTCACGAGCTTCACTCCATTGACCACCCCAGTCGACCAGGTCCTAATGTAAATCAAGGACGAGGGGACATTAACTTTCCCAGGAAAGCTGAAGGGAGATCCCAACAAGCGGTCCAGAGACAAATACTGTCGCTTCCACCGTGACCACGAACACGACATAGCTGATTGTTATGACCTGAAACAGCAGATTGAAGCACTCATTAGGCAAGGGAAGTTACAAAGGTTCGTTAGCAAAGAAAGGGCAGACCCGCTCCCTCAGGAGCAAGCTCCCCAACGAGACAACGAGCGTCCGAGACAACCCATAGGAGACATAAGAATGATCGTAGAGGGTGCGACCGCCAGCGGCATATCGAAAAGGGCTTGGAAGACTTGTCTTAGAATGGTCCAGTACGTTCAGCTCACTGGTGCCATCCCGAAGACCCCGTAAGTCTACAACCCGCTTATTGGCTTTTCAGAAGAGGACACCTGACACCTTCACCATCCGTATGACGATGTGCTAGTCGTTAGCATCCAGGTGGGAGACTACAACATGTACCGGGTCTTAGTCGACAACGAGAGTTTCGCAAATATTCTCTACTACCCGGCCTTCCAACAGATACGGATTAGTAGAGAGCGATTAACCCCAACTAACACTCCATTCGTCAGGTTCGAAGGAATCAAAGTGTACCCCCTTGGCGCGGTCACATTGCCGGTCACAATTGGAGATTACCCCCAACAAGTCACTAGGGACGTCACATTCCTCGTGGTCGATTGCTCCTCTACCTACAATGCCATTATCGGATGGCCCACCCTTAACTCCTGGAAGACCGTAGCCTCGACCTATCACTTGAAGATCAAATTCCCCACTGAGTACGAAATAGGAGAGTTGCGAAGGGACCAATTAGCCGCGTGCGAATGCTATGTTGCGATACTGGAAATGGATGACCATCTGCCGACCATGAGCATAGAAGAACAACGGACGGGGGCAGAACCCGTGGAGAGGCTCGAGGAGATACCCCTCGATGACTTCAGGGCAGACAGATCCACCAGAATTGGTACTTTCTCCAGCCCGGCAATTCGCTCAGCACTGGTAACCTTCCTTAAGGAAAATCAGGTCGTGTTCGCCTGGAGCCATGAGGATATGCCAGGAATTGACCCTTCGGTCATGGTGCATAAGCTGAATGTATCGCCATCCTGCACACCTGTTCGACAGAAGAAGCGAGTCTTTGCCCAAGAACGAGACCGAGCGATAGCAGAAGAAGTCGGCAAGCTACAAGAAGCAGGCTTCATTAGGGAGGTGTACTATCCCGACTGGTTAGCCAACGTGGTAATGGTGAAGAAAGCCAACGGAAAGTGGAGGATGTGCGTAGACTTCACCGACCTGAACAAAGCATGTCCCAAAGACATCTATCCCCTCTCGCGGGTCGACATTCTAGTAGACTCTACGGCCCAGTACAAGCTATTAAGATTCATGGACGCTTTCTTCGGTTACAACCAAATTTGAATGCACGAAGCTGATCAGGAGAAAACCTCATTCGTAACTAGTCAAGGACTCTTTTGTTATAAAGTGATGTCGTTCGGCTTAAAAAACGCAGGCGCGACGTATCAGAGGCTTATGAACAAGATGTTTTCACAGCAAATTGGGACAAATGTCCAAGTCTACGTTGACGATATGCTGGTGAAAAGTCGAAGGGAGGAAGATCACTTGGAAGACCTCAAGGAAACTTTCGACACTCTTCGCTCTTACAACATGAAGCTTAATCTAGGAAAATGCGCCTTCGGAGTGATGGCAGGAAAATTCCTAGGATTCATGGTGTCACAGAGAGGTATTGAGGCTAACCCGGACAAGATCCGGGCCATAATGGAGATGGCACCACCAAAGAATGTGAAGGAAGTACAAAGCCTCAACGGTAAAATAGCTGCACTGAATAGATTTGTGTCAAGGGCAACGGACAAATGCTTACCCTTCTTTCGCACACTGAAGAAATCTTTCGAGTGGACTACTGAGTGTTAGCAAGCATTTGAAGAGTTAAAAGCCTATCTCTCTTCCTCGCCATTACTAAGTCCCTCGCAGCCCGGCGAGGAGCTTTTCCTCTATCTGGCCATTTCCCCTGCTGCCGTCAGTGCCGCCCTAGTCAGAGAAGAAGAAAGAGTGCAGAAGCCCGTGTACTACGCCAGTCAGGCGCTTCGCGGTGCCGAATAAAGATACCCTCCTATAGAGAAACTCGCCTTCGCATTAGTTACGGCAGCACGCAAGCTCAAGCCGTATTTTCAAGCCCACACGGTGACCGTCCTAATTGACAAGCCCTTGCGGCGAGCAATGCTCAACCCTGAAGCTGCTGGCCGATTGGTGCTATGGGCTATAGAGTTGAGCGAGTTCGACATCCAGTATCATCCACGGACCGCCGTTAAAGGACAGATCGTTGTAGATTTCATAACAGAATTCACAAGTGATGAGGACAAGGGGGCAGAAGAGTCTCCTCGATGGAGCATACACGTAGACGAATCATCTAACAGGCAGGTTGGGGGAGCTAGCATCGTATTACTGTCACCCGAAGGGGACACGGTTGAATGTATGGTTCGCCTTGATTTCCCTACCACCAACAATGAAGCAGAGTACGAGGCTGTAATAGCAGGGCTTGATCTCGCCAAAGCTGTAGGAGCCGCGAACATGGTCGTTTACTATGACTCTCAGATCGTTACCAACCAGATAAATAGGGACTACGAGTTTCAAGGTGAAAGAATGAAAAGGTATTTGGACCAATCAAAGAAGAGGGTAGATGAGTTGAAGGCCAAAATCATACAAATCCCCCGTAGAGAAAACGAGCAAGCTGACCGCTTGGCCAAAGCTACCTCGGCCGAACATATGACCACCATAGATAATGTACTCTCTTTTGTTCAGCTCTTTTCACTGATAGATTCCATCGATATGCAAGTAATAGGCTCCGAAAGCAATTGGACCACGCCGTTAGTCTAATACTTGAAGAACGGCGAATTACCAGACGGAAAGGAAGCTGCAAGAAAGCTGAAGGTCTAAGCAGCGAGATTCGTCCTAATAAGAGACCTCTTGTACAAGAGAGGTTTCTCTCGCCCCTACCTAAGATGCTTAGGTCCTGAAGAAGCAGACTACGTCATGAAAGAGGTACACGAGGGAATCTGTGGAAACCACTCAGGGTCGAGATCATTAGTACACAAGCTAGTGCGAGAAGGGTACTTTTGGCCAACCATACAGAAGGATGCCGAGGCTTATGTAAAGACCTGCGACAAGTGCCAAAGGTTCAGCAATGTTATCAGACAACCACCCGAAGAACTTACCTCGATGACAGCACCATGGTCATTCGCTCAATGAGGACTAGACATCATGGGGCCATTCCCCACGGCAATACGACAGCTGAAGTTTCTGGTAGTGGGCATCGACTACTTTACGAAGTGGGTGGAAGCTGAAGCCTTGGCCACCATTACGGAGAAGAACGTACAAAGTTTCGTCTGGAGATGTATCATATGTAGATTTGGCATCCCTAGGGTCTTTGTCTCTGACAACGGAAAGCAATTCAACAACGACTCCTTCCGAGACTTTTGCTCGCAGTTGGGAATATGAAACCACTACTCCTCCCCCACCTACCTTCAAGCTAACGGACAAGTCGAAGTCACGAACCAATCCTTGCTCAAGATTATCAAGACTCGGCTCGAGGGGGCAAAGGGTATATGGCCTGAAGAACTGCCAAGCATACTTTAGGTGTACAAGACAACGATAAGAACGCCCACAAGGGAGACACCATTCCAACTAACATACGGAAACGAAGCGGTCATCCCAGCCGAAGTCAGACTCACAAGCTATAGCGTACACAACCATGACGAGAGTAAGAACGAAGAAGCTATACGTCTACAGCTCGATCTAGTAGACGAAGTCAGGGTGACGGCAGAACAAAGGCTCGCAAGGTACCGGGACTGCATGGCCAAGCACTACAATTCCCAGGTCTGACACAGAAACTTCCAGGTTGGAGATCTCATTCTAAGGAAAGTCATGGGTGCTGCAAGAGATCCGACCCAAGGAAAACTCGGCCCAAATTGGGAAGGACCTTACCGAGTCACAACATGGCAGAGGAAGGGCACCTACCACCTGGAGATGCTTGACGGACGGAAGCTACCACATCCTTGGAATGCCAAACACTTACAGAAGTACTACCAGTAGAGATGGTGACGTGAGGAACAGCACCCCCTTTTACTTATAGTTTACTGCAGCGAATTTTAGTTATACTCCTCAAATTTATCATTTTAGTTTTTGCTACAATAAGCCCAAAGGGCAGGTTTTTTTTTACTTTAGTTTTTGCTACAATAAGCCCAAAGGGCAAGTTTTTTTAGAGCTACTTTTTTATGAATGCATGACAATAAAAGGAGCTTATTCAGAAAGGCTGACGTTTTCTATTTACAAGCTTGCAAAAGACAAATAACACAAAAGATGAAAATTCTAAGTTGAAAAGTAGACAACCTTCAGTCTACAACAACGGGCGATTGTAAGCCCTTGAGACTGACGAGTCAATCCCAAGAGGATAGGCCATAAAATTAAGTCCATATGAAAGGCTCATCAAAAGAGATGGGCTCTTGAAAGAGACGGTCTCAACAAACTGGCTCCATTAAGTTCATAATATGAACAAAGCCATAAAATTAAAAGTCCATGTGACGGACTCATCAAAAGAGACGGGCTCTTGAAAAGGACGGTCTCAACAAAGTGGCTCCACTAAGTTCATAATATGAACAAGGCCATATAGTTAAAGGTCCATGTGACGGGCTCAACAAAAGGTACGGGCCCGTAAAAGTGACGGTCTCAACAAAGTGGCTCCGTTAAGTTCATAATATGAACAAAGCCATAAAATTAAAAGTCCATGTGACGGACTCATCAAAAGAGACGGGTTCATGAAAATGACGGTCTCAACAAAAGTTGCTCCACTAAGTCCATAGTGGACAAGGCCATAAAAGTGACAGTCCATGTGAGGGACTCCTCAAAAATAACGGACCCAACAAAGTAACGATCTAAAAAAAAAAAAAGGAGGAATTTCAATAAGGGATGTCTAGTGCAAGAAGCCGACGGACATAGCGTACCCCTAAAACAAAACAAGCCCAACATTAAACAACTTCAAAAATAAAGGAACGACTAAAAATCCCCTAAAGAGGGCAACGGCTTTACTAAGCTGACGAAGTCATAATCACAAATACTAATTATAACCCACAGCCAGGCTGACGACCTCAGCCTGCAACTAGAAAATAAACTCAGCCTACAAAGTAAGAAAATAAAGCACACGGACAAAATAGCCATACACATATGATCAAAAGTGACGGTTACTAGAGTATTGCAAGCAAGAGTAAATACTCATAAATCAAAGCCCAAATGGGCACTTAAAAAGTTGTTTTAGTATTACAAATAAAGGCCCAAGGGGCACTTAAAAAGTTGTTTGCAAAATGGAATAGAAGATAACAATTACAAAGAAATGATGGTTGAACAGAAGAGGCATCATTTGAAGTCATTTTACTTTTTCTGAACGAGGGGGTCTTCCACGTCTCGGACCTCTACAGAAGGATTGGTAGTAGTGGCTGGAGGGTTCGCATTTGGTTAGGCCAAAACAACACCACTATCCTCAGCTGGAGGAGCGTCCTCAGAGTCGTTACCCTCAACGTCGACGGCGTCATTAGCAGGCGTCATCGGCGGAGCGTCATCTAAGGTGATCCCAGATAGATCCAAGTCTGGGAAGGCTAACGCGACTTGCTTAAGGCAGTTGTCGAATCCAGTACCGTAGTATCCCTTGCAGGAATCGATAAAGGAATCTGACGCCTTGAATTTCTTGACCGCGTCAGCCCTAGCCGTCTTCACCTGACCACGTAGGGCCGTCAGTTCTTGCTAAAAATTCTCCCTTTGACATCCGCCTCTTCCAGCTTTTGTTTTGTCTCTTTCAACTCCACGTTCAACAGATGGACGGCCTCCTTGTATTGCGCCTGCTGGTTCAGCAAGTTGGCATTGTGTTTGCTGACACGGGTGACAACCCCTTCTTTGGCCGCACAACGGTCCTGGAGCGCTTTTACACGTACCAAGGCCTAAAAAGGACACAGCCGTCAATCGTTACAAAAAAAAAAAAAAAAAAAAGAATCTTGCTAGGAGAGACGGCCTACCCATGTTAGGTCAAATAAAGCTGATGCTCCCAGGTCCTCCGTCCCCAACAAAGCATAAGGATCTATGTCTGTCGGCTTTATGAACGATTCTACCTCTTGGATAACATAGTCCTTATGCATCAGCAGGAAACGGGGACCCTCAAGAACAGGACCGGAAGAGGTCATCACCCCTTTCCCTGCTCTGTGACCAGATTTGGGGGGCGACTTCTTTGGGGGTTCACTTCCATAAGTGACGGCCACCTTTTTAAGGGGACGACCGTCTTTCCCATCGGGTTTCCTCATCTACGAACCCTTGGCGATGGTTTTGGAGGCTGACGAAGATATCAGCTCCCCCTTTGCCCTCTTCTCTTCCTTCTGACGAGCAGCTGCAGCCCTTATCCGTTGCCTTGCTGCCTCCATTTCTGCAAAAGTGAGACACATGAGAAAAAACTGACGGTAGAAGCTGAGAACGACAGGACTACAGAAAAGACTACTTACGACGGTGAGAAAATTCTTCCAACTTAAGAGCTTCTGGCGTCGATTCTGGACCCCCACAATATGCGTAAAGAGCGTCAAGAGTAATTAAATTCTGGCACTTTCGCTCTTCCAGAGGAATCTCGAGAACTTGATGGATAAAGTCTCTTTGCTCGTTAGTTATAAGAGGGCGAATGTTGGATGAAAAGAAAAATAAGCTGACGATGTTAAGACGCTATAAAAAGTAATAAAAAAAAGTATATAAAAAAAAAACTGACGAGGTTAAGAGCTATTGGTTGAAACTTGAATCCCTGACGAAGGCCCATGTATTATCAAAATAACCATGGGGAATCATTTCCCATTCTTCCTAATGGCACACCCAGTCCGTCCCTTTAACAAAAAAGTACCTACTTTTCCAAACTCTATTGGAATCTGGCATCTCAGACACTAACCTTAACTCCCTCTCCCTGACGGCAAAATGGTACATCCCCTTAGAAGAAGAAAGGTGCTGGGGTCTATAGCAATAGAAGAATTCGTCTAAAGTAAGTTGACGGTGTCCTCCACTTAGACAACCCTAGAAAATCAGCTAGCTGACGGTGTAAGGCTGTTAGGGGCAGTCTGAGCCCTGCAGCAAATATGGCGTCATACATACCAACGTCTGCAGTTCTCCCCGTATAGCACTTTTCATTCTCCCTGGGGAGACGGATAGGGATGTGGTCTGGGATTTGGAAACGAATGTGTAACTCTTTGAATACCTTCTCACTCGTTTTTGGTAAAAATTTATTGACAGCCCATTCCTCGAGGAGGATGAAGGGACGGCTACCTTCGGGACTTCCTGAAGTTCCATCACAGGACTCCTCGTCACCTTTATCTCCGTCACTATCCCTTTCTTCTTCCTCCTCAACATCACCCTCCTCACCTACTACCTCATCCTGATCTTCATCATTGTGACTCCCTACCTCCTCGTCAGGAGATTGGGTAGACGATTCTCTCTCTGACGATTGGGAAAAGCCCCCGGACTCATCACCTAAACCAAATACCTCGTCGTAGCCCGCTCCATCACGGACCGATGACTGATCACTCGACGCGTCACTTGACATCTGACTACCTACAAGTGACGGATTTATTCTAAACACCTAGGATGACGACCTCGCTATAAAAAATTAATTGAAATAGAGCGTGTACAAAGAAAGAAAAGGGCTTACAAGTTTCTCAAAACGGGTGACGGTTTTTGGAAGCGACAGCAGCAACTTAGGTGACGATGTTGGGAATTGACGGAACAAAGGCAATGGATCTTCTCTCCAAGAATCAGTAAAGATGAAATGGGAAAAATGAGGGGAAGAAGTGGGTTATATATAAGGGTAAAAGGCGCGGAAGACGAAGCGATGCCCTCGTCCAGAAGCGGAGCCAACCAAAGAACGCCACGTGTCCGAGCATTTAATATTGGCTGCTCGAGGAGTCACCTTTGAATTATTTTCTCTCTCCTAGCCAAAGTGAAAGTTAACAACGAAAAAATGTAACTCCATAACCTGTCAGTTCGAACTGACGGAGATATGGAGTAGGGAGCAACTAATAAGCAAAATTATAACAGGTGTCCAGGCTGAAACCGTCGGCTGTGTCATGGAACGGAGTCTACATCTTAAGGCTGACAGGATTAGTTAAGTAAGAGTCTGAAGACCCCATAGCTGACGGATAGTGATGTGACGGGACAAGGATGGAAGGAAGCCTGCTCTAAAGGGTTAACTCCATCTTAAGGCTGACGCCGATATGGCCGAAGGGAATAAGATAAGTTAACAGTCCTGAAGATGACGGTTCTAATAAAATCTTTGCCTTGGCCACCACACATGAATATATAAATGACTTGTATCACACGCTCAATGTTAGTCGCCTACAAGGAAAGGATTCTGTAATATACGCTAATGAGATTTCCTATAAGGAAAGCACTTCTAGCCCAAGGAAGAGATGGTCAACCCTCTACTACTATAAAAACCCTAATACCCTCACAAATCGAGGTACGCATAATTAACCCCTCTCTAGCACTCTAGACTTGTAACAAGTTCTAACTTGACCTTCGGAGGGTATTTGGCCGGCATCACACCAGTGCTCTCTGTTAGGCCTTCTCCTTTTTGTTGTGCAGGTGCTGTTTAAAGTGTGCGAGTATCGTGTGGCTCACTGGTGGTTTTTTCGGCATCATCAATATCTAATATTTTTTGTATACTATTGATGAAATTTTAAGAGTTCATTCTTATTTGTGAATGTTCAGAAAGTAAGATGACTTTAGAACCCAAATGAATCTCCATAGACTTATAGGGGATAAATTTGGTAATAGATGTGTTATCTCATATAAATTGTGTATTAATCTATTTACATTTTGTATACAAGTTAATATTATGTTGAGGAGATTGCTGGTAGATCTTATGATCTTGCTACCTTAAATAGACAATCTATATTAGTAGTTAAATGAATAACATATTCAGTTTTATACAAGGTTGAGATTTCTCACAACTATATACAAAAAATTGTAATATTCTGTTTGATTTTTATACATGGTTGAGATTTCTCATAGTTAAACTGTCATTCATTTGGATTCTATTCAATAGTTTGTTGCTTTAATACAATTGGTAGGCTTCACCCATGGTTTGTTACATTTTCATATTTTTACATTATAAACATTGTCTGCATTTTTCTTTGGTGTAGAAGGTATTGTCATAAAAAAAAGTGAAATTGATAATTTGGTATAAATTAGTGGCACTACATTTTTGGAATCACTCTTATAGCAAGAACGTGATTTTTTTTTTCTTTTTTCCAGCTAAGTGAATTTTGTGAGACCATTTATTACTGTAGTTGATGTAATTCATAGGTTATTACTATAGGATTTTAATTTCATGATATTTTAATTATTAATTGTAAAGTTGTGATTTGCAACTATTTTGTGTTGGCTTTACTTCCATGCCAAATTTGATTGTAATTATGTTCAATCTTTTGTACCCTGTATTGTATGTAGGATTTTATTGTAAGGGTTGTGTGTGTGAGAGAGAGTGTGATGACTCAAGGCAATTGAAGACCAAAGATGTTTTCGCGGGTAGCTTGCGAGTAGCCCTCCTGCGAAGTGAAGCATGTGCTCAGCACATGACTAGAATGCAAAGAGTCATGATAGATGGTGACAGCTTGTTTTCGTGAGTGTCTCGCAAGTAAGGCCTTCCCGTAAAATTCTAGCGAAACATTTTGTTTTGCTATTTTGTCATATCTGCTCCACTACATCCTCACCCACACTATATATATCATCATTACCCACATATGTTAAGGAGTGCTTTTAGAGAGAAAACCCTAGCCACAAAACCTTTGAGAGTTAGAGATTGTCATACCTACAATTCTCTACACAATCCATTGTGGTTTTCCTTAACTTCTACCTCTCCATTTCCAAATCCTTGAGAGGTTGATAGCCCAAACACTTACCACACCCATTCTGAGTGAAAAGTGAGGTTTTGGTGCTACTGGGAAGCATTGGAAGAAGTCATTTGTTTGGTGGATGCAATCTGCCTGAATTGCGTGATCTGGAAAGTTAGAGAAGACAAGGCTTGGCAAAGTCAGTTAGTAGCAGGAGCTTGGAGGGCTCGAGTACATGGGATAGACTAGGCTTGGAGGGCCTTTTGTTATTCGTACACTCCAACTTATTCTCTACTAGACCGATTTATCGCTTGGAGGGCAGCAGAAAGGCTTTTCGTCGAGTACTTCAGTTTCCTCTTTGATAACACATTGGCGTGTTATCTTGTGTTTGCATTCTTGTTCTCTACTTTTTTAGCTTTCATTTTACTGCTGTGATTTGCTGAATATGGCTTAGAGTAGTTATATTGTTTATCCGCTCACATTTACTCTATTCCGCACTTAGTTTAAGTTAGAGTAAAATCAACCGAGCCACATTTTTTAATTTGGGGGTCAAAATAGCTTTTGTGTTTTTACACAAATTCAAGCTTTCATTAATTATTGTTAATTGAAGACATTGGTACTTGCTTCTAGCAAAAATAAAGACAACTATTATCTCTCTTGGACCACCCTAAATTTATTTTGTTTATCTTTTTGGAACTTTGGAACATGCTTTAAATAATTAACTCTTTTTTTTTTTTTTTTAGAAACATAATAATTAACTCTTGGAGTCAAAAGAAAGAAAAAAAAAAATCACTTTCTTTCATTTGCTTGAGTGAATGTGTGATGAAGGAAAACAATTTTTTTTTTTTTTGGGTATATTTAAAATTTTGTTGAATGAGCAAGAAATTTCAAGATTAGATTTCATAGTCTCTATGTAAGACTCCTTCAATTTAGATTTCTTTCTTGTAAGTTTTTAAAAAAATATTTTTTTTGTATTATCTAATGATGAAATTTCTAAATTTTCACCTATAGTTTGTCTTTTGTAATAAATAAAAGTATCCCGCACATTGTGTTGTTGATACACTTCTGTTGCTCCACCTCATTCGCCACATCATTGACCATATAATCTTTATTTTACTTATTTATTTTTTATTCCTAATTTCTTTTACAAAAAATATATTAATAGATTATTGACTTTACACATTTATCTTAGGCAGTTTTAACCTTACATATAACTTTGTCTTTACATATTATCTACTTTAATTTAAATGTTTAATATTCCATTATGATTAAGTTGATGGGCTGGTGGTAAGATTATATAAACCACTACATTAATAATTAAATGCAAAATGACCTCCTCAAATCTTCCTTTCATTAAATCTATCTTCCTAGAGTAACATTATTTTTCTTTTTCTTTTTTCCCTTTAGCGGGTACTAAGCCACAAACTAATCCTTAAATTGCCCTAATCATTATAATCTTTACCCATTTATCGGTTACAAAGATTTATATCTTAAAATTTATGAGGAGGGACCCCAAATGATGAATGATCCATATATCTAAAGATAAATTACTATTAAATTCTGCCTTCTATGATGATGACTGATGAGTTGCCAATATAACTAGAGCAACTCCCAAGTACAAATAGAGAATCTTTATATGCAAATAGATTACAAGAACTACATGAGTAATTTTTGAAGAATTATAATACCACACGGGTATGACACCCTAAATGAAGTTTTAGACCTCGGTTGATAGAATTAACAAGTTTTAAACCTAAGTTGTTAATTAGATTTATTATGAATAAAACTTGTTAAAACAAACAAACATCAATATCATGTCAAAATCGTGCAGCGGAAAAAATAAATAAGACAAGATATGATGACCCAGGAAAACCAATGAAACCAACCAATTTCACAGTAAAAAAACTAGGGGGAAACCTTCCCGAAAAGTAATCCACTATAGTAAAAAGAAGTTTAAGATCTAGTACAAAACCTTTGTCCCTAGACTCTACAATCCCCGTAGATGAACTCACAGTAGAAACTTTCTACCACTTCAAAACCTCTGAACTCTTCAATATATGAATGCCACCCTTTGATTATGCACGAATCCCAGTACGTGACTAACCAATTGCACGGATCCCAGTACGCGACTTCAATCACCAACTAGAAGAAGATTATTGGCTACAAAGTTCTTCACTTTATCAACAATGAAGATCAAGAAGCACTTGGTTACAAAACCCTAAGGCGTAAAGACGTAGTAACTTCTTTCAGAGAGAATAAGGTATCAGTCACCTTTTGCATATGTTCTCCTTGTATTCTCTTATGTGACGGCCTCTAAAATAAGCCTTATATAGGTCTAGGGTTGTGAGAAAAGAAACCCTACACAAATACAAAAGCTTGACCCAAAAATCAAATTTGAAAACTTTGATTTTCGTAACCTCGATAGATAGCAGGCGTCGAGCAGGTGTCGAGGAGGTGTCGAGCTTTAAACCTCGATAGATAGCTAGGTGTCGAGGAGGTGTCAAGAAGGTGTCGAGGAGACAGAAGCTTTCTCGATCGATCCACCAGCTGTCGAGAAGGTGTCGAGATTGCGATAACAATCAACTGAAGAGCTCGATAGATAACCAGCTGTCGAGAGGTGTCGAGCAGCTGTCGAGCTATCTGTCCACAGGTGTTGAGCTATCTGTCTCGCTTTAATGAACACCTTTTTCTTCACTTGTTTCTTGGTCCAATCTTCATGGCTTTACTACTAAACTTGAACAACATGTTCTTTGAAGTATTAAACACATCCTAGATTTACCCAAATACAGGTAAAGTGTGTTTTGTCAAAGGATTAGCCAACTACATAAAATATGTCCTTAACACAATCTTTTAAGGTAAAATTCCTTCAATTACAATACTTTTGAATTATTCCTTACTAAATTCCACCAAAATTTTCACATTATTTAGAGTGAACCATCCACCATGCCTTCATGCATGTTAATGCAAGTTATGGGTATCTTTTGTTTAATTCATGGTTTAATTTAATTTATTTTTCTTTTCTTCTATTTTATTGTGACTGTGGTGATGGTGTATTTTTATTTTTGGTAGTTTCCATAGTATTTCTTTTGCTTCCTTCTACATTTTTTGAACCCATTTATTCTCCTCTTTTTCATTGCTTGTGATGGAATGTAGAAAAAAAGCCTAATTAGATATATTTTATTTTAATTTAGTTCTATCAATATAGTTGGCTATTGTAAATTGTAATTCTATCTCTAATTTGTTTTGTTTGTTGTTTCGTTTTTCTTAATTAGCATGTTGTGTGAATAATAAATATATAAAAATTATTGTTATGTGGAAGAGATAATTTTGGATTTGGTTTTTTGTTGATGTTTTAGTGGTACTATTGGAAAAGATGCTTAACTTTCTCTTGTATTTTAAGTGATGAGAAAGGAAAAAAAAAAAAAAAAAAAATGGAAGGAGAGAAAATTTTAATATTTACTTTGCTAAAAAATTGGTTATATTTCTATTTGGTAAGTGAAATTAATTATGATCTACTATATTCTTGAAGATCTGTTCCCATTTTTCAACTCCTAATATAACAAATAGCCTTTTTATTTTTATTTTTTGAGGCATGTAAAGAATGTTTACAAAAATCTTTTTGCACCACATCTTTAGCATCCTTTATAATTTTATGTTTTTTGAAATTTTTACTTTGTTCAACTTTTCATCTTCTTCAACTATTGTCTTCTTAATTCAATCTTTCATCTCCTCCAATCTTTTTTTTTTAATTTTCATTCGATTCCCTTTATAGATTTTTAAAATTTTCTCATTTATATCTTCTTAAAAATTCTACAGTTTCACTTTGTTCAACCTTTCATCTACTCCACCATTCTTCTTCCATCTTAATTTTCATATAAATTTCTTATTATTTCATTTCCACCCCTCCTTTATTCCTTCCAAGTTGTCCACGACAAAAGAGGTCAATACTCTCTCTCTCTCTCTCTCTCCAATTCTGTTTCTCTTTCGATAGATTTTTTTTTTCCCCGCTAATGGTTCTTTTTGTTATTGTTGATTTAATTGTCACATTACATTTTTTTCTCTTTTTGATAAATTTGTATAGACTATAGACTTTTATTTATATTTTGGTATCACAAGTTCAAATAAATTTATATTTAGAATCACAAGTTCTTTTTCTTTATCCCATTGGTTTATGTTACAACGATGCATATATAGAAACTTAATTCTAAGATTTTGCTAATAATTGTTTATTTGATAATCTTTGGTGGTGGATGAATTTGTAATTTCTACAAAGATAATAATCTTAATAGATTATCAACAACAAATTGTTTTTCTAATTGGTCTAGTTAATCATTGTTAAGTTTTATTAATTTTTTAGATACGTTTTCCGGTGTTTTGGATTAAAGGGTAGAAAAAATAGGGTTGAGAAAGTTTGTTTAAAACTAAAAGAATAATTTCCAAATTTTATATGGTACTTTTTAATTATACAAAAAACATTATAAATAAATTTTATTAAAAAATGAATATTTTCACTAACTTGCTTTTTGAATTCCTATAAAAATTTTTATTGTTTTCATTTTGGTACGACATAAATTATATATATATATATATATATATTATATTTTTTATTGTTCCTATAATAAATGAACATATGATTATGAAATATATTACTCTTTATTAAATTAGTCCAAATTGCAAAACAATAAATTTAATGAGATCACCATAAAAAAAATTATCACGCGCAACGCGCAGGTTTGCAACTAGTATATATAAAAGTAGAGACCTCATGAGAAAGTACATGAGCTCCTGCCATGTGGCGCTCTAAACTTCCATTTAGTCTTTTTAACCTTTTTTCATGAAGTTTTTTAACTGTTACCTAATAGATTAGAGTAACTTATTTTTACTGTTATATCCAATATGGGTTGAGCTTGACAATTAGACCAAATGTAATTCTCTAAAAAAAAAAATCACTATCTTCTAAAAATAGACCAAATTTATGAAAGACCCATGCCTAAACCTTATGACCCTTGTCTAAATTCCCCACCCATGTGTAGATCAAAGGCTAAAGGGTCTGACCCTCCCCCACACACGTGTATATCAAAGCTTAAAGGTAGGTCAAAACTTAAAGGTTTGACCCTCCCCACACACATGTAGATCAAAGCTTAAATGTCTGACCCTCCCCATCACGTGTGGATCATAGGCTAAAAGGTTTGACCTTCCCCACCCACGTGTACATCAAAGCCTATTGTTACCCACAAACTCTCTTTTTCCTCTTCACGTGTAGATGGAACCCAGCCACTTATAAACTCTATTCTTCCTTCCCATGGGTAGATGCACACTACAATGACACTACAATGACACGTCTCCCTTTACTCAAGCACAAAACATTGACATGTAGCAAAATCCTCAATAAAACTAGGGTGATATGGACTAATAATGCTCTGTGGCAAATTTCAAATTTTTTTTTAATATCGGTAAAGTTATTTAATGGTATGATGAAAGTCTAATACCATAATTAAATCACTATTAGTGGAAATATATATTTATGGCAAAATATAGAAGAGAGATTTGAATGGACAAATCATGGGCCGGTTATATAAAACCATAATTAATTAAATCACTTATTCTTACAAAAATAATTTTAATTCCTCATTATGACCTATTACTATTAGTGAACATATATATTTATGGCAAAATATAGAAGAGATATTCAAATAGACAATTGTATGGATACTCAAAGAAGTCAGAAAGACAGTGTGTAAATCAATTGGATAGTGAAATAAAAATGCTAAGTGGTCAATTAATTGTCTACCAATATTTAAGTTACAATACCATACAAGCATACACGGTTTTTATTTTTATTTTTGATTTATTTTTGTTTTTTGAGGGAAAACAAGCATACACAATTGATATGGTTTTCCTCCAAAAAAATAAAATAAAATAAAATAAATTCCATATGTGTTAGCACAATAAACACATGACTCATTGAGTTATATATCCCATTTTCCATTTTTTATTTTCCCCTTTCTAATATGCTTCCTCAATCTCTTATCTTCTTCAACTTTTGGCTTTCTCTATGTTCTTTATCCCTCCATTAAGGCCTCCGTGGGTTACTACTTGAAAAATTATAAAGCCAATATCAGTTTCTCCCATTGGGAGTAGCCTTGTGTTCAATAACTGATTGTTCTTTGTTCATTGCCAAGGTAAGTTTTCATGAACCAAGAATAAGGAAAAGTTGTGTGTTACTTCAGTCATTTGTATTCCAAATTTTGTAACTATTCAATGAATATAATATTATTCTCAATCTTATAGTTATCATGCTACTTTGAAATTGAAATTGAAGGTTAGCAATAGTGTGATAAAAAAATAAAAACATAAAAAATAAAAAAAAATAAATAAATAACTCAAAAAAGGGGAGGAAAAAAAATAGGGTGAGCAACTAACTAATAGATATTGACATCTGGAAAAGACTATCATGGTTAAAATTTTGGGTAATTCTACTGTACCCTCCAAAAAAGGGGGGGTACGGTACCCACTAGTAGGTAACCTACTATATCAGGTTACCTTTTTCTCACATCTGATGGTTTCATCATCACATTATGCTGTTTCAACATCACATGTGATAGTTCTTTTGTCACATTCAATGGTTCCTTTATTTATTTATATTTTTTCTCACATGTGACGGTTCCATCCGCACATTGTATAGTTATTCCAACATCACATGTGACAGTTCTTTTGTCACATTTAGTGGTTCCCTTACTTTTTTCTCACATTTGATGGTTCCGTTCTCACATTGTCAAGGTAGTCAAAGGTGAAAGGTGCCCTTAAGGTGCCAAGGCCTTGTATCACCCGAGGCGACGAGGCGCCAAAAAGGCGCTAGCCCGAGTGAAGCGAGGCGCCAAATTCTAAATATTGTTATTTTACATATAGGGTTCCAATCTAATTTATTTGATGTATAAGAATATTATATAAACAAATTTGACTCCATTCCTAATGGATAAGAGTTGGTCAGCCTGGTCTATAAAACCAGTTTGTGGGTTTGAATCCCAACTAAAAAATTAGTCTACATCCAAATATCAACACTCAACTAAGCCTAGATAATTATCGAATATCAATTAAGTCTGAATATTAACCATAAATCACCATTAAAAAATTAGTCTCCATCTAAATATCAACTAAATTTGAATATTAAACCAAAATATTGTTCATAACTACATATTAGAAAGAAGAAAACTCCTAACAAAACATTGAAGATTGAACTTCATGACTATCCATGACAAAACAAAAGCATTTGAAGATTGAACATTCTGCCTATTAGATTGAACATTCTACCTATTAGCCTATGAATGCTCAAATAGCGTTGAAAACACTATGAACGTTTAGACCCCCAATTACAAATTACCAATTCAAACTTATTATCAAACAATAAATGTGCAGAACATGAACATAAGCTAATAACAGAATTGATAAACAATCTAAACCAATTAAAATCACATCCACAGCAGAAATTAAATGGTAAAGATTAAGGGAAGAGAGATGCAAACACAAGGACAACACAACGATGTGTTATCGAAGAGGAAACTGAAACTCTCGGCGTAAAACCTCTCCACCGCCCTCCAAGCGGTCAATAATCCACCAGAAAATGAAGTTGGGATACATGAACAGCAATAGATCCTCCAAGCCTAATCTACCCAATGTACCTAAGCCCTCCAAGCTTCTTGCTCGAACGAGGTTACGCCGAACCTTTGTCTTTTCTAGCTTCCCGGATTTTGCTATAGCTTATAGCATCAACCAATAGTCATTGGTCCCTTTCTAACTGCTTCCCAAAGCACCAAATAACCTTCTCACATATATGGGTATGGTGAGAAAAGGATTTGGGTAAGAATCTCTCAAGGATGTAACAATGGAGACGGTGAGAGTAGAAGAATTTGAAAAGTCTCTATGTGAAGATTGTGGATGAATCAATCTTGTTTTTCTCTAGAGCTTCTCTCTCAAAATTCTCTTTGGAAACTCTCTATATTTCTTGGGAATAAGGGGTATTTATACTAGGGTGAGTATGGAATGTGAAGAGTCAGGTTTTTCAAAACAGAGCTGGTTGGCGGCTTGGTCTCGCGACTTGACTGAGTCATGAATTCAAGTTGCGAGATAACAGAATGGCCAGGCTAGACTTTTTGTCCTGTAGTGCTCCAGTTGGCGTGATTGTTCATCTTCTCTGCATGCTTCACTCTTGTGCTGTAGTTGGCGGCTTGCCAGTCGTGAGTCACCCGCGAGTCCCAGCTGCAAGTCTCTGCATGCATACACAATCTTGAGCATTTCTTCACACTCTCTCACTCACTACCTTTACATGATTCCCACCTAAATACAGGGTTACTAATTACTAAATTACAAGCAAATTTGGTACGGAATAAAGCCAACAAGATGGTTGATTAAATTCAACCTTACAGCCTATTTAATAGCATGAATGTGGTTGTTAGTTTTAATCTAAAGGTCATCATCAAACTCTTCACTCAAGTTTCCATCACTTTCAAAGCCACTTGAACCAGATTTATAACCATCAACATTCTCTTCCTCGGTCTCATCAGAATCAGCATCTTCCTCTTCAATATTTGGTTGTGATGTTGAGGCCTTTGAGTTTGCCCTTGATTTTGTTTGGAATCTAGTATTCTTCCTTGGTTCTCCAACACCAGCAGCTCTTGCCACTACACCCCATGTCAAACCTCATCATCATCAAAAACCAACTCATCTTCAACATTCATAGATGGTTCAGCACCCATTTCCCCCAACAACCATTCATTACTTTCATCTATATCATCTAAGGAGATGGGATCAATAACATCATATTTATCATATCGTGCCTTCATCTTTTAATTATACTTCACAAAGACCAGATCATTTAGTCGTTTTTGTGCAAGTTTATTCCTTCTTTTTGTGTGAATCTACAAGCATTTATGAAAACTAAGTATTAGACTATGGTGAATAATTAAACCATTGGAATTTTCTATGAAATAAAGTAGCTCATCAAAGTATAAAATCTACTTATTATGCTTCAAAACTCACCTGCTCAAACACACTCCAATTGCGCTCACAACCACATGCACTACAAGTCAAGCTCAAGATTTTTATAGCTAACTGTTGCAAATTCGAAGTTGAGCTCCCATACAAACTCCACCATTTAGCTATGTTAAAAAAATAAGTATGAGTAATGATATATGATATATCATAGAAGTCAGATTTTTTATTTGTAAAAAGTGCCACTGTTCTAGTCATTATAAGTTAGATATAAATGCTTTCTTACTTGGAGCCCTTGTCTTTCTTGATCTTAAAGCCAATTGAATGCCAAAGAGTCCTTCAACTTTCTTATACATGGGTAGCTTAGCCATGATCTCGTCCTGAATTTCAGCACTAGGAACTAGTCTTTGTATACAAGCATACAATCCTACTGTAATTTCATGATTTGTTGCTATGTTAGGATCAAAATAGAAGTACTCTGGATTCAAGAAATGACCCGCTGCATGCAAAGGCTGATGTAATTGACATTCCCATCTCTTATCAATGATTTTAAAAATATTTGAATACCTTTCTTCATTCTCATTAAAAGCTTTTATAATAGCTTCTTTGGCCCCTATCCACTGCCTCATATATGTAACCCATAGCTGGTTTTCTCTCATTATCAACAAGGCGAAGAACTTGAACAAGAGAGCCCATAACTTTAAGAATGCAAACTATAGTATTCCAAAAAGAAGGCATCAAAATCATTTCTACTACTCGTTTAGCATTTGCTTCCTTTGCCCATCTACTACAACCCACTCCTCAGAAGTAAACATGGCCCTTAGGTTATGCTTTTGCTTATAAATGGATTTTATTGTAAGATATGAAGTGCAAAACCTAGTTTTCCCAACCCTAACCAATTCTCTTTGTTTTGTGTATTCTCTCATCATATTTAACACACCCCCATGGTTGTGGATATATCCAATCAATTGAATGACCCTTTCCAAATTTTTTGCAATTCTAGGAATTTTCCTAATGTCCTCCAATATAAGGTCAATGCAGTGTGTAGCACATGGAGTCCAATACAAATTTTGCCTTTTTGCTTCCAACAACTTCCCAGCCAACACATAATTAGATCCATTATTCGATACTACTTGGACTACATTAGCCTCCCCAATCTGTTCTACAAATGCATCAAGTAATTCAAAAGTTTTTTCTCCAATTTTCATAAAAGATGATGCATCAATTGACTTCAAAAACATGGTTCCAAATGGGAATTCACCAAAAAGTTCATCAAGGTCCTATTGGTTCTACTAGTCCACCCATCAGACATAATAGAATAGCCATATTTCTTCCAAGATTCCTTGTGATCACTCAATAACTCATTTGTGTAAGCCACCTCCTTTTTGAGAATTGGAACTCTTAACTCATGGTAACTAGGAGGCTTCAAATTTGGACCATACTGCCCAATAGCTTCAACTACCCATTTTAATTCATCTAAGCGGGCAACATTGAATGGTATACCAGCTAGATAAAATAGTTGGCCAATATACTGACAAGCTTGTGCTCTTTTCTCTTTGTCAAGTTTATCATTGATGTTAGTTTGCTTCATCTTACCTTGTTTCCTAAGTGCAACCACTTTTTCTAGCTTTAATGTTACAAAAGAACCCATCAGACCTTTCAACTTCTTAGACTTTGGCATTAATTTCACAGTTTTCACTTAGGTGCAACTTCCAACCCCTCTCTTACTAGAGCATGATTTTTTCCCTTTTTAGATAACTTCTACTTCCTCTACCTCATCATCATCTACATCCTCAATTTCAATCATATTATCTATATCATCAAAATCAGGCATCTTGTCATAGTTCTCCTTGTCACTCTTCTTCTCTGCCATATACTGCGCAAGCTCTTCTCTAACATGATAAGGACATTTTAAACACTTTGTATTGTTTTTAAAATTCCCTACTTGATGCTGCTTTGCTCTATGTATCCCTCCCTTTATGACTTTATTACAAAAGAGGCAAGTCACTGCATTTTTATCTTCAACGTTAGTTAAATAACTACATTTCCATCCCAGATCTTTTCTCCTCCCATTATCTGAAGCCATTCTACATATAAAAAAATAAAACCCAATACAATAAATTTAATAGGATTCTATATTAAACTAGTTATGTATCATTTACTATGGTATAAGCTCTAAAAATTGAGTGAAGTAATGAGTTCAAGAAAAGGGAAAAATACAGGAAAAGAAATAAAGAAAAATATAGAGGAGAGTTGCTGTAAGACAGTTAGACTAGAGAAGGGTAACAGAAAAAAAAATAGAGAAAAAACAGAGAAGGAAGAGTTGTTGGAGATAGAGTCCAAGAAAGAAGGGTAAGGGAAAAAAATAGAGAAAAAATAGAGAGGAGAAAGTTGCTGGAGACAGAGAGTCCAACAGAGAAGAGAAAAGGGGGAAAAAGTAGAGAAGAAATAGGGAGGAAAGAGTTTTATGCTCTAAAAGTGTGGACAAAATTACCAAGGCAGTGTCGCAGTGAGAGAGAACTCAAGAAAAAAAAGTGCAAAAAAAAAAAAGTAAAAGAATAGGAAAATATTACCTGATGTTGGTTGACTACTGGCAGCCTTGGCCCACTCTCTTCCAAACCCTAGAAGAAGACGAAATACCCATTGCTTTGCTCTGAAAGTTGATGAAAAGGAGTGGTTCCCGAAATTTCTTATTGGGTCTTTTGTTTTATCTTTTGTTTTATGCTTTTTTTTATATATTAATTTATTTGATATAGTGGGTGACAGCTCATCCCCACTGAGGTAACAGTTTTAAACCAACCATGCACCTCTTTAAATTTACAAAACATGCAATTAGAGCCTTTAAATTGCAAACTTTGCTCAGGCGCTTGCCTCTCGCCTAACAAAATATATCTGGGCGAGCACCTCACTAAAGGCGCCTTGCCTCAGTGTCTTTAAGGCACTTTTCTGGCGCCTCACCTCGCTTGGATGCCTAGGTGAGCGCTCAGAACGCCTTTGACTACACTGCACATTGTTCAGTTTCAACATCACATGTGACAGTTCTTTTGTCACATTTGGTGGTTCCCTTATTTTTTTTCTCACATTTGACAGTTTCATCCTCACATTGTGCAATTCCAACATCACATGTGACAGTTCTTTAATCACATTTGGTAGTTCCATTATTTTTTTCTCGCATTTGACAGTTCCATCTTCACATTGTACAGTTCTAACATCACATTTGATAGTTCTTTTGTCACATTCGGTGGTTCCCTTATTTTTTTTCTCACATTTGATGGTTTCACTCTTATATTGTGCAGTTCTAACATCACATTTGACAATTCTTTTGTCACATTTAGTAGTTCCTTTACTTTTTTTTTCTCAAAATTGATGGTTCCATTGTCACTTCTGACCGTACTTTTGTCACATTCTTTAGTACCCTATTTTTTTCTTACATTTGATAGTTCAATCGTCACAATGGGCAGTACCAATATCACATCTGACCATAATTTTACATTTGGACCTCCCACTAAAGTCACTTTTTTACTTACTGATAACCGCTTATCACAATAACAATTTTTTAAAAGTTATTAACAAATTTAGATCTAAAATCTAAAATCTAAAAAAAATGAAAAAGAAAAAGCATCCCAAGAAATTAGCCCAACCACAATAATTACATTTGTTCACAAAAAAAATTAGCCGGAATTATCTTGGTTTCTTACAAAATACACCAATTAACTTCCTACGTATCTCCCTTGGTAGCTCCCATCACATTCAGGGGCATACCTCCTTGTAAAATAACATAGTTGAGGTCACTTTCTTGATGTTTATATTTTTCTAATTTATATATACTATAAAACCAAAGATGTGTATAACCTTATGTGCTCTCTAATTGTTCTTATGCTACATCTGCAACTTAATCACAGTTATGTGTTTATAGTGGTGTCTAAGGTTGGAAATAGAGTGACTATACAATTAGCAAGTTATGCAAAAAATCCAATCCAAAGATTGATGAAATTTTTAAAATTTTCAATAAACACTTGGATTGAAACTACAGACCTAGTATGAAATAGTCATCAATCAAGGCTACTACACCAGGTTTTATGTTTTTTAGGCATTTTCATTAGATTTGACTTTAATATTATGAATTTTATTTGGGTTCATGTGATTTAGGAGATTGGAATCTCAGAAATTGAAATTTAATTGTTTAATGATTATTTGGGGGATTGGCATCCTAATTTTTATTTAAATTTTCGTTTAATTGATATTTTCCATTTAGTAATTGAATGTTTTATATCAAGGATAGGGATTTTTGAGATTGGAATCCTAATGTGCAAGATTCAATTATTTGTGATGAGAGTTAGATACTAATGTGCAATATTTATTCACATTCACAAAACTTAATGTAAGGTATCCTATGCTTTCTTTCTTTGTGAAAAAATTCAAATCCATTCCATGTGTTTGTCTCATGTTTTGTTTTGTGCAAGGTTACTAAGGCAAAAAAAAAAAATTAAAGTTTTTAAGGATGCTTGGAACTGTAAACAACATTGTATAAGTAGTAGCTTAGGCCCTATTTGGATTTTTTTTTCATCACTCATCACTCCTCATTCAATTTTCGTCACTCATCACTCATCACTCTTCGCTTAAAATACCCCAACTCCTTACACGAAGTCTGTTTGGCACCATCACTCAACTTGTCATCACTCAAATATTCTACTTTTTTGTGGGACCCATACCTGTAAAGTTGTTAGACCCTTCTGTTAAGGCTACCCGCGGAACCCATTCCCCACCATTTTCTCTTTTCTCATTTCCCCTTCACCCCTGTTACTCTCCCAAAACACAAACCCGAAACCATCAAAATAGAAGAAGCAGCTCATCACCCCAAATTCAAAACTCCATTCATACTTATTTATGATACACCACCAAAAATTTTTTTTTTTTTTTAAATGTCTAGAAATAGCAAGACCCGTCTCTGATCTCTCACACAATCACACTCACACTCTTCCTGCAATTCTCATATACTGTTATAATCAAAACACAAACCCAACAAGACCCATGTGAGTATATTGTCAAATTAATGTCTTTTTTATTTTTTTACTCAAAAACCCCAAGGTTGCGCCTGGTGTGATTGTTCTAAGCTTGATGAAGGTGTTGTGCCTGGGAATTCACAATCATATCTCCATCACCGGAAGTCCCACTCGAAGCCCGTCAACGAGTCAAGTCATCCATCTCCATCGCCGCAAGACTCTCCAGAAGTCACATCGACGATTCTCTCACCAAAACAACTCGCTGTCAGAGATGGACTCCGATCCCAGGCGAAGAATAGAAACCCAGTGGGAAAAAAAGAAAAAAAAAAAAAAAAAAAAAAAAAAAAAAAAAAACTCTCCCAAACCCAGAAACCCAATGTGAAAAGGAAAGAAAAAGAAGAAAAAATAAAAAGAAAGAAGAGAACCTAGGCCTAGAAATTTGCCGTCATGTTCGCTAGTCTGAGTTGTGGCCGCTACGGGTTGGATGAGGTGGGGGCTCGGTCAGCGTGGTTGGGCAAAGGGGATGAAGTGTGAAGAGGTATGCTTGGATTTGGGAATGGAGAAGAGTTTCTGTGGGTTGGGTTTTTGGTGTGAAGGAAAAAGTTGTTGGTGGGGACGTGAAAGGGAGAGCCGGACTTGACAAGGCACTGACAATGGGTCCATGCATGTGTGTTTAATTACAAAAATGCCATTGGAAACTGAGTTTTTTAGTTCAGTTTTCATAACTCATCACTCAAAAATCAAAAAAATTGAGTGATAAAAACAAAAGCCAAATAGACTTTTGTTCGTGGGACCCACATATTTTGAGTTATAAGTGATGGAAACAGAATTATGAATTATGAAAATCATAAATCCAAACAACCCCTTAAATTCTTATTTCATTGTTGGAATTCCCCCCCCCCCCCCCCCCCAATTTGCTTTGATTGTAGAAAATAAACAAAGTTTAATTAATAATTCATATTCAATAGATTTTCCATGCATTACACGGGTTAACGACTAGTTAACATTAATGTGTGAGATTAATAGGGATATATTATTAATTTATTTATTTATTTCTATATATATTAAGATATGCATTACATCATCTTGCTGGTAATAAGAACTTTTGCCAAGCAGTTACAGGTTCGAATCTTAGGACGTCTTATTTTAAGTCTTATTTTAGAAAAGCCCACAAACCCACGACTTGAAACCCTATTTCCCATTTGATGGTTCTATTATCACATTGTGCAGTTCCAACATCACATGTGATGGTTCTTTTGTCACATTTGGTGGTTTGGTTTTTTTTTTTTTCACATTTGATGGTTCCATTGTCACATTCAGTGATACCAACATAACATTTGACAGTACTTTTATCACATTTAGTAGTTCCTTTTTTTCACATTTGACGGTTCCATCCTCGTATTCAGCAATACCAACATAACATTAACATTTGATAGTACTTTTGTCATATTTGATGGTTCCCTTTTTTATTTTCTCACATTTGACAGGTCATCCTCACATTATATAGTTCCAACATCACATGAGACTGTACTCTTGTCACATTCAGTAAATCTTTTTTTTTTTCTCATATTTGATGGTTCCATTATCACATTAGGCAGTACCAAGATCACATCTAACTGTACTTTTGTCACATTAGGTGGTACCCTATTTTTTTTTCTTACATTTGACAGTTTCATTGTGACATTGGGCAATGCCAACATCACATGTGACCGTACTTTTCTCACATCTAATGGTTCCTTTTTTTTTTTTTTTTTACTCACATTTGACAGTTCCATCATCACATTAGGCCATACCAACATTACATATGGGCGTAGTCAACCCAACCCAACCCAACCCCATCGAATTACCTAATAATCAATGAATATATATAACAAAAATACTCCTAAAATCTCTAAAATTTTCGAAATACCCTTAAATATACTAAAATTACCAAAACGCATCCTAACACTTAAAAATTACCAAAATAATGCCGAAACTCTCAAAAATTATTGGAATATCCTTAAAACCTAAAAAATGACCGAAATGACCTTAAAACCTAAAAAATTACTTACATACCCTATAAACCTAAAAAATAATCGAAATACCCTTAGATACTAAAAAACACTGACCTAAATGACCAAAAAAACCTAAAAGAATGACTGAAATAACCTTGTAATTTAAAAAGTGACAGTAATGTCCTTAGCACCTAAAAAATGACAGTAATGCACCTTAAACCTAAAAAATGATTGAAACACCCACAGAACTTTAAAAATGACCCTGAAACCTTGAATAAATTTTGAAATACCCTTGAAACCTATAAAATGACCAAAATACCCTTGAAACCCTCAACAATTACCGGAATACCATTAAAACCTTAAAAATGATCAAAATACCTTTAGAACCTAAAAAAAAAAAAAGGATCAAAATACCCTTAAAACCTAAAAAATGACCAAATGATCCTAAAATCACACCAACATCACATATGATTGTATTATTGTCACACTTGATGATTCCCTTATGTTTTGGTCACATTAGATGGTTCCAATATTAAATTGGCAGTACTAATATCACATATGATTGTACCATTACCACGTTTGGTAGTTCCTTTTTTTTTTTTTTGGTCACATTAGATAGTATTAACATCACAATGGTCGATACCAATGTCACATTTGATTATTCTTTTTTTTTTAGTCACATTGGACGGTACCAACACAATGTTCTCTCTCTCTCTCTCTCAGAGATCAAAAGATCTACAAGAAAAAAGCTACCCGCTCTGATACCACTTGAACGGTTTTAGACCCCTTAAAACAACCAGATTAACCTAGTTAATTAGCCAAGTGATTAACTTAGTCAATTTATGCAATTCTAAGTTATCACAAGCATACAATCATATCAAGAAAATAAAGCAGCGGAATAAAAAAGAACACAATGATATGATCACCCAAGAAACCACACGGTACAAACCTGGGGAGGATTTGACCCACCGATCCTCAAGGCAAACCAGAATCCACTATGAAAGAATCGAAACTTATACAAAAGGACTTACAAGCTCCCCGCTCGACTTCCTAATGCTACCTACCAGTAGAACTTACTGACACGACCACGTGCAAGCTCCGAATCCACGTACTCCTTCTTTTTTGAATTCTTCAATCAGCTACAAGCACCCACGCTTGTTATTCTTTAAGCTCTAATGGCAGCAACCGAGTTGATCATCAAGATGTTAAAGTTATCTCTACCTTGAGAATCCTAAGCTTTGTGTAAAGGAAAGCTCCTCTAGATCTCACAAGAGATTTACACAAAACAGCAATGTATGAGTAACAATACAACAAGAGCAACTCTAAAAACGTGGCTAGGATTTTGCCTTATATACCTAGGGCAAAAACATAAAACCCTAAACGTTTAATGAGTTAGGGCTGAGTTGGAAATTCTGCAGAAAACGCATCTGACCCGAGATTCGATCGATCGAGCCTAAGCTTCGATCGATCGAGCCAGGCCGAAATGCACCAATGCATTCTGTAGCCACTCGATTCCAACTTTACAATAATTAATCAACTTTGAGCAAGCGTAAACAAGACTAAACATATTGTTTTGATCATGGTTTGCCAATATTACAAATTAGAGTTCTAAATACATAAATTTTTAAACCTTTAGAACCTAACAAACTCCCCCTTTGGTAATTCGTGACAAAACACAAATTAAAAGCTCAAAGTTTACAAGTAAAAAACCATTTACAAAAGTAATGCTCATAAACTCAAATTCTATCCTAACTACTATCCATCAGTTGCAAGTATAGACACCAGCTCAATTGAATCAACCTGTATATTCATGAAATACTCAACAAACGCATAAACGCATGTGTGACAGAAAAGAGTAAAACAACAGGTATAACATTCTTGTAAGATTCACACAACACAAAATAAAGACATATATCAATGAACAACTCATAAATATAAATCAATAAGCAGTGAATCACAAAGTAACAAGAAGCAAGTAAATATCATGTATATCAAAACAATGTTACTCCCCCTAACATGAATATCCCCAAAAATGATATACAAAGTGAAGCACCTAGATATAATCTATAAACTCCACTAACTCCTCAAAAACAAAAAGTATACTCCCCCTAACTACAAAAACTCCTCCAAAAAGTCAAAACTCTACTCCCCCTTTTTGTGACGGAATGCCAAAGTGCAATCACAAGCCATCATCAAAAGGAGGTGGTAAGGGCGAACGCAGATGCACCAGATCAGCACGCAAAGCACAGATCTCGTCAAATAAGTCCACCAAAAGCTGACCATGAGCCGCCTGAATGGTCATGACAGTCTCCAAGGTACGACGTACATCAAAGTCGTCCGAAGGAGGTGGAGGAACAGCAGCAGCATCAAGATCAGGAACAGTCTCACCAGCAGGACCTGTAGAAGAAGAAGGAGGAGGTGCGCTACTAGAAGGTACAGACCTAGGGTGTTTAGAGCCAGCTTTAAGATGAGCGGCCCTTTGTCTAAGGAAAGACGCACCTATGGGAGCAATCACATGAACAGGCTCAGAGGAAGGGAAACTACTAAGATCAAGATAAAGCAAAATCCTATGAATGAAAATAGGATGAACAAGGGCATGAGAAGTAGATGAACTCCTATAAACTTCATTCAAAGAACGAAGAAACAAATAGGGAAAACTGATAGGAGCATCAGTGACAAGAGCGTACAAAAATATACACCACTCGAGAGGAATGGTGTGAAGATGAGAAATGGGCCAGAAAGAGTGACATGCTATCCTAAAGAAGAGATAGTGTAACTCGGAAAGCTCAGCAGTGGTGATCCTAAGATCAGAACCCCACTTGATAGATGACCCAGTGATGTAAGACATGACATCACTCAAAACGGGAGACTCATCATATGGGTAGACAGGATGCTGTACCAAAGGTACCCCTAGAGCATCAGCCACTACCTTAGGAGTAATGGTGTACTCTACGCCTCGTATCCAACTCTTTACCAAAGTGTTGGAATCATAGACGTGGATAGAGATGTTCGAAAAGAACTCTCTAATCAAGGTAGCAGGTGGAGGAGGATCAGAAATATCCACCAAGGGTAACTGGCCCCTACGCTCAAAGTTTGCCTTAATGGCAGGATCAAGCTCATCTAAGATGACAGAACGCTTAGACCATATCTTCCTCTTAAGGTTCAGTGTATCAAAAATCTCTTGGTTTTTCTCACTAGGAAACCTCTCTCGGTCAAAGGGAGGAGGGGAAGGAGTAGATGAGGAAACAGTCCTACAAGCCCTTGTCTTCCTAGGCATAGTGCTAAGGAAAGGACAAAGACACAAAAGAAAACCAAAAGAACAAAATAAAACAAAACCAAGGGCAGACTGCAAGTCAGCACAAAAAAAAATATAGAGCAAAAATCTATATGATGCATGAACAGTTAAAATGTCATGATGCATGTACTAATGCAGTAAACAAAGTTCAATTTTAAGTTCAATTGCACAAAATTGGCTCGAGCATGGAGTTTCTAACAAAAAACCCCAAAAATTTGAAAACCACTTGAAAAATTTTGAAGCACATTGATGAATTATGCATTACAAAACACAACACATAGATTATAATGCCTAATTGCATCCAATTAATAAGCCAATTTCATCAATTTCAACCTAATTGAACAAAATCCCCAATTCGGAATAATTATAAACCCTAGAAATTTCAATTTTTCATAAAACCCAAAATTGATCAAATTAAACTATCAAGATCATGTTTATAGCATGTCCCCACAAAAATCCATTGATCAATTGCACGAAATTGGGCTTGAAACAACAAAAATCCCAAAAAGAAAAAGGTCCAAAAATTTGAGGATAAATGCATGAAAAATGCATGAAATATGGAAATAAACTCAAAAATGAGGGGCAAAAGAGACTTACCAGCTTGGGGACAGAGAAACTTTGCAAAAATTTTGGAGGAAAACGACAAAAAAAAGAAATCGCTGTAGAACCTTGCCTAGTCGGAGAGAGAAGAGAAAGGTTGAAAAACTTTTTGAAAAGTATGTTGAATCAGTCAAAGAACACTGTTTTAAAAACCTGATTCACGACTTTCAATTGATCGAAAATTACTTTCGATCGATCGAATCACTCTGAAATTTTTAAAGAGATTTTAAGTATTTTCGATCGATCGAAACAGGCAGCGGCTCACAGTATTTTGAGAAAAATTACAGTTTTGAAAAACTCAAACCAATTTTTGAAAAATAACTCCTCAAAGCATTGAAATCAATGAAACAAAATGCATGAGTATGAAATGAAATGGAATGCTTTTTCAAAAACCCAAATTTTAATCTCAGTTTCCCAAAAGAAAGTTTCAGCCAATTCTCCCTTTTAATTCTTAAGCAAAAAAAAAAAAAAATGTTTTGTATAATACTCAAGGTATTTTCAAACTTGGTTGGTCAAACCAAAAACACACACAATAACATGTACAGTGTTTAGCAAAGAGTACCTTGTGTAGTGTGTGCAACTAGTAAAAGCTTGAGATACATGTGAGGTGATATGTGAATAGAAATTAATCACAAAGTCTACAAAATTCATCACACAGAATTTAAAAGAGACTATCACCTAAAGAGTTACATCATATAACTCTCACATCTCCTAGAACATAAGCTTGCAATCATGTAAGTTTCTTGAATTATTCCTCTTAATTATGTGAATTGGCATCAGGCCTAACAGTACACACCAATTTTAATTATGTGAAATGGCATCAAGCCTAATAGTACACACCAATTTTAAGCATTAAGCAATTAACAGAGGCTACACTTATGTTCTTTTTGTGCATGTGCTACACTTTCTCGAGTACAAAATCTTATGATATGCACTAAGGTGTTCAAGATTTGCTAGTAAACAATGGTGAGATGGTTATTTATGCCTTTCTCAAAAGGATCAAGTCCGACAGTCAAATAACAGGTGACTTCAAGATTAAAACAAAGTGATAAACACCATAAACATCTTTCCCACACAACATGCACTACAAAGCTCAAACTAGTCAAGTGCAATAAATAAGCTCATCAAAGCTAAACAAGGTACATAAGACATGTTATGTGTAAATAAATTGACCAACCTTGTTTTCAAAGGCCAAGAAAAATAGTGCCAAACACAATTTGCTTTTCCTTTTTTTTTTTTAAAATTTTAAAAGAGAAAACAAATAAATCCTAGAATGAAATGCATGAATGTAATGCAATGCAAATCCTAGAAACAAACAAAAGCAACAAAAACCAAAGAACAATGGTCACAAAGGAATGAACAATGAAGCACAAGGACCATGTCAGAAAGACTCAATTAGGTTGAGTCTTTTGCATCCAAAACCTTTTAGATGCACCACGAGCATTGGAGTTCTTATTCACATTTGAGTGATTTCCAACTCCAGAATTGGAATAAAGGTTCAACGCCTTTACCAATTCACCAATAAGTGTCATAGGATCTTGTGCTTGAGGCACAGACACTTTTGGTTTGTTTGCTCTCTTAGCAGCTTGAAACTTGTAACAGTTAGGACGAATGTGTCCAGACTTTCCACAATAATGACAAACCCAAGTAGGTTTACCATGCATCTTATCCTTAGAAAGGGTGGAATCCTTAGGTTTAGTCTCTCTCAGATCAACCCTAATCTTCCTAAGAGGTGAAACTTCTACAGGTTTGACAACCTCACTCACAGGTGGTTTGATAGTTTCACTCACAACCTCACCACAGTAGGTTCAGAAGAAGATGAAGGAACAAAGTTTGTGGAATTAGGAGCAGACACATAGATGCTTTCAACATAACCTAACCCAGATTTATCAGAATGATACTTTTGAACATTCAGCATGTGATCAAGTTTAGAACTAGCAGATCTAGCAATAAATAAATCATGTTCCAAAATTTTAACTTTATCAAACAAAAGCATGTTCTCAGATTTCACATGATTCAAAAGATCATTAGCATCAAAAAGTTTAACAAGCAAATTCTTCTTTTCAAGCTCAAGAGAATCAATTTTCTTCAGGCCAAGTTCAACATTCATAGCATCCTTTGCAGTAACTTTGCAAAGTTTATTATAAGCCTCTTAAAGATCTGCATCCTCAAAGAGTTCCCCATCAGAAGGGTTCTCCTCAGCAGACACGCTTTCATTGACTACAGCTGTAGCAGTGAAAGTAATGAAGTTTCCATCCTCGTCACATCCAGACTCATCATCAGAAACCTCATTATCACTAAGGGTTACAGCCATAGCTTTACCCTTAGTCCTCAAGAATGTAGGACATTCAGATTTAACATGACCATACCCTTGACAACCAAAACACTGAGCACCCAAAGAATTGTTTAAAGATTGACCTCCTTTTTCTCTAGGTTTTTCAAAGTTATTAACCTTAGTGGGATCATTCTTCCTAAAGTTTCTAGGTTCAGCAATGGTTGTATTTCTTGCCCTTCTATTAGTATTCCTTAAAAAGTTACTAAAATTCTTGGCAAGGTAAGCAATCTCTGTAGCAGAGAGCTCATCATCAAATCCACCAACCTCAACATCATCAACAGACTTAAGAGCCATTGATTTGGATTTGTTTGCTTTAGGTAGGTCAGACTCATAGGACTGAAGTGATTCTACAAGCTCATCAACTGGGATGGAGTCCACATCCTTACTTTCAGTAATGGCAGTCACTTTGGGTCTAAAGTCTTCAGTTAAAGATCTAACTATCTTCCTAACAATTTTAGGTTGATCATAGATTTCACCCAAATTAAAAGCAGAATTAACAATGCCATTCAGTTTGGCATAAAATTCATCAAAGGATTCATCATCAGACATCCTAATGCTCTCAAACCTAGAAGTTAATTGCTGCAGTTTGTTTATCTTAACTGCCTTTGTGCCTTCATGCACAGTTTGGAGGATTTTCCAAGCAGTATGAGCAACCTCAACATTAGAGATTCTCTTAAATTCCTCCATGGAAACAACATTAAAGATGGCATTCATAGCTTTGCTATTAAATCCAGCTGCTTCTTTTTGAGAAGTTTGCCACTCACTCACAAGAGTAGTGGGCTTCACCCATCCGTATTCAACGGAATTCCAAACTCTCACATCAATGGATTTCAGGAATGCTTTCATCCTTACTTTCCAATAAGCATAGTTATTCCCACAAAGTGAGGAGGAACAACAAGAGAGTGACCGTGTTCCATGACAACAGGGGTTAAGGATCAGCTCAGAGATCAAAAGATCTACAAGAAAAAAACTACCTGCTCTGATACCACTTGAACGGTTTTAGACCCCTTAAAACAACTAGATTAACCTAATTAATTAGCCAAGTGATTAACTTAGTCAATTTATGCAATTCTAGGTTATCACAAGCATACAATCATATCAAGAAAATAAAGCAGCAGAATGAAAAAGAATACAATGATATGATCACGCAGGAAATCACACGGTAAAAACCTGGGGAGGATTTGACCCACCGATCCTCAAGGCAAACCAAAATCCACTATGAAAGAATCGAAGTTCATATAAAAGGACTTACAAGCTCCCCGCTCGACTTCCTAATGCTACCTACCAGTAGAACTTACTGACACGACCACGTGCAAGCTCCGAATCAACGGACTCATTCTTTCTTAAATTCTTCAATCAGCCACAAGCACCCACGCTTGTTACTCTTTAAACTCCAATGGCAACAACCGAGTTGATTATCAAGATGTTGAAGTTATCTCTACCTTGAAAACCCTAAACTTTGTGTAAAGGAAAGCTCCTCTAGATCTCACAAGAGATTTACACAAAACAGCAATGTATGAGCAACAATACAACAGGAGCAACTCTAAAAACGTGGCTAGAGTTTTGCCTTATATACCTAGGGCAAAAACATAAAACCCTAAACGTTTAATGAGTTAGGGCTGAGTTGGAAATTCTACAGAAAACGCATCTGACCCGAGATTCGATCGATCGAGCCTAAGATTCGATCGATCGAGTCAGGCCGAAATGCACCAATGCATTCTGCAGCCACTCGATTCCAACTTTACAATAATTAATCAACTTTGAGCAAGCGTAAACAAGACTAAACATATTGTTTTGATCATGGTTTGCCAATATTACAAATTAGAGTTCTAAATACATAAATTCCTAAACCTTTAGAACCTAACACTTTGGAATTGGTGGCTCAAATTGTCGTTGTTCATCAATTTTAATAAAACCCATGACAATGATTTTATATAAGTTCCAAAATATCACCTTAATATCTCAGAGTTAGGGAAATGTTTTAGATTATATATTTTTCTATAATGAAATTAAAGGGCAAATGGATCAAAGTACATCATTCTATGCTGGAAAAGAAAAAAATCTTTAGCAAACACGAGAGATTAAATCAAAATGATACAGAAGATAATTCATGACCTCGCACAACTTGTGAGCTCAACGTGCTTTGATGGTCATTTGAATTAATCTATGTGTGGTGATATGAAACTTTATTATAATAATAATTATTATATATAATTATTTTTATATGGAAAACTTGATCTACGAGTGGTCATTGGAATCCATTATTTCAATTTTGCATAAAGTTGCAGTTTTTCTAACTGGAACACACAGGCCATGTCTTTAAAAGTGATAAAATCAAAGCTAAAATCAAAATTGACCACATGAGACTTTAAAATGTTGTTCAATGTTTTAATTGTCGAAAAACTACAATTAAATAACAAGACATGAAATAGCTAAAACTAGCAATATTTTGAATATAACTAATTAAAAGTACTCAACATCCTTGGACTACATTGTCTTTTCTCTTAACAAAATTTTATAAACACAAAGATAACTTGATTATCTCTCCCTCTTGTCTATTTTTGCTCCAGTGCACTATCTGCATCTCTCTGGTAAGGGGCAAAATAGAAGAAACTAGTAAAAACAGCCAAATTTATGAAGAAATAAAACCATAATCAAAATCTATCAGAAAGAGTGACATGCTATCTTAAGCTGTTATTTGCTACTCCTTGGAAACCCCAAATAACATGATAATGATTCCAAATTAACTACAAGGCTTTTTCATTTTCTTTGCTTTTAAACCCTTGTGTATTTTTAACAGTTGGGGTTTTCGAGGAGTAGCATATAACAACTCAAGAATAAATGAGGCTGAAAAGGAAACAAAGAATAAATTATTCATATTGATAAGCTGAGTTATCTTGATAGGAAAAATGAAATGGTTATATATAAGCTAAGTTATTAAAATTAGATATTGCTTTAAAAAACATGTTATAAGTGTTTGGACCCATTCACAGAAGTAATACACAGAGCAACCAAATAATTAAACTTATTTAATAAAGTTATCAATAAAAGGATTAGTCTCTGGTTACACCACTGGATTAGTAGGTTCTTAGTAATAACTTATAAATGGGGCAGACTTTTATCAAGGAACTTAGTTCATTCCAATTAGGATAGTTTCAAATTTAACCCACCAAAACAAAGCTATCGAATGGTATGTTTAACAAGGTTTTCAGTTCAATCCCGTTAGGATAGTTTCAAAACTAACCCATCAAAACAAAGCAAATGAATGGTATGGCTACAAATTTTTCACAACTGCAATAGTCATCCCTCTACTCCCTCGCAACTTTCCCTGTTCCTTGACTCAAGCTAAGGCATACTTTATAACTAGCATTTCAGTAGATAACTAGAAATTCCTCCATTTCTCAATATCAAGACAGATAAACAAGTTCATTATCTATTGCATTTCACAAATCAACCCCTAAAGGTCTTCTATCACTATTGCTTAATTAATTTAACTTTAAAAAAATAAAAAAACACATTATTTCCTAGTCAAATTAGTACAGTTCCATAGATAAATTCCATCCAAATACCCCCAACAACCCACACGGTTAGGTAGGACGAAATATAAGCAAAACTAGATTTCTATATGAAAAATGAAATAAAAAGAAAAAGGGCCAAACCATAAGTGAAGAACAGCTCTTTATGTGCTCCTCAAAAAAAATAAAAAAAAATAATAAATAAATAAAAATAAGAACAGCTCTTTATGTAGTCTCACTTTACCTTAAACCCCAATATTCACCATCAGTGATTCTCTTAACTCAATTATCGATCAAATGAGCATCTAATAATCCACAATTTAGAGCTAGCAAATTATTGGCATTTACTCGTGCAAACAAAAGGCATAACCAAATTCTAGAGACAAAAACAAAACAAAACGAATTTTCAACTTGAATTAAGATAAGGAAAAACAAAACATACCCAAAATTGAAATGATACTGAAAAAGCTAAAAATGCCCAAAAATTTTATAGTCAAAATGAGAAAAATAAATAAAAGAAGAAAAGAGAGACCCAATATCGAATACAAATTAATAAGACTAAAAAAAATATTAAGAGTAAAAATAATTGAAGAAATCTCATAGGTCGATGATAGAGATCCACTTGAGAGTGGAGTAGACAAAATCTAGGTCATCAGGTTTGAAGGAGTTATTGACGAAGCACACGACCCGAGAGAATGAGTCCTTCTCTCTCTTGGGCCATCGGTGGTGGAAGCCAAGCATTGCAAGGATGCATCGTTTAGTATTTTGAAGTAAAAGAAGGAACACCTACTAGAGGTTTTCAGTTTGAGAGAGAAGACGCAAGAGAGAGAACATTAGTTTGTTTGTTTGTGTATTTTTGCTTTTATATATTACCTACTTAACTGGTAACTAGTTTTTCATTAAAAATAAATAAATGGTCAGGATTCGTGTAAAATCTATGGCCAAGATTAAAAAGGGTACCGTACCCCCCTAAAAGAAGAGGGGATACAGAAGAATGACCCGAAAATTTCAAGTGAAATTATATTTGCTTTTAGTTTTAGTTTTTTTTTTTTTTTTTTTAAACATTTGCTTTTAGTTGAATATGTATAAAAACAATATTATAGAAATGACTAATGGCATTGCTCTCTATTTTTTCAGTATTATGAAGGAAGCTGAAGTAAAGAAGTTAAGACAATTTGATTGAGATTGATCAAAGTAGACTTTTTCCTTCAAGTTTGAATATATCACTTCATTATACATGTAATTAACTTTCTGATCTCAATTTATGTAACTTTGCAGTTGTTCTATTTGTGATGACTATCACCTTAGATTTCCGATGTTCATGGCTCTTTGTTTGGATTTATTGTAAATAACTTAATAAAATTCGCTAAAGTTATTTATTGTCTAAATCCACTATTAGTCATTTCTAGCAATTATATCCATACTAGAAGTGCATCCCAAAAGGCTTTGTTTATGTCTTTGTTGTTAGGACATATGTATTTTCACTTGTTAAGAACATATGTCACTTATTTATGTAAATTGGCTAATCCTTTGACAAAACGCACTCTACTTGTAATTGGGTAGTTCTATGTGTTTTTAATACTTCAAGAAACAAGGTTTCAAGATCAAGTGTTGAAGTCATCAAGTCTGTCCAAGAAAAACAAGCTGAAATGCAAAATCATTAAATCTCGACACCTTCTCGATAGCTCCTCGACACTTGCTATCTGTCAAGATTTATAAAATCAGATTTTCTGATCTAATTTCTTGGGATCCGTGAATGTGTCTTTGGGCCTTCTTTTCTCCTAACCCTAGACATATAAAAGGATTATTTTAAGAGCCGTCAAATAGTACACAAGCTGCACAAGCATTGAGAAAACTCTGTTCAAGCAATTTGTGATCAAATACGAAGTTCTTGACCTAGTTCATCTTCTCTAAAGAAGTTGCTGTGTATTTGCACCAAAGGGTTTTGTGACCAAGCATCTTCCTGATCTTCATCGTGTAGGATGAACTGAAGAACTTTGCAGCCAACCTCTCCTTCTAAGTTGGTGTTTGAAGTCGCGTACTGGGATCCGCGCATTGGCTAGTCACGTACTTGGGAACCGTGCATCAAAAGGGGGAACTATCACTATAGATCAAGTCCAATTGGGTATTAGGGTAAGGGTTCAACTGTAGGTTGGTAAGATACTTGGGATTCCTTTACTTGTAACCGTTTGATTTGATAATAGTGGAGTTTCGGGAGTGGTGACCTGAAAATCACTCGGTGGGGTTTTTGCCGTAAGGATTTTCCCCATTCGTAAACAAATAACCGTGTCATTTAATTTCCGCTGTATATTTAGTTATTTGGTAATTTGTTTGTGCTTCCACGTATTTGCATGTTAAATTGATTAATTAATAACTTGGCTAATTAATTAATTGGTTTAATCACAAGGGGTCATTCAGTTTGTGGCCTATCATTTGTATTTCTTATTCGTCTATGACTCTCTATATTAATTGGTGTAGGGATTACTTTGGTCAAGAATGAGTTGTGGACTACTGAGGATCTTTTAATTTTCAAAACATTATTGGGTTTGATTTTTCATTTTTTCATTCTTAATCAAATTGGAACAGTGGGTTCCAGTTAGCTCGACTGATAAAGTCTTTAATGGTTGCATAAGAGATTTAGGATTCAGTCCTCGCCTACACCAAAATTGATTGGTGTCTTGGTCTGATAATAAAGAGCTATTATTAGGAGCAGATAGGTTGAAACTCTCTCTCCAAAAAAAAAAAAAAAAAAACAAATTGGAACTTGCCACATAACATTATTAGTCCACATCACCCTAAATTTATTGAGAATTTTACTACATGTTAATTTTTTATGCTTCAGTAAGTGATCCAACTTCTATAATATAATAATATGTAATAGATAAATAATGAGATATTATCAATTCACAACAACCATGAACTGATTTGTACAATTTTCAATATTAAATAGTATAAAATTGAAATTAAACTAGAAGCATAAATTAATGCAACATTATATATATATATATATATATATAAATGTTTTTTGTTGATGAATTAATATATGATATTACTATTTTTTTTTTTTTGTCATTACTTATTTATTTTATTAGACTACATAACTTAAACCAAATACATAATATAAAAATTGACTTTAATAAAATACCATGCATTGCACAGTTTAAAAACTATATCTAATACTATATATAATAGTCGAAGCTTTTTCCTACATTTAAGTTGGTTTTAACATGTAGGAAAAATACCCATATGAATTTCTACCACATTTACGATTAAAAAACAAAAAATATATATAAAAGCAGAGACCTCATGTGGGAGTCCATGAGATCCTTTCATATGGTGCTCTAATTTTACATTTAGATTTTTTTTTTTACCTCTTTTTATTAAGTTATTTTTACTGTAACCAAAAAGTTCACGTTAACTTATTTTTACTGTTATCTTATTAATTTTCTAAGCTTAGACCACACTTTTTTCTCTTTTTCATGTCTTTTAGCATACCCACTATTTCAGAATTAAAAATAAAAGTAAAAATAATAATAATTAAGGACTAATAGTAATAACTAACTAGATGAGGCCCTAGAGGGAGAGATAGAGAGATGAAAATGTTGTGGATTGTTAAATAAAATGCACTATTTCACTATTACGAAAATAAATAAATAAACTTGAGATTGATAAAGCATTTGTAAGAGAGAGAGAGAGAGAGAGAGAGAGAGAGAGAAATCTGAGGGGCTACCACCTCCATCATACTAGCCTCCCACCACCATCAAGCTGCTAGGGTAATTTTTTTATATTTTTAATTAGGGGCTTAAATATGATTTTGGTTTGGGTAATTTGGTAGGATAATTTTTGTTTTGAGTATATAAGTAGAGAGAATATTTGGTGCACAAAGTAAACCATATTCTACCATAGTTTTAAATCATCATATATAATACACATGCATACGCACTTGCCCACATCATGTCTTAATGTCACACTATCAATGAGTGGAAGACAGTGAGAGAGTTGGATATATATTCATTTCATAGTATGCAATATGTGAATTCAACACAAATTAGTTGATTTTCATGAACCTGTTACTCTTTTGAATTTATTTTTAGTTTCATTATTTAAAAAAATAATAATAATCTTACCTTGAGAAGGAGAAGGTTACAAATGTACAGTGAATCTACTAAACTAAAATTTGATATCTCAAAATGTATATGTTTCTTTACTCTAATTTAGTTTACTTTTTCTTTATAATATATATACAACACTCTCTAAAACTGTCTTACATAAAATATTACAAAATTATCCGTGCATGCATAGGCAACTTACTGGTGGATATAAATAAAGCGATTGCATGCCTATTGCTTTGGAAGGAGATTCCATTGTTGGCCGAATAGTTTAGGTAACCAAAAGAATATTTGGCTCCAAAGTGGATGATATGTAGAGTAATCCTTGACATTGGAAAAGAATTGTCTACTGAAGCAGAAACTACAAGTGAGAGAGGCTGAACAGTGTATGTAAATATTGTTTAATAAGAGAGGCTGAACAATTTATGTAGTTATTGTTTAATGAGGAAGGCTGAAAAGTTCATGTAGAGTATCATTGACGTTGGAAATTTGTATTGTTGTTACATTAGTATAACTCAAGCATGGTGTGAATTACCAGAAATTTGTATTGCAACTCACCGCTGTTGGTGACTAGAATTTGTATTACAACTCACAGTTGTTGGTGAGAATTTTTATTGCTCTCTTTATTTGTTTAGGTTGGTTGAAATAATTAAAATTTACTGGTGATATGTTATTAAGTTCTTTAGCATGGTGAATCCCACAAAAATTGGTAGTTATATATCAGAAGTTCTTGATGTTGGCCTTCTTGGGCCTCTGTTTAAGGTGGATTTGCTCAGTTTTTACGAACTCAATATATGTTCCAACATGAATATATAGTCTGATGGAAATTAAATTGTACTAATTTCTAATAGAAATTGAATTTGAATAATTGTTGGTGTTCTCAACTACTAATAATAATTAGGGTTGATGATATTCCCATGAACTAGCTTGTATGAATATCATTTGCTATAAGTGTCTATGTAGAATGTTAGGATATATGTGAATTATGTTAGAAACTGTTGAGGGTCATTTTTTTGAAATAGGCAGAAGGCAGCCCAAACCGATAAAACGTGGACAGCAGATAAACAGTAAGCCAAGAAAAAACCATTAGGCTCAAGCAGCCGGAATAATGGATCACAGACCCTTATTTTAAATGAATGGGTCTTGAAGGAGTAAGTGGGCCTAAAAAGGCCCGGAAAAAGAGAAAACACCACCCATGGGCAGTATGTGGTATGGAAAAGAGAGAATGGGCCGCGGCAGGCTCAAAGTAATGAAAGCAAAGAAAGTAGGGGATAATGGCAAACCCACGAACCCCAAGGATGAGAATGAGGAAATTGGGCCGAGGAAGCCCAATTAAGTGAGTAAATGCCCATGGGATACAAAGTTAGCAAATGGACCAAGGAAGTCCAAAGGAAGTAAACGGGCCTGACAAGCCCAAGTGAAAAGAAAGGGACATTGGAGCCCACAAGCGAGAACACCAAAGGCCATATTAATCCACTGGGGGAAAGAAAGGAATGGCAGGCCTGAAAAGAGGCCCAGCAGGAACAAATCGCCGCGGCAGGAAAGGCCGAGTAACACAGTGGGAAGCTAAGGCAACTAAAGAATGGGGCCAAAGAGAATGCAAAGCCCAGTACTCGGTAAAGTCCAGACCCTATAGGAGTGGGAAATCAGAGTAACAGATCAGAAAAGCCAAGAACGGACGACTGGCAACACAAACAAAAATGTCCAGTACACGGCAGATGCATGAACAGTTTCAGACATAACCACGCGCAAGGCCCAGGCACCACCAGCCTGTACCCAGCCAATACAGGATGTGGTGGGGTCGTGGGTCAGCGGTAAGAGGGCATGGTTTGGAGGTGGGGAGAGGGGAAGGCCTGTTTTAAGGTTCCTGCTCAAACTCTTTTGGGGGATACGTCCTGCTGGGATGACATACCACCCAAAAGAGGCAAGGCTGAGTTGGAACCAAAAGGTGCATGCCGTGAGGGATAGAGAGAGAAAAAACAGCGCCGCGGCAGGAAGAGGTGCCGCGGCAGACTAACAGACAAAAGTTGTCTGTGTCTTAACTCGCAGACGGAACAGTAATGTCGGCAAGTACGCCCAAGACCAGACAAAAACGGTTAGGGGGTAGAATAGTAAAATGGGTCATGGCTGGCACTATAAAGGAAGCCTCCTGCCTTGTGCAAAAAGGGGGGGGGGGGGCACAAGAGCAATACAACTTAAGGCAAAAGGAAAACACTCTGTAACACACTTAGAAAAATAGAGGAACCTAATACTAAAACTACAATTGTGGAAATCACTAAGAAAAGACTAGAAAAGCAAGAAAGAAAGAGAGAAAAAGGAGAAGTGTTGACGGCATGCACCGATAGGTCCCTTCCCTTCTCTCCCTCTCAAATCCCTGCTCTCTTTTAGAATCATCCTGGGCATTGTTCATTCGGGTCCGCCTCCCTCAAACTCATTAATCTCCACGGCAGGAATTCTTTTTCCTCGAAGGTTAATCGTTTTTGAGAAGAGGTGTTCTTCCTCCTTGACCTTGCCCCACGGACCAAACTGAGTTTATTCCTTTTAATAGTTGATTAATCTTTGTTACCATTTGCTTTTACTACTTTACTTGTCAAAATTATTCATGTATTGTGATCATGGGTAATTTGGTTATTCGTTATTAAAAGAATCATCTGGTCATTCCAGAATATATATATTGCTCTGTTTTTTTTTTATCAATTATATCTGTCTGCTGCAAGCTTCTTTGAAACAGCACTGCCTACCGCGAACACTCTACTGGCAGACGGGCCAGTTTGCGCACAAGCCGGCCAAGTTGAGTTCCAGTTGGACCGGTCTTGACTCCCGCAACCCAGAACACTTGGGCCTATAACACGAAAGAGGCAGCCCAGCCCAACATAGTCAAAAAGGACCCTACATTAAATTGGCGACTTCACTGGGGAATTGAGAAATAGTTCAGGGATAAGAGCCCTCGCAAATAGATGCCTCCAAAGTCCAGGACTACACGCAACATGAGTGTTGTACCCTCACAAGCAGAGTCCAGGCCTACAACGCCCCGCCAACCACAGCCTAATCAGGTAGAAGGTGCTAACGAGATGGGGGCTGGACCCCAGCCTCCTCCAAGGATCCCCGTTGACAACCCCAATACCTTTGTGGAAGTGTTGCAAGCTCTACAGCATTCGCAGCAGCAAATGATGGAAGAAATTCGTCAGTTAAAGATGGATAGAACAAAGGACAAGCGAAGCCAGCACGATCCAGAGCATGCGGCAGAACAGACACTGGTAGAAGGTGTCCCGCAGAATACGGATCAACGTTTTATTACTATGGCAGAAGTTGCAACTCTCTTGGAGCAAGAGAGAGCTAGAGGACCAAAGGAGAGGTTCTACGCACGTAGGCCCCCATACCCACTAAGGGTGCTCAGTAAACCATACCCTGAGAGGTATGAGCCGCGAGTTTTCGCACAATATGACGGAAGGAAGGGAAGTGCTGTGGAGCACGTGAGCAAGTTCATCGATACGCTTGGCCCCTATGCCGCAGACGAGGACTTGTGTCTTCGGGAATTTTCTAAATCATTATGTGACCGGGCTTATACCTGGTACATTGGCCTAAAACCAGGATCGATCCCAAAATGGGATGATATGGTAGATGTATTTTGTACCAAGTACTTCCACGGGGAAGAAACGGTGACACTTGCAACACTACAAGCAACCAAACAAAGAAATGGTGAAGATTTAATGGAGTACATCAAGAGATTTAGGGACATAGCACTCGACTGCTATGACCACTGCAAAGAAAGGATGCTGGTGGAGATGTGTATGATGAATATGATCAGGGAATACAGGGTAGTTCTAGAAAACCTCGAAATCTCCCAATTTGCGCAGCTACTACAAAAGGCGAGAAAAACTGCCCAGTCCGTAAAGCCAAGCACGGACAAAAGAAGTGCCCCGCAAGCCATGGCGGTATCCACTAGTGAGCGGAGGAGAAAGACCGATGGGAGAGAGTACGATACTCCCCCACCAATACCATGCACCGCGAAAGAACTGGACGTACTGCTAGACAAATGGATAGTTGATGGCATCTTCAAACCAAACCAAGTTGCGAGGGAGCCCACAGAAGAGGAAAGAAGGGACCCGCGTTTTTGTCGTTTACACAACTATGTCCAACATGCCACAGCAGAATGTTGGGCACTCCGCAGGCTAGTACACCGCAGGATAAAGGAAGGGACTTTAGAGCTGTCCCAGCAAGAGGTCCAAAGAAACCCACTCCCGAATCACAAGGGGAAGGGTGTAGCAGCAGTAGTGATTTGTGCGGATCCAGGGGATGATGAAAGAGAGAATCCGGCCCTGCCTGCCGCAGCAATCACTACTTTACAGCAGAGCTCCAAGTTCAAAAACTTATTTGATCAGTTAGGCCTCACAGCAAAAGAAAGAAAGGTGGCCACCGAGGCTCTAGTAAGCATTGCCTCCGGGGCAGGGGTAGAGTGTTTGTCAGCAGAAGTCCAAGATGACAGGCTCTCTTACAGGAGTCAACCGAAATCACCTTCAGTGATGAAGATATGGAAGTGGGGTATCCAGACCACAAGAGACCTCTCTATCTGGCAGCATCCATAAATCAAATCCCCATAAAAAGAGCCTTAGTAGATACGGGCGCTTCCGTAAACCTCATCCCGTTGAGCACTCTGCAAGCTGCGGGAATTTCGGATAGAAAGATCCAAGGGTGTCCAATGGAAGTGACAGGATTCGGTGGAAGGGGAGAGTACACCGCAGGCCATATTCAATTGTGGTTAAAAGTGGGACCCATAGCTTCTCTAACTCGGTTCCACGTGGTAAAAATGAAAGTCTCGTACCACGTGCTCTTGGGACGACCATGGTTACATAAACACAGACTAGTTCCATCCACATACCACTAATGTGTGAAAGGACGGATGAATGGAAGGATGATACGCATAGCAGCGAATCACTCACCATTTGAACAAGCAGAAGCTCACTTAGTAGAAACCATGTTCTACGATCAATGGGCTCCATCCAGGAAAAATTCAGTGTCAAGGCCACAAGGTACCTTTGTGCCTAAATGGAAAGACATCCAGGATGATCCGGAGCCTGACCTAAGGGAGTTACTAGCCAGGAAAAGGAAGAGGAAAGAAGCGCCAACCGCAGACTCAGAGGATACACCTCACTGCGTCAGGATCCGAGGTCCTGACGGCAGGATAGTGTATAAGTTATGAAGGTGCGAGGGGCCCACGAGTAAAACACAGGAGGGCCCCACTCATGAACGGCAGCACGAGGACTCAGAGTGTTGCGTGGTTCAAGAAAAGTCAGAAGAAGAAAGTAAGGAAAATGAGGAAGTTGTGACAGAAAAGGAAGTACAGGTTACAGCAGAAGAAGAGATGGAAGAAGTTGAATTGGGATCCATTCCACAGGGACCAAGGCCTATCCTAATTAGTGCAAGTTTGACTGAAATAGAAAAGGGAGAACTGGTGTTGCTCCTGAAAGAATTTAAAGATGTCTTCGCATGGGAGTACAATGAAATGCCGGGGTTAGACCCTGGGCTGGTTGCACACACGTTAAATGTGGACCCGGAGGCCAGGCCGATAGCCCAGCCTGGCAGGACGTTCCACACGGAGATAGAAGGGCAAATAATTAAAGAAGTACAGAAACTGCTTGCCGCAGGATTCATTAAGCCTATCCAACACCCACGATGGCTATCCAACATCGTGCCCGTGAAGAAGAAGAGTGGCCAGATAAGATGTTGCGTGGACTTCAGGAATCTCAACAAAGCTTGTCCAAAGGATGAGTTTCCCTTGCCAAACATGGATTTACTGATAGATTCTGTGGCGGGAAGTGCCATGTTTTCATTTATGGATGGGTTCAGCGGATACAACCAAATCAGGATGGCCCCGAGAGATGCAGAGAAAACCGCTTTCAGGACACCCATGGGCAACTTCTACTACACTGTAATGCCCTTCGGATTGAAAAATGCGGGTGCCACTTACCAACGGGCGATGACGACCATATTTCATGACATGATGCATCGTGAACTGGAAGACTACATAGATGACATAGTAGTAAAATCAAGAAGGAAAGAGGAACACTTCCATGTGTTGATGAGAGTATTCGAAAGGTGCAGGGCCTTCAAACTGAGAATGAACCCTCTCAAATGCGCATTCGGAGTATCCTCTGGGAAGTTCCTAGGCTTCTTAGTCCATAGTAGGGGAATAGACGTGGACCCTGCCAAAGCCACGGCCATCGCAACCATGAGACCTCCAAAAACGGTAAAAGAGTTAAAGAGCTTCTTGGGAAAGGTCTCATACATCCGAAGGTTTATCCCCGGGTTGGCATCAATCACCTCTGCTTTCACCAAGTTGCTCAAGAAGGGGCAGGATTTTGAGTGGGGAGAATTGCAGCAGGCAGCCTTCAAAAGGCTGCAGCAGATCATGATGAACCTCCCCACAGTGCAGGCCCCAGTTCACAAGAAGCCACTGTTGCTCTACTTGGCCACCAGTTCATATGCCATTGGTGCGTTAATCGCCCAGGAAGATGGGAGTGGCATGGAGCAACCAGTATATTATATCAGTCGTGCCTTGAAGGATGCAGAAACCCGTTACCTAAGGGCGGAGGGGGCGTGTTTAGCCATTGTATATGCTTCACAGAGGTTGCGCCATTATTTCTTGGCCTACGAAGTGTGGCTGATGACCAAATCCCACGCGGTCAAAGCTTTGCTGCAGCAACCGATCCTCTCTGGCAGGATATCCCAATGGTTGCTACAATTGTCGCAATATGATTTGAGAATGAGGACACCCAGGGCGGTAAAAAGCCAGGCTATAGCAGACTTATTGGCACAATTTCCAGGCAAGGAGGAGTTCCCACTGGATGACGAAGTTCCAGGGGAAGTAGCCATGGCAGAAGAAACCGGAGAGCATTGGGTAATGAAATTTGATGGGTCATCCACTGCCCAATCTGGAGGGGTGGGAGTAGTTTTGTACCATGGAGAACACGAAACAATAGCATTGTCATTCAAATTGGAATTCCCCTGTTCAAACAATACCGCAGAATACGAAGCTTATCTAACTGGGCTGGCCACGGCTCTTGAAATAGGAGTCAAACACTTAAAGGTGTTAGGCGATTCGAATTTGGTGGTCTGCCAGGCTAATGGGAGCTTCTCCCTGAAAGAACCCAACCTAGCCCCATACAGAGCAATGGCCCAGAAAATGGAGGAAAAGTTTTCAACTTTTGAAATAGAGTACACCCCCAGGAATGAAAATCGGTTTGCGGGCGCGTTAGCCGCGCTAGGCTCACAAATAATATTTGAAGGAGATGGCACCAAAGTAAAGGTCAGTAAAAGGAGAGAATCGATAATTGATATGTTGAGGGAGAAGTTCCTAGAGGAACGGCGTGATGGGGACTGGCGGATTCCCATAAAAAAGGCCCTGGCAAATGAAGATGATACTGCAAGACTGAAGGCGCTAAAAGACTACGCACTAGTGAAAGGGGAATTGTACCGCAGAATGCCAGGTGGGGTCTTGACCAGATGCATAAGACTAGAGGAGGCCCAGAGAAGGCTAAAAGAAGTACATGACAGGGCTTGCGGATCCTACGGAGAGGTTAGCCTTTACCGCAGGCTTCAAAGGGCAAGCTTTTATTGGCCAAACATGGGTAAAGACGCAGACCAAGTCCAAGTTCAGTGTGAGCCCTGCCAACTTGCGGCAGACAAAGAAGAAAGTTATGTTGTATCCGCCTGCAAGGACTGGAGAGACCCATTTGTGCAGTACCTGACGGAAGGCATCCTACCGCAGAAGCACAGTGAAAAATATAAACTCAAGAGGTTGGCAACATGCTACTTCATGCATAATATGATCCTTTTCAAAAAGGGGTATGATGGGGACCCCTTGAGGTGCCTGGGTCCTGAAGAGGCAGAAAAAATGGTGAAAGAAGTGCACTCGGGAGAATGCGGGGAACACCAGGGGAAGAAAAGACTTTACAGGTGTCTGCTGCAAATGGGCTACTACTGGCCCACCATGAAGGGGGATGCAGCAGAATTTGTAAAAAAGTGCCACAGTTGCCAAGTACAGGCCAACTTAATTCACACCCATCCGCAGAACTTGCACAGCATGGTGACCCCATGGCCTTTCCACACTTGGGGGCTCGACTTGGTAGGATCGGTTAACCCACCATCACGGGGATATATATGGATATTAGTGGCTACGGAGTGTTTTACTAAATGGGCAGAGGCAGTACCGCTCTGCAAAGCCATCGGAGGAGCAGTGGCAAACTTTATCAAAGAAAACATAATTGTGAGGTTCGGGGTACCCCACAGGATCATCAGTGACAATGGCACACGTTTTGTAAATAGTGAAGTAAGGAAGATGCTAGAATTCTACCAAGTCAAACACCATCGGTCATCACCTTATTACCCTCAAAGGAATGGGCAAGCGGAGGCAACAAACAAAACCCTTATAAAAATCATAAGTAAAATGGGTTAGGAGTATACGGGAGGATGGGCAATGCACCTGTCAGATGCACTGTGGACTTACAGAAATTCGCCTAAGTCAGCCACAGGTTTTTCACCTTTTTCCTTGGTCTATGGGACTGAAGTGGTGAGCCCAGCGGAGATAATGAACCCATCCCTAAGGGTCATGAAGATGCAAGAAAGAGGAGGGGAAGAAGAAGAAGTCTTCGCGGCAAAAAGGTGTGAAGACCTAGAGGGACTTGATGAAGAAAGAGAAAAGGCCCAGGAACGCAGCCGCAGATATAGGCAAAAAATGACTAAAGCTTATGGCAGGATGACTAGGGAAAGAGTATTCGTGGAAGGACAGCTTGTTTTGAAAGTGGCAGACTACGTTAGAAGAGGCCTGGCAGGACCATCCAAGTTCGCACCAAAGTGGGAAGGGCCCCTTGTGATAAGGGAAGCACACCCAAGTGGGTATTACCGTTTAACCCAGATGGATGGCAAAGACTTGATGGATCCCATCAACGGGAAATGGCTGAAGCAATATTATGCCTGAGGAGAAAACTTATATGACTGTTTCTTTCTCTTCCTTTGTTTTGTTTTAAAAAAAAAAGAAAAAAAGAGAAGAATTTCTGTTCCCTTTTTTTTTTTTTTTTACCTTTTTTTTCAAGTGACTATGTCACAACATGAAATTGTAACTTGCTTTCAGTAGGATGTAATGAAAAGCAACAAGTATTATCATAGCAAAACGTAAAGTGTAGCATCACAAAGTTAAGTTACAAACCCAAACCATGGCAAACTAGCCAAATAAGTGCTATGAGAAAGCATAATGTACTAGATAGAGTCACAAGAAAAAGGAAAACAACAAAGCAAGGGAGAAACTGTATCATCATCAACGAAGCCCGGAGATAAGAGATTGGTCTCCAAAATGGTCAGACCCACCAATACTGGAAAGAAGACGCTCGCGATGGCCCTCTAAGTCTGCCACCTCCTTTCTCAGGATCTCAAGGCGCGAGTCAATAGCATCAACAGTGGGGCGAACTCTCCTCGTGAAAACAGCACGGGCAATCTCTCGGAGATAATCCAAAATAAACTCCACAGCAAAGCCTACGCTGATAAGCTCCTGCACCGCAGCCCTCCACTGCAGGATCCTCTCGGTGGAGACAGTGTCAATGAAGCTATGCTCTATGTCATTCAACACACTCCCCAACATCTTCAAAAAAATGCTCTCTAACGGATCGGCCAAGACGAAAGCCATGCATGAAGTCCCCATGGTTGTTATAGATCATCACCAAATGAGCAGCACAGTCCTCAAGGAATCTAAAACCATGAAAGTCCACGTAAGGAGGCCCGGAACCCCAAAAAGCTGAAGGATCAAGGTCATTGACCTTAGGTTGATCAAAGCGAGTAAAAAAGGCAGCGGCCTCGCTCTCGCGACCTGGAAGGGTGGCAGAACTGCTGCCCGCTTCAAACTGAGGTGGGATTATAGGAAAAGGTCCTGCCAAGGAAAAACACAAGGCATGAGGTGAGGAACTAAAAGAAAGGAAAAAAAAAAGAAAAAAGAAAAAAAAAAAAAACCCATGGGGAGCAAACGAAAGAAGACAAGGAGAAAAGAAAGCTTACCAGTACTGGCTACAATGGGGGCTGCGGGAAGAACTGAAGCAGGCACAGAAGGACTGGTAGAAACTGATGCTGTAAATATGGCAGAGGTTGGTGCAGAAAATATGACAGGAATGGGTGCCGTGGGCGCGGCAGGAGTGGTTGTTGCAGGCACCCCTACACTTGGTGCAATGCCTAGCCTTTCAAAGGTCTCTACAAACAGAGAAAATAGGCATGTGAGAAGAGTGGGCCCAGTAAAGATGAAGAAGGAAAAGTGGACTTAATAAAAAGGGGAGGAAGGAAATACCTGTAAATCTAGCCTCGGATGGAGCGCCCTCTTCCTCCTCGGACTTAGAAACCCTCCTCGACAGGATGGGCTCATCATCAAAATCCTCCAGAATGTCCTCGGACTCCTCAGAAGACAAATCAGCGTCGGGCTCGCGAGTGGCCGAACTGGGAATAGAAGAAGGCGTAACCACTAGGGAAGAACTGTCCTTCGCAGCCTGAAATAGAGTTGCAAAAGGATCACTGGTAGAAATGATAAGAGGAGCAATGGGTGAAACAGCCTCGATCTGAGCTATGGCAAGAGGAGCAGCTTCCTTCGGAATGGGCATCTCGGCCGGAGATGGAGTGGCTTCTCTAACCCCCTCAGTGTGAGTACCCTCTCTAAGTACCGATCTGGTGGGAGGGCTAGGAGACTCCGCAGGAATACCATGCTCAGCAGCAGGAGCGGTGGGCGTCTGAAGAGCTTCACCAGCACCATCAAAGGAACCAGCCACGAGTATGCCCATGGAAGCAGACATCTCCTTGGCCGTGGGATGATAGACGGAAAGGGGCTCGGGCTGATCCTGGAACACAAAAGAAAGGGGAAATGCATATACACACGTGGAAAGAAATAAAAGAACATAAAAATAAAAATAAAAAATGATCAAGACATATTAAGGACATGTGGCAGGTGAGATATGTGCAAAAAAAGAAAAAAGAGGAAGGGAGATAGTGGAAATTACCTCAAACGCAGGCTCATCAAGTTCGATAGGACGAGTGGCTGACGTATCCTCCTTATGCTTGGACTGCAAAGAAAAGGGGGGACAAGAGGCAGCGTTAAAGAAAGAAAGCAGTGGGTTGAGCAGTTAAAGCCAAAACAAAGGAGATAATAAAAAAAAAAAAAAAAGGGAAAAGAAGAATTTTTCTAAAAACGTACCCTTCGCTCGGCGGCAGATGTAGGATGGGGAGTTGTTTTCCTCTTGCTACCCCGTGTTCTGCTAGAAGGGGGAGCACCTGTGGCTGGCTGCGCAGCAGCAGACTTGGGCTTGATTGCGGACTTGTGCTTAGCAGGAGTCTTCTTGGTTGCCGCAGAAATATTGGTTACTTTAACCTTCTTCTCCCAACCAGGGGGAAAATCACCCGTGAGCCAACACCACACTTTATGCTCATCGTCCCACTCAAAGATGGCAGAACGGCTCTGTTTTCTGGCATAAGCTAATGCTGATTTGGAAGGCAGATGCAACCGAGGGTTGGGAGAGACAAGCATGCTCAGCCCTTCAGGAGGGATAAGGGAAAAGTCACGACTACCTACCAACTCCTGCCCAAATGAGGTCATCACTGCCTGCCAATATCCATGCATGGCAGGAGTGCAAAGGCCCTTTCTAGACGAGCCAGGAACAGTAACCGCGCTAAAGCGCTGTCTCCAAAAGTCAAAAGCAGTCTGCCGCAGGAAAGGCTGAACTGAGGTAGGGAACTCCCTAAGATAGGAAAGGTCATCAGGGATGTCTTGGTCCAGCCCAAACTGCCTCCTCACACGGTTGGCAGGATAGTGAACAAATCTGACGCCCTCATCAGCCAAGTATGGCAGCCATCCAACATTGGTAGCCGCTAGATAAGTGATCCCCATCTCATCAAAACCAGCCAAAGGGGTGGTGGTCCCAACGGTATCAGTAAACGGACCCATGATAGAATCAACACATGTGTAACCTTTGCCTAAATTTCTATAAGCTCTCCAAGAAAAGTCAACACCACTATCAAAAGACTCAACAACTAAGTGACCAAGGGGCTTCAGACCAGACCAACGGAAAGCCAAAGGGAAGTCAGATTCAAACCTGCCGCAGAAGTCAGTGATCACTTGCGGACATGATTGGTACTTATCCTTCGCGAAACGAACAGGCCTACATTTCGCTAAGTACTAGGCACTGCGCTCAAACAACAACTGCTGCAGGATGGTGTTGTGAACAGAGGAAGTGACAATGTGGCAGGAGCCCGCCTGGCTCTCGTCACTCCGCAGGATGTCCAGTTGAACATACAAATGCCCCAAGAACATGGGGGCCAGCGGCAGACTCACTCCAGCGGCTATTTTGATAGCCAAGCGGAAATACAAGGGCTTGATGGCATAATAAAGGGGCGAACCAAAAACGAACTTGCAAAGCCAAAATGCAACAAAGGCCGCACGGTGGGCGGCAGCAGAAAACTTAGAGGAAGAGCTAACCCAGTATGATAGTTTGGCATTCCCGGCCATCCTCTTTCTCAACTCGGCCTCAATGGCTTCTTCCTCCGAAGAAAGCTCTATAGCGGCAGGATCCGTATCACCTAGGATCGGCAGGGGTAGTTGGTTGGCCACGTCTTCAAGAGTCACGGTCAGTTCGCCGCAGAAGAAGAAGAATGTATGGGTAGTGGCGCACCACCGGCGGACCAAGTGACGAAGATTATAAAGGTCTCTGAAGTTAGAGAGACTCCGGGAGAAAACGATGGCCTTCAAAACGCCGGCCCGCTATAACAAACCCATAAAGGTCGAATCGGACAATTCACGGTTAACCCATTCCTTCCAACCCAAGGCCGTGCCTGACCCAAACTCGAAATGAATCGGCACAGGAAGAGCGATCCCCTGACGGATGACCAAATCAAAAAATAGAAGAAGACACCGGAGCCCAAGAGATATTGGGGTTCCGTCTACACATGGATATCCACACATGGCCTGGCGGCGGCGGCACATAATCGCCGGGAACTTCAGGGAAGTGTGGATAGGCATTATACCAAGGATCGATCAAAGGAGCGACCTCGCTACCTGGGTCGCGCGGCGCATCTTCTTCGTCGGAGTGATCGGACTCGAAGAATATGGCCTCCTCGCCTATTTCTTGTCCGGCGGGAGGATCAGGGACTTTCTCTTTCCCTTTGTGGCGGGAAGAACTCTGACTCTTCACTGGTGCCATTGTGTGATGGTTCGAACGGAGCAAAAGGGGTATGGGTGCGCAAGGAAGAGGGACGGACACGATATTTTGGAAAAGGAGGTAGTTGTGTTTGATTTTTGAAGAGACTCTCCTCTTAAATACCTGAGTCATTAATACCAGTCTGAAGGAAGGCGACGGGTCAGCCATCACAAGAAGAATGAAATTAATGCAACGGCAGTTGTGTCTTTGGATAACTGCCGTTCTGGGAAAATCGAAGAGTCACCACTGTTCACGGCAGAAAAAAAAGAAATATATATATATATATGAATATGAAGGGACCCACAGTTTTAAAAAGCCCGCGAAGGAAAAGAAAGCAGGGAAGCAAGAAAAAAAAAGGGGACAAAAGGGTCTTTTATTCACATATGGACCGCAGGCACGCCCCATATGTTCAAGGGGCTAAATGTTGAGGGTCATTTTTTTGAAATAGGCAGAAGGCAGCCCAAACCCATAAAACATGGACAGCAGATAACTAGTAAGCCAAGAAAAAACCATTAGGCTCAAGCAACCGGAATAATGGATCACAGGCACTTATTTTAAATGAATGGGTCTTGAAGGAGTAAGTGGGCCTAAAAAGGCCCGGAAAGAGAGAAAACACCACCCATGGGCAGTATGTGGTATGGAAAAGAGAGAATGGGCCGCGGCAGGCCCAAAGTAATGAAAGTAAAGAAAGTAGGGGATAATGGCAAGCCCACGAACCCTAAGGATGAGAATGAGGAAATTGGGCCGAGGAAGCCCAATTAAGTGAGTAAATGCCCATAGGATACAAAGTTAGCAAATGGACCAAGGAAGTCCAAAGGAAGTAAACGGGCCTGACAAGCCCAAGTGAAAAGAAAGGGACATTGGAGCCCACAAGCAAGAACACCAGAGGCCATATTAATCCACTGGGGGAAAGAAAGGAACGGCAGGCCTGAAAAGAGGCCCAGCAGGAACTAATCGCCGTGGCAGGAAAGGCCGAGTAACACGGTGGGAAGCTAAGGCAACTAAAGAATGGGGCCGAAGAGAATGCAAAGCCCAGTACTCGGTAAAGTCCAGACCCTATGGGAGTGGGAAATCAGAGTAACAGATCGGAAAAGCCAAGAACGGATGACTGGCAACACAAACAAAAATGTCCAGTACACGACAGATGCATGAACAGTTTCAGACATAACCACGCGCAAGGCCCAGGCACCACCAGCCTGTACCCAGCCAATACAGGATGTGGTGGGGTCGTGGGTCAGAGGTAAGAGGGCATGGTTTGGAGGTGGGGAGAGAGGAAGGCCTGTTTTAAGGTTCCTGCTCAAACTCTTTTGGGGGATACGTCCTGCTGGGATGACATACCACCCAAAAGAGGCAAGGCTGAGTTGGAACCAATAGGTGCATGCCGTGAGGGATAGAAAGAGAAAAAACAGCGCCGCGGCAGGAAGAGGTGCCGCGGCAGACTAACGGACAAAAGTTGTTTGTGTCTGAACTCGCAGACGGAACAGTAATGTCGGCAAGTACGCCCAAGACCAAACCAAAATGGTTAGGGGGTAGAATAGTAAAATCGGTCACGGCTGGCACTATAAAGGAAGCCTCCTGCCGTGTGCAAAAGGGGGGGGGGGGGCACAAGAGCAATACAACTCAAGGCAAAAGGAAAACACTCTGTAACACACTTAGAAAACAAAGGAACCTAATACTAAAACTACCATTGTGGAAATCACTAAGAAAAGACTAGAAAAGCAAGAAAGAAAGAGAGAAAAAGGAGAAGTGTTGACGGCATGCATCGATAGGTCCCTTCCCTTCTCTCCCTCTCAAATCCCTGCTCTCTTTTAGAATCATCCTGGACATTGTTCATTCGGGTCCGCCTCCCTCAAACTCATTAATCTCCACAGCAGGAATTTTTTTTCCTCGGAGGTTAATCGTTTTTGAGAAGAGGTGTTCTTCCTCCTTGACCTTGCCCCGCGGACCAAACTGAGTTTATTCCTTTTAATAGTTGATTAATCTTTGTTACCATTTGCTTTTACTACTTTACTTGTCAAAATTATTCATGTATTGTGATCATGGGTAATTTGGTTATTCGTTATTAAAAGAATCATCTGGTCATTCCAGAATATATATATTGCTCTGTTTTTTTTTATCAATTATATCTGCCTGCTGCAAGCTTCTCTAAAACAGCACTGCCTGCCGCGAACACTCTCCTGGCAGACAGGCCAGTTTGCGCACAAGCCGGCCAAGTTGAGTTCCAGTTGGACCGGTCTCGACTCCCGCAACCCAGAACACTTGGGCCTATAACACGAAAGAGGCAGCCCAGCTCAACATAGTCAAAAAGGCCCCTACAAAAACATATGTCAATATTTTATGTAATTGGCTAATCCTTTGACAAAACACACTTTACTTGTAATTGGGTAGATCTAGGATGTGTTTAATACTTCAAGAAACAAGATTTCAAGTTCAAGTGTTAAAGTCATACAAATCTGTCCAAGAAACAAGTGAAGAAGTGTTGGAGTTTAAAGCTCGACAGTTAGCATCTATTGAGGTTTAAAAAGCTACTGAAGCCCAAAGCTCGACAGCTAGCTTGATAAATACCCTATCTATCGAGGTTTATGGAATTCAGTTTTTTAGAGCTGATTTTCATCCAATCCGTGTGTATATGTTTGGGCTTTCTTTCTCACAACCCTAAACATATATAAGGATTATTTTAAGAGCTATCAAAGGTTGCACAAGTATGAAGCAAAGTTGTATTCATGCAAATTGTGACCGGAGACAGAATTTTCCCTAGTTCATCTTTATCTTGAGTAGCTGCTGTGTTTGTACACCTTGGGATTTTTGGACCAAGGAGCTTCGTGATCTTCATCATGTGCTGAACTGAAAAACTTTACAGCCAACATCTTTCTCAAGTTGGTGATTAAGTCACGTACTAGGATTCACGCATCTATTGGTTAGTCACGTACTGGGAGTCGTGCATTGAAAAGGAGAGATTGTCACTATAGAACAAGTCCAATTAGGTATTGGGGTAAGTGTTCAACTGTAGGTTGGTATAAGGTACTGGGATTCCTTTACTTGTAACCGCTTGTTTTGATAATAGTGGATTTTCGGGAGTAGTGACCTTAAAATCACCTAGTGGGGTTTTTATCGTGTAGGTTTTCCCCATTCGTAAACAAATCACTGTGTCAATTTATTTTTCGTTGCATATTTAGTTAATTGGTGATTTGTTTGTGCTACCATGCGTTTTACATGTAAAATTAATTAATTAATTAACTTGGCTAAATCAATTGGTTAATTTATCACAATGGGTCAATACATTCTTGGCCTATCATAGAGCATAAACTTATGTACTTTGTAGCAAAAAAGAAATATCGGATTTTGTGCAGAGCATCAGATATACAACAAAGAAATAGAAAAAAAAAATTTAGCACTTCATTGTCCTTATTTATTTTGCTGGTGTTGAAGTTGTTTAATTTGGTTTAGTATGCAATATTATGTATTAATCCAGCTCAAGTGAAAAAAAGTAAATAGGATATATTCTTGATGATATGATGTAGAGCATTCGATCAATTTGGTATTGATCAATTTTAAACTCACCAACATATTTATATCTTAATTAAAAAAATGCATACTAATTTTCAAATTTAAGTACTATTGCAAATTTGCATAAGCATATGCCAGAAGAAGCTCATGGTGTTCCACGTCTCTATTAAGGTAAGTTTATCAGTTTACCATTAAAAGAATAACAAAAGAAGTCACAAGGCACAAATTTTTCTGTTTCTTTGTGTGTTTTTTTTTTTTTTTTTTTTTTTTGGAGGAAAAAGACAACGCTTGAAATTCGATTAAAAAGCTGGAAAATCACCAAAAAAAAAAAAAAAAAAGCATCAACATCCATTGGAACTGTCTCCATCCAAACTAATAAAGGAAAAGAAAGTTTTGCTTTCTAGGCTAAAGCATGTACAACATTACCTTTCCCTACAGTATGAGAGAAAGAGAAACTCCTCAAGTAGCTAACATTAATTAAAGTATCTCTAAAAAGAATGGGTTTCCTAACATATGTATCATATGGAATGCAGCATACATGGGAAAAAAATAAAGCTATCATTTTACAATTTCCTTTGGACTCTAGTTGGAAAGGTATACATATTCTTTCTCCTTTGTTTTGGAGTAATGGTTGAATTAAATAACAAATTGGGATGGAGGGTATAAATATTATCATTATTACCCAACCTTTGATGTGAAGTGTCACAATGTGTTAGGACATATGTGTTTCACTTGTTAGGAACATATGTCACTATTTTATGTAGTTGGCTAATCCTTTGACAAAACGCACTTTACTTGTATTTGGGTAGATCTAAGTTGTGTTTAATACTTGAAGAAACATGTTGTTCAAGTCTAGTATTAAAGCCATGAAGATTGAACCAAGAAACAAGTGAAGAAAAGGTGTTCAATAAAGCTAGACAGATAGCTCGACACCTGCGGACAGATAGCTCGATAGCTTCTCGACACCTCCTCGACACCTGGCTATTTGTCAAGCTCTTCAGCTGATTCTTATCGCAATCTCGATACCTTCTCGATAGCTAGTTGATCGATCGAGAAAGTTTCTGTCCCCTCGACACCTCCTCGATAACTGTATCTGTTGAGATTCATTAAACCTCGACACCTGCTCGACACCTGCTATCTGTCGAGGTTACGAAAATTCAGATTTTTGATTTTTGGGCCAGACTTTTGTATTTGTGTAAGGTTTCTTTTCTCACAACCCTAGACCTATGTAAGGCTTATTTTAGAGGCCGTCACATAAGAGAATACAAGGAGAACATATGCAAAAGGTGACCGATGCCTTATTCTCTCTAAAAGAAGTTACTGCGTCTTTGCACCTTAGGGTTTTGTAACCAAGTGCTTCTTGATCTTCATTGTTGATGAAGTGAAGAACTTTGCAGCCAACATTCTTCTTCCTCAAGTTGGTGAGTGAGTCACCTACTGGGATTCGTGCAAAGGAGTTAGTCACGTACTTGGATCCGTGTAACAAAAAGGGTGGCGTTCATATATTGAAGAGTTCAGAGGTTCTGAAGCGGTAGAAGGTTTCTGCTGTGAGTTCATCTATGGGGATTGTAGAGTCTAGGGACAAAGGTTTTGTACTAGATCTGAAACTTCTCTTTATTATAGTGGATTGCTTTTCGAGAAGGTTTCCCCCCAGGTTTTTTTCTGTGAAACTGGTTGGTTTCATTGGTTTTCCTAGGTCATCATATCTTGTCTTATTTATTTTTCCGCTGCATGATTTTGACATGATATTGATGTTTGTTTGTTTTAACAAGTTTTATTCATAATAAATCTAATTAACAACTTGGGTTTAAAACTTGTTAATTCTATCAACCGGGGTCTAAATTTCCCAACACAATGTCTTTTTTATCTTCATAATTTTTCATTTCAGCACTTGCTGTGACTTGAGCCACATTGTCTAAGGAAATGAAACACTTTAGTGGGTGTTCTACTTCTGTTTATATGTGTCTGAAATTTGTTTAGTTCATAGGCTTGTTTATTATTTATTCCCTTTGATGTGCTATATCATAAAAGGTTGTTTTTATATAATTTTTTATGGTAATTATCGTCATTTTTGTTGTAGTTGAATCAAAATAAGATTATGCTAGATCTACATAATTTGTAGTTGCTGCATCTTCAACATTTTAAGATAGATTACCCTCATCAATAGCTATTGCGTCTTCTTCATTGCCAAACTTGATCATCTTGACAAACCTTTTATTTATCTTATTGTACCACATGTATTTATTTACTTTTAAGATAGATTATATTTGATTGTAAGATTTTTATATCTTTTGATATAAATTAACTAGCTGGTATGATAGCCAAACCGCTTGCTTCTTTAGTTTTTTTTTAATCTTTTACTTTGCGTCCAACACTATCATAATTGGTTGTCTCTCTACATGTGTGTGTGTGTGTGTGTGTGTGTATTGTTTTGTAGGATCCAAGCAAGAAAGAGTTTAATATACTTGCTGTGTTATTCTCTCAAATTTTTTACAGCATGAACAACTTGTGGTATTGAAGGAATTACTGAATATTTTATATTAATAGCTATTTGTTAATAGGTGTTTGACAACTTTAGAATATGAAAAGTTTTAGGTTAAATGGGTAACAACTTTAATTTTGTTAGTTTTTGCTTTCTAAATTACTAATAGTGATTTATCATGTTAAATTGGTAGTTTATTTGTATATTAATCAGCTACAATGTTGTAATGTTATTTATTTTTTCTTTCTAATTTGTGAGGGAGCTTGAAGATAATATAAGTTTTGGCCTCATGTAATATACTTATATTGTGAGCTTCAGTTGCTACAAGTAGTATTGTAGTAACTTAGATATGAAACTCTAGTTGTAACACAAACAACTAAGGAAAACAACATTTACTAATATTTGTCTTTTAATTTAAATGATATTTTACATAATTGCTTAGCATTCATTAGATTTCATTTTCAGTAATTTTCTCGTGCATCACATAGGTTAATGACTAATTATAATAATTTTCAATTGATGTTGGTGGAGGAGGAGGAGGCCATCAAAGTGAGATAATATAGTTTATTGAGATAGGTAGGTAGTGAATTGAGACAATAGTTGTACTCATTATTTCTCAGTACCCACTTTAACATACTGCCAGGATAATAAAGGCCTACACAGTTCATACATTTTTATTTAGTTATCCTTGTACTTCCATTAGCCTATGATCCAGGCATTATTTCATAACGGCAAAACTTAAATACAGTACCTTAGGTACTGTTCTTTAAGTATCCCTTTTAAAATTATGCCACTTGTCCAATCACTTAAGTTTGTAAACAGCATTAACCAAGTGTATCTTTCTCTTCTTCTTCTTCTTCTTCTTCTTCTTTTTTTTTTTTCCTTTTTTTCTCTTCTCCTGTGAAAGCCATTTAGAATTCCAGAAAACTCCAAACCCCAACTTCTCACACCCAATCTATAAGATTGAGATAAAAAAAAATCATCCTACAATGCTAGAGCATCCAAAACCTACATATCCAGAAAAAAAAATACCCAAAATTTGTAGTCTGCATTTTGTTTATTATGTTCTTGTAAGACCACTGTTTTGTGGTTTCATCTTTTTTGGGTTGGACATTGTTGCTAAGTCTTGGGCCCCATTGTATACTTCTTTTCTATTTATAATACAAAATTCTCTCTTTTATCTTTTAAAAAAAATCATAAATCCCACAAACCCAGTTCACAAATTCCATATCCAAATCAACCCGGCCTTCAGCAAAACCAAGTCTAAAAGCACAAAATTTGACTCAGATCTTCTGGGAATGAACCAATCTGAATAGATCGTTCTTGACAGCTCCGTGTGTTAGTTCAAGTTTAAGAGAGCTCTATGTGTTGTCGCTTCGTGCTGTTGCTTCAACTCTGTGTGTTAGTTCTTGACAGCTCTGTGTTGCCGCTTCAGCAATGAAGATGAAGACAAAGAGGAAGAGGAAGATAGTGGGGTTAGTATTCTTAAAGCTGATTGAATGGGTGACATTTGAACAGATGGAATTGTCCATAGAGGATTTCTTTTAGCGAAACTTTTCTTTTCTCTGGAGAGAGAGATTTGACATTTTTCTTGTTTCTCTCATGGCAGGTTGGGTTTCAACAGAACAAGAAAAGTAAAAAGGAAAGATACAGATGGCCAACTTAACGCTGTTTGCAAACTTAAGTGGATGGTGTTAGGACATATGTGTTTCACATGCTAAGAACATATGTCTTACTTATTTATGTAAATTGGCTAATCCTTTGACAAAACGCACTCTACTTGTAATTGGGTAGATCTAGGTGTTTTTAATACTTTAAGAAACAATGTTTCAAGGTCAAGTATTGAAGTCATCAAGTCTGTCCAAGAAAAAGCAAGCTGAAGTGCAATTTCATTAAATCTCGACACCTCTCGATAGCTACCTCGACACCTGCTATCTGTCGAGAATTAAAAAGTCAGAATTCCAAATCTGATTTTCTTGGGATCCGTGAATATGTTTTTGGGACTTCTTTTCTTCTAACCCTAAACATATAAAAGGATTATTTTAAGAGCCGTTTTGAGTGACACAAGTTGTATTATCATTGAGCAATCTCTGTTTATGCAAATTGTGCTCAACAGACGAAGTTCTTGACCTAGTTCATCTTCCATCAAGAAGTTGCTGTGTCTTTGCACCATAGGGTTTTGTAACCAAGCATCATCCTGCTATTCATCACGTGGATGAACTGAAGAACTTTGCAGCCAACCTTTCTTCCTCAAGTTGGTGTTTCTGAAGTCGCGTACTGGGATCCGCGCATTGGTTAGTCACGTACTTGGGAGCCGTGCATCAAAGGTGGAAATTGTCACTACAGATCAAGTCCAATTGGGTATTGGGGTAAGGGTTCAACTGTAGGTTGGTAAGATACTTGGGATTCCTTTCTTGTAACCGCTTGATTTGATAATAGTGGAGTTTCGGGAGTGGTGACCTGAAAATCACCCGGTGGGGTTTTTGCCGTTAGGGTTTTCCCCATTCGTAAACAAATCACCGTGTTATTTATTTTCCGCTGCATATTTAGTATTTGGTGATTTGTTTGTGCTTCCACAAAATTGCATGCTTAATTGGTTAATTAACAACTCGGCTAATTAATTAATTAATTAGGGTTTATCACAAGGGGTCATTCAGATTGTGACCTATCAAGTGGTATCAGAGCAGGCACACTCTGATTAGGTTTTAATCTTAGCTGTGTTGATCCATTGACCCCTGTTTGTCATGGATAGAGGACAATCCTTAATCATACCTCCTTTATTTGATGGCACTAACTATGCATACTGGAAAGTACGCATGAGAGCTTTCTTGCAGTCTTTAGATGAAAAGGTGTGGCAAGCTGTAGAGATTGGCTGGACTAAGCCAAAAGAAGAACCGGCCGAGTGGGATGATGCTAAGATCAAGGCGGCCAACTTTAACAGCAGAGCACTGAATGCTCTTTTTAGCGCAGTCACCAATGAGGATTTCAAGAAGATATCCTCAACTGAAACTGCTAAGGAGGCTTGGACCATCCTCCAGACAACCTATGAAGGGACAAAGGCTGTCAAAGACTCAAAGCTTCAGAGGCTCACTACAAGCTTTGAAGAAATTAAAATGGAGGAGGATGAGTCGTTTGATGAGTTCTATGCCAAGCTCAAGGACATAGTGAACTCAGCCTTCAATCTTGGGGAAACCATCCCTGAACCCAAGATTGTAAGAAAAGTGCTCAGATCTCTACCTGAGAGATTTCATGCCAAGATTACGGCAATTGAGGAATCAAAGGATATAGACAAGATTCCTTTGACTGAGCTGGTTGGAAACTTGCAGACCTATGAGATAGGTTTATCTAGGATTGGCAAGACCAATAAAGGCAAAAGCATGGCCTTGAAGGCGAAGAGCAGTGATACAGATGAATCTTCCGATGATGAAGATTCTAAGATGAAGTCCTATATTACTCGGCAGTTCAAAAAGTTCATGAAGAATGCCAATGGAAGGAGCTTCGACAAGGACCGCAGGCAGTTCAGTTCTTCTCAGTTCAAAAGCCAAGACAAAGGGAAGAAGGATGCTAGGGAGGCCGGTCAGTATACTGTTCCCGCAGGACCAAAGTGCTTTGGTTGTCATGGGTTCGGACACATGAAACATGAGTGTCCTACATATCTGAAAAGCATTGGGAAAAGTAAGGCCCTTGCTGTGACCCTAAGTGACACTGAGCCTGAAGACGATTCCGACAATGAGGATGACGGAATCCTAAATGCCTTCACTGCCACAGTCAATCCTACTGAAGGGATTGTTGAAGAAGTGGATGAAGAAGAAGAGTTGGTGGAGTCCAAATTTGAGAAGATGGATGATCAAGATGATATCCATTCAGCCTATGAGAAGCTTTACAAGCTCTCTGAAAAGCATGAGAAATTATATAGGCTGGCCACCAAGAAGCTCAGTGAAGTGGAACTCGATCGTGAAGAGCTGTCCACAAAGTTTGATGAGGCGAATCAAACTATTGGAGCACTGAGATTTGAGAACAATTTTTTGGCTGAGAAGACCAAGAAGCTTGAAGCGGAGCTGTTTCAAGTCAGAGCTCAACTGGAGAGGACCTCAAGTGCAAAGCTTGATGAGATGCTTAATGATGAGAATGCAAAATGTCATATTTTTATTCCTTAATTTTTAGTCTTTTATATTTATTTGGTGCCTAAATGTACTCATTATTCTTATATTTTGATTTAGGATGCAAATGGAGGCATAAAATGCAAAACGTAATTAATTGGGCGATTCTGGACAGCTTTGACATTGCTTCGTAATCTGGGCATAACTCTCTCATCAGAGCTCCGATTTAGATGATTCAAGATGATATGGAACGCCAAGAGAAAGCTCTACAACTTTCATGTTTTGAGTTTTGAGAGATACGGGCTGCATCAAGGTCGAAATCGGGCTTGAAGTTGCTGCACCTGCACTGTTGACGTTCTGGAATGTTCCTTTGCTTGATATTCTAATAAGCGGATTTGATGCGGTTTATTTTTGGAAGGTTCCAGATCTGATGCACGAAATTTCCAATTGAAAAACACTACTTTTCTATTTATATTAGGACTTTGTTTTATTTTTAATATTTTTCCTTAATTAGTCAGATTTGGATGTTATTATTTAGAATATTTTTAGGAGATTTTGTAGGCTTGGGAAAGGGGGAATTAACGTGTAAAAGGGGAGGAGAAATCAGAATTACAGAGACACACACACGCCTCTCTCTCCCCTCTTCTCTGATTTTCTCCTTTGAGTTTTCATCATGGCCTTGCGTGGCTAAAATTTTTATACTTGGTTGAAG